>JANBXA010000730.1:32262500-32862500 GCA_030556225.1 Cricetiscus sungorus
GGCCCCAGGTGACACCTGTGAAAGGGTTGTTTGACTCCTCAAGGGTGTCACTACCCACAGGTTGAGAACCACTTCTCTGGAGCAGGTTTCCTATAAAAGTGAGTCATCTTACCTGTGCTATCTTATTTGTGGTTGCCAGCTCCACTGACCTGTCACATGTAGCTACTGTCAGATGCTAACACCCTTGAACTCTCCAGTCTCTAAAGCTAAGCAAACTTCTATTGCTTATAAATGACCCATTTTATGCTATTTTGTTATACATAAAAATGCATTCAAAAGCCTGTGTATCCTATATAGTATATATCCAAAATGGTCTTCATATAAAGCTTTGGCTAGATAACTATGCATCACCTTGGGTTTGATTTTCCTTATTGCCAATATCACCTGCCTTGCCCCCTCACACTTGTTGCTTTGGGATTACATCTTCATATATACATACCTCATACAGATAGTTTTACACTTAAGGATGGTTAACAGTGCACAGGATTGTGTGTGTGTGTGTGTGTGTGTGTGTGTGTGTGGTGTAGGGGGAATATTGTATGCAACTAGTAGAAAATATACTTTGATTTTGAGTTTTGGATTTGTACCCAGTTAGTAAGGCCAAATATGATTTTCTCTAGTGATATTGGATGAAGTCACAGCTCCTAGTCAAGCCACACAGTTGTCAGGTAACTAAGTAATACTCTCCAATGCTAATCTACTAAGTTAATAGGGTTGTATGTCTTAAGTAAATGTTTGGATGAACAGGAGATTGCAGGATTTAACTATGTAGTCCAGGCTTACCTTGCATTCAAAGTGTTCCCATTTTATTCTCCTGAGTATTGGGATTATATGTGTGAGCCACCACACATGACTAAATACATTTTGATCTATGAGATTTTCAGCATATGATAAATTGGGGTGTTTCCTCAATATTAATTGAGGAATATTTACCCAGTTACAAAATGTAGATAGACCTGGACAGTACCTACTTGTAAGTTTGTTGTAAAGACTAAATGAATTAAGAGCTTTGAAGAGGGTCTACCATATATCATTATTCCCGAATGATGGCTACTTATTATTATCCATCTTTTTCTCCCAGGTACCAAAGACAATACCTTAGACACCAGTAATGGCTTTTTAAGTGAATAAATAATAGCTATACTCTATTTTAGTGTCTCTTAGAAGACAAATGAGTTAACTCATAAAAAAATACCATGTCATAAAATGCCGATTTCTCCTTAGAAGACAGAAGGGAAATAAATACTAGGTATCATGTAGAGGTTTGATAGAACTTGCATGCTTAACCTCAAGTGCAACCATTATTTTATTCACTCCATGAACATTTATTTGGTGCTTAGCAGTGAATGTGACAGCCAACAACACAGAGTATAAAAATGAAAATGACATAACCCTGAACTTGCAATTTGGTAGAACAGGGGCACAGGGAGATAGACACACAGATGATTATAGTTACCAGATTATTGTAATTATCATTTGAAACCAATAACATAGATACTAATGTGTATAGCAAGATAACAGGGGAGGCAAGAGGGCTTCCTCAAGATGGGATAGCATTAGTCAGCATTGCAGAAAGGGCCATTTCAATATAGACTTAAACACTAATAAGATGCTTGGGTATCCAGATGGAGAGAAGAAAAGGCTTCCAAAACACTATACATCTGCAGACCGAAGTAGTAGAGACACAGACATACCATGGTGCATCTGCAGCCTCTGCAAAAGACTCTCTATCACAGCATCTAGGGCAGAGAGTGATTGAAGTAAAAGGGATGGAGGGCTTGACAGATACTTGAACAGAGAAAGCTTGTAACTCATCTTTGACAGCTTCACATTTCTTTTCTGTAGGGCCATAGAGACAACTGATGAGTTTGAGACAGAATGTGAAATGGGTAGATCTTTATGATAAATCTCTTTGTTGCCTGTAGAGGAAGGACATGGGGATTAATTAAGGAGGTTGGAGCCTGATAGCAGCCTGTCAAATGACATAAGGAGAGGTAATGCCCATTCCTGCATAGGTGTGGCCATATGTATTAATCTATAAGCACATGTGAGAGATCTATGGACTAAAAACACGGTGGTAGGAGATGTCCCATGCTAAACTTCAAGAGGGTATTCCAGAGACCAGGACTTCATGTCATTCTCCTTCGCTTAAGAATTTTATGATGGAGTGTCACCATGGGTCTTCCAAAGAAATAGCAGGGTAGGTTGGCTTGATTCAAGTCCTCAGATATCTGAGGACTGAAAACTAATGCCCAAATTTGTGAAGAAATTTAAAATATGATCTCAGAAAAAAATAAATGTGTTAAATATTATTTTATTCACATTAGCCAAACAGTTTCAAAGGGGCACAAGAAGCAGAAAGTTAGAAATAATGATGCTCCCTAGGTCCCCAATAAATAAAAAGTAAAACTCAAAGCCATAGTAAAAGAGAGAAAAAGAGAGAGAACCAAAACAACAACAAAAATACAAAAGAAAAGAAAAACAGCATGAACAAGAATAACCAAAACAACAATAACAACAAAGCCAAAAAATAGGGCCTTACTAATCCTCTCATAAACACACATACACACACACACACACACACACACACACACACACACACACACTGAGAGAGCGAGAGAGAAGAGAGAGAGAGAGAGAGAGAGAGAGAGAGAGAGAGAGAGAGAGAGGTTGTTTCCAGCTTCAGCTTTATTTTCAGTATCTGTATCCTTAGATAGATTTCTTTTCCTTGTTAACCCTCATCTCATAGGGCCTTAGGTTACCAACTCAAACCCCAACAATAGCCTATATTTTATATTCCAGGCCATTGTAAATTTAATTTCTAAATTAGCTGAAGATAGCAAGAATAGGGAGAAATTCTGCGATGGCATCATCAGCCTTCTCCCTTAGTTTTAGTTAAAAGATTTGTGATTCAGGGCCCAGAAAACAGTAGACTTAATGCGTGTATAGGCTCCTCTCCTCTTCCTCCTCCTCCTCCTCCTCCTCCTCCTCCTCCTCCTCCTCCTCCTCCTCCTCCTCCTCCAATCCTCTGGTGCACAAGGGTGCAGCACAGGGTGCTGGGAAACAGAGTCTTCAGGTTCTGAAACCTGGAAAGAATTGCATTCGTACTGAACCAGCACAGACTCTTCCTTTTTGTTTTCTAATCAACATAGCACAGAACAGTTTACTGAATGTGTACAATGTATTTGGTTGTTGTAAGTAAGCCAGGGATGTTTGAATGAATATAAGAATATGCACATAGGTCAAATGCAGATGCTACAGGGTCACAAGCCTTCTTGGGTTTGAGTGTGGGTGGAGCCAGTCATCTGTGAATACTGGGTGATAACTTTACTTCTAACTGGACCTCTGTGAAATAGTTACTATTAATGACTCTAATTCATAGGAGAGGAAATGGAGTTACAGGGAGCTTAGATATTTGCTCAAGGGAAGTAGGTGGTTAATAAGGGGTAGAGCCAGAAATTAGACCCAGATGATCTGTACAGTTTTAACCTATGTTCTGCTGGTTCAGTTCTATATAGATTAAAACTTCCTGTCTCTGAAATGAGCTAGAATAGAGAGGGCTTGTGGATCATTAAAGGGTAGATAGTAAAGAAGAAATCTCTTGCAGAAGTGATGTGTTACATGCAAAATCAAGACAGTCCCTTCATAATCCTTGCATAAACATCTATCCTGTGTGTCCATATCTCATGATATTAGAAATCTCACTAGAAGTCATTATTTATTTTTATTGGACACCCATTGTGTATTGTAGTGAGATATTCACTTTGTTTGCTTCTGTGGAACTGACCATGCTCATTGGGGGTGGAGCCAGGGGCAGAAGTGACCTGTGGAACTAGGTCTGAGGAGGAGCCTGGGAATACTCTCTTGCTGGCTGTTGGCAGGATGTGGAGAGGAGAGCATCTGGTGGAACCTGCTGGTGTTCATCTGTCTAGTTTGTAAGTTATTTCTTCCTGAATAAACATCCGTTTGGCCTATTTGCTTATCCTGATCCTTATTAAACCACAATAGTGTATTGCTGAGAAAGATCCTCAAAATTAAGTCTTTGTTTCAAAAACCTTATTAACTAACAAGGTGTCAAGACAAGATAGTATGGAACACAAAGTGGCACAAAAAAGCCACAAGCCTGATGGAGGTAGCTTCCAAAAGTGGGATCTGGGAAAGTTTTGTGGTGGAGCAGTTATTTGGCTGGTTTTGAAAAAAAGAAAGGGTAGAATTGGGAAACTAGAGGTAAAGAAATGTCCTGGAGAAGTGGAGAAGTCAGGTGTGAACACATGGTCCAGTAGGGCTGCAAAGGATGCTGGGTCCACTTTGGGAGGAAGTGCTATGAGAGGCTGATCTGCAAGCTTCTGTGGTGGTCACAGTCATCTTCAGACTTCACAGACAGCCTGCGGCCAGACTGCTGAGGTCATCCCATCCCCTTCTACTCCTACCATGGGCTGTCATGCAAGTTATGTTCCCTTGTGTCCCAGCTTTCTTCTTCCAAAAACTTGCTGAGGAATTGGTGTGCATATTCATAAAACACTTATAATACCTGTGACCAAGAAAGCATTTAAGAAACATGGCCTGTTACTGCCAAAACTAGGTGTCACTGATAAACAACTAGAATAGTTCATCACTTAGAAGGATATCCCTGACATGTGGTCTCCCTTCTTCACTTGTAGGGACCATGGAACACTACAATGAATTCTTCAAACATACTTTGTAGTTTCTGAAGAAGTTTAGTTCTCTGTCCATCTTTTCATCATGTGGTTTTCTTTCAAAATCCAAACACTCCCAGGACCTAGTTGGTGGCCTCAACCCTAGATAAAGAGCTGTAGGCAACAAAGAAATGCTGAGACATAGTTTTCTTCTGGGAAGAGTCCCTCTATTAGTTATTCTGTACCAATTGTCAATCCTAAAAATATATACATACAAGTAATATTATATGAACTATAGTATATATTTTGGAATATATAGACATAAGATATATATATGATATATATATATAAATATATATATATATATATGAAAAAGAAGCCATTGATTTCATGAATTTGAGAGAGAGCGAGGTGAGAGGTCACACATAGGAGGGTTTAGATAGGAAAGGAAAGGCCGGCTACTATAATTATAATATAATTTCAAAAATAAATATGATTAAAAGAGAAAATAAAAATACACTGCTACCTAATCTAACTTAGTTGTGTTAAAGCCAGTACATGTCAATAATCTCATCACAGGTGACACAGAGACAGGCAGATCCCTGAGGCTCACCGACTATACCAGCCTATCAGAACCAGTGAACTTCTTCAGGTTAGTGAGAGATTTTTATTCAAGAAAATAAGGCAGAGAGTGACTGAGGAAAACAATTGATGTAGAACTCTAGCCTCCATGCACACATCATACATTGCACGCACACACACATACACACACACACACACACACACACACACACACACACACACGTGGAAGAGAGAGAATAGTTTTAAGACTTAGGCATTTTGACAGAAAGACATCAGAGAAATTAAGATCCTGATGATGCTATTTGTTCTCAGACATTCATTCTACACTGTGCAAAAGTTCAGCATATTTTTGTAATTTACATCAAGTTACCACAGGAATTAGCAGTGAAGCACAGAAGGAAGTAAGTACATTCCTTTTTATTCTAAAGGACAGAACTGACCAAACAGATGAAAGTCACATGGAAACATATTTTAATTCAGTCCAAAAATCCGTTTAGAATCCATATTACAACAATAGAATAAGCTTTCTCATCAAATACCATTGTACCTGTCACTACCAAACAGTGATTGGAAGCCCGTCTGCTACAAGGACTGTGGGAGGGATGTCTACACAGAGTGGCATATTGGATATGACCTTGAGGTGGGCTTCTGACTCTAAGTTTCTAGATTTGTTAGTGATCCAGCTGATACACTCCTGTTCTGTCCCTAAAATTAGATATGTGACTCACCACTTCCATGAGAGGAGCTAAAATTTAATAAGGTTTTATATAAGACCTGTAGTTACCTTTAGAAAACAGGTCTGATTATGTCTTTCCCAAACCACATGAAAACTTGATAATCCTAAATTGGTCACTGGACCAGGAAGGACTTCTTAAGATAGTCACATCTTTTCTCTTTTTAACAAATACTGATTGAGTTCCTACTATGTACCTGGAAGTTATGTTATGGTATGACAAAGCAATGACACATGAGACAGTATTTTCCCATTGTGTAATTTACATTCTGGTGATAGGTTCTGCTAGACTAACCTGCCAATTTGACATTAAAATTGCATCATTTGGAGAAAGATCACAGGAGGGCAAAATAGTTCACAACTAATTCTAAACAAGATTGGGGAGGACACTTACTGTATACTGATCCTGAACTTACATGTTTATGAATATCACTGAGTGCCACACATCTTAAATTTTCTCAATAATCCTTACAGTTTTTTTAAATAGATACTATTATTTTATTGTTAATGACAATGAAATCAAGGCCTATAAAAGTCATAAAATTAGCCAAAAGCATGGGTCTATTAATTAAAAGAAAGATTTGAGCTGATGTTTTTCAGACTCTACCTTTGACATTATGTTACACTGTCCCCCATAAAGGTTAAATGTGAACAGGTGAGAGTGGTGGATGGGGCTTGGTTGTTAAAGTACTTGCCTAACATGCAAGAGATTCTGAGTTCAATTCCCATACCTAAAATCAAAAAAAAAATGGGTAGGTAAATATTAACCTTAGTAGGTGGGTGGTATGTAGTTTGCTGGCTAACAGGAAATGGTTTGAGCAAAACCGAGTAGAGTCTGTTAAGAATATCTAAGACTATGCCTGGGAGAAAACTTCTGAGTATGTCCAGATGAACTGGTCCCTAGGTCAGGTAGCATGAGTAAAATGGGTAAGCTTGTCTTTCAGATGTGAACAACATACTACTCACTCATGACTCGCTGGGCAAGGGCTATGAAAGTTGCCCAAAGCAAAGACCTGTCCCAGTGTTCCATTCACTCTTATTTGTGTCAGGAGGTGGGTGACTGTGAACCCCTAGATGGAGCCCTGCTATAGGCAGTGCTTGCACTCTGCTGAGATGAGTCACTGTAGCTGAATGCTGGCCACGACTTTGCACTAACAATAGCACAAAAATACTCAGCAACAAATGTCTGTCCCCATAGACAGTCACAGCCTAGGGCCCCTCAGCATGTGTCTAGCTGAAGTGCCGTTTTACCTCAATTGGACAGAAGCCAATGGCACTTACTGTGCTTAGGCCTCTAGCAAGGTCCCTCTAGTGACTTGTTATCCTCTGTAGGATGCTATGTCATTCTAAAAGATTTTCAACTCAGAACACACACTTACTGTTTTAAACTAGTCTCAACTCTTGAAGTCTCTGTCCTCAAAAATCTAAAGCTAAATTTCAGCCTCATTCCTGCTTTCATCTTAAAACTCTTGGGAACAACTACCCTTGAAGTGTTTGACCAAACAAAGTCTTCTGTGGGGAATCTGATTTTATATTCTTGCCTGTAAATTGTAGACAAAAATCTTCCCTTAAAGTTTTGAAGTAAGAATTAAGCCTCAGCTACTAGTGTGTTAGTAATTGACGGCCAATGTCACATGATCAAGAATGACATAGGAAATGAACATATAATTGAGGGACTTTTGAGATTCAGTTAACTGGAGTGGGAAGACCATCTTGAACGAGGGTGGCACCAGTACACGCACTGGGGTCCCAAGGTGCACGAAAAGGAGAAGGCTAGCTGAGCACCAGCGTTTATCTTTCTCTGCTTCCCAACTGCAGATGCAATGTGGCCACCTTACATTCTACCATTACCCACTATGATGGACCCTACCTTCCAATAGTGAACCAAAATAAGCACTTTCTGGAGTTGCTTGTGTTAGATATTTTGCCATCACAATGGGAAAAGTAAGAAATACAAGTATGTAAAAGGCTGGCTGCAAAGATCAAGTAGAGTCTAGTTTGTAATTATGAATATGATCATCATGAGTGTTACTCCTGTATGTGCAGGTCAGAGGACAGAAATGCTTTAATGCATGTGAAGTATTATGATTCACTAGTAATGTCTATTCAACTCAAGACAGGCATTTCCCAAAGTTGATGACATTCTCTTTGATGACCATCTCATAGAAGTGAACCCTGACTTTTCTTAAAGCCAGTATTTTCATATGGTTATAGAGAAAAGAGTTCCTGCTATACATTAGCATGGATGGACAGATGACGTCATGCTGAGAACTAGATCCTGGAAGCCTCATGGGAGACTTGCAACTTTAGAGCTAATTGGGCTGATGTAACCTCA
This sequence comes from Cricetiscus sungorus, assembly GCA_030556225.1. NCBI lineage: Eukaryota > Metazoa > Chordata > Mammalia > Rodentia > Cricetidae > Cricetiscus > Cricetiscus sungorus. The sequence goes on from JANBXA010000730.1 coordinate 32,270,788, forward strand.
GGTTTTGTAGAGCTCAACTGTGACCTCATTTCACAGACCTTTACAAGAGAAGTCTGGGACTCCAGAATGCAAAAGCCAGGCACAAGTGGCAAGCTTAGCACTGGCTGCATCTCCACAAGCCAACATACTAATCTCAGTGTGGAAAACCTTGTGGAAAGGTTAATAAACTAGGGGTTGTGGGAGATTTGCTGTATTGTTGCTCCGGGACCACCAATGGTGTTAAACTTTGATTTCTTACTTATTAATAAAACAACAAAAGTAGCCACTATAACTAGGTGGGAAGGAGATTACCTGGGAAGGAAAAGGTGATTCCAATTATTGAACTCCACTATTACATAATGGCATCATAGTGCAAGGAGTTCTTTTTATCTCCACGTGATTCTGACCAATGTACAACCAGATTTCAAATCATAACACACATTCAGTTTTTTAGGTGTGTATTTTGTGTGTGTGTGTGTGTGTGTGTGTGTGTGTGTGTGTGTGTGCACTCAAGCGTATGCATGGGTTTTTTTACCTTTTGCTGATTTTTTTAGATTTTTTTCTGCCATATGCACTTTTTTATATGAAGCAAAACAAAAGATTCAGCACAAAACTAGCTATGCTGTAACAAAATGTTTACTTTCTAATTTTTGAAATTATATATAATGTTTAAAGCTTAGGAAAATAATTATAGCACGAGTGATTGAACAAGAATCTAGACTACTTGTTTAAGAAGAACAAACCTTAAGATTACTTTTATGAAAATTGCTTTCACAGAAATTGTAGGTGGTATAAATATCACTAATTGCCTATCTCTTTAAAAACATCCAGTTTGTATGATTTTTGTTAAGATACAGATCACACACACACACACACACACACACAAGAGAGAGAGAGAGAAAGAGCGAGAGAGAGAGAGAGAGAGAGAGAGAGAGAGAGAGAGAGAGAGAGAGAGAGAGAGAGAGAGAGAGAGAGAGAGAGAGAAAGTTTATTTCTATTTATGGAAGCCCAAGAATGGTGTTTGTGTCCTGCTCTGTTATTTTTGTCTTACTCCTTTGAGATAGGTCTCTCACTGAACCTGGAGGTAGTATGGCAGCCAGCAAGCCCCAAGGATCCTGTTTGTATCCCCCAGAGTGCCAGGCTCACATGGCCATACCCGGGTGCCTTTGTGAGTGCTGGGATTTGAACTCAGGTCCATACGCTTGCTAAGAAAGAGCTCTTACCCAATAAGCCATCTCTCCAGATTCTTATGGTGATACAGTTTTACAAACTATTCAGCATGACATTCAGTCTTTCATGTAATAAATGATAAGAATTAATTAGCATTGCATAAAGAATTGCTTAGTATCTGAGGTCACTGATGCTGTAGTATTATACTAAATATTATAGTGAATGTATTAGACACTAACTATGTGCTGTTGCTATACTGACTTACAGAGGTGTGTGTACTAAGGACTTGGCCTGAATGCTAGACTGAGAACCTGTGTATTTCTTCTAGCTCACTCTAACAGGTTAAAACAGAGAGTTTTCCATTAGACATAGAGACTGACTATCTTATAGAAAACTTTGAGAAAAATAATGCACTGCAGGAATACTTGTAGTGACCTGCTGTGCATCTTCCCTGCTTTTCGTGATTATAAAGGTTAGGCATACTCATTGTTAAACTATGAGAGGGAACAAAATAGATGCAGATGGAAAGTGGTGGTGGTAGCAAGAACTTTTGATGCATGAAAAAAGGAAATTGGAAGGAATACACACAAATGGCAATGGCATAAGATAATGAGTGAGTTTCTTTTTATATTGATTAAAAAAAAAAAGATAAATAGCTCAAGTCCCCAAAGGGAAGAAAAAAAATCACAGCATTCACCCTTCTAGTGTTCTGAAACTGGAACCCAAGGAAACAGAGGACACAGGGAGCATTTTTAGTGGAAAACATCCATGCATTCAATAGAATATATGAATTCAGGACACTCTCTGGAAAGCATAGGCAAGACATAAAACATTCATTTCTATAAAATTGAAACAATTTATCTTCCATTCTTGAGCAGATGGGAGGGTAAATTGAGGTTGATTTTTTTTCACCCTGGTGGTCATGTTGGAGGAAATATGAGTATTCCCGCCTCCGGCACTGTTTAAAATAAGTCTCATGGTGCCTTGACTGGACTAGGCAGAGTCAGAAGTCTGGTAGAGTGTCACCCCTCCTGTGGAGGGTAGGCAGCACTGTAGGTGGATGCCTGTCACTCAAATGAGGAGAGCCTGTGATAAAGATGAGTTTACTTGCCCTGGGAAGGGGGGTGAATACAAGCAAGCCTGCCACCCACCTAGAGCTAATAACTGACTCTCTGAATATTACACACTTTTCATTCCTCTCACTCAAATATTTATCCAATTGATTTATCTCCAGTAGTCAGTTGTTACTATACAGCTTGGCCACCAATTATGTGGTCTAAGAAAAGTTATTTCACCTCTGGGGCTCTCCATTTCCTGATCAGTAAATGAAAATAACCTTTTAGTTACTATTCTGTGAACATACTCTTATTTTCTCTGGAAGAGGGTAAAATACTGGTAAGACAATGCCTCCATTCACCAGAGGCCTGGAAGCTGTTTGTTTATGAAGTTTTCTTACATTTGGCTGTGTTCATTGTTATTTCAGGGAAAGTGTCAAAACTACACACTCAGAGGTTGAGGAAACAACTTAGTTGATAAAGTATATACAGCCTTTCAAACTTGAGCATCTGAGTTTGATTCCTAGAACACACGTGAAAATGTTGGCTGTGATGTCTCATGATTGTATTCCAACAGTTGGAGAACTGAGAACAGAGGATCACTGGAGTTTGCAGGCCAGTCAGTCTAGCCTAATTGGAGAGCTCCAGGCCAATGGGAGATCTTGCCTCAAAGAGGTGGACAGTAATTTTGAGGATGATACCCTAGGTTGTCCTCTGGTCTCCACATATAAAAACATGTGCATCCATATTTATACACACACATGTACACACATATGCACACATGCTCACACACATGCATGCCTATTTTGTATCCCTATTAAAAACCAAACCAAAACAACAACAGAGATATTCTATAGACTTAGGGCCCTTCCCAAGACCAATGAAATTGAAATCATCAAATGACAAAGACAGAAATATGGGTCCAACATGATATATAAGTAGTTAGTTGCTCCATGGTCTGCACTGATGTGCAGGAGCCACTCACTTGGGCATAGCTTGATCTTAGGTCATCAACAAGTGATCAGGAGAGATCTAAGCATTGCCCCTAAGAAGGGAGTCAAGGTTTTTATCCAAAATGACTCAAGAGCCAGCAGTAGCTCAACAGGGGCCTTTGCTCAGGTTGGATACACATGCTGTTTGTCACAGAGGTGCTATGCCCTGGAAATCACAGGCTCGGTTAGTCTATCTGCAGAGGACAAAGTGCCTTCCTATACTCAGGTGACTGGCCTGAGTTTTCATGAAAATTGGTCATATAAAATGTGTTTTCACTTGAGAAAATCCCTAAGAGTGAGGTCCAGAGTTTCCCAAACCATCTGGGGGGAAGAAGCTGACTAAGCCTTAGAGAAGGTCCTAGCATGTGTGGGCCACTTTCAAGTTCTGGCTTGCTTACTGGGGGGTGGGGTTGTTCTGTGGATTCCCAGCCCAATCAGGTTGAGGTTGCAACCAGCATCTGAAAGGGACCAGGAGATTTCAGCTCTATTCCAAGGTCCTCACTCTTGTATTCTAACACTGAAATGAGGAGGAAAATGACAGCAGCATTGCTTTTGATGCTTGGAGGAAGAGGGGGAGACAGGGAGAAGTGATAAGACAAAGCCAAATAAGAACAGAAGGGGAGGAAAAAAGGAAAACCAAATAAATGGGCAAATAAATTCATTGAAACCTTTGTTAAGAATTAGTGACAATGATTAGAGATAGGGTGAGGAGCTAATGGGAAGATAATCCCATTTGTGAATGGCATGGCAGTGACAGGAACTGGGCACAGACAATGAGGTCTGGGCTGGAGGGCAAGGGTGGGGGTGGGGAGGTACTGAAGATAAGGTAGCAGCTGGTGGCCTTGCTGTGTGTTCTATCTGGAGGGTTGGAGGACGGTGGATGACCTCAGTGACACAGAAATAAGCAAGGGAATGGGGTAAAAAAAAGGCCAGATTGTGAGCTAGAAATAGAGTTAGAAATTCAGGAAATGCTGTGTTACTAAGGTCTATAACTCAATGTCATTTCCAAAGAGGTTCATAGCTGTTCAAAAAAGTTTGATCTGAGCCCCAAACCCAGGATTGACTTAAAGCTGTGGCCTCTAGCATAACTGTGAAGAGGTTTTTTGCAAACTCTTTAGGACATGACACACGGATGGCATGAGGACCTGAGTTCAGCTCCTCAGAAGCTACATAAAAGACTAGGGGCATGTCTAGAATCCCAGTTTTGGGGAAGACAGGTGAATTATGGGAGAGACAGGTGAATCCTGAGGATTTGCTGGTCAGCCAGTTGGTGACTTCCAATGAGAAACTCCATTTCAAACAATAATGTGGGGAAGCAATTATGGAAGAGACAGAGAGACCTAATGTCAATCTTCAACCTTTGTGTGTATTTATACACATGTGTATATGCACATACATTGTACCCATGAAATTACACACACACACACACACACACACACACACACACACACACACACACACACACACGACATCTAGATATTGTGAGTTTATATGGGACATTGATCCATATCAGATTGGATTCCCTGCCCAAGCTGTAACCACTGAGTAAATAAGAGTGTAAACATTTTAGGAACAGATGTACATAATCACCTGGAACAATGACAAGGCCATTTTAAGGCAATATTTTAAGACCATGTATGAGTTAGTGAGTCAGGATCTGAGAATGTCCTGTGAAAGGTGTTATCTCCCTGGGCAGCCATGGGGAGAGGAGACACTCAGTGAGCAGGGTCATTCCTGACAACAGCTTTTAAATCCTTTGAAAAAAAAAATCACCTGCTCATTTATCTCAGCAGGTCTCACCCCATCTCATGAGTTATCACTCTGTCTTTACCCTTCAGCATTGAAGCCCAGTGATAGTTTATATTTCTCCATTGGAGAATCTCCTTGGCGTTGCCCTCTGCAGCTGAGATGCCAGAATAAGTAATCAGACTATTATTTACCAGGAATCTCCAAAAGCATGAATTTAATCTAATTGTGGTATTCTGAAAGATGTATCTAGAGGCCCTTGAGTACACTTTTAATTTAACAAAAAGCCATTGTTATGGCCTTTCTTAATAACTCTGAAGCATCTAAATAAATGTGGGCATCTCTTTCCTCCTCTGATATTCTCATGTAAATCAATCTCTCTTGTTTCTTCCACACTCATTTATTGTTTTCATTTCTAATCTGTAAACATTTTCAATTTGTCTTTGCTGTCCTGGCAAACAAATACCAAATGCAGACTCTAACAGGCGCTGGCTGTGTCATGCAGTCACAGTGATGGGAGGGCAAGCAATTACCTGGAAAATTCCCACAGGAAAGACAAGAGACACTGCACCTGTGCACTGATTAGGACCCTCCAGCCCTGAGTTCTCTCTCTGGCCATTGGCTGATACAGAGTGTTAAGACAGGGGATGCTTGATTTTGTTGCCAGTATCAAAGGCCAAGGATGTGAACTCAAACAGCCCATGTTCTTTGAATGACTCATTAGAATTCTGTCATCCACAACTGTCCTTACATAGTCCTGAAACTAATTTTGCTTTTAGTGAAATTTTTCATCTTATGCAATGAATTCTACTATTTTATAATCTTTCACCTGGACCTCTTCACCTGTGCAAGTTGGAGCAGCTGGCTTTATTGTGTAGATCAATACATGAATGTCACAACCTGCTTGCTTTCTCCTGGGCAGTGCTGGCAGGAGTGAGGTACCAGAATTACTGCAATACAACTCTTTAAGAGACTTTAGACATAGGCTTTCTAATTCTTGGTCATACTTTGTTGTTTATTCACAAGACAGGTTTAGGAATGTATTTTACTTGAATAATCTAGATAAATAAAATCTAGACAATCCCAATAGGTTTTTTTTTAGCTTGTTTTGGTGTGTGTGTGTGTGTGTGTGTGTGTGTGTGTGTGTGTGTGTGTGTGTTTGCTTTAACAATTATTTGAGTTCATTAAAGTGTTCCCAAATTACTGTGTAGGAAGAGGATATACAAACTCCTTTGAGGACTTACCCTCTATTTCAGTTCTAGGATCCTGTAAATGGGTTTTAGTGTTCAAGGCTTCAGTAAGACCTCTTTGACAGCTAGCTTTTAAACATCTTAGCTTTTTCTCCTAGCCATGTTCAAGACACTTTTAAGCTAAATTGAGCTACTTATCTACCATTCCTGGAAACCCATGCTCCTCATGTCTCTACCTAACAAATAAAACAGCTAAAAAAACAAACAAACAAACAAACAACAACAACAACAACAACAAATCTGGCTTCTCCATGAAACTTTATTCCTGATCTTCAATCTTACCTAAGTCACCCCTTAAGTATGCTTTCATTGACTTTACTCAAAATTTTTTGTTTTTCTGTTTTTGTTTTTGTGGTAGGTCTTGGAACTCATTGTATTTGTTTTAAACCCATATTCCTATGTGGACTATTAGTTCTTGCAGAACAGAAACTCCACCTTATTCTTAGGCATAGCAACCATGTATGTTCTTCTCCAGAAGAGTAATGAGTTGAACGTCTGCTGAAAACATGAATGAATTGATGAGTAAATGACAGAACATAATGATGAGAGATCCATTCTATAAACTGTCTCTTTTATGCACACGTACTCATACACTGTACAATCATACAGACACCACATACTTACATAGACACACTCATAACACACACACACATACACACACACACACACACACACACACACACACACACACACACACACACACAGCTGTATGAGTAAGAGTCAGACAGCAACTGTATAAAGTTTCAGATGTACTCCTCTGCCTCACAGAAGCACCCATTTGTAACTTTTTGTATGAATGTCCATGATCAATTTTCTTCTTTGTCTGAAAGTCACAAATGCTTTTTTTTCCACTTTGGCATATCAACCTTAATTTCTCACAAAAGACTTCAACAATTACCAGACCTGGATTTGTTTTTTCTGCCTAGAACGAACCTATTGCAGTCTTAATGTAGGCCCTATCAGAATGTTAGGAGGGAAACATCAGTACCCCTTATATGGGTTGCTCACCTTCATGGTTTAGAACACTAAATAAACATTCCAGGAAAATAAGGTTTACCATTGTTTTTTTTTTCATAACACTCCAATATGTATCCTTATTTGGAAATCTGTCAGTTTTCAATTCAAGTGGCATTCTTTACATTCAAACCAATTTCGATTAATTTGGGAAAAATCAGCTAAAGAAACATGGTATTAGTTCAGTGTCCTGATTTAAATCATGATGCATAACATCTTCTACTTTTCACTTATCTTTTTTTATTTCAGAAGAAAAAAATACTCCATTTGTCTGGAATTGTTTTATAAATATAAGCTCGAGCTGCTTATCACTCCTGTTTCAATGTCCTCAAGATACTCCCTCCTCTCCCTCCTCCTAACAGTTGTTTTATGATTTTATTAGTGTCCACAATGAGACCTCATAGACAGTGACGATCATAGAATAATGGAAATTAGAGATGGAAATGACAGATTAGGTGTCTTTGTCTATTTCCTGGGGCTAATGTTCTCGTCAGTCTGCAGTTCAGTGCTTTAGTCTATCTTGCTCCAAATGACACCAGTGCTGGGACCTCTACCATTTCCCCTGAGGCTCTTGTCTGCATCCTAAGACTGTCTCCCCATCCAGCCATAGGGAATAACAAAGGCTTTGCAATTACCAAGTGAAGTCAGGCCCATCCTCACAAGATATGTCTGCGAGGCTAGGGATGTGGAGGCTTGAGCGATTAACCACCAAATCCAATCACTGCAGAGGGCTAGGCTGGATCATTTAGAGCAAATGTGAAATGATATTTTGTAGTTGTTTTCTTCAGTGGCAGGATTGCAGGCTATGAGATAGAGAGGTGGTTATCCATCACCTTTTACAACATTTTACTCAGTAAGAATCGTAGTCAGCTGAGATTCTCAGCCATCACATAAGCTAAAGGGCTGGCTCCACACCAACTGTGCAAACAACTCAGCATCGATGAGAGCTGGGGCACAATGAGGAGTTTACATAGTGACTGTCATTTTATATTCATACCTCACTGGACGTCTATTAGCCAAGGTCTCTACTCTTCTCACCAAACACTTTCTTTAAAATTTGTGGACTGCCTATCTGAAAAAAAGCTCAAATTCCATTCATATCAAGCCCTTCTTCATTCTCACTAACACAAGAATTTCATATTTTGGCCTCCCTACGTTTTCTGACCTGTGACTCAGATTTTCTTTTCCTAACTTCATTTACTTTTGTTCTTATTCCTCAACTTCAACTAGTTCCTGAACATTTGCCCTCTCCCACATCTGTGGGCATCTATCAAACCTTGACTAGTCATCAGCTGGCTAAGTCATCGGAGTTGAGTTCTTCTCTCCCCTTATCATAAATCACTCCTTCAGGCTCCTCAATCATTTTTATTGCTCGTCTCCAAACTCTCACCCATTTGTCACCATATTTATTGCTTTGAAGGTCCAGGACTACACTGAATAGCCTAGGTTTGGACTCATCAGAATCACGTAGAAAGGGCTGACCATTGGCCTAGGAGTGAAAACCTTTATGGCAATGTCACAAATGACATTGGTTTACTTTTATTTTTTTTCACTTTGTCAGCTGCAAACACGGATCTAATTTGAAGTCTAGGAAATCACTTGCCAACATGTTTTTCCTGATTTCCTTCTGATTCTCCATAGTTCATTGATTGCTATTATAGTTAACATTTATTGATCCTTCTCACCATTTGCCCAATGAACAAAGCAAGCTCTTAGAATTCAAAACAAAACCCAAATCTTGCTCTTAAAAATCACAACATAAGACATAGTGGTAATGGCTCCATAATAACATAGGATTTTTTAAAATTTCATTGTATCATAGACTTAAAAATCTATTAACCTGGTAAATTTATGCTACGTATGTTTTATTATCACAAAAACACTCAAAAGTATAAAAATTTATAATAAGCAATAGATAAAGTAGTCACATGTAGTTTCAGGAAAGTAAAAGTCATACAAAGAACTATGGTAACTGGGAATGAGACACAAGTACTCTTCCTCAGCACAAAGCACTTCCTGAGTCTCATATGTCACCCCTGATGACAGTACTGGTGACAACATGTTTTGATGTCTGTTGGTCTCTTGAAGGATTCATCAAGCTCCCAGAAAGATACAGCAGAATCTGTGTGGCTTCTCAAGTCTCCAACAAAATCACCAGCTAAGTTCTGCCTATGGAATTCTCATGGATGGATGTGGAATGGAAATGAGGAGAAAGACAGCTTCTTCTGCAGATCCCAGCTGGCGGCTGGAGGCCTGCAAGCCAGAGGCATCGTCTCCTGACTCATAGATGGAGGAATGTTTGGCATGAACATCATTGGAATGATATGACTATGGAAAAACACAGTGATGATTTTACTACATACTGCTAAGAATTCAGCCACCCATGGACTCTACTTCTTGCACAGTTGTTCCTGTCATGTCGGTGTGAAAAAGCTGTGACATAGGAACTGCCAAGTTGTTATCTCACTCACCCCTGGTTCGTTCCCCATTCATTCCGAATGCAAAGGTGTTTGTGCACAGGATCCTTCATGTAGCCTTCGTAGCACAGACATTCCCCTTAGGATAAGGGTAGGAGGAAAAGAGAAATACAAGTCAATTAAATACCATGATGGTATTTGATTAAGTTAATGTGAAATGATCAGATTAAACCCCGGCTTCATTAATAGCATAAATAATAGGATACACCCCACTATGTCACACATGCCCCTCTCCACTGCCCTCATGAACGAATTTCCCCATTTTCCAATGCATGATGAATTTATACACTGAAAGATCCTAATAGCTGAAAAACACTTAGTGTGTACACGCTGTATACACAAAGACCATCAAGTCTTTGAGAAAGGGGATATTTTGTGTTTGTTTTCTTAATAACATGGCAATTAGCAAGTGATGGGTAAATGTGTAAAGTCTGCACATGTGAACTATTTCAAGTATTTCTAGGAATCTGAAGCCTATATTATGCTGAAAAGGAAAGCCAAAACTCAAGAGAACTTTTGAGACTTGTCAGCCTTTTAACAATGAGTTAGTACTTGAACCTATGACTTTGTCACTTGAGAGACTATTGTCATGCCATGCTGTGAGTTCACAGAACTGAGATTTAAAGGAGGTTGCAAACTTCTCTTCTGTTTTTATAGGAACTACATTTTCTAGTGGACATATCTAGCCATCTTTTGAAGCTACTAAGCAAGCATCACCTACACCCTGCATTGCTCAGAATCTTCCTGTTCTTCCTCACCATTACTTTTATGGGAGTTCTTTTTATTAGTTTTATTTTTGCATACCAAGAGGTCCAACAACCCTCTGGAATTGCATACAAGATTACCTATTTGTGGATTTCACCCTTTCTAAGGCAGGGTTGCATGGCATTCAACCAGTTAAGAAGCAAACTTGTGACTTCCCAAAGGGTTAGTGCCCATTGCTCTGTTTAGTACCAATCCTGAAGGCAGTAGCTGTTGCTTCCTAATGTGACTGCTTTCGCATATGATGCTGCTTGACTCTGAGCCACTATGACATGTTACACTGAAGCATCAGCTCTTAATCTTACCACGGCTGGTTATTCGATTTACAACCAGTGAAATAACAAAGTGTGATTTCTTGAAATTAGTATATAACAAATTTACAAAGGTGCCAAATCCTGAGGAGACAATACACATAGTTTATTTATCTCCCAAGGAAAAGGTGTTTAAGATGTGTATAAATAGAATAGCATGCTATTTCCTCTTTATGAAGATAAAACTTAATAAAAATGGAGAGAATGCATGTGGTGGGGAGAAGAGTCTGAACAGTGTGAGCTGGACAATTTTTTTGTTTGTTTAAAAATTTATCTCGTGCATTTTAAGGTTTACCTAGAAGCTGTTGACTCTCAGGGCCCTATACCAAATAATAGTCACTTAACTCCCATCCCCAAAACACTCAGCTCAATGTACTGGTGGGGGTAGTAAAAATAGGTAACTTCTTAGTTTTAGATAAATCTAAGGAGTATTAGAGATCAGTACATTGTTTCATTTTTGACAAATTCTGAATTTAGTATGGCTATATTAGAATGTACTGACCCACTTTAGGTCCAAATTTATTATCATAACTGGTACTGGGTTATAGCTACAAATAATCATGGACATTAAAGTGAAACATCAGAAAATATAGCTTGAAATTAGGTGGCTGCTGATAAAATATGCCAATGATGGCCACTTTTTGATAAAAGGAAAGATAAATAAGATTTAAAAAGCAGAATCTAATATTTAAAAAGCAAAGTAAAAGGGGAATAAGGCTTTATGCCTTAAGAATTCTAAATAAAGTACAAAGCCCAAACTGTAAAGTATACAGGGCCAAGATAAGGTTGATCTCCACTAACAGGTAGGCTTGGCATAAATACTGTGGGCATTAATGACTTGTCCTATGCTGTGACAAATAGTAGGCAAGAGCAATTTATGGGGGATTTTGGATCACCCATACAGTCCATCACAGTGGCAGGAAGGCTGCATCTACAATCAAGAAACAGAGGACAATGAATGCTGGTACTAAGTTGCTTTGTATGCAGTCCAGGATAAAACAATACCATACATACATACATACATACATACATACATACATACATACATCAGGTCTTTTCACCTCAGTTATCGTAATCTAAATGAGCCCCTCAAGATGTGCTCAGGGGCTTGTTTCTTCCATGATTCTTGTAAAGTTGACAGTCAATATTAACTATAATACTACAGTTCAAAGTTAAATCATTAAAATATTTAGCCTGAGAATATGGCTCAGTGGTAAAGTGTTCATTGCCCAAGTATAAGGACCTGAGTTTGGATCCCCCAGTATTCATAAGAAAAGCAGTCATGGCTGTGTATACTTGTAACCCTAGCTCCTGAGGTAAAGACAGGGGTGAACTACCAGAAGGGATGAACTCTAGATTCAGTTAGAGACCCTGTGTTAAAAAACAAAACAAAATAAAAAAAACCCAGAAAAACAAAAAAGGTATAGACAACAATAATTGAAGGTAGCTGAAATGGATCTCTAGACTTCAAATGAACACCCATAGGCATATCTGCATACATGTGCACACACAGGATATATCACACATACACAAAAGAAGAAAAAAAGCAAATAAAGATTTGATTGGTTTATAGGTAGCAACATCCCCAAATATGATGATATCTAAGCCAATTGATGGGTTATATGTTCAGATGTATCTTTTCCTGTGGGAGATACACTCTTCTGACTTTCCTTGTTGCCAATTAGACATGAACAGGATGCTAAGAAAGAGGGTATGTTCATAGGAGAGTATCCGGTACAACATCCTGATTCCCAGAATGGTCTCAACTGGAGCCGGGCCAGTAGCTTATTGGTAGAGTACTTGTTGAGCATGCACAAGACCTTGTGTCCCATCCCTGGTACCACAGAAAGTAGACATGGTAGAGAATGCCTGTAATCCCAGCACTGGTGACAGAGAGATAGAAGGCTCGAAAGTTCAAGGTCATCCTCAGCTACAGAGTGATTTTAAGGCCAACTCAGTGTACATGAGACTCTTACTCGAAAACAAAAACACAAAACAAGAATATTCTCAGCTGGACACCTTCTCTAAAATTAAGGATTAATGATAAAAGAGTAGCTTCTTCTACATTTGATATCTGGTTACCAAAAATCATGTAAAAATAAATTGAGTAACAACTCCAAATTCAAGCAGAGACCTATTTTCCTAATGACGTAAATGCCTACCATTTGTACAGTGCATTTACCTTCTCAAATTGCCTTCATGGTCATTATCTCCACATGAGGCTTCCATCACTTATTACTGTGTGGGGATACACTGCTGACAACAGATAAAACTTTTCCCCATATAATGGCATATGCCACCCAAAGTCAGCGAATCAGAAATTTTCAAACATACCAGGCTAGAGTTTGGGGATATCCAAAATCTGCCTCTCAACAGATCCTCATTCCTGGAATCCACCAAACTTCCCTCTTTTTTATTCCTCCTAAACCAGTTTGGCCATCTATACTGCAAGGAGTTCAGACTTGATGAGGAAAGTTACTATGGAAACCAACTGCTAAATCTTGACTTTAAGAGGGGTTTCATGTAAGCACAGACTCCGACTGTTAGCTGTGAATTTTAAAGACCCCACAAGGGTGTTGGATGCCCTCCTAAGCCGAAGTGTTACAGTCTCCGCATCTGCTGTGACAGATGGCAGGGAACACATGAGGCGCTGACTCTGTGGTGGTGTACATAGGAATCCAACAGAACGACATGTCACGGCCACGGAGAAGTACCCAATCAGGAGAGTGTAACATGTCACAGTGGCTGCAAAGAGCTATTCTGTGGCTCACACTGTCAAGGAAGAAAGCCCACTGCGAGATGTTGGTGCAAGGGATATAGACCTCCCTGCCTACTTTTGCTTGGTACCTTGAGGACAAACACCTTGAGCCACCTTTCATGATGAACAGACAGAGCCTTTGCTCATTTCCCATTCTATATTTGAAGGACTGAGCCGCAAATCACATCTAAAGATTAAGACAGACCTTGAAGCTAGGGTTTCTTGGGTTTGGCAGGGCTCACCACAAGTTTCTTTCATTGTAAAACCACACAAAACCAAAATCCCTGAGTCATCACACTGCTTCAAGAAGTGGTTGGCTTTTATTAAATAGGACTGGCTATCGCTTGTCTAAAAAGAGAAATCTCTGTCTGGACATTGATGATGCAAAATTGCCTAATAATTCCCCACCAGTGGAAGTTAGCTGAAAAGAGGTAGGCTCAGGGTTGAATGACCCCCACAAAATTCTAAGAAAGAGGGCAGGGAAGAGGCTAAAGTTCACCCTGAAGGAAGAAGGTGCTTTAATGGAGTTAAAGAGGTGAATTGGGAATGATTATACAATCTAAGTTATAGCAACAAAATGGAGATGGAGCTCTCCTGATTAACTGTATTAAAAATGACCAATGACAGAGGCAGAGAGATGGAGTGCAGGGGTGGGGTTCACAGTGGCTCAGAGCAAGTATAGAACTTGAAGCTGAATTGCCTGGAAACCATGCCTCTCTATGGTCTGATACATTTTGACCTGTTTGTGCTACCCATAGAAAGATCTGGAAAGATAAGGACTTGGGAAGAACATATTAGACCAATATTAAAACATTCGAGTGTGAGTTTTCATGGATGCCTGTGCTTCCTGTAGACATTAAAAAACAAATCAATCAAACAAACAAATGAAAACCAAAAACAAAGCAAAACAAACCCTGCATAGCTTGAAAAAGGCAATGGAGGCTGTGGACAGAATTAATGTGACTGAGCAATGAAGCAGGTGTCTCCGGCTTCTACCGATGCTCACATGGCAGAGCAGAGGCTTGGAATGAGCAAGGAGAAAAGCCAATGCAGGTAGGTAGTCTGTCATCAGAAAACAAAATGAAAGCAAACAACCACAAAGCATTCCCCTTAGAAACCAGAGGGAAAGTCAGCCTGTGACAGGATCTAGTAGACACTAAGCTACACAGCCCTGAATTCTTTGCAATTATCTCAACTCAACCAGAGATGCTTCTGAGGGGCCTGGCTGGCAGGGTGGGCAAGAAGATTGGCAGTTGGTCAAAGGCCTCATCAGAAATTGAGGCTTTCAACAGCCACCCAGAAGGAATGAAAATAACCCTAAGCTTACCATCTAGGTTCTCTTCCAGAAGGGCAACATGACCAGAAACATCTCAAAATGACCAGGCATGCAAATTCTGGTATATCATGCACCCTGAGCTTACAGTCCAGCTGGGCTACTAACTAGGCAGTGGTGTTAAATAAGTTTGTCAACGTTTCTCTAAAATAGAGAAGAAGATACTATCTACTTTGTAGGGTTGTGAGGAAGCTTTGATTGTCTAAGCTTGGTGAGAATAACATAATGAGCTCTTGATAAACATGCCTAGCAGATTTTTTTTTCAAAAACCATTTTCCACCATACATTACAAAGCAGTGGAGAGATGAATCATAGACTGTTGTTTGATGTCCTCAGCAGTCTGAACCTAACTTAAAAGCATCTTCCCATAGTCTGGAACTAGGACTGATACCTACTAGAGGACCATCACAGTGCTTACAAAACACATCTTGTCTCTCCTTTCTCAAGCAAACCAACATATAGCCAGAAGGTCTGAAGAGTTGTGATGATTATAAGAACATTTGCCAGTGACAATTTATAATTGTCCAGGTTGGTCTCTGAGCTCCATCCCTCACATGTAACTTGGTGTCAGAATATAAATGGAGGGGAAGGCTGGACCTGAAATTAACCAGCAAGTGTCCTATAGCCCTGTTTCTTTTATGGGTATTCACATATCTTTAGGAGTTCTGAGATTATGATGGGGGTATGGGAAGAGGGAATACAACCCATTTCTTTCCTTTAACCTTCCTCTGGTATATTTGTAGCTGATCTCAAACTGAAGCATCTAAAATAATATTGATTCATTGTGTCATGCAATTAAAGGCCAGAGGGGACCAATATGGGTTCTATGGGACTAAGATCAAAGTGCGTATAGACTAAGTCTCTACAGAGTTAGGTTTCTTTCTACAGGCTATAAGCGAGAATCTGCTTCCTTGCCTTTCCCACTTCTAAAGGCTGCCTGTATGCCTGGTTTGTGACTCATCTTTCATCTTCAAAGTATACAATACCTTGATGAATTGTTCTTTCATCATGGTACTTGGACCTGTTCTCCCTTCTACTTTTGAGAAGTATTGTCATTGAATTGGGACACCCAAATAACCTAGGGTAATCTTGTTTTTATAACACTAGCTGTTAGGCAACCTTAATTTTATATACCATCTTGCCTTCCTTTGCCATGCAACATCACACATTCACATATTGTGGAAAGGAGGATGTGGGCATCTGGTGGAGTAAGTGCATGTTTCTTTCTCACACACCTGGTATTGTGGAGTCCTTTGCAGATGATGTGTAAATACATACTTAGCTTTGGGACACTTAGGAAGGCTGCTTGAGGAGAGCTCCAGGCACCAAAGGCTGCTCCTTCCCAGTGCCTGAGCATCTGTGTTTGTGTGCTTGTGTGTTTACGGGTACGTGTGTCTGCGTGAAAAAAATACACAAGTGCATTTGCACAGCCCTATGAATCCATATGGGCAGACCCCTCAGCTCGGCTGGGAAAGCACATGTCCCAACACTCTGACATTTCCAAGGAAGCTAGCTGGAGGATTGCAAAAAATAACGTCAACTTGACTTGAAGCCAATTCCCACACTCAGTTCTTTGGAGAAAGGCTCTAGGATGGAGTGTGGGAGGCGATAAAGTTTCTTAGTGATGAGCGTGTGGGATGACCACATCATCCCATGTGCAGAGAGAAGCAGCAAGGCAGAGGGGTCCAGTTCCAGAATTAATGAAAATGAAAGGCTCTACAGCATCATTTCTCAGCTGCAACACCAAATGAAGAGGTTGTACCTCAGTTCTGTTGCGGGGCTTGAGTTCTTATTTTTAGTATCCCTGTGACTTTCCAGTTGCAAATTTATTAGTTATCACTGATACCAGGAAGCCATTTACAGGGCATGGGTTTTCCAAGGTCATTTTGTAGGAAGGATTAGAAATTAGATATCTGAAAGTAGCTAAAGAGTAGACATGAATACTTTGTTTGCTTGTTTTGAGACAGTGTTTTTCTGTATTGCTTTGGAGCCTGTCCTGGAACTAGCTCTGTAGACAAGGCTGGCTTTGAACTCACAGAGATCCCCTGCCTCTGCCTCCTGAGTGCTGGGATTAAAGATATGCATCACCAATGCCCAGCTAACAGGAAGACATTTTTATACACATAATCAGCTTCCTGGCACACCCGCAAGAATGCTCAGAACAAGTTGCCTTCTAAAGAGTTGGGTAACAAATGTGTTGTATTGAGCATACCTGGACATATCATGTTACCTTTGACAACCTTATTTCTTCTCTAATTTCATGATACTTTAAAGACAAACTCTCCTTATGGAGTTTTGGGCTAATTAGGCCCAGATAATCAAACATTATGTAAGTAAGAAGGCAATTCGTGCCTACCCTCCCAAGTGCAGATTACCCAGTACCCTTTTTTTGTAGACCCTCTTTTTTTTCTTTCAAGGCAAAAAGGAAGCATGTGAGATCCTCTGGAGATCTTGTTGCTCTCAGAAATGAATTTAACAGCTAAGATTGTCCCAAATCCTCCTAATCCTGACCAGCTGGAGAACAAGGGTACCAGAGACCAGAGCTGCTACATGGAGAGTTCCCACCTCTGAGATGAGCTCTTTTTAATTTCTTCCAAGCACACTAGCTTTTGGGCATGGTGCACAGCCCATCTGTTTGGTTTGGTGTTTGCCTGACAGCGTAGGAGGGACAGCAAGTAAGCACCGTCTTAGACATCAGATGTTGAAAGTGCTGTACTTTCTCGTCCATATGGGGACCCAGAATCTCTGTCAAGGGCCCACGTAAAAATAAGTTTCAAACCTAAGAACATGAACTTTAGATGTCACAGTTACCTGCTACTGTCTCAAAGAGATTTAGTAATGGATTACAGCAAAATGCACATTGTGTATATTAGGCCACATCTGTGGAGTAAGCATGCTGAAAACCCTGCCTGTCTCTGGAGTTTACACAAGATAAACACAATCTCGAGGATTTGGTTCACAACTCTTCCACTATTCTATAGTATCACGCTACTTCTCCAGGAAGATTCCACCTGTGATATTCTAGCTCCTGAAAATGGCCTTTTTGCAGAGGCTACTATATAGAAACTTCTTATGGTTTGTTGTGAAATTGTCTGTGTGTTTGAATACTTGGTCCCCAGCTGGTGGCACTGGCAGGCTGTGGAAACTTTCAGACTTAAGGTTTAGCTGGCAGGTGTAGGGCAATAGGAGTAGAGATTTAAAGGTTCTATGCTAGCCCCACTTCCTGGTCTATAAAGATGTAATAAGCCTTTCCACCACTTCCCACCTTCACAGGTAAAACCCCATATACTATGCCTTCCCTGTCGTGATGGACTGTTTCCTTCAACCATGCGTTACCATAGATCCTTCCTCCTCTAAGTTGTTTCTGGTAGATATTCTGCCATTTTAACAAGAAAAGTAAACACCATTCCTGCCACAAAAGTATACATCTATCTGGTATAGAGGCCCCGGGCTCCTGAGCATGCAATTTTCCAGGGTAAGGCAGCAACCCCACTTCACAGCACCTGAATCTTGGCCTTGCACAGAACTACCCTCATCTTACTTGGTAGAATAACACACTTAAACATGTCTACAGCCTTTGTGAGGTGATCCATCTCTAAGATTCTTTGTACGAAAAATAAATTCCCAAGGGCCCTGCATTTCTTTGTGAAAAAGTTTGTTTTAATAGCATTAAAAAAGATAGAGCCTTCTGATTTTGAAGTAGCGATTGTTTAAATGAGCTATGATACAGATGCAGAATGCAGCTGCAAATGGCCATGAAAATGGTACTGAGGATTATGATTATGGAAAATTCTTATGCTAGGGTATCAAGGAAAGAAATTCAGGAAAACTCAACTAGACTTCTTATTCTACCAGGAAATCCTTTTAAAGGAAAATATGCAAAGGCTATCAATAGAAAGAAGGTGCATGAAAAGTCTTGAAGCGATTTGTCTAGGAGACAGAAATAGAGATAATTATTGTTTCCTTCTATACTATATTATATATTTATATATACACATAAATTAATTTTGCAAGTATAAAATGGCTAGCCCTAGTAGTGAGACATGATGTAGGCTCTTGCCAGACTATTACATGTTTTTACGCCCAGTGGTTCAACCACATGGTGATATCCATAGGTGGTCTATGCTTGAAATGGAAGGGGGGAGAGTGGAGTTGGGAGAAATGGTCTGAATTTCAAGTGAGTTATTGCAAAAGGCATGCTTTCTCTGACAGTTACCCGCTTCCCGGTGCTCCCGCCTACCAGTTTCGGGGTCACATTGGTGTTCACAAGGGTCCAAGAGCCGCCGGGCACAGAGGTCCATGGCCCAGGGCCCACTGGAGTTCTGTTGAGAGAAGAGAATCACTTGGGCTGGGTTCAGCCAGTCACTGGCATCCAGCTGGCTCCCCTCCAGCAGAATGAAGCGGCTACCTACAGGGTGACAGAGAAGAAACATGTCAGCAGATGCAAACTTGCACACATAACACATGGGCCAAGCCACTAGAGACAGAGCATGTCCTACTCCAGAACCATTATACTCACCAGTCCTAGCCTGCCATTAGTACTAGCACAAGGGATTGGCAGATGGAGGTTCTGCCATCACAATGACTGCTGTGAAACCAGGGACATTAAAACTTCCAGCTATATCATTGCCTACTGCCATGCCCCATCCCATATTGCTGGAATGTTCCTAAGGCAATAGAGGGACAGAATGGCTCTGTGGTGACCATGGCATGGCTCCATCAGACAGAGCCACAAGATGTTGGCACTGGGCCATGTAACAGGGACCCATTGCCTGTCTTTGCTTGCCATGAAATAGCAGGTCCTCTAATGCTGTGAACGGTCCCCACCTGTTTCCAGCTTTGCAGCAACCCAGAGGACAGATGTTAACAAGTCAGTTAGGTGCTGTGTGCTTAAATGTTTCAGGACTCTCTGGACCTATGGTACTCCCTCATTATATTAGGGTTCTCCTATATGAAAGTCATGTGTTGCTTTTAAGGTCTAGGTTTATTAGCAAGTTAATGCAGTTAGTAATCTCTCACCTGAACAAAGCAAGCCAAAGCATGTCTGGTCCTTAAACACCTCTACTGCCCCATTTAGCTTTTCCTTCTTCAAACATTAAAGGGCTGTGATGTCTACTCCCTCCATAGCATTTCTTTGTTTACAGACAGAGGATGGTCATAGAGAAATGGAGATGACCCATTCAGTTTGTTATTAGCCCCATTTCTTAGGTCTTCTGTGGACAATCTAACTGTAACCTCCTTCTTTCTTTTTAGGGCATATCCCTCCTCACCATGAGAGTGACACTTGTTTTTTGAGTCTCTTGCCCAGACTAAAAACCGCCTATTACTGAAGAAGCAGTCACATTCTTGGTCGAAGGAGCTCACCATCAGCAATCAGGTGCTCAGGGACATGTAGGGTGATTTTGACAACAAGAGGGCAGCTGACATGAGAGGAGCATACAAGGCCAATCACACAGCTGGTGACGCTGATCAAGGTCAGGGTGGTCTTATTCACAGGACTTCGGGGAGAGCCCACTGAAAGCAAGACAAAAACAAGACATGGTGGTAAAAATCCAGGCACTGATCGCCCAACTCAGCCTTCTGCTGGAAAACAAGGGAGGTTTCTGACAAACCTAACCCACAGTGATCAGAACACATCTCTACTATGTGACCTCAGGAAGATTCACTGGGGACATCACCTGTTGAAGTGAAAGTGAACTTGACCAGTTGGTGGTCCTCCAGGTCAGTCGTGATTAGATGAGTGCAGATTCTCTGCTATTTGACTGGGTCAAGGTCACAAGAGGTCACAGAGGGGGGCATGTCTCCTCTCCTTCCCTAGCTGAGTTCCAAACTCTCAGAAGCAAAATTTTTTCATCCCTGTTCTGCAGTCCCATGTCTGCTCACAGAGGTTACTCTAAGGGCATGCTCCCACAATGTAAACCAAGGCTTCCAGGAGGAGCTTCCCCAACTAGAAGAGCTTACACCTGATCTATGGGTGAGCAAATGATGCTGTCACACCAGAATCCTCCTCTCAGTCCATACACCACTGGAATGAACTGTAAAGGAAGAGCTTGTTGTGCTCATTTGGTGGAGCTGAATTTTCTGTTGCTTTTGGATGAAGTGGTGGGAAGCAGAGGGATCTTTCACTTGGAGGCAGGATACATGTGGGAGGGTGAGAAAGCAAGGCAATGGAATGTATAGCTCTGGAACTTTCCTATTTGTGTTAATATTTATTATTAATTGTAATGTAAATCCAGTTATTGGAGGAAACTGCTAAGCATCTCTGTATATTATTTCCTTTTAAATACTTCTCTGCTCATAATACATACCTGTGAGCCTGTAGAGTGACTATCTACTTTGCAGAAGAGGGAAATAAGTCTCAAAGAGATGGCCCTAATTGTGACAGCTCACACTTGTGAAATGGTCATTATGTGTCAGGTGCCTGTGCTCAGAGATCTACATGGCTCACATCATTGAATAACAATCGAGGCATCATGAAGCAGCTCTCATAAAAGGCTACAGAGTGTAGTAGTCAGAGCCAACTATCTAGTAAGGACAGAGCATTGCTGCTCTTGGAAACAGAGGGATGAGTTTGGGGCCCGTAACCACCCACATATTCATATGTAGGGTCTCCTGAATGACTGTGTGTGTGGAGGGGGCTGCTGTTAGGAGGGAAGATGAGATGCAGAGGCTGCCAATAGCCTCTGGCTTTTACAAGTTGGAGAGGTACTATTCTCACTGGCATCTTTATGGTACTGATATCCATTTCCTCACACTTACAATTCCACCTAATCCAGCCTAGGTAGCAGACCCACCAACAGAATACCTTCTGGCTCCAAAATACCACATTCCCCAAACTATACCTGTTACCTTTCTCAAAACCCAGCTTCCTGTCCTAGTTCCATTGTTCGGTATATGTCTCTGTCATTGGACAGTTTCTTAATTCAAACAATTCCATTATATTCAGCTTTCTCAAAGTTCACAAGGCACACTTTCTTACCACCAAGACCTTTAAGTGTGTGTGTGTGTGTGTGTGTGTGTGTGTGTGTGTGTGTGTGGTTCCTTTCTTTCTCTCTTTCTTTCTTTTTTTTTTAATTTCACCTCCATTCTCTTGTCTTACATTAGGACTCTGGTAGTACTTCTGTCACACTCACAGACACACCTACCAGGTTCTCAGCTAGCATCTATACTGCCTCAAGACAAGACCTCCACATAGTACAACTGAGATAACACAGCAGATCCAAGGCCTTTGCAGTCACAACTGTGTCACATCTTCCTGGATTCTGCTGATCTTTTCGCTTTTTTCCTGATACAACCCACAAAAATGCAGCCTGGACTTTACTGTAGTGAATTACTTTTCAGCTTTCTCACTAGACCATCCCTTCCATGCCAGTGATTTTGCACATATTATCTCCTCCTTCATAGAAGGCCATTTTGTCACCTTGTCATACTGGTCCACACCTACTCTTCAAGACTCAGCTCAAACAATAGCTTCCTGAAAACATTTCCTTGAAACCTTCAAGAGCAGATTCTCACTAGTCCTTGTTCCTCTAGCCCTCAGTGCACCCTGCTGTTACAGCTCTTATCACACAATGTCATCACTGTTTGCAGGCACTTGCCTCTTCTCTCCTGTGATTGCAATAAGTTGAAACCGATATTTTTGTCCCTTTCCTCTATGTGCATCATCAACCCACAATCCAGCATCCCTGCCTGCCTTCAAATTTTCCAATGGTTTCCTATTTATTTACAGATGCAAGTGCAATTGCAATAGCATGGAAGGTTTTTGCTTTGGTCCTTAGCTTATTCTCTGACTCCCTCCCCCCACCTTCCCTACATGTTTATGTTTATATCCTGGCTAGAGCTGCCATCTCCCTCACTTCCTTGACAACCACATTTCTTTGAGTCCTCAGAGCCTTTTATATACTACATTCTTCTACTGAAATGTTCCTAAGACTTCTTTTTCAGGGCATTCTATGAATTGCCTATATTTCAGTTCTAATTCTTCTTTATTACCTCCTATTGCTGCCATGTAGAATTAAGTGTTACCACTTCTGAGTACTCATGTTATTTATTTATATTATTAGATGAAGCCTTATCATTGTGTCATATTTTCATGTTCCCACTACCTATCATAGAGGCTGACCCATAGGAGGTAGGTTATAAGATGTTTTTGCTGGTCTGATTGATGTATCCAGTCCAATTAAGCAGACACTTACACACATATATTATAGGCAAAATCCTTTAGTAGGCACTTTGAAAAAGTAATTAGGAATGCTCCACCCCTGAGCCACTTACAGTTTAGTTAATAGAAGTAGACAGTTGATGCATTACAGGGGCTTACATTTAAAGAAACAAATTATTTTATGCTGTAAAGCAACTAGCTCATTACCAAGGATTTTCTCAAATAAGACTTTATTAAAGCAAGATACAACCTGCTTTGATACAACCTAGTTTGTGTATCTATCTGTTCTATGAAATATTTTGAGGATCAAGGTAGGGGAGATGCTGTCATTCACATTCTCATTTCAGGAAAAATGAAACATTTACAATTAGACAATGAAGATTCCCACTGGCTCTTCATAAAAAAAAACATAATGGCAAGAAAAATTCAAATGCTACAGACTGGGAAAGCCTACAGACAGTAGAATATGGAATGAAAATGCCTTCTGCCTTGCAGTTTCTGGGAAGAATGAATTCTGTGTAAAGAGAATTTGAATAGAGGTAGGACTCAGCCAACGTGTATGTTCTGAAAGCTACTGGAAAGGTATTGGTCAGAAATGGTACTGAGTTCTATCCCCACAAAATGGACAGTTGGTGCCATTCATATGTCCTCCACACAATCTCAAGGGGAGTCTGCTCAACAGATTCCAAGATGCAGTTCTGTAAACACTGTAGACTATAATTGGAAAGATCTGAGAACAGCATTGGTGATTTCATATACTTTACCCACTGCCAAAATAAATAAAAGATGTAATCCTCACAGAAGCCATGTGTATGAGTTATTAGTAAGTCATTCAATATGTGTGAGAACTGATGCTCAGAGGAGCTGTGTCCTCACGCAACACCACACAGCGAGTTGATGATGAAGCTCATGTTTGGCTGTAGAGCTAGCTCCCTCAGAGGTAATGGTAATACCAGGAAAGTCATTGACAGCTGTGCCTACAGCACCAGGAGTCATATCTGAAGTCACTAAGGATGAGCCTGAAGCAGTACACACAGAGGCTATAGGGAAGCATAGCTGTGTCAATGCTAAGAACAAATTTAGTTTCTGTGTCAGGAGAAGAGGGGCCTGGAAGCATAGGTCTCAAGATTCTACTGAGTAAAGACTTAAAGGCCAAAGAAAACTAAGTATTGTCAACTCCTAGGTAATTCCTTACTGGCTACACCTGGCTGTCCCAGCCTAGTTCAATCCCAAGCTTGAATTCAGCTGAATTGATGAGGAGCACATATAGTATTCACATAACAAACTCCATCCACTTCATTTGTCCAAATAGCAAAATGTAAATGCTGAGTCTTCCAGAAGGAATTGAGAGTCTTCTGACCAAGAAACAGCCTTTCAAACAACTTGGAAACTTGTTTGAGAGTGCCATTATCTGGGAGAGACGATTCTCGCTCTCACTGAACACTAGGTTCTTCTTTCTTCCTGGGAGAAAGCACCAGCTGAGATCCAAGCATTTTTCCTGGTGAAGTTGGCTCCAGTGCACAGAGCCTTGTTTGGCCTCTGCCTTCCCCACCTGCATCAGGCTTACCCATCTTCCCATCATTCCTACCTCGACTGCGTCTCCGGCTCCGAGAGGGGTCCGTGTAAAAGGTCAACTGTGGATCATTTTCTGCCTCAGTGCCAGAGTCCCCTTCAGGGTTCAAGAAGGCAGAACCAGCTGAAATGAATAGAAAACCAGAGTAGGCATTTTCACTTTTCGTGATGCAGAATCATAGACTGGGGCCTAATTGAAAAATCAATAAAAATAAGAGTGGCTGATAGACAATGTAGGAGAGATAGTTGAGGGACTAGGGCTTCTCAATATCTAGGTTTGTTGAGGAAGCAAACATTTATGAGAGCAATTGATAACACTCCAATCTCCATACAGAACATGGCTCCATGATGAGAGACTCATCTGACATCTGCTTGTCAGAAAGGAGAAAGGACTTCTAGAGGTCAAGACTGGAGAAGAAAGAAAGGGAAATGTTCCATTCCAGTTAATAGGAGACCAGAATTATGTCAGAGTAGGCAAGACATTAAATTTCTGAGTTTTTACTGATTCTAGAATATATGCATATATGCAAAAAGAATAAGTAATAAGTAATATGTAGGTGACATGTCCTTCAAGCTCACTAAAGTTCAGGCAAATTCTTTGGTCATTTGATGTATATAACCTCTGTCCTTTTCTGATACTGAAACAGGTAAAGGGTTTTTAATCTCCCTTTAAAATGGAATTGTGCCATACCTTCATTATAACCTCATTTTCCCAATTGAATAGATGGTCAGGCAACTTTCCATATTAACAAATAAAGATCTATACGATCGTTTTAAATGACCGCATGCTAAGTCACTGGACATTAGGCAGATGTGCCAGATAGTTAAGCAATTCCCTGTTGGTGGGCATCTGAACCATTTCCAATTTGTAGCCTTTTTAAATGTGATAAACAGCCACTTGCAAACATCTTTGCACACTTGTTCAATTAGTTCCTAGAAACTATTCACACCCATGAAGGTACTTAATCAAAAGAAGATTTTCATTCTTACATTTTGGGGCAAGTAGCTTTTATCTGGCCTCCCATTGCAGCTATGTGTGACAGTATGTGTAGTTGGCTTAATGACCCTGCCACTACCCACATTCTGGAATCCATCTTTGAGACTTAGAACTAGACATGGCTACCTCTTGCTTTGTTGTTGATCCTCTTTCTTTGGCTGCTGGATGTGTGGGAGAGTAGAGTGGCTTGCTGGTGGTTGGAATCCACGGGGCTTGTAGCTATGATGTTATCTTTATACTTATTCATCAGGGACAGCTTGGCATTGTCACTTCCTAAATAAGGAAAAGTCAAGACAAAGAAGAAAAAATCTTCAGGGAACAGGCAGAACATGAAGGAGAGTGAGAAAATCTACAAGTATGGCTGAGTAGATGGGACCAGGGCATTGAAATGAAGGACACGCAAAGAGAGAGGTTGGTGGAAGCTAGGATGTTCCTTTCTGCTTTCTAGGGGCTACAATGTTACAGCAGGAGTGAAGTAAGAGGATTACAATTGAAAATCCAATTTAGCTAATTCTGTATTGATAATGTCACTGCCTGCCAGCCTTTGGCTAAATGCAGAATGTTTTTTTTTTTCTTGTGGCCAGCACAGGGTTTTAGCAGAAATAGAATCTATGTGCTTTCAGACAGAAGGTGGCCTCTCTTTCGTCACAGTCTTCACCATTCCCTGTTGACTGAACTCTAGCTACAGCATGGGTTTGTGTGATCTGTCTGTTCCCTAAAGGAGTTTGGGTTTGAACCCCCTAGTATACTATGTCTATTCCATTGTCTTGGTACTGTGTCCAGCACTGTGGGGAATATGATACATGTTGAAGAATCTCCCTCCTTATTCTCAGACTTCAAAGTTCTGACACTGAAGTTCTCAGACTTTAAATCTTACTAGGAAATGATTATTGATAAAGGTCATCTTCTAGATAAATAGAATTTCTGTTTCCCACTATGTGATTTTAACCTTTGCCGCTTCACCCAGAGTCTTCGCATCTTTAGCAGTGCGCAATATCAGATGTGTCTTCCTCAAAGAAGAAGGTACTGGACAGTGCCTTGAAGGACCACTGTTGAGGTACTTCCTTTCAAGATGTACTTATTTCAAACTCATAGCAGTTTGAAAGAGTGAGAGGTGGGCTATCATAAAAGAACAGTTCCTCCCTCTCTGCATGTTTTTGACCCTGATCTTTTTCTGTCGGATTAGGTCCAGGGCTCTTCTAACCACTGTCTCCATAGAAAGATCTAGTATCTAAGATCTGATGCTTTGATTGCATTCTTCCATTTTCTTTGACAAAAAAATGCATCCTGTATGGAGACCACTAAAACTGAGACCAGCTAATGTAATTAGAAGACTCCAGGCCCACATCTTAGGAGGCAGAGAGAAAAGCAAAACTAAAAAAAAAAAGTTCAACGAAACAACAACAACAACAAATGGGTAGCTAAGGATCCTCCATGTCACTAAAGAAATAAGTTGCCTGTGCAAATATGTGATATACAAAGAAGTCAAGCCAGGATGGTTTCCCATGCTACTACCTCACTTTCTAGGGGGCTTTTTAGTTTACACTGAAAGGCTCTAATGCACTTTTACTATACATACAGGGATCATTCTGCTCCAAGTGCTAGGTGGAAGTAGATCCAACTTATACTAATATTATGCTTCTTATTTTATGGATTAGAAAACCAATACAGTTATCTAAGAAAACAGGTTGGAGGTTGTTTTTTTTAATTAAGTCTAAGAATTTTGTAAATGCATACAATGTATTTTGGTCAGACCCTCCACCCCTCATGTCCCATTCTTACTCCTCCCTATAAACTTCCCCACATGTAATGCCATTGTAACTTAACATCCTCTTTTTGTATCCCACTAAGTCCAGTTGGTGCGTGCCTGTATGTAGGTGGGTATAGGACTGTCCACAGGAGCACAGGCAACCTACCAGGGTTCACACTCATGAAGAAAACTGGCTCTTCTTCTCCCAGAAACTATTAACTGCTAATAGCTTCTCAGCTAGGGTGGGGTCCATGAAACATGTTATTTTTGCCCACCTGAGGAAAGGCTTTAGTACGTTTTGCTATATAACAGCTGTTGGCTAGCTACTCCTACCTACTCTTTGTCTCTCTGAGAAAGGATTAAATGGGCTCATCCCTTCTCCCATTCCTACCTGGTGTGAGGTCCATCCCAGACTTCTCATTGCAGCCCTGTAGGGAGTCCAAGGTGCGTGTGACCTGACTGGCAAAGTCCTCCCCTCCATTCATGCACTCCCTCTGCAGGTGGTGACGCAGGTCTGTGATGTCATACTCATAGCCATCCAGGATGGGTGTCTCCCGGATGCTCAGGGTGCCACTGGAGTTGTGGCCCTGCACACGGGCATTGCGTAAGCTTTCTCGCCCATGGCCACCAATCAGCACAGATGGAATGTAGTGAATCTCATTGGCTGCCTCTGCACTGGCACTCTTCTGTGGCTGGGGTACCCGGCGACGTTTGCACCAGCGCCTGCGAGTGTACAGGATCATCACTAGGCACAAGATGGATAGCAGCAGAGCAATCATGCCACCCTGGAAAAAACAGGACATCAGGTATTTGCACAAAGAAAGGTAAGCACTCTATAGGATCATTGCTCCATCTGCTAATCCCATTCATCACTCACTCATTAATTCATGCAATCAAATGTACTGAGCACTTAGAGTAAGCATCACTCAGCAACCAAGGGACACTCTACTGACACTGGTGTTTAACAAGGAAAAAAAATGAAATGGTGTGGTTAGGGCATCGTTTCAAGGAATCTAGTTGCTTCTCACTTAGCAAATATTTGAGATAGAGGCTGGGGAAGATTGAGATTTGGGGTTTTCAGTTGCAGAAGTGGGGTGATGGGAGATGTTATTCTGTAAATATGTTTCTCATACTGGTTAATAAATAAAGCACTGTTTGGCCAATGGGAAAGCAAGATAGGCAGGGCTAGGAGACAAGGAGGAAAGAGGAAGTAGTTAGGAGGAGTCAGCATGTAGAGCCTAGAGGAAGCAAGATGCCGGCCCTCTTAAGATGACCACGTGGAAATACTTAGATAAGTAGAAATGGATTAATAATTAAGATAGAGCTAGCCCATTAACAATGATAGTCACTGGCCCACAGGCTTGTATCAAATACAGAGTCTCTGCATGTATTTGGGGCTCGAGTGGCAGCAGGACTGGGCAGCTGGCAAGGAGGAACAACAAAGAATGGGACCAGGCCGTGGCAGGAAAAACCTGCCTGTAACAGTGGGGAAACTGGTTTGTGTTTTAAGGTAAATGTGATAATTATAAAGCTGATTTGGGGCTTTCTTTTTAGTGGCCAGCATGGGGTGGCATTGGGTTTAATCTCATATCAAAACAATCAGTCTTAGATAGATCCTAACACTGAAGCCATGAATCAATGAGTCCTATGAACTCTAAAATTCAGATTTCTTGTCTGTACTATGGAGAAGTTGCCACTAGACTGTTTGTGGTTGTTGCTAAGAATTAGGCAAAGTAATGATGTGAAGTGTGCAGCACAATACATCACACACCACCAAGACGTTGCTCAGAGTGACCTTAACTGTCTCCCCCAGAATAACTGGCCCCCAGGGAAAACCATCAACACATTTAAATCCATCAGAGTTGAGCACCAACTGTGGGAAGACACATGACAGGAACACATTTTGATTTTGTTGCCATGGAGGAAAGAGCTGGCACCATATCCTAGAGTCAGGTGGGTGGAGGAGTTTCCTGATGAACCTTCAAAACTCCTGAGGCCACCACCTCAGAGGCCAGCCCTTGCAAGTCAGGACATCACTAGCTATCTGCTGGAGATGAGGATATCATGCTCAGTTAGGCTGAACAAGTTTCGCCATGGCAAACCCAAGATGGGGTTTGGAGAGGTGAAGGGAGCTTCCCAATCTCTCTCCTCACAGAACTCTGCAGGTATAAACCTTCTGGTACCCAGTCAAGCTTGCCCCTTTATTTAGGTTGATAACCCTTCAAATCTACTTCATTAGGTCAAGGTGTGTTAAAGGCTTCTCCTCCTGACCTTGGCTCCAGTCACTGCCAACCTACTGTATATGATAGAGCTAAAAAGTCCCTATCATTTCCCATGAGCCCACCCATGTAAAGATTGAGAATATAATATTTCCTCAAAGAAATTAAAAGCCCCCCCTTTATTTCTAGTTTCACAGTGATTATGTTCTGGATGTATGAATATAGTAAATCTTCATGGCTATCCTCCATTTACTGCCATCTGTACACATATAACACATATATGCAAACAAGCTCACACACATACACACTACCATGTTCAAACAGGCCACATGAGGAGGAAGAAATGCATGGTAGAGTCAGCTGCTAAGTTACAGACCAGGCCACGAGGCTTTCTGGGGACATAACTTTCCAATTTTCAAAATTTTCTCACTTTGTCTTGAGGATGCATTCTGGTGCGATCCCTCATGCAAATACAGTGAGAGTAAACACGCTCTGGTTGCACAAGTTAGAAGTACAGAAGCAAGTATTCAAGATCCTTCTAACTGCTACCTCCTCTGCAGTCCATACTAAGGGCTCTCAGACAAGCAGAGCAGAACCCTGCCTAGAGGACACTGCACTCAACTGTATAGAACCAAGCCCTGAAATAATCCACTGACAGTAAGAATCTGTGTATGACCCAGTAGCTTTCACTAGAGCCGTCAATCATCTTCATGGCACAGTCAGATGGGCTATCCTTTCTCTCACCCCAAACTGAAGCTGTAACAATGGGTAATTAAGCCACACAGAAGGAATAACTTCCCGACCGAGAGAAGTTGTCAGACACTGAATTAGGCCACTGAAAGCCAGAGGTAATTTTATTCCCTAAAGAGCTGTAAGAGCGACATAAACATCAATCCCCGAGGAATGGTTTAAACACCATCTTTCTCGCTCACACGGGGTTCCTTAGGAGCCCCTCCACCCTCCCTTACTAATTATGCATACAGATGGTCACAACAGGGTTACAGTAAAATCCAGCTCATAGATTCATTGCCCATATCACACAATAATAAAACAATAGCAGCTGTTCATTAATGGGTGTTTGCTATATATCAGACAGTTGTTCAAAATACTCTACAATTTTAACTCTAAGAAGCAGGCATTGACACTATTGTTTGAATAAAATGAGGCATGAAGGTCAAATAATTTGTTCAAGGTCACACAATATATGATTAGAAAGACTAGAATGGAGCCCCAGTGACTAACCTAGAGCCCATATTTATTGTATGGGGGGCACAGGGCATATGCACAGTGGGTATGCATGTGCAGAGGCCAGAAGTCAATGTTGGGTGTCTTCCTTTATTGGCAGTCATCTTATTTTTGATATAAGGTCTGTTTCTGGACTCGAAGTTCCTGTTTCTGCTAGATAGTCTGGCCAGCTAGCCCCTACTATCCCCCTGTCTGTGCCCTGGCCTGTGCTGGGTTGGGCTATAGAATCTCTCCATAGAGAACCATAGTGCCTGAACATTATGTGGGTGCTGGGGATGAACTCAGGTCCTTACACTTGTGCAGCAGTCACTTTGTCTATTGAGCTATCTCTATGGAGCCCATCTTCCCAGACTGAAGCCCCAGAGCTTATAGACCACTACTAGACTTCATTACCATAATGAGCTTTGCCCACTTAAGCGCTCCCTGACTCCTCACAAATTGAAAGGACAGAATGGGAACATGTGGGTGCCTTACCTAGATCCATCCTCACTTACCAAATTGAAAGAAAGAAACTAGCCAAACATCCAGCTGACCAGAGCTCAGAGAGCATTGTCACAAAGGACTGTTTCCCAAGCAACTACCAAGAACCCAGATCCACAATTAGTTGGTAGGAACACAAACAAACAGAAAAAAAAAACCACAACTCTCTCACATTTTCTTTTCTCCATGTGTAAATAAGACTATTCATAGGATGTACCACTACATGCCAGCAAGATGCTGTTAGATCCTCAAATCTGGCTGAATTTTAATAAAGAAATATATGTTGTCTTTGAGCTTTAGCAACCCACTGAAAAATATCTAGATTTGACCCCTTCATCTGATGAGCAAGCCAAAGTCCAGAGAAGTAAAAACATTGGTAGAGCTGAGTGGTTGATGCTGGATCTTCTCACTACACTTTTCATGAGGCCATTTGTTAGGTTCATGCATAATTAACTTATATACTAGAGTCCAGACGTTCATCCGAAGATGTCTTATGTTTGTTTCTCTAAAACATACAACATATACAATGCTAGAATACAAAGTTTTATTTTGTCTCAACCTGTTTATTTAGCATCTCTAGTACTGCTTCAGGGGAATATTTCCTCTGCTGAGAGGCAGTGACTCCTGATGATCTCAGCTCTCTAGTAACCAGTTACTAGGAATGAGCTCCAGCCATCAGGGGTAATTAGCTCCAGGCATAGGAGATAAACTGTTCAGGCCTCAAGTTCTTCCATGCTTTCTTTGGTCCCATAACTAAAACTGGGAACAAGAATCACAACACTTTGCTGAGACTTACTAATTCATTGTGGAGTATTATGTAAACAATAATATGCAACATGTAATGTTATGCAAATTTATGTAATGTTACCTAATAATGAGATTTTGTGATAATAATAAGCTCATTATGTATAAATTCTCCTGAAGTACTTACATGCCCTACTCAATGATCAGTTATGAAGTAGAAGTGTAAAGCTCCTTTCATAATAAAAAGGAGTCGTTGTTATATTAGAGTAAGGTGTATGTCTTGAAAGCTAAATAAACTGTCCTACAATGAGAACTTGCAAGTTCACTGGCATATTCAGTTACAATTATATTCTCATACAAGCCCAGTTTATTGGAATATACATTGTTTTTTAACTCTCCTGCCTTCATAGAATAGTTTACACTTAAGGGTCACAAATATTTTAGGGTATTTTTTTCAAAGTCTCTAAAAGACGTGACATATGAAAATGGCCTGTACCTTAGGTCAAGGGTATCTGGGGGACTGCCTGCTAACCAAATGAAGAAGAAAAGCAAGATGAAGGTTATTATTTTCCTGCAAATGAAAGTTTATTCTGAGGAACAAACTCCCTCTGGCACCTGAATCCAGATAGACTTCTACCTGCAGTATGGGCAAGAACCCACTGCCCAACCTGGCTTCAGGGAAAGTACAGATGTTAGTGGCAAGCCTTGGCTACTTAGTGTTTTAGGACTCCATCACTCTGTTCAGAGTGTATTTTCATTAGCTTCAGGTTTTATGGCATTGAAAACCCAAAACAAAGCCTGAAGATGCATCTATATTCAGGTGATGAACAATAAATTGCAGACTTTGACCATTAAAAATAAGTAACAACTGACTTCATGATATGGCTTATTTTGCTCTACTATCTTTGTATATGTTTTCTGATTATCTTATTGATTTTTCTTAAAACAGTTAACATTTTGTAAATACAATTGTACTGGAACTATATGAGGACTCCACATCTATTTACAAATACCTTGCAAAAAAAGTGGCATTTTAAAACACATTTTTAAAAAATCAATAAATCATTTCTACTGGCTTTAATAGAGATCAAAAAATGAGAACAACCTTTATTTTATTGTGAAATTGATATTTATGGTATTCACCTGATTCAGAAACATGAAATTTGTCAGGTAGTTTGTATATTTTATAAATTTTATGTAACAGTGGATCAGAAAATTTTAGTCATCTCTCCTTTTTGAGTTAGTTCTAACCCCCTACTTTAACCACAAGACCATCTGTGTACTCAGCCTAGGTCTTGGGTCATGCTTCCCACCTTAGTTGACTATTCAAAGTCAGTTCAGTGTCTTGGCTTCCACGGACTCCTCTCAAGCCTCAATGCTCTGCCTAGAGACTTTTTCACACTAACCACAAGTACTGTTGCCTTTGACTGGCTTTTCCATGTCTTCTAAAAGAGTATAGACTTAATGAAAGTGATTGTGTCTGATGTATTTCTCATAGCTCCAAAGTTGATTTCAGTACCTGGCATAAAAAAGAAAGTCAATAACTACTTGTAGAATGAAGGCACAAGTGGATATATATATATATATATATATATATATATATATATATATGAGAGAGAGAGAGAGAGAGAGAGAGAGAGAAAACAATAGAGGAGGAAGACAGGGCTCATCAACTTTGAGTACATTGCAATATAGACATCTATGTGCCTACAAGCTAAATTCATACAAGCCGACAACTTTGTTATTAAGCTACTCAATGAATGTTTGCCAGACCTGCTTTGGGGATGTGTGTTTCTAGTAATTTCTGTTATTACTGTTAGAGAAATAATACAGGTAGGGCTTCTAATCTAATGGAGTTTATATTTTAGTTAGGGAACAAAATCAAGCTAACAAAAGTAAAGGCAAGCATAAAAGAAAGTCAGGCTGATTGTTGATACTAAAAACA
The DNA here is from genome assembly GCA_030556225.1 of Cricetiscus sungorus. Taxonomy (NCBI): domain Eukaryota; kingdom Metazoa; phylum Chordata; class Mammalia; order Rodentia; family Cricetidae; genus Cricetiscus; species Cricetiscus sungorus. The sequence continues at coordinate 32,304,748 of JANBXA010000730.1, forward strand.
GCTGACTATTTTTAGAATGAAAGGAGCAGCAATAGGTAAAGATATGTTGTACAGCAAGTGAGGCTCTTAGTAATCTGAAGGGGGGGGGCAGCGAAGCTTTTCCCTGATCACCGTCACAGGATCAATAAATCATAGAACAAAAGTGTCTGTATTTAGTAAATGTCACAGAAGTTTTGGGGCATCACCTGGGCTGTGTGAACCATTGGCAGAAAAGTGGAAAAGCTGAGATTTTGTTTCTAGTGACCATCTGTCAAGAGAATGTGGGCAATCAATCAGCTAGCATTTCAAAGCTCAGTGGAGGAGTAACAGAAGAGTGAATCTGAGACATCATTAATTATCCCTTAAGACAACTGGACATACAGAATTCAAATCACATCCCTAAAGGAATTAAATAGTGGTTAAAAAAAAGAATTAAATAGGCCCATTTAATCTCCTGATTTTTCTTAACAATGACTGAAGATCAGGACTAAGGCTTTTATATGACAACAATAACCCATCTGATCTGCCTTTGACTTTTCTAGGAACCCAGCAAAGACGAGAAAACTTGGCAAATGCATGGGTCATCTAGTGACATTCCAACCCAGAATCAGACTTCCTGGGATATAGAATGAATGGCACAGATGACAGACAGACAGACAGTCTGACAGATGACTAGATGTAATAGATGAAAGACAAATAAATTATAAATGACAAATTATAGATGATAAATAGATAGTAGATACATAAAAATAGATATAGACAAACAGATAGGTAGATAGACAGGTAGACAAAATTAGATAGACAGATAGAGGATAGATAGATAGATAGATAGATAGATAGATAGATAGATAAATAGACAGATAGATGATAGATGGCTTCAAGGCCTTTCTGATTTTTTGATTTGTAAGTCAACTAGAAAACTGACTTAAATTACTAGCATGAAGATCTCTGCGATGGTGAAACTAATTTTTTAATTTGACTGGATTTAGAATCACTATGGAAACACACTCCTGAGTGTGTCTATGAGAGTGTTTTCAGAAAGGTTTAACGGGGGAAAAATGACCAAATCTGAATGTGAATGGTACCACCCCATGGTCTGGGGATGCAAGCTAAGTACTATCATTGATATCCATCCCACCGCTCCCCCACACAAAAACATTCCCTGCTTTCTGTTTACAGATACAATGTGACCACTTGCTTCAAGCTTCTACTGCCATGTCTTCCCTACCACTGGAGGCTATACCCCTTGAAATATAACCAAAAGTAAGCCTTCTTCCCTTTAGTTGCTTCTTGTCAGATATTTGATCACAGCCACAAGAAACAAACTAATAGAGTTACCAATAAATTAACAATTCTGCCTAACTGTGCAACATTCTGTAAACTTCATTGAACCTACAGCATAGCATAAGTAAAGGAAATGTGACAATTCTTGTTATCATTTGTTGATGACTGTAATCATCACCCAAGCCAAACTGGAAATAATGCTAAGCTGGGAGGGTCAGGGTAGGAAGATCATGGTCAAGTCTTCCTGACCATTAAGCCAAAACCACAGACCAAGGACATAATGGATTTGGTTCAGAAGCAATTGTCAACTCCATTTAGTGCTGACAGATATCTCCCTTCCCAGAGGTAAGTCAGATCTTTTAAGTCAAATAATGCCATTAAGACAGTGGTAACATATTCTTGACCTTGAGGATCTCTTTACTGCCAGAGGAAGCCAACGAAAGAATACCCCTTGGTTATCTTCTGTGACAGGGTTTCTCTCCTGTGGTGTTTGGTGAATAGAAATCCATTATCCCTTACCCATTTCCTTCCCAAGTGGAAGACAAGTGAAACACCGTGAATATATTAAGCAGCAAGTTCAATTTATAAGTTATTAGGAACATCACCTTCTCTTGGGGCCTTTCTGGAGCTTTTAATCTTCTGGAAATGCTTTCTAGTTGCCATGGGCCACCATATTAATTAAGAGGCCTCAATATGTGCTCTGAGTCTTCTGACATAAATTGTACAACTCACTGGCAGGAGGAATCCTCACCACACCTGGCTGGCCTATCAATGAAGTATGCTTTTGCTATAGCTGGCTGCCTTGAGATCTCCAGATTCCCTTTCTCACACTTCCAGTCCCAAGTAGCCAGTGCTTAGAGAAGAAATGGAATGTTCTGAAGATCCTGCCTCATTAAAATGCTTTGTGCCTGGTCAAGATAGAGAACAATACCCTCTTATAAACAAAACACCAACTCTGACATGTAGAGCCTTCTAGGTAGGCAGGGGGATCCTTAAGGGCCCTCTAATCTAGTAAGATTATGAGCAAGTTTTTCTCTAAGGCAACACAGAATTAGAGCTTCGTACTTATTTCCTTCATTTTGCTTTTCCTAGATCTAAAAGTTTCAAGACAGTTAGCTTTGATCACTGTCTTTCCTCTTGAATCTGGAATGTTTGTCTTTCACTCCTCTATGAGAGAGACTCAGGACTTTCATCTAATGAGATCCTGGAGCCAACAGGGACATTGGCTGCAGGCTAGTGTGCTGGAGTCAGCCTAGGTATTTAGAGGTATCCTCCTTTAAATTATTTGTTAGAGATGCTCTTTTGATTCTTGGGAGTTCTCTTGACTCAGACCCCTGACTTTGCTCTTGCATTGCAACACAGGGGGATACATTTCTTATTAAACTGCTTTCTGATCCTTAATAGATTCAGTTACCTGTCTTTGCCTTAATGAGAATGCTAAGGCAAGTGGTGCTGAGTGGAATAGGAGGACAAAGCAGTAGTTTACCATGGCTATGTTTTTAGGTTCAAGGCCACTTCAGTGAATTCCCTCATTCCAATGATCTCTAGACAGGCAGCAAGGAAATCAGACAGAGCGTATGTCCTTACACCCCTCTGGATTTAAACACAACAATTTTTATGAGAGATGATGCAATTGAGGCAGCCATTGTAGATGCGAACCCTAATCAGTGTCAGGTATTAAAAGGACAGATTTGCATAGAGCCCATTTTTGTGACTCTGTGTGCACACTCATGCATAAATGTGTGTATTATGCATAACAGCCAATCTGGGAGATTAAGGAATCCACATAGAAGCAAAACCAATTTCAGGTCACTGTCTCAGCAACCCATGGGCAGAACAGCGTGAGACAGGCTTTCTCCCTGGACTATGAGCACCAGCCCTTCAAAACTTCACTAGCCAAGCATGAAACCAATAAATAAACATCTCCAGCTGGCTAATGCCCAATGCCTATACTTGGCTACACTCCTTTCCTCCTTCCTCCTTGTTTTCATGCAGTGGGAGATCTTGATTAAATAAAATCATGATAATAATCTGTTCTATTAGGACCCAACATTAAAGGAATTATTGAACACATAACAAAAGAGGCAGGGGATATTTTTTTGCTAATGACCATTAGAATTCTTCTCTCTTTCATTTTAATAAGATGGTATTATTTGAGATTTTTCTTCTATCTCTTCAAAAGTGAGGCATATCAGTCCAAGGGGAGGAAAGGAAGTCTTAGAGAGTTGATGGCTCTATGGGCAGCAGCTGGGACTGAGAAAAAAATAATCAGCAGCTTAAAACCCCAGTCATTGAGGCAGATCACATGCAAAGGAAACCTGGGGATCCCACTGACCTCAGAGGAAAACAGCCTGTGGCACCATCAGCTGAGAATAGAGGTTAAGATTTTCATGAATTTGGTCTATAACCTTTAGTGTCACTACATAAACCAGTTATAGTTTCAAAGACCTGCCTTGTTAGAAGATGGAAAATCAGATGGTCCCTTCAATGTTATGCTTCTCAGAAAGACTAGACTAGGTGGCAGGCCTTTCTGATGGGGTATAGAGCCTTGGTCATTTTCATGAACCACATGTAGGGTACAACTTGATCCTCAGGAATGCTATGAGGTCTCCTGTGCTGACATAGCTAGGTGTTCAGGTCTCTTTGCTTCTGTTCTCTCCTCATTAAAGATTCTTTAGTGACATAGAAGAGTGATGGCTCAACATAACTGATGCTTTATTTCATGACAATCTCAATGATAAACCCATTTCCTTACACTTTTCACCACAACTCTGTGGAGTGCACTTAATTTTTCTTTGAGCTTCTATCTTGTTTTGTGATTAGAGGAACATACTCTCTTCTTTCCATACTATTGGTATGATGGAGAAGAGAAGTCAATGCCATATAGCTACAGGACCTTGTAGAAGAGGAAAGGCCTATCCCAATAGTCAGGGCCCTAGTCACCCAACTCTTTCTGCATCCTCTTTAAATTAAGCCTTTGACTATCTTGCCTCGACATCTAATCTTTGGAGCTATGCGAGCAAGGATCTCCATGTGTCAATATGTAGTATTGCCTGCACAAAATGTCATCATATCCTTTGGTGAAGCCTGATTACTGGGTTTGATAAGTACATAACTTAGAGTAACAATTCAATTGTGCCAAAGGTGGTTACTTTACACAGAGGGAGAAGATTGAAATCAAGAGTTCTGAGATAGATGTTTTCTAAGTGTGATCAATGGACTGGGAAGAGATAGCTCAGTCAGAAAAGTGCTTGCTTCCCAAGCAATAGGACTTGAATTCAGATGCCCAGAGCCCATCTCCAAAAGCTAGATGTAGTAGGTAATTCTTATAATCCCAGCTATGGCAAAGTTTCTAGAGGATATAGCTATATCCCTAGAAACCCACATGTCTGATGGGTAAATCTCAAGAAATCCATACGTCACCTCTCCTAGTGCCATGGAGAAGTTCCAGGCCAACAAGTCTTGTAATTTCAAACACAAGATAGAAGCACTTAAGGATCAACACCCTAAGTTGTCTTCTGATCTCAGTATCCATACTATGCCCATCCATACTCACACACACACACACACACACACACACACACACACACACACACACACACACAAACACAAACACACACAGAAATAAAGAGAGAGACTAACTCTCTTTAAAATCTAAGGATAAAAAAGCCCAGCTCTTCCTTGAGAGCGTAATATACAGGCACACAGACTTGATTCTCTTTTATTGTTTGTAAATCCTTATTTTGCCATTAGAAACCTATGTGAAAGTACACAATGGCATAGCATTACTACACAAGAGAGAAGGATGGAAACTAGGATTCACATTATTATCAGATACCACCCTTGCCCACAAACCCTGAATTTCTGACCAAGAGATGTAGATACAGAAGATAAAAGCATTAGGACCCTGTTCTAGTTTACTTTCGTTTGCTATGATAAATGCCATGACCATGACCAAAAGCACCTTGGTGGAGGAGAGGGGTTATCTGGTGAACACTTCCAGATTACAGTGCATCATCGAGAAAAATTAGGTCAAGAGCTCAGGTCAGAACTGAAGCATCAGCCATAGAAAAACGCCACTTACTGACCTGTTCTGTGGTTTGATCCTAGTTAGTTTTGTGTATATAGCCCAGGACTACCTGTCTGAGAAATAGTTTCTTCCACAGTTGGCTGGACCTTCCTATTTTAATCAACAATCACAATGACTTTTCACAGACTTGGCTCAGACCAATCTGATCTGGACAATTCCTCAATGGAAATTCCTTCTTCCTGGGTAAATATGGGTTGTGTCAACTTGACAATAAAAACTAACCAGTACAGATCCAAAGGATAACAATGCTTACTCCCAACACAAACCACTAACTACCAGTCACGAGATGACGTCAACTGGTAAGTTATTTGACCCAGAACACTCAAAATTTTAATCACAAGGCCCCAGTTGTAATCCAAACCCTACATAGAACAATGACTACTTTCTGTCATATCCCTTTTAATGATACAGTGGTGACTTAGTCCTGGCTTCCAAGAAAGATGCACAATAGAGCTGAAGACTGTAACAGAGGCAGAAGAGAAGGAATTTGGGGCTTAGGGGAGATGCACAATCAGAGAATTTTGGGCCAAGATCCCTTCCAAGCCTTAGCTTCTTGCCAAAGGCCCCAAGCATGAAAGGAGGAGGCAATAGGTAAGGTTGACAGGAAAATCTGCCTCTCCAGGGCCACATACTAACTAGCATGGTTTTTATTTCTCTCTTTAAAGAATGTCTTGTGTCCAGTTTTCCTCCGGAGCTAATCAAGCACAAACTCTGGAGAAGAGGCCTGGTTTGTAAAGTCAATCTGAGTGAGAGCCTGACATCCTCATTAGGGCAGGCTTCGTTAAAACACCAGCTCCAGCATCAGCAGCATATTTTCCTCAGATAATTACATTTTTTTTCTGGCAAAATCATTAACCAAGTCTTCAAATCCTTCTTATCATGAATGTGAAAAAACAAAAACAAAAACTAAATCCCCACTGTCCTTCCCTGTCTCCTCCTGCCCTGGTGTCCCACCCACCCTGGCTACATGCTGCCAACTTTTGGTTTTCAGGCTTCCTCTCTTGTACTTGGATTTTTAGGATGGGGCTGGATGGTGATGGAGTGAGGCAGAGAGTGTGTCACAGAAGCTTCTTTTCTTCACCAGCAGACTGAGGCTAACTTTGTTCCCAGCCAGATGCCTGCTACATACATCAGGACCTTGGGCACAAGCCTGATGCTTACCAACTAAAGATGGGCCAGTGCAAAAGGAAACTTGAAGCTGAGCCCTGGCTCTTCCCCCTCTCCCTCGTGGGAGGCAACAAAAGGCTCAACTGTGCTATTGTTTGTCAGATTTTAATTTACTGATCAGTGACTCAATCATGCAGAGTGAATCTGTGGGTCAGCTTGATCTAGCCAGAGATGATCACATGATAGAAAGAACAGCAGAGACTCTTGCTTCCAAGGCAACTGATGAGACCAACCTCATCTGCCAGACCAATGTCTAATTCTGTGTCTGGGGCAGGCGACCCTGGGCTCACCATTCCCAGCCAACATGAGAGATCATTATGAATTAATTTTAATTTAGATTACAGTGTTCATGAAGCTTCAGTTTGTACTTAAAAAAAAAGTTGTGGCTTATTCCTTTTTTAAAATTCTTAACACATTATGTTCGTGAGTGTGTGTGTGTGTGTGTGTGTGTGTGTGTGTGAGAGAGAGAGAGAGAGAGAGAGAGAGAGAGAGAGAGAGAGAGAGAGAGAGAGAGAGAGAGAGAGAGAGAGAGAGCAATAGGGAGAGATAGAGAGAGGGAGGGGGGGAGAACATAATATGGTCTGGGCCATTATCTGTGCCCACATCTGATCCTTTCCTGTTTTTCTAACCTGACATTTTCTAACATGATTGTGTACCCAAACCCTTCCCTCCTATTAACCTGAACCCCTGCCACTCTTTTAAGGCCAAGCACAAGTCCTTCTCCTCCCTGAAATGTTATTTTCCAATTCCTGAAGTATTTGTTGGTATTAATTAATGAATCCTGAATCCATAATTTGTGGTTCCTTATATCATAGTGCTGATCAACTGGCATATAGGAAACACATTTCGATGCCTTCTAGAACCCTGTTTTGGAAGAATATCCAGTACTGAGCAGCACTCCAACCCCAGTGAGGAAAACTGTTAGGTTAACTGGTCCCCACTGGCTCAGCAAGGCTGAGAAAACACAAGAAGCATTACTCTCACACCATTTGTCATCCCGTCTAGGCACCTGTCTTTGTGTCTAGTAACTGGCTGATTCTTGGGCTAGCTCAATGGGTCATCAACTTGGCTACACTTTCTCTTAGGAAGGGGCAAGCTAGAGAAGAGTGAGAGCTTTCTCACCCATAAGATGTTCAAAGAGCAAGTGAATGGATTCGCAGTTCAGTTCAGGAAGAGGACTGTGTTGTCAGAAAGCTTGATACCTTATCTTTCCCCAACCTCACTCTGGTACATGCATTTTGGTGCGGTTAGCAAGCAGTTGTGACATGGCTGAGGGCTCAGCTAGGTGAACACAATTTTTCCCTGGTAAAATTAATTGAGCTGTATTCAGATCTTACTGTTCCTGCCCCAGTCCATGGGGCTCTGTATGAATAGTCTCATCACCAGACAGGTCAAAGAAATTTGTCATCAAAAATTTTTAACATCTATTTAGCACCTAATTATCCATGGCAGCCCACATCACATGCTTTGTAATAGGGACAGTGCTATAAGAAAAATAAAAAATAAAAAAGAGGACTGTTTTCTTAGAAACTAAAGCTCTAAATCTCATTTTTCAAATCTATACATCATGTGTATTTATTTCTGTAAAATTACTAACACTGGTGTTTCTGTTTCTACAGTGACTGAAGAGAGGACAGAAACATTCTCGCTAGCTCTATTCTGGAGTTAGAGGGAGTAAATCTGACTTTGCAGATGGCCAAATGATATCAGGACCAGCAGTAATCTCTGCCACCATACCATGAGAGATGAGAGTCGTGAACTAGGTAGACCTCACAGCAACACTGAAGTTTCCATGCACTTCGTACCAGCTATAACACTATATTTTCTCTCTTTCTCAGTCAAGAAAGCACAGCAGAATGTGAGTTGAGTGGGAACTGCAGTAATATATGTCATTTATAACTCCAACTCTGCTCTAATGGTAAAAGGAAGCCAGCCACAAATTTCAGCACTTTACTTATTGTTAAGATCAAATACACTTCCCATATCGTAACAATTAATGAGCACATAGCAGGTATTATAACACCATGGCTGCAAACTGCAGAAGTCTGAAAACAGCCACTGAGGACAAGAAAACAAGGAACAGCTATCTTTTTCCCCAAAGGCTGGGCAAGGAACTCTCCAGACTTCAATAGTCTGAGGGAGCCTCTTTAATACAGAACATCACATGGTCTCACCCCAGGACTTATACTATACTTCCTGAAACTCAGAATTGTAGTTCTCACTCTGAAAATCTTTTAGTCACCTTTCTCCTTTTCAACTAGAATGTGTGTATGCAGTTCTTACATGAAACAAATTATTCATACACTCAATTATGATGACAATATGCTTATATACATATGAAATACATTATATTTATAATATGGAGGGAGATATGTCCTCATGGAGACCCACTTCTGGTGTGAGGAACAGTCTTAAGGCTCTGGTATAGTGAATGTAGTGAGGAAAGGGAGCCATGAGCACCCAAAGGAGAGGCAGGAGTCAACTTATCCTTCTGAAGGTCTTAGCACATAGGGAGTGACTGGCTGGACACCAGCTCCCATTCAGCAATCCAGTTTCTCTGAATTTTAGCTATTTGGTCATATTAGCTCAGCATTTCACATATGACTGTGTGTTCTTTATGTAAGTCCTTTGTGGTCTCTTGCCAGAAGGCAAGGTGCTCAATTAGGATACAGAAATTCGTAGTGCCTTGCAGTGAGGAGTGCTGTCTCATGGGAGAAATCTTTTTGCACAGATAAGGGCAATAGGAAATGTGTATCTTGACTGAACATAGGAAGGACGAGTTGGGGACAGTTTCCTAGAGTAAATCAAGAGGAGGAGATGAGTTTTAAAGAGTGAGAAAAGGCGACCCCACTCAGCGACAAAACCTTTGTAAGCCATTGCTGGTTAAACCATAGAAGTATTAAACAGCCAGTTGGTTCAAGCAAGCAGCAAGCAGGGGTGAGCTGTTCAGGGTGGCTAGGGCAGAGAAAAGGGAGGTATGAAAGATGGTGGTCAGGCTGTGAAATGTTGGGCGCCTTGAACTCCAGCTTTCTGAGCACAGAGGACTCTTTAAGGCACTTTGCCCTGAAGAGAATATAGTTAAAAAAAAAAAAAAGAACAGGTCAGAGGAAGAACACAAATACCATAGCCTTGGCCTAAGGGGGAGGTGAGAGGTCTGTACCTGCAGTAAAGAGAATGGAGAGATCCAGAAACATCTAAAAGATATGTTAAGTTTGGTGAAAGATGGGCAGTACTGGAAGCTCCATTCATCATGATGGGCACATGAACAGGAAGTCAGTGGGCACAGAAAGGGGATTCCTGGATGATAAAACATAAATAAGAAATAGCCCCTGAATAATAGAAATGCACTATTTCTTTGTGCACATGATGATTTTCAAGTGAAATAACCTTCTTTTTCTTTTGGGCTTCTTTTTTTTTTTTTATTAACTCTAGTCACCTGGAATGACACTAACTTGGTAAGGTAGTCCTTATTCAGTCCTTTTCTGAATGCAAAAATCAGACCTTAGGACAGACATGTACTTCACTGAATATCTTTAAGACCCACTTATTAATCTCATCTTTTCCATTAGATGCCATGAGATGAAAAGAAACAGCAACATCAAGTTTGATCAAAGAGGCCAAAAATCTTGCTATGCTTGATGACCAGACCTCTGGTGTGAGTAGGAAAAAGAGATGCCATGTCTGGTCACTTAGAGAGAAACTTGGACCTGCTTAGAATGCATGACTGACCTTCTTTGCCTGTAGACTGCAAATTTATTCTAGAACCAGAGGGCCTTCCTGGAATGGGAGTCTGGAAGCTTCCCACTGGGTATGGACATGTATGCCACAAGTCTGAATCCACATTCCCAAATTATACCATTTTTCTCTGAAGATCATCACCTCCCCCCAAATTTCCCTCTTTATCCAGTTCTTTGAAATGGAGAGTGGGAGCTTTCCCCATGGCCTGTTTCTTCATAGGGTCTGAGGGTTGCTCCATCCAGAGTAGTTCCCCCCAGGAAAGCTGGAGGTACTTCCTGGGAGAGGTTATAAGGAACTGACACTTGCTAAGAGACTCCACAATGCTATGAAGAAAGACCACAGTCATCAAGTCCTCCCAAAGACAGTGGAAAGAAGTTCCTACCACCACATGCAACGGTTTTCATCCCACCTAACCCATAGGCACACAATCCTGCCATTTTCAGTTTCCCCACAGACTATTGCTTCATGTTCATGAATGGAAAGAAAGCAGAGCTGAGTTGCTGTAGGGAACGAAAGGTTCTTCATAGATTACTTTCAAGTTTATCAACCAGGGACTTATGTGTCCCACATGTCCTTCACATTCATATTACCAGAATGTGATAGCCTGAGGCTACTTGCAAGGTCATCCACCCTGAGATTCCCAAGGCAGAGGACAAAGCCTGCCTGTGTGTTGCTAGTACATGGCACACCAATTTCTGGTAAAAGTGTGAAACATTTTAATATCATCATTAGTGTTATAAAAAGATTATTTTTAAACTGCATTGAAATGATTAACTAGACCATCAAACCTGTGCTTTTATTGGTATTTTCGAAAACCTTAGATAAAGAATGGAATAAGCTTGAGCTGGAAACATTAGTCAATTTAAATTAAAATACTTGAAAAAATGCTAATACAGAGTACATTAAAATATGGCACTAAAATAAAACCTTAGAGTTTTCAGAATGTTTATTTCAGCCAAAGTTTATATTTTCAGCTGAAAATTCAGAGGGTTCTGCCTAAAGTTTCAGGTGGAGCGATGTGATAAAAAAGGGGACTTTAGCCCTTGACTTGGATTTCAGTGACCTTATTTTAACCTCTAGCTATTGGTCATGCCAACCTGTTTATCCTCATTATTGAGGTCATTCAGGTCTAATGCTATGCTAGACAAGCTGGGTATACACTCATGCAACCTTGCTTTAGAAGTTGCCAGCAGAGCCTCACTTGGGATGGGGTGATGTTTCCCTATCCCCACCTTAGGTGGAGTCAAAGGACAGGGACCAGACATTTTATAGTTGTGGGCCTCAAATGTTGAAGTTGGGCTCTGAGCCATAGAACAGAGAAGGATTGGGACCAACATAGTCATCAGAAATCCAGGGCTAGTGATGTGGATATGTGTTCTGTATAAGATTTAGAGAAAGGAAAGTAAATAAAAGATGTCTGCTTTGACATCACTGTTGATATGTGGACTCCTTCCTTTTTTGTTCTGTCTGACAGCTTACCTGACTCTAGGAGAATGTGTCTAAAGCCAGCAAATGCCAGATTCTGACAAGTCCAGTCTTTCAAATCCCAAATGTTAGTATGTCTGAGTTTCTTTCATCAGCTTCCTTATATAAGATATAGCACAGGAGAAAATAAATGCTGAATTATTTCATATCTGGCGCCATATCTTCCATGCACACCTCCCATCTAGCCCTGCCTTCTTTATGGTATTTGGGTAGCAGAATTTATACCACAGGCCACTACAAGTAGTTGTACAGGTCCCAGATGCAAGTATTGGGACCACAAGACAAAGAGAACAAGCAGATTCCAAATAGTATTCAATGAAGCACTTAGTTCTGTCAGCCACAGTACAACATCAACAAATTGACATCTGACTCATCCCAAGTTCAGCAACTTGACTCATCTCTGGCTATTCGAGGATGTCAGATGCAGTGGTAGGGGTATCAGGATGGAAGGAATCAGAAATAGCAAGGCAGCATCTAAAAGTACCTGCCCTTACTAGGTCCCTCCATGATTTTAGGAGGGGCTACTGACATCATCCTCTCAGAAAAGCAAGCCATCTAGTGAATGTCAGCTGATACTGAAAAGTTGATGCTATAAGGCAATGTGTCAATGCCTCTGTTTGCCCTAAGCCTCAGTGAGGATGCAATAAACTAGTAGGTTTTGAAAGCCTTCTGTACCATTCTCCACACAAGCCAGCCTCATCATTACACCGTGTTTGGGAGTATAGTTCTACTCTCATTGTTATACACTTACAGTAAGTATAAAGGAGTGTTTTCACATATCCTGACATTTTGTAAACATAAACTGTGTGCACCAAAGTTGAAACCAAGCCAGAACCACCACCCGTACAGAGAAGAAAAATAGAATATAATGAATATACTACTTACTGTGTTGTTCATATAATGAATATCCTGTTATATTATTGTACTGTTCTCACCATGTGTCTTGACTAAACCCATCAATATCTCACAGAAATAGGTAAAGTGCTTGAAGTTCTTTTGAATTTGTGACTATTTCATGACCTTCAATTTCTCATAAGAATAATATATGCCTTAAATAATAATTGTAATAAATTTATGAGCATCTGACTAAACTAGTGACTTACCATTTTTCACACTGAAGATGGGACTTTAGCACTTATCCCACAGGTTGTTAGATTTTAACCTCTTTAGGTTCTAAAGACAAGATGAGAATTTATTTGATCAAACTCACACACTATAGCCTATGGTCCTAATGTGGCCTGCTGCTTCCTTTTGTAAATAAAGTTTTGTTGAAAACAGTCATGCCAATACATCTATATATTATATATGGGGGTTTGGGAAGTATTTTGACAAGAGTTGAGCAGTTGAAACAGCTCACATGCCTTCAAAGCTAAAAAGGCTTACCAGCTGTCCTCTACACACTTTAAGTTTAAGTAATATTTGTCCCTGCAAGGGTTCTCTCTGTGGATTTATAGCTGGTTCCATTTTCTATATTCATGTCTATTATGTCTCTAGCAAAAGCCCAAGGGTTTTGGTTTACAATCAGATTTAAAGGCTACTTAAAGTCTAGAAGTAAATCCTCAAATTGATTGATTGATAGGCTAAGTAAGAAGCAGCAGCAGTATTGTTTGGAGAAGGACAATAGTACCAGGAATCAAAATCTCTGTGTTTTCCCATAATGTTAGCCATGAGTGCTGCCCATCATTCTATATCTTCTTTTCCTATTGTGAATAGAAGGAATAATAACTTTTGTATGCATTGATACCTGGGCAGAAAAGGAATTCCCATAATGACATCATTTGGCTTGATTAAAAATTAAGTATACTAATTGAAGTAGTTCCAGAGAAGTTGGAGATGGGATTGTTAGCCTAAACTATAGGATACCTGCTAGGATACCTGCTAGGAAACCTTGTAAACAATGAAACAGAGGCCTTACAGGGCTAGGATATCCACAAACACATGCTATAGTTTGTAATAGACCAATTCTGTTGCTTTCATGGCCCTAATTGTCTCAATCTTTTCCCTAAGCACAGATCCTCCAGGACTCTGGAGGGGGTTGCTATGAACCCAGCTGCTTTTATAGCTCCCTGAGGTAGTGGCCTCATGGGTAACAACTTGCATGCAGAATTGTTACAGGCAGTTTGCATAGTGTGTGAGTTTACCTAGCTGATATTTACTGGACACTTCCAATAGCCTTGGCACTCTAGGAAGTGCTCTATAAGAATCCCTTATGTAATCATCAAAAGAGCCCCTTGAGTAAGATCTATTACTATCCCTATCCTTAAGAGAGTTTAAAGAGATAAAGCAATTTCAACAATGTCACTGGAAAATCTAGCAAGTAATAGAATTATGATTTGAATCAGTCTCTCTGATAGTGAAACCCTTGGAGTAAACTACATCCATGAAATTCAATGCTGTAGAACTTACAGGCCTAATAGACTTCTCAAGGACTTGTGTTTTCTCATAGCTAACCCAGTCTTGGTTTGAAGCCCCAATCTCACTGTCTGAAGCAGCTCTTCACCTTTTGAAGTAGCTCAGAGATCACACTATGGTGGCCATTGGCTCAGTGCCATATGTATCATCCTAATCTTCACCAAGTATAGGATTTCTGCTGTGATATCCAAAAGAAATAAAACTATTGTACACTTTGAAAATCTGGACATGCCGGGCAATCCTGAAGCTATCCTCTCAAGGAATCTTGCAGCAAAGATGAATCTGGATACAAGTACCTTGAACCCTGGCTTCACTTCCAATGGTATATGTGACTTTTCTCTGAGTCTCAGTGTTCACATCTGGAACATAGAGTCATTTTCACCCATTTCACAAAATTTCTACAAAACATTATTGGTGTTAGGCATAAAAATGGTCTTGTGTAGTTCTGTGGATAGGATGCAGGACTTAGTTATTTTTGAAAATTAGCTTTAAAGTTTATTTACTGTGTGTGTGTGTGTGTGTGTGTGTGTGTGTGTGTGTGTGGTCTAGTGTGAGTTTATGAACATCACATGAGCACGAGGAAGGCAGAGGGCATTGGATTACCTGGCACTAACATTGCAGGAGGTTGTGAGCACCCATATGCACGCTGTGAACCAAATCAGGGCCCTCTGAAGGAGCAGTGAGTGCTGCAGTCCCTGAACATTAACTTACACACCATAAAGAGTTCAACTTCTGATCTCAAAAGGAACTTCAGGGATTTGGGGAAACGAAATATTCAAAAGTATTTTGTCAGTTTCTGTATCAAGTGAGCTAAATTCCTGAACAGAATATATCACATCAGATAGTTAAAAGGCAGCAAAATCTTTGTGAAAATTCAGCCTGTTATTTTCCTTGGTGTCTAGAAAGATAAGGAAGATAGTGGGTCTCATTGAAGTTTTGGACATACAGAAAAATTGAAAGAAGATACAAACAATGATAGCTTCACCTGGCTGTCAGTTTTGCCAAGGGACAACCTCAAACATCAAGTATTAATAAAATGATTAAAGTTCTGTGAAAGCAGGACCTTGCCATATTTGATTTCTATCTACTTCGTATCTAAAAATTCTGAAGCCTGAAAAATAGTGTCAAATGAAAGAATCAATATTAAAGTGAGAGAATGAGGAAATGAGTTGTTTAAACCTCTGGCAGGTCAGCAATGCTTAGGAAGAGATCTTTTTGATTCCCAAAACTTCCCTGCAAAAGTAAGAAATTATATATATGGAGACGCTTGAGTCTATGGCTACAGAACTGTAACAATTCAGAGTTGGAATTCCCCAACCAGCGTCTTCTTTTCCTGCCAAGAAGCCCAAAGCCAGCTGTGAGGTAGGACAGTGGAAGCCAAGGTTAGCAGGTGGGTTTAGTGGAGCTGAACGGAATCTGAACTCCTGAGGTCAGCTGCCTGGTACAGCTTCTGAAAGCTGTGTTCTCCCATGGCAGTGGGTCCTAGTGCTCGTAGACTTAATATGCCAAAGTAACAAAGGTTCACAAGACAGTGCAAGCTGCTAATGAACATACGTAAGTAATAAATACAGGCTGATTACTTCCTTTAGGACAAGGCTGAATTGGGCACTTCTATAAGTACAGACTATAATGCTAGTGAGGTGCTCATCAGGTAAAAACATTTGCCTCACAAATACAAGGACCTGAGTTAAAATCCCCAGTAACCGTGCAAAAGTTGGGTACATTGCACAATTTCTGTGCTCCTAGTGGGTCATGGGAGATCAATAAGATCCCAGAAGCATATGATCTTGCTACCCCATATATTTTCAGAAAACAAAACAAAACAAAAAACAAAAACAGACTGTCTTAAGCAAGGAGGATGGTGAGAACCAACGTGCTAAGGTTGTCTAGTCACCTCCGCATGTTTGTTGTCTATGTGCATGCTTTAATTCACATACAGATGCACACAGCAACAAAGATATGCTCATGCTCACATAGAGCCTAGATTCTGCTGACTACCCAGATTCAAATTCTACATCTGTAAATTAATAGCTATCAAAGTTAGGTAAGACACTTACCCTGCCTATTCCTTAGTTACCTCTTCTGGTAAACCAGACAGTTACAATTTGTATTGTGTAGCATTGTGACGAGAATACAAAATAAAATTTATACATGGAAAGCACTTAAAATAATACCTGGTGTGTAACAAATGCAAATTCAGATTTTGATGACTATGGTGGTTATGATGATAGTTCGTGATGGTGACAGTGCCTATGTCATCTTCTGACTCTCATCACAGCTCTTCAAGTTAGTGTGCTTATCATGCCAAATACATACACAGTTCAGCCTCTGTTAATATATGTTGTTTCAAGCTGTTCTAGGAGCAGGAATGTATCACTAAATCTCCTCCTTAACCACAGCCAACAGGAAAGATTAGGATTAGGTCTACCATCAACCTATGGATTAACATGGGATGAGACCTTTGAACAAAGAAGAACTATGGCAACTGGTTAGATTTACCTGGCCCTGACTCCCACCCCCAGGAGTTAGAATTAGAGAGAAGAAAAGCAGAAATAGTGGAAATGATGTTTGGAAAACCACATCTGGAGTGGTCACCAGTGAGGTGTCTTGAAGAGTAAAGGTAACTTCAAACATATACAATCATGAGAATGTAGAAAAAGGAAAGAGAGTGAACCTGACAAAGACACAAAACAGTAGAAACAGGTGTGAAGGAGTCACGCTCTGGCTTCAGAGGCTCAAAGCAACCTTCCAGCCTCCCTCCATGGAAATCTGCCTTTTGAAATCAGGAGAGTTATCCTTCACATCTCCACATGAAGTCCTGTAGTGAAACTCTGTCACAGGTAGAGTCCAAAAGAAGCTCCCATCTCTAACTCTAGAAAGCCTCACTGATACAGTCTTCTCACAGATGAGATAATGAAGCTTCCAGAAATGTCAGTAAATTTTATACGATTTGGTAAAATGAACATTAGAAGCCTATGCTTCCAGCTCTAAATCAAGAACAGACTTATGCTGTAGCCCATCTCTGACAGCACAGGGACACAAAAAGGTGCTGCTTAGGAACTGGAGAAATGAGCCACTGTATCAGCAAAGGAACTCAACCATTCCACAGTGACAGGAGAGGGAGGTCTGCAGGACAAACCCTATTGAAGTCTGGCTATCTTTCCTTGTGAACCCTGATGTTTGCATAACTGTCTGCCAAACAAGCAGAGAGAAGACATTTGTTTTTGAGAGCTTATTGATTATTTTAGAAACTGCCCACCATGTTGTTAGTAGAAGGAAAACATCTAGTGATGCAATTGACAGATTCGGGGATGACCAGTAAGTCAGCCAAGTTACATGGTGAAAGCCTTGAATGGCAAGCAAAAGAATCACAATCTGGCTGTTGTGTTTTTGAGTTACTATTCCAGGCCTTTCCTTCCAGGTAGTATGACACATACCTAAGCATTTCCATTTGACTCTTGGAGATCAAAGGATTGGCCTTGTTAAATTGGGGCCTCCTGATTTGAATGACACAAATAATACTGGCTGACCATAAACCTGCAAAAATGACCTTGATTCATCAATTTGCTAATGAAGTTTTCTATCAAATTTGCTGAAGATGAAAGGTACTGCAAATAAGCATCTAGCCTTGTTTCCCATGCCGACTTATTAAGCACCTGAAGATCCTGATGACAAGGATTTCAACATTTGAGACCACTTTCCTATATCCTAGGTGCCTGTGCTCTACAAGTGAATAAAAGCCAGATCCAAGAAAAGTGACATGGGATGGTTGAGTAACCAGACTGACCTTGAGAAGAACAATTAAGAGCTAGGATTTGGACTTTTAATTCAATGCTGCTGTTCAGTCCTGTAAACTGTATCCACCCACGGGTGGCTTTGAGAAGGCTTAAACTAACTGGGCCCCAAAGATTGCTTCTCCAGAATGATTCTTTCCCTAAATCTCCTTCTATTCTATTTAAAAGACTCTAGAACTTTCTAAGAGCAATCTCTTTTTCCTTAAATTTTTGATATTTATGATATTCTTCTCAAAAGAGAACTCTGCACCTTAAGTTAAATGAAGTCCCCAGACCAGCAGATACTGCAGGAACCTGAAGATGCTGGCTTCACACACCTAGGGCCAGTGGTCCTAAACAACCTTTAGTCCTGACTGATGGGCTTGTCCACAGAATACAGAAGGACACAGCGAAACTCAAAGACATTTCTCCCACACACAAAATTGTAAATTGTGCCCAAGTAGGCTAACATTCAAAAGACATTCTCTAGTAGTAGAAGTTAGCACAATAAAAACTAGACAGACAGAAAAAACTGAAGGCTGGCTGCTGTGAAAAATTTAACTTACCTATGTGCATTTAGGAAATCTATTAACATTGTTATTTTTAATTACAGCCATGAAATATAGAGATAATACATCTACATTCTATTATGAATCATTAGATTTTTTTCCATATTCTAAGGAGAAGAATGTGCATCATATGGTAAATTAGCAGAAATACCATGTAGATATTTAAATCTGCACAGTTTCTGACTATCTGATGTTAATCGTGTCAAAATCTAGTCTTCCATGGAATATACAAGGAAGAACCTTGCTGCTGAAGGTTCTTGTTTTTTATTTAACTTTGGCTTTAAAATTCACACTCAGTTTTGATTCATCAACTCTGCTATCACTTGTTCAAGAGTTTGCAAAAAAATATGCTCTGAGTGTCAATTATGCTGTGAATTTTGGAATAAATCTCTTCATCCAGCCTGAATCATGCAGAAAGTTAAAATATATACTCTGACCCTCAAAGCAATAATGTAAGACTTCAGGAGGAAAATCCAATTATTGTATGCGAGGAAGAAATGGTGACTCTTTGAAAAACTAATTCAAAAATTTTAGGATGTGATTGAAAAAAAAATGAAATCTTTTGTCAAAGTTTTAAATTGCCAAGTGCCCAACTGGAGTATTGATTCTGCACAAGCTCCTGATTTTGCTGATGACAGATTTGTACAGGGCAAAGTAGGAGAGTGAGCCTGCACATTCTCATTCATGCCATCTCAGAAGGATACAAAAAGGTGTCTTTGTTAGTCATTCTATAATTCATTACGTGTAGTGTTTACAATGAAATACATTGAAGGCAAAACGTAAAGAAGATGTACTTGAGGAAAGTGTGAATACAAACTGACAAATGTAAACTTGTAGGTATTCATAAAACCATTCATTCCCCTTGTACATACTGGAAATATTTAGGATTATCTGCCAAACTTAAATGTAAAACTTCTTAGTGAGAGAGCAATAGTGGGGCATATTCACTTTGATAATAACCTTAAGTTTTTTCAAATGATTCTATTTTGAACAAATCAGAAAATTACATCATTATTGATCATTAGATTTAATAGAAAAATAGCCTTGCTATTGTTATTTTCTGAGTAAGATAGCTGGGGTGATACCACGTATGTGCACATCGCTGCCCAAGACTATCACTAGCCAGAGGGTTTTATTTTCTTCTGACATTTATCAGTCCACACTCCAAATACCTCAATAGCTGCCTACATTACCTCTAAAGGATATTGTATAAAGTGAATCAAATACAGTCTACCAATCCCTGAGTCTCTTCAGAAGAGGCCATCAGAGAATCTCAGAACGACATCTTCAAACAGGATACCCTCAGGCTTGATTTTTGAGCTAAGGGCAGATCCTCAACTTCAAGCTTTGAAATTTTTTTCTGGAGAAGCAGCCTGAGGACGGCAAAGTAGCATGTGTGGGTGTGTGGTGTGCAGAATGGGAATGGGCAGATCAGGGAGGACAGGTGTGTTTCAGGATCCACTGAGGAGCCATTTTCAACAAGGAAAGATGAAAGGCAGCAATGGTCTGTTCACTCTGATATCCCACTCTCTGGCTGAGGTCAAAGACTTTCTGAGTATTCATGGAGATGAGGGCTGATCACATCCAGAAGGCCAAGGTAGAGAGGCAACATAACACTTGCCATTCTCATCCTTTGCATGTACCCTTTAAGCATCTATTTTCCTCCAGTCTGGCTAAAAATGAGATACAGTAAACTAAAGAAAGCTGAAAGAAATTTCCATTTTATTTGGATAAATAAATGTTACTACTGGTCTGTGTTGTATAACTAGAAGCATATAATAATAATAATAATAATAATAATAATAATAATAATAATAATAATAATAATGAATATCTGAAAGCTAGTTCAGGGGCTGACGGTGTTTTCTCTTCATTCCAGTGTCAGCTGCCCAGTAATCCCTGCTCAGAGACATTAACTGTGTAGTGTGTCTTATAGGTATTGCTATAGCACAAAGTATTACCTTAAGCCCTGTGGCATTCTTGACCAGTATCATTCTATCTTTAAAACCACCGATGAACATGCGTGCACACACATGTGTGTGCATTCTGGAGAACTTGCTAGAATGCCCCACTCTGAGGATGAATGATAGGGTCCTTGATGCACTATGTGACAAAGCCTCTAGGAAAAGCTGCAGGCCATTTTTGACCAGTTCTTTAGACTATATCATTTTCACCTGCCAAAACCCCTGCTCACATAGCCTCTGTCTTAGTCTCTGATAGTCAGGAGCTAATGCTCTGACACAATCACACAAAATTTCATCCTTGGAGTTTTATATGGTTTTCTTTACTTGACATTAAAAAAATATGGTACTACTAAAGCAAGTTCTTCAAAATTGTGTTGAATCAAACAGAACTAAAATCACTTATGAGCACAAGTGAGGGTAGGTGGGTTGTTGGGAAAAAATGGCATTATAAAGGTAAAGGTGATCTAATTCTGGACTAACTGGGTTTGTCTGCTTGATCTGACCACATCTGGAAGCCATAACCCATACTGAAGAAAATAACCTTCCCCGAGAAAGAATAGAGCTTTTGATTAAGGGTTCACAAGTACTGTACCCCATGAGCAACTGAGGGTAGAGCAGTCTCCTTTCTCCAGTTCATTTATGACCTCATCTGGGCATTGGAGTGTATTATTCCTGTTCAAGAACTTTCTCCACCCTGGAGTTTAAAAAAAGTACCTATGTCCATGAAGGGAACATATCATGCCAGTTATCTATGAGGATGCTGACTGAGGAATTGAAAGGTTTATATTTTGAGAGATTTTAAGTCAGTATTTAAAAATTTATTGTAAAGAACTTGTAATAGAATGCAGGCAGATAGGTTGTAAAAAATAAAGGAGGGATATGAAGCTATTTGCTTTTCTAGATTTAACTCTATCACAGATATCATGGATTTCTTCTTTGTTTTCTGGTGGATACATGCATAAGAATTAAATTGATGATGAAAGTATAAACTCCAAAGTGAATCTTCATGGTTACTTCAATTATACAAAATTTCATTCAGATGTATAGATGTGGGTCTGTGCAAGTGCCTATTTGAATGACTAAGTTAATATTGATGTGCCAGGTTTTTTTAATGGGAAAATCGTTCATCCTAAATTTTGGAAAATGATGATTTTCATGCTATATAAATTGTACTGATTTTTTTCCTGTTCCCCATCAATAACAAAATACGCAGAACTTACCCTGCTCTCTGCACTGTGCCAGGCTAATGTGGTGAACTAAATAATATGCAATGATATCAGAGCAAGAGATGAATTAAAGTTAGACCAAAACCTAGGTGGGCCAGTGTGAGCATATTAGCAGTGAAATAGCAGTATACTAACCACATAGCCCATGAGCGCAATCAGTCAAATGTCAACCTACTCTCACAACCTCTTAGAAACAGATAATGCATTAGCTCAGCAACACACTAATGTCAAATGAAATAGGGATTTTTCTCCTAACTGAGACCCACATTCAGGGGGTCTGAGTTAGTCCTATGCTGGTTTCCCAGCTATCTGACAGGGATGCATGAACGCCCCTTCTTCAGATCAGCTGGTTTCTCCAGCCTGGTCTTGACCCCTTTGTTCATCACTCCTCCCTCTCTATAACCAGATTCCACGAGTTTGGTTAGTGTTTAGCTTTGGGTTTCTGCTTCTGCTTCCATCAGCTACTAGATGAAGGATCCAGAGAGGCATATAAGGTAGTTGTCAATCTCATTATCATGGAAGGGCATTAAAGGTAGCTTCTCCACTATTGTTTAGGTTGTTAGTTGGGTTCATCCTTATAGATCTCTGGTCATTTCCCTAATGTCAGATTTCTCCTTAATTCTATAATGGTTCCCTCTATTATGGTATCTCTTTTCTTGTTCTCCTCTATTCTTTCCCTGTCTCAATCTTATTGTTCCCTCATGCCCACCTCTCCTCTCCTCTTCTCACCTTCTCTTTTTCCTAACTCCCTCTCCCCTCCCTCCATGCTCCCAATTTGCTCAGGAGATCTGTTCTCTTTCCTCTTCTCCTTGTTCCCTAGCTTTTTTGGTAGTGTGAATTGTAGGCTGGTAATCCTTGCTCTATGTCTAAAATCCATATATGAGTGAGTACATACCATGTTTGTCTTTTTGTGACTGGGTTACCCCACTCAGGATGGTTTCTTCTAGTTTCACCCATTTCCCTGTGAACTTCAGGATTCCATTGTGTTTTTTTTTCCACCGAGTAGTACTCCACTGTGTAAATGTACCACATTTTCTCCATCCCTTCTTCATATGAGGGGCATCTAGGTTGCTTCTAGGTTCTGGAGAACTGGGCAGTTTCTGGGGCCACTAGTTATGGATCAGTATTTATCCCTAGTATACGAATAGAATTTGGGAGCCCACCCAACATAGAGGGATACTTTCTCAGCCTTGGCACATGGTGGAGGGCCTAGGTCCTTCCCCAAATGATATGACAGGCTTTGAAGACTCCCTATGGAAGGCCTCATCCTCCCTGGGGAGCAGAAAGAGGATGGGCTGGGGTTTTGTGTGGGTGATAGGGGAGGATGGGAGGGTGAGGGAACTGGAATTGACATGTAAAACAACCTTGTTTCAAATTTAAATAAAAAAGAAATAGGAATTTTTCTGTCTCCATTGAAAATGTATACATTTGTTCCACAAGTGTTGATGATGTATTAGCTATGTGAATACATTATTCTATTGCTAAGCATTCACCAGTAAACAAAACACTATCAAAAAACTCTCACACTTCATACACCTATTATCATGGCATTCACTTTTTAGTGAAATTCTTAAATATGGGTTCCTAGTACTTTTAGAAGAATTTTTATCATGGGCTTCATATTTTCATATTGACAAGATGATGATGGTGATGTCTTGAAATTGGGCTACAGGACATCTATTGGTATACCCTTTACTGTGGGAAAGAGAACACCAGGGTGCTGATTTCTCCTGGTTGGGAGAAAAGGACAGAAGATTTTGTCACAGCAAGCAGATTGTAGAGTCAGTCATCCAACAAGCCTTCATGGAGTAAGTACTATAAAACATTCCAATACATTAACTAAATAATTCCTTTTTAAGACAGCCTGATATTACCTCAGGTTGGAGAAAGTTACTCCATATACAAGAATGTTCCTAAGAAGAACAGTTAGGGAATGATACTGTGGAAATAGCTGCAATAGTAACAGCACACATGGATTCATTCCCCACAAATGAGAAGTTTAGGTATCACAATGTAATACTCTTCATGGATTTGAATTTTAAACAGCTATGTCTCTTGCAATGATTTAAATGGTCCCTCTTCCTGAAAGGCTCTAGGTTGGAAGCATGGTCCCTAGAATAGCATTATTGGGAGGTGGTGTGGAACCTTTAAGGGGCAGAGCCTCTGGGGAGTCCTCATATTGAGCAGCAGATTGCCCTAGGAGGGAACTGTAGTACTCCCTGGCTTTCTGTTTAGGATATGACCTCTTCCACACCTGGCCCTGTCATGCCATATGTCATAATGAGCAGTCCCCACCAGAGCTGAAGTGATACAGATACCCTGCCCTTGGCCTCCAGAATTGTGGGCTTCTTCGTAAGTAGTTACCTAAGATGTATTGTTGTCACAACAAAAAACTCATGAATATAGTGCTGGTATCAAGACTCTTAATATCAAGGTAAAACAAGCTGTGTGTGGCCAGAAGGCTATGGCTAGCTTGCTCTTACCATGACTGATATGTGGAGGATCCTCAGTTCCTCTTCTGCTGACTCATGTTGGGGTTCTTCAGTTGGGTCTTGTCCAGGGAGACTTGGAGCACCATCTTGGTGATGGATGTGAAAAAGCAAAGTACCGTTCTCCAGCCATTGCTGCCTCCAGCGCACCAGAGGAATGTCTTCGGTATTCCCTGAGATCTCTAGGAGAAAACCACCAAAGTCACAGGGTGAGATTCCAGACAGGATAAAGAATTCTTATTCCTAGTTTCTGCTACTAACAAGCCAATTTTGTCTGCAGACAGCAAAGGACTCTGACTACAGTTAGATCGGACTTATTGCTGCTTATTAAACTCAAGAAAGACTAGAGATCTAGAGAAGAGAATTATCCCCCACAGGTTTTTCTATGATAAATCTAGTGAACCAGGCTCTCACCTGGTGAGATAAATACTGAGGTGAAAATTCTAGTTCTTCCCCTTGTTCTGTGATCAATAGCATCCTTTACATTGCACAGTTTGAATACCTGATAACCCCCTGGGGTAAATGCAAGGTTGTTTGCCTCTTGTAAATCTGGACATGTGAGCTCCACAGCAATTATTCCTAGATGGCAGTGAATCTACCAAGGGGAGAGCTGGTAATTACCATCCAGAGAACCTGCATTTATGGGACAGTCCTGGGAAGTTCCTGAAGAGCCACTGGAGCTGCTGGTCTGTTTGTGAAGCCATACTCATGAGCTGCATAGCCCACTGGAGATGTCTGATAACTTGTCACGACAGGAAAAGAAATGTTTTAATTCTCTTTTGTCTCCTTCTTTAGTTTTACAAAGCATTATGTGGTGTGTGAAGAAAGTAGTGTGAATTGGGCCTGATCACAGGCACAAACATTTACTCAGAGATTTAGATAAAAGCTGGGCTATCATCAATAGGAAAATACCAGAAAACTATTTTGCCTTCTGCACTGTAGTAAGTGCTATTGCTACTGCAGGTGCACCCTGAGTCCATACCCTCTTTTCTCTTATTCCTAAGCAATATTACGTCAGAGTTCTGGGGCAGCCCATAACAGAGAATACTGATTAATCCATCCTTTCCAGGACTTTGCTTAACCTTCAGAACATGCTTTCTTTAACACCTGTTACAGCCTCAAAGTGGGGACCAGTGTTCCACTATACACACTTTAAAAAAACCATTACTTTATAAAATTTCATTTTTAAAAGACATACTTCAGTTACTGAATTTTGATTGTTATAATTCCCTTCTCTTCCAAGATGGTGCCCTAGCCTTAGTTGTAGTGGTCCTGGACATGCCACAGTCAGGTGTTCTCTGCATTTTGACCAGCTGTGGATCTCTGTAATAGTCTGCTTCTGTTGCAAACTGTGATGCAAGGCTTTGTGCAAGATGCCAGGACCATAACCATTAACAGTGTGAAAACTATCCATAGTGATGCAATAGTGCCACTTTTATCTGGGGAGTAACAAATAGCAGTCTAATTGCACTTAACGGACAAATTAATAGAAAGGAATTGATGCCTTCCTGACAGGGCTAAGACTGGAACACACCACAATCACATGTTCTTTGCATTTTGGCTAGTTGTTTATCTCTGTAATAGTTTTCATTAAATGTAAAAAGAAAAGAAAGGGTTCTTTGATGAGGAGTGATAGCTATACCTATATTTATCCAGGTATAAGAGTACGTATTTAGAATACAATTGGAAACGATGCCAGTTTAAGAAAATGGCAGTGGTAGGATTTCCTCTAAGGCCTATAACTGGCTAGGTTTGCTGTACTAGGTATGAATTACTTCCTATTGATTTAGATGTAAGCACACATAGGCAGCTGTTGGTTTCAAGGTAAAAGTGTCACTATTGCACCGTTGGGGATCCCTTTCCATGCTGGTCATTGTGGTTCAGAAACTTCACAATGGGGTATGTCACAATGGGGTATGTCTACTGATTGCTTTTCTTCCCTGGCATCTTGCATAGTACCTTCCAATACTGAAAAACTAGTCCCCAAGATGGAGACTTCTGAATCAGTTGTAGCTCAGTTCTTCCAAGTCCTATAACTGAAGTACATGGTGACATCAGTAAAAGGAACTTACTGTCAAGCTCTGAGAGAAAACCAAGGGAAAACACTATATTGTTTTGGGAGTCTCTTGGGCTCAGTTGACCAACAAAATTAAGGCAGGCTTTTCATGCCTGGCCTTGAGATTTTTGTTAGGTAGTATGTGACTCTTGTAAGAAACACTGTCATGCCATGCAGCAAGTTAGGAAGATATCTGTGAGTTCAAGACTAGCCTGATCAACAGAGAAAGTTTCAGGATAGCCAATGGCTACACACTAAGACTGTCTCAATAAACCAATATATTCATATATACTATATATGTAGTTATAAATATCATAAGAATACATTAGTTACCTATGATCTTTAAAAAAATAAAAGACATGCTTCTTCTCCCAAAATGAATCACCTTTAGCCAAAAATATTCCATAAATATGAATGATATTTAGAATATAGTCTAATCAAATATTACAACCACAAAGAGGAAAGCAATTTTAAATATTTATGGAATTTATAATTATCCTTCACTATTTATGGAAGGACTGATAGTGGTTATTGATTTAGCCACTCGTTTAATAGACACACACTGGGCATGCACTATGCACCAGGGCCTGTGCTAGGCACTCAGGTACTAATTGAAATTAGAACATTCACAATGTTTTCAAGCAGCCCTCCATGACTAAATATGCATAATGAATCCCTGTAGGGCCATGAGAGGAGGAACTGACCTCAGCAAAGCAAACAAAAGGGTAAGAAGGTGGTCTTCTCTGAGGATAAAGATGCCTCATGGTAAATGGGAAAGGGAAAAGGATGATTAGGTGAAGTGATGGCCTTGTTCATTCAACATTACTCACTCATCAGGGAGAAGAGGACATTTAAGATTGTGTGAGGGAAAGCTGTCCACAAAGTATCCCCTTTCATGCTTAGCCCTTTATTTCTACTGCCTAAAAGGCTCTAACATTTGTCTGGTTGGTATAGCATCTGTGATCTCACACATGTTTGGCTTAGAATCCAGGGAGCTTCAGAGGGTGAAGAGACTGAGGTGGGAAGATTTTCTCAGACCTGGCTTTCAGAAGGCACCTCCACATTTGTTTGGTGTAGTAGTGATGCTAGATTCCCACATCCGCCATTCCTCTAAAGAGTCTTCCACATTTTGAGCGAGGAGACACTCTTGGATGCACCTCTGAGGGTAAACATTTAAAGCAGCAGGAGTCAAACAAACTGAGCTCAGGCCCAATAATGGCTGACACTTCCAGGCTTGTGGCTGTGTATCCCGCAGGCCCCCTTCATGCATTCTCATTCATCGATGTACTAGAAAACTCTTAGAAATGCTCCCTCCCCTAAAAATTCATCCTCTCCAAGCCCTTGTTCTGACACTGCACTAGGGATGCAAAACTCTGTATCCATCTCAATAGAGGTAAAAATCATCAGCATTCCAGTTCCCAGTAGTGCATTTGATGGCATAATCAAGCCCAGCTTCTTCTCATACCCATCTCTTCCCAGTCTAATATTTATTCCATGCATGTCTGGATGGCACTCAGCCCCTTCTGTATGTGTTTGGGAGGACATAGCACCTGTCCCTTTAAATCACTTCACAAACAAGATTTTGCTTCCTAGCAGATAGGTCAGACTCTTCAAGTAGGTCTGACTCTGCTTTAACCATGCAAGCAAAGATAAGGAAGTACCTGGACCAAAGTCAACCAGCCTGATGCAGAACAGGGACTGGGGAAGATGAACCATTAGTTGTCCTCTACTCCTTTCACAAAAGCCGATAACATGACCTAAGAATGTGGAGGGGGGAGGGAGAGCTCTATAGTAAGAAGGCCTTGTGGTCTTTTATGGGCTTAGAGGCTATAATAATGTAATCTTTTTTCCAGATCTTACTATCATATGCCTTATTTATAAATTGAGATGCAATCGAAATGCCATAAAGTTACCTTTGAATTTAGTGGGATTTTTTTTTTTTTATTCATCATGTTGTGTAACCATCACCCACTGCCTAATTATAGAACATCTTCACCAGCTCCCTAAGAAACTTTATGTCTATGAGCAACTACTACGTTTCAGTGAGGAGGCAGGTGCTGCTTGCCATGGAACTAGGCATGGGGTAACAAGGAAACTGCAGTGATGACCCTGACAAAGTGCTCAATGGGACAGTGGGATTATCACAGAATCTGGCAGTGGCTTTCAGACTAACCCTTTGAACCCTTTTGTGGGTTATGCATTCCCATGCCTGTGAATGGTGATATCATAATTCTGCACAGACTTGACTCACTGTAGAGATCAAGAGGTGAATGGAGGAGGGCACCATGTCTGCCATGGGCATTTATCAATTTTAAGTTTCAAGATAATTACACAATGATAGCTTCTTTCTTGGCGTTTTCCCCTCTCCTCATAGGATCTGCCATAAAAGAGCTCAAATGCTAAACTAGCAATATATTTATACTTATGCTATATCTGGCCTGATCAGCTGAAAAAAGACCATACAGGACATAATAAATTTCTTGCCAACTTCTTCACCAACAAGATTGAGATCTGAGATTGGAACATTAATGCAAACACATTGATGTGAATGACACTATCTCAAGAAGAAGAATTATAATTCAAGCCAGCTCTAAGACTCCAAGGAGCAAATTGTGGAGGTGATAAAATTGTTACTCCAGTCTAAAGCCAGGAGATAGCCATTGAGGCCCACTCAGGACTTTTGCAGCAATGTTCTGATAGGACCTAGGACCCTCTATGGTTATTTCCAGATATCACAGGTGCCATAGTTGTCACAAGCACTGATCCTTTCATCACACAGTGGGGCTGAGGTCTCCAGAAAGGGAAATCTGTCCCAGCTCTTCCCATGTCTCTCTCCTTGCGCCTACAAACCTCACATGTTCAGTAAACTCCCCAAGTCCTGCAATACAGAGAAAACAGAGTGCCACTCCTTCTTATATACAATAAATATTCTGGGAGCATATTATGTTTATCACGGTTGGAAATTTAAACTATGTGCTCCTACTCTCAAGGAGCAAAAAACTTCACATGTGGCCAGGGCTAAGTGACAACAATGATCAATGTCAGGTGAGACTTGGCTGGGTAAACACTGAGGGGAAGTAATAAAATGTTGGAAAATGCTGGAGACACAGTCCCAGCTGAAGACCACAGTGTGTGCAAAGGGACAGAAAGATGGTGCATGTTAGAACTACAGGAGGTCTGGTTAAGCTGCAGGAGCAGGGGTATGTAGAAGAGCCACAGAAGATCTACTCTCAGAATCCAGATCAATGGCATTTGTAAGAGTCTTGAATGCTATCCTAAGGAGTTCACAGCTAGGGGAAAGTCATTCACAATTCTATTCGGCAGAAGTTAATGATCAGCAAGATTTAGAATGAGAGTAGCTGATATACCAGATCTAGGCATCACTGTGGCTCTGATTCTGCATTTGTCAGTGACTAAATAGAGAGGTGGGACTCAAGAGGTCAAAGCATGATCTGAGGAACTTTGAATTAGCTCCCATGTTCTGAGCTTCCTTATTTCTGGGAAGATGCAACCATGTAGACGAACTTCAGGGTTCCTTGGTAATTTTGATTGTTATGTGGTCTTTCTCCAGAAAGCATGTTAAGTTTGATGTCACAAATAGTGTCAAACCTCTTCTCAGGTTGGACCAATGTTCTACCCTGGGTTGAGAGGATGTGTGCATAGTCTTCAAGATACAAACCCAATGTCACTCTGTACCCCAGTCTGTTGAGGAATACCTTCACTGTGCTGCTGCAAATATTTAGTTTCTAAGGAGAATGCTGGAGCTTTATGCCCCAGAGAACTGCACTGGTGGGATGTTGGGAAGGGAAAGTCCTAGGAGAGAAAAGCTTGGGTTGGAAAAGGCAGAGTGAGATGATATCACTTTTAATTAGCCTTAGTCATTGTTCTAATGATAGCTTGTGGGTTTGGAGTTTGTAGTCTCTTTGTGGGGTTACTTCGGGACACTCAAAACTTTGCTGCAAAAATTGTTCTACCTGGCATTACAGTATGACCTTACTATCCACACACTTTTTTCCTTCTTTGTGCATATCCTCACACTGAGAGTACCTGAGCTGAGTTGTTAAGAAACATCAAGTCAGAATCAGAATTTTCTCCCATGCACCAGCCAAATCTGCCACACCCTCCTCCAGTGAGCTAGACAATTCCAATTGGAGTATGGGTTTAATTGGGAAAATTTTCAAGGATCATTTAATTCAGTGAATTGCTTAGAGTATGTTGGAGCATTCTGGGCATCTTGGGACCCCTTTTCACTGCCAGCAAGCCCAAGTTTCAAGCTGAGTTCAGCTGAGTAGTAATGAGGTACTGTGGTTGCTGAGGTCAAGGCAGGAGGTAGCATTAACTTGTCTATGCTTGGCCTCATGTTAAGGGTACCTGCTGAACTGACCCTGTCATCTTTCAAAGCTAAGGTAGACACCCCTTGGTGGCCATTCTTCCTGTTGAAAGGCTTTGCTTAGATTTTTCAAACTTATTTTCATCTCAATACAACCTTTTCTCCAAGGAAAATCTAAAACACTTTCTGAGGGACTCCCCCAAGAACAGAATTAGAGAAGAGCTAGTTCCATTGAAGGAACAATACAATGCACCACTAAGCAAGGTCCTTGCTGGTAGACGATAGGATGAATTTCTGAGTTATTTACATTTATTGGTTATTCTTAATTATAAGTGTGCTATCACAAATAGCTTTATATTGCTTGTGAAATAATTTTATGTAAAACACCCCTGAAAATGAGACTGAACCCCACCTCCACTACATACTATCCCAGTGGCCATTGTGAGTTTCCTTTTGTGATAAAGATTAATTTGGGGGGAAGGTGATACAGTAGGTCACAGCATTTACTGCTTAAACATCAACACCATAGTTCAAATCCTCAGCACCACTGTAAAAAGTCAAGCATGGGCACAGGCCGGTAACTCTGGTACTAGGGGAGTGTAAAAACAATAGGAGCCCAAAGGCTTGCTTCTCACCAGTGTATCAAAAACCAAACCAATCAAACAAACAAAAACACCCCCTAAAAACAAACAAACAAACAAACAAACAAACAAACAAACAAACCCACTGAGCTCCAGGTCAATAAGACTCTCTCAGGGGAATAAGCAGAATCTGGTAGAAAAGAAAACCCAATGTCTACCCTCCACATATGTACACACACACACACACACACACACACACACACACACAAAAAAAAAATCATTGAGCTCAGATTATTAATAGTACTAGACCAACCAGAAAAACTAAGGTGCAATTATTGTGCCTTGTCTATCTGACAGTGACTGTCAAAATTGCTACCAAAGCTGGGTCTAGGGCAGAACTAGTCTACTTCATTTTAGTCTTCTTTCATTTTTTTTTAACTTTTTGTTTCCATCCCCTACTTTCAGAGCTTGAAAGATATTGATGGTAGGCCTAGTTTTCCACATGGTTTCATTATGGTCTTCTGACTGAAACTATTAACAGTGCTATTAACTTTCAACACCTTTGTAAGAAAATAACCTGCTTAAGTCAGGGGTTAATAACAGCCAGGGATCACTAATTATCTTGCAAATCTCCACCCTGGTATCAAACGTGATACCAGTCTTTAATGTCTCTGGAACAGTAGCCTCCAAAGACCTCAACTTGTTTCATAAACATAATGACAGCAGCACATTAGTGTCTTGGCCATCTGTGAAGGAAGATGAGGGGCAGACAGAGGAGAAGGAGGTAGGGAGAAAGGACAAAGTTAAGAGGCATGAGGAAATGAGACCAGCTCTGGGTTGAGTTGGCTGAGGTCCTGCACCTCTCACTAAAGGAACCATCTGACTTGAAGTCCTGAAGTGGAGTGGTTCCACATACCAAAGTGAGAACCATGTAAGTCCATTGGTTCTGCTGGGCCTGAATTCAGCCAGCATAGATGCCAGGAGTGTTGATGCTTGGCCTGGAGTATGTGTCTGTAAATGACTAGCTAAGTGAACAAAATGTGAGATCCCAGAGCCAGAAAATTCTTTTGTGAAGATGTTCATAGGATAGCTAGGAATGTAGTTCCTATTGTGGTTTCTGCATTTAATTCACTGGCAGCACAGAGATGTTTTCTAAAATTCTGATCTTGATCCTCTTCCTCCAAATTAACTTCAGAAATGGCTGCAGAACTATCTGAAACAAAGATTCAAATCAAGACAGCCTCAAACCTTAAGTAGCCACTAACAGAAGCATTTTCGAGGTAACAGAACCTTTTTGATTTGCTGAGATTTGGAGTCGAGAATTCACCCATGACTAGATGAAAGCTGATTGAATGTCTATATCCTCAGCTTAGTGGCATTTACCCTGCATGATATAAACTAGGGTCTCAGTTCATCACTGGCCCAGTGATGAAAAATGGAATCATAAGGCACCTAGAGCGCCGAACAAGGGTATGGAAGGAATTCTTTGGATCTCTCTGGAGCTCATATGTCTTGTCCTCAACTGATAGGTTGGAAGTCTCCAAGATCCCTCTAGTTCTGACCTCTAATTGATGTCACATAATCAAAAACTATACTTGGTGATAGTCAGACCCAATGTTAGGTGCAGGCTAAGTACAGTTCTGCATGTCAACTGTATAATAATCTCTAGAGATTTTCAAATTAGGTTTTCTTCTTGGTCTTTGGCTTAGTGTGTGTCAATTGAGTTTATCTTTCTGGGGGGGGGATGTTGGTTGAAGTGTCTAATTTCAGTTTAGGATCCCTTATGGGGACTCTTCCATATACAAATACTTTCAAATGGCTTCCAGGCATCCACTGGTCTTCAATACATTATGCATATATAAGGAATGTCTAGATAAAACATCACCTTACCTATCTCAACACCCCTAACAGATATTCTCTGAAAATGCTATACTCCAAAAATCTGAGATGTTAGCTTCCTTTAAAGCTGTCCACCCACCCATTTCTTTTCCAGGAACAGACAAAGGTGGAATGAATGAGTCAACACAGGTAGTAAGCATGAAAAAGGAAGGAAATAGGGGCCTGGGTAGCCCACAGAATGCCAGCTCTGAGGGCAGTGATGGGTGGGAGCTGTGGGAAGCGGATGGTGGCTTTTTAAATCAGCCTCCATGGAAAGCAATGGGGCTTTCTATGGATGCTGCTAGAAGTAGGTCACTCTAAGCTCCTCGGTGCTGGCATGAATAGCAATCAAGCAACCTCATGCACATTTTATTTACCTAGCCATGGAGATGAAAACATTCCTGTGGGGGAAAAGATGCAGCCAAAGGTTCTGACACAACCAGAGAGATGGGAAGCATTCAAATGGCTTGTGATTTCATCCCAAATTGTTTACTTGTTCCTACCACAGTGTTTCTCTGGATCTTTTCAAACCTCGAAAAGAGTTTATCCACATGATACTCATTAAAGTCTCATTTGAAAGGGGGGAAAGCCCAAAGCTCTTTGAAAAGGACTGGGTTATCTGAGCTGCAGATGTACTGGTAAAAGGATTTTTTTTTTCTTTAAAACTTACATCTAGTTCTATTCTCCACTGCCACATGGCTGACCTTTGTAAATTGAGATAACGACATGCATTTAGCAAAATCTGACATCAAGTAAGATGTGTAATAATATTTAAACTCCATGATGTTAAAATGTGTATTTATAGATCGCTTCATACATTGTGAGAAGAATAAGTCATTTGAAGTCTGAGGTTTCTCCTCTGGAATTCTAATTTAAGCTTTGTGGGTCTTGGGGGTGGGGGGGTGCTCCTCTACTGTGTGGTGGTAGGCACAATATGGACATCTGGGTTTTAGAAACCCAGAACATTTGTTGCAAGGTAATTATAAGGAATTTCCCCACTAGACCCACCAAGAGCTCTGTGTACTTGAAGCCCTCCTGATGTTCCTGATCTCTTGCTAACAAAGGTGTCAGTGTCTGCTTTAATTCACATATCATGGATTGTTTCAAGGTTGTGAGTCTCTGTGGCTCTAGAGTCATGATCCAGTAATTGATGGAAACAGATGAAGACCCACAGCCAAACACTAGGCGGAGCTCGGGGAGTCCTGTAAAAGAGGGTGATGAAAGATTTTGGAGCCAGAGGGTCAATGACACCACGAGAAAACCCCCAGAATCAACTAACCTGGGCTCATAGAGGTTCACAGAGACTGAATGGACAACCAGGGAGTCTGCACGAGACTGAGCTAGGCACTCAGCATATATGTTACAGTTGAGTAGCTTGGTCTTTTTGTGGAACTCCTAAAAGTGGAAGCAGACACTGTCTCTGACTCTCTTGCTGGATTTTGGGTTCCTACTTCTCATACTGGTTAGTCTTTCCCAGTCTTAATACATGGGGAGATGTTTAGTCTTACTGCAAATTAATATGCCATGTTTTGTTGATGTCCATGGGAGGCCTCCCCTTTCCTGAACAGAAATGGAGGAGGAGTAATTGAGTGTTGGAGACCAAAAGAGGGTAGGAAAAGGGACTAGGAAAAAAGAAAGGAGAGAAACTGTAACCAGGATAATAAATAAATGAAAATAACCAAACTCTCATAAAAGGTAGATGGAAATAGGGAGTTGTTAATGCACAAATATCTGTAAGTAGTATATATACAGGTGTGTTGCTTGCTTTAAATTGTCTTGATTTATTATTTCCACTTCTAATTAGTTCTTGTTCAATTTTATTTCTGTTCTGACTATGATGAAATACCTATCAGGTGTTGACTGAGCTGAGCTCCTCTCTCCATATTCATGAATGCCTTAAAGCTCAATGACTCTTCTATGTAGGACTATATCTCCATACTTTACAGGTAATGAACTTGAGTTCCAGAGAAGTTAACCTACTTGGCCAAGTTTTCTCAGTCAGCAACATTAGCATGAGGAGAAAGGAAAACCTAGGTCTCCTGGTTTTTAGGCCAGTGTTCAATATCATGCTTTCTGGTTCTTGTTTTACATCCCAGTCTCAGGATATAAGCAAACCATCATTTAACTAACAGCAAAGACCAACATCATCATAGTTGTTGTGATTATTTGTGCCATTCATACTAAATATAAATACTAAAATTGAGCCATAAACTTTAACAGAATCAGGCAAGTGGTACCTTCAAATGGTTCCAGGAACTTCAAAGTCTTATTAATTCCAAAACTGTAGGTCCATGAATTAAGTTTAGTTCCCACTGAGGAACATAGGCCAGGTCACATTGATGCATTCCTGGAAGTGCTATTTAGCAAAGGGAACACTTTTTCTATGTGTATAACAGAAGTCAAATAAACCTATCTCTGCTTTAAGACCCAGTGATTAGACCTCTTCCTGGGAATGCCTTGGTATCAGTGCACACTGAATACTGGCATGTAAGATCAGCTTTCAGTGAACTGAATGTCTGGTGCTCAATAACATGGCCCTGAATTAAATTGTGCAGGTCCTGCTGAGTATGGAGGTGCCCACTATTAATCTCAGCACTCAGGAGGTGGAGGCAGTTAGATCCCTGTGACTTTGAAGCCAACCTCTGTTGTGTGGTATTTTGTTGTGTTCCAACAAATAAAGCTTGCCTGGAGATCAGAGGGTAGAGTTAGCCACTAGTTAACCATAGGTCTGGGTGGTGGTGGCATATGTTTTTAATCCCAACACTCGAGAGGCAGAGAGAGGAAGTGATAAGGCAGGGCAGAGACAAGATCTCAGTCTCTTGGATGGAGGAAGGAGTAAGCAGAAAGTAACTGGTGGCTTCTTCCGGTTGTCTGATCTTCCAGGTTTACCCCCAATATTTGACTCCTGATTTCTTATTGATTAAGATTAATTAGATTCAGGCTTCAAATCTCACCTCATCTACATGTGAGATCCAGGCTAGTCAAGGCTACATGGTGAGACCCTGTCTCAAAATAAAGTAAAAAGTAAAATATGGTCATGTCATTCCAGATGGATGAAACATGGTAGTGAATGGTAGGAGTAGATCAGAAAATGAGACTATTAAAATAATAGTTGAGCCTTCTTTGATGTTACACTATATATATATATATATATATATATATATATATATAATTTTTTCTTATTTTACATCTCAGTTCCCTCTCCCTCACATGTCCCCCGACCCCCTCCCATCGCACCCCCCTCCCCACTCTACAGAGAGGGTGATGCCTTCCAGGAGGGATCATCAAAACCTGTCAAGTCATTTGGAGTAGGGTCTAGGCCCTACCTCCTGTCTCTAGGCTAAAGGAGTATTGCTCCACGCTGAATGTGCTCCCAAAGTGCTTTCATGCACCAGGGATACATCCTGGTTCCACTGTCAGAGGTCCCTTAGACTGCCCAGGCCTTCTAACTGAGACCCACATTCAGGGGGTCTGAGTCAGTATAATGCTGGTTTCTCAGCTATCAGTCTGGGCTCCATGAACTCCCACTTTTTCAGGGCAGCTGTCTCTGTGGGTTTCTGTAGTCTGGTTTTAACCCCTTTTCTTATTACTCCTCCTTCTCTGCAACTGGATTCCTGGAGTTCAGCTCAGTGTTTAGCTGTGGGTGTCTACTTTTGTTTTCATCAGCTACTAGATGAGGGGTCTATGATGGCATATAAGTTAGTTATCAATCCCATTATCAGGAAAGGCATATAAGGCAGCCTTCCTACTGTTTCTCAGATAGTTAGTTGGGGTCATCTTTGTAGCTGATCTACTTTTAAGGTAACTCCCAAGACCCTTTGCACTCAAGTGGAACATTCTGTTCTTCTTGGAAAGGAAGCTTTCCATCTCATTCCCACAGCCACTTGAGCTTCCATTCCTGATCATAAGTACCTTCCATTGGTACCCACAGCTTAGTCACATTTGCTTCTCTGGGCTCCCCTCTCTGAGTCATTGTCTCCTACAGAAAGGTGGGGATAAATAAGCTTATCTCACTACACAAGTCTCCAATGTTACCTTCCTATCATCTCCACTTGCCATCTTAGGACCTGGGACAAGAACTACTCCAAAGTGAAGATAAGATGCTGTCATTATATCAGGTGCCATTCTTGGGTTATTCATTGAGAAAGAAGGATCAAAGGAAAGCCATGAAGACTCAGCTCCATGAAAGATCCATAACTATGGCTCCTGTCTTACCATTTGCAAAGCCCTCCTAGTAAACCCCCTTTTATAAATTGATCAGCTCTGAGGAGTGGGCTTCACAGAACTAGAAGCCAGAAATCTAAAGAGAGGTCTCTACCATTTCAAAGGAGAGAGTTAATGAGATGGCACAACAGGGCTAGAATCTTGTCTTCCAGCTCACAGCATAGTACTTTATCCATTCAATTGGACTGTCTATCAAAACAATGCATATTTACCCTTGAAACCATATGACTTATTCTTGCACTTCAGAGAAAAAATTAGATAACTATAAGACATACATTAATAGTAAATACACAGGCAAACATTTGAGAAGTTGAGACTATGGAGCTGAGATTGAAAGCATGCTATTAATCCTTTCACACTAGTATACAAATGATGTTCCCATCTGATGTGATTTCACCATTCCTGGCCCCTAGATCAGATTTGCTTAGTCTATGCTTCCAGATTCTGGTCTAAAGACTCTTGATGTTGTCTTGGCCCAGTTCCACAGACTAATTTGAGTAAGTGCCTCTTACACAAAAGGGTCAAGATGACCGTTAAATGACCTGATAGACATATCCCCATGAAAATCTTTGATCTAGATGTCTAGTATTTCCTGGGTGGGTGATTTAGAAGGACTCAAGGCCACCTTGTCTGTGAATGCTGTGATTCACAGCTGGGAAAGACACACATCCACTCCTTGTTGGTTCCCTTTCCATATTTACTGCTTTACTTCTGAGGCTCTGTGTCAGAAACTTACATGGACTGTGTGTGCACGTGCATGTGCGTGTGTGTGTGTGTGTGTGTGTGTGTGTGTGTGTGTATATATTCCAAGTCAGAAATTATTGAATAATGTTAAAGTTTTGAGTTACAATGTTTCTATTAACTGTAGTTTGTCAGTAGTTTCTTCATAGATGACCAAGGCAGATAAGGCAGATTTTTTTTTTATCCAATCTCAACTACTAATGTTAACTCTCAGATCACACAGCATACGCCTGTCTATACATACATGTATTTGTGTAAGTTGCAGAATATCTACAAAAGGTTAAATGGGTCAGAGCAGAATACAAGGTGTGCTAAAGATGCCTTCCTACAAGAGAATGATGCAGATGCAGGATATTTAGATAAGATACTTTAAAACCAAGCTGGACCACTTGCCTCAAGAGTCAAGCCAAGACTCAGAGTGAGAGTGGAACTGAACCTTAGGGTTTGGCAGAGCTATCTGGCAAGGTTTGGGACCATGGAAGACATGGAAACAGAGGGCAGGACCAGGGCAAAACAGGTGAAAAGGAGGGCGAAAGCATACATGTACAGACCCACAGATAGGTGGGTAAATGAAAAGCAAAAGGAACTAAAGAAACTGAAGGCCCTGGGGTAGTCAGAAGTTACCTGCCTATTGGTCCTCAGAAGATGGCTGCTGGGGGTACATGCTAGACTTCCTCTTTATGAAGTCCAGGTGACTGGTGTGTTCAATAAGTTCCTGGGCTTGATATTATGGATATGATTTTTAATATGTCCACATGCTCATACAGCTATAGTTTTCCTTGAAGAATTTATAGGTTAAGTTTTTTTTTTTTTTTAACTTTAAACTATTTATCAATCTGTGTCTCTCTGGTAAGGGCAGACAGATAGTGTTTTTATGTGACCCACCAGGTGCAGAGTCATTTCTGCCTCCGAGTTTGTAACCAAAATGATGTCAGATACTGTTTGTAAAACTGGAGTCTTGACAAGGAGTAAGATGGTATCTCAAAGTTGTTTTGATTTGCATTTCTCTGATGACGAAGGATGTTGAGCACTTTCTTAAGTGTCTTTCAGCCATTTTAGATTCCTTTGTTTTAGATTCCTTTGGATTCTCTTTTTAGTTCTGTACCCTACTTTTTAATTGGATTATTTGGTGTTTTGGTAATTAGCTTCTTGAGTTGCTCGTGTATTTTGGAAATCAGCCCTCTGTCAGGGGTTGATGAAGATCTTTTCCCATTTTGTGGGCTGTTGTTTTGCCTTGACTGTGTTTCTTGCCTTACAGAAGCTTTTCAGTTTCAGGATGTCTTATTTATTGTCTATCTCAGTGTCTGTGCTATCTCAGTGTTATGTTCAGGAAGTGGTCTCCTGTACCAATTTGTTCAAGGATACCTCCCATTTTCTCTTCTAAGAGTTTCAGTGTGGCTGGCTGGATTTATATTGAGGTCTTTGATCCAGTTAGACTTAAGTTTTTTGATGACGATAGATACAAATCTATCTGCAGTCTTCTACACGCCAGCATTCAGTTATGCCAGCACCATTTATTGAAGATGCTTTCTTCTTTCCATTGGATAGTTTTAGCTGTTTTGTCAAAAATCAGGTGTTCATAGGTGTGTGTGTTAATATCAGGGTTTTCAATTTGATCCTGTTGGTCTACCTGTCTATTTTTGTGCCAATACCAAGCTGTTTTAAGGACTACAGCTCTATAACAGAGCTTGAAGTCAGGGATGGTAATATCTCTGGAAGTTCCTTTACTATACAGGGTCGTTTTGGTTATCCTTGGCCTTTTGTTTTTTCATATAGTGTTGAATAGTGTTCTTGCAATGTCTGTGAAGAATTGTGCTGGGATTTTGATGGGGATTGCATTGAATCTGTAGATTGATTTTGGCAAGATTGCCAATTTTACTATGTTGAGCCTACCTATCCAAAGCATGGGAGATCTTTCCATTTTCTGGTATCTTCTTTAATTTCTTTCTTTAAAGACTCAAGTTCTTATCATATAGGTCTTTCACTTGTTTGGTTAGCATTGCCCCATGATATTTTATGTTGTTTGTGGCTATTGTAAAGGGCTACCAATTTTTTCTTTTTTCTTTTCTTTTTGTATCCTGCCACTTTACTGAAGGTGTTTATCAGCTTTAGGAGTTCCCTGATAGAGGTTTTCAGTTCACTTAGATAAACTATCATATCATCTGCAAATAGTGAAAGTTTGACTTCTTTCTTTCCAATTTGTATTCCCTTGATCTCCTTTTGTTTTCTTATTGCTCTAATTAGTATTCTAGGTAGAGTACAATATTGAAGAGATATGGAGAGAGTGAACAGCCTTGTCTTGTTCCTGATTTTAGAGGAATCACATTGAGTTTCTCTCCCTTTAGTTTGATGTTGGCAGTTGGTTTACTGTATATTGCTTTTATTATGTTAGGTACATTTTTGTTATCCTTGATGTCTCCAAGACTTTTATCATGAAGGGGTGCTGGATTTTGTCAAAGGCTTTTTCGGCATCTAGTGAGATGATATTGTGTTTTTCTTTTTCAGTTTGTTTATATGGGGGATTACATTGATGATTTTTTATATGTTGAACCATTCCTGCATCCCTGGGATGAAGCCTACTTGGTCACGGTGCATGATTTCTCTGATGTGTTCTTGGATTCAATTTGCCAGTATTTTATAGAGTATTTTGCATCAATGTTCATGAGGGATATTGGTCTGTAGTTCTCTTTCTTAGTTGTGTATTTATGTGGCTTGGGTATTAAGGGAATTGTAGCCTTGTAAAAAGAGTTTGACAATGAACCTTTTGCTTCTTTTGTGTAGAACACTTTGAGAAGTATTGGTATTATCTGTTCTTTGAATTTCTGGTAGAATTCTGCACTGAAATCATCTGGCCCTGAGCATTTTTTGTAATTGTTGTTTAGGAGACTTTTGATGACGGTTTTATTTCATTAGAGGTTATAGGTCTATTTAAATTGCTTATCTGTTCTTGATTTAATTTTGGTAAGTGATATCTATCCAGAGAATGGCCCATTTCTGTTAAATTTTTGAATTTTGTGGAGTATAGGTTTTCAAAGTATGAACTGAAGATTCTCTGGATTTCCTCAGTGTTCATTGTTATGTCCCCCTTTTCATTTCTAATTTTGTTAAATTGCATGCGCTCTCTCTGCCTTTTGGTTAGTTTGGATAAAGTTTTCTCTATCTTGTTGACATTCTTGAAGAACAAACTCTTTGTTATTATTGATTTTTGTGTTGTTTCTTTAGTTTCTACTTTATTGATTTGAGCCCTCAATTTGATTATTTCCTGGTGTCTAATCCCCTGGAGTGAGTTTAGTTCTTTTGTTCTAGAGCTTTCAATTGTTACATTAATTCTCTAATGTGACTATTCTCCAGTTTCTTCATGTGGGCACTTGGTGCTATGAACTTTCTTCTTAGCACTGCTTTCAAAGTGACCCATAAGTTTGAGTATGTTGTGTCTTCATTCTCATTAAATTCCAGAGAGTCTTTAATTTCTTTCTTTCTTTCTTCCTTCCTTGACTCAGGAATGGTGAAATTGGGCATTTTTCAATTCCCATGAATTTGTAGTTCTTGTTGAATTTTAACTTTAAAGTGTGGTTTTTTATTTTGCTGAGTATGTGGTCAATATTATAGAAGGTTCTATATGGCACTGAGAAGGTATATTCTTTTGTGTTTGGATGGAATGTTCTATAAATGTCTGTGAAACCCAATTGGGTCATAACTTCTGTTAGTTCTTTTGTTTCTTTGTTAAGTTTCTGTCTGGTTGTCCTGTCAAGTGGTGATAGTAGGGTGTGGAAATCTCCACTATAAGTGTGTGGGGTTGTATTTGCAGTTTGAGTTTTAGTAATGTTTCTTTACGAATGTGGGCACCTTTGTATTTGGGGCATAAATGTTCAGAACTGAGACTTAATCTTGATGTGTTTCTCTTGTGGTGAATAAGAAATGACCTTCTTCATCTCTTTTGATTGAATTTAGTTTAAAGTCTAATTTGTTAGATATTAGAATTGCTACACCCCCTTGTTTCTTGGTTCCATTTGATTGGAAAATCTTTTCCCAACCCATAACTCTGAGGTAACCTCTGCCTTTAAAGTTGAGGTGTGTTTCTTGTATGCAGCAGAAGAATGAAATCTGTCTTCTATCTATTCTGTTAACCTGTGTCCTTTTATAGGCAAATTAAGACCATTAATATTGAGGGATATTAGTGACCATTCATTGTTAACAGATTGTTAGTTTTGGATTTGTTGTTGGCGGTATTGTGTGTGGATCCCCCCATTTTTCTTTTGGCTATTGGTAAAGTGGGGTTATCTATTGCCTGTGTTTTTGTGAGTATAGTTAACTTCCTTAGGTTGGAGTTTTCCTTCCAGAACTTAGAACTTTTTGTAGGTCTGGATTAGTTGATATGTATTGTTTAAATCTGGTTTTGTCATAGAATATGTTATTTTCTCCATCTATAGTGATTGAAAGCTTTGCTGGGTATAGTAGTCTAGGTTTGGTCTCTTAGTGTAGGTAGAATAACTATCCAGGATTTTTTGGCCTTCAGAGTTTCCATGGAGAAGTAATTCTGATAGGTTTGCCTTTATATGTTTCTTGGTTTTTTCTTTTGCTACTCTTAATAGTCTTTCTTTATTCTGTATATTTGGTGTTTTGATTATTAAGTGGTGAGGGTACTTTTTTGTGGTCCACTCTATTTGGTGTTCTGTAAGCTTCTTCTACTTTTATTGGCATGTCTTTCTTTATATGTTGGGAAAGTTTTCTTCTATGATTTTGTTGAATGTATTTTCTGCACCTTTGAGTTGGGTTTCTTCACCTTCTTCTATACCTATTATTCTTAGGTTTGGCCTTTTAACAGTGTCCCATATTTACTGGATATTTTGTGTCAGGGATTTGTTGGACTTAAGATTTTCTTTGGTCAATGAATCTGTTTCTCCTAGTGTATCTTCAACACCTGATATCCTCTCTTTCATCTCTTGTATTCTGTTGGTTATGTTTGTATCTGTAATTCCAGATTGTTTGCCCAGCTTTTCTATTTCCAGCATTTCCTCAGACATTTCTTTAATTGTCTCTATCTCAGCTTTCAAACCTTGCACTATTTGAATTGTTTCTTGCAAATTTTGGTTTGTCTTTTCTTCCATTTATTTAAAGGATTTTCTTATTTCCTCTTTTAGGGTCTTTATCAGCTTCATGAAGTTGTTTTTAGGGTTATTTGCTTCTGCTTTGTCTGTGTTGGGAAGCTCAGGTCTTGATGGTGTGGAGTCCCTAGACTCTGGTGGGGTCATATTGACATTTATGTTGTTGACTATGTTCTTATACTGTTTTCTACCCAGCCCTTCTTCCAGCGTATCCTAGTGGGGTCTTTCCCTCTTCTGGTGGATATGAGACCAAGGATCTCTTCCAGTGGATGCAAGCCGGTTCAATACAGTGATTACTCCTCTCTTCTAGTGGATGGTGACAGGACTAAAGAGCTTTCAGAGTCTGGACAGGTTGGGTTCACTGGGACGGGCTCTCCAGTATAGAGTCCCGAGGCCTCAGGAGGCTTAGAGCAGGGCACCAGAAGGCAGGCTCCTCTATCCCCTCTTATCATCAACAAAAGGCTGGAATATCTATAGGGAATCTCAAAATGACAGGCTTGGCTGAACTGTAGACAGACTGATGCTGCTCACTCCTCAATCCTCAAGAATCTGTGAAATGGGTTTCTGTCTTCCAGGAAGATCTGCTTCCCTACTGACGTATACCTATGGTGTATACCAAAGCTCAGGCCCACAAGTCTGCTCCTCTGCTATCCTAAACTTGCAGGTTTCTGCAGTTGACAGGATTTTGTCCCTTACCATTCAGTTACCACTTTTTCTTTATAACCCATGAGGGTTCTTCCTGGTTCCTGTCCCTGTTATTCTAACTACTCCAAGGAGATATATCTGGCCTTTGCCATCTGCCCCTCTCCTCTCTGCTCTAGAGTTGTAGCCATGGCTG
Organism: Cricetiscus sungorus; assembly: GCA_030556225.1. Taxonomy (NCBI): domain Eukaryota; kingdom Metazoa; phylum Chordata; class Mammalia; order Rodentia; family Cricetidae; genus Cricetiscus; species Cricetiscus sungorus. The sequence continues at coordinate 32,348,677 of JANBXA010000730.1, forward strand.
CTTTGTACTTCCCCCAAAGGCTGTTCTCGCTCATGTCTATAATAAAAACCTTTTTACCACACTGTAAAAGACTGAAGCCTTGAATAAGTGAGAAGGCTGAGTAACTAACCTACTGTCAAACTTGGCAACTTGAGTTCTGTCCCTGAAACACACATGTTGGAATGAGCAAATCAACTCATGAAAGTTGTTCTCTGACACCCATTTGTACATACACAATAAATAAAAAATAAGTATAATTTTAGGTTGAGTTTCTCAGGGCGAGGTTTAGCCAGAATGCTACTATTTTCTACAATTAAAACTTAGAGTGAGTACTGCCTAATCTCAGCACCCTTTCTCTCCAAGCACTCCACACACACACACACACACACACACACACACACACACACACACACACACACACAAAACACCAATTATGGTCCTGACAGTGGGAAATGGTAGCTATGACAAGAATGATGTGTTTTATATGGGGAGATATGAATGAGTCTCTGTACAAGGCAGATATCAAGAGAGCAATGTGACCCCTGTTGATTGCATAAAGTACATGCTAGATAGTTCTCCAAATATTTGGCTGATAAGAGTCAAAACCCTATTTGAAATCCAAGGAGAATGAGTTTTGTGCACATGAAAGAAAGTTTGCCTTCACCCGACTGGCTGCCACTGTCATAGATGTCTTTGTGCCATGCTACATTCAGCAGTGGCTCTGTTTCTCAGATGCACTTTGTTCTTCCACCCCCAGTGGCCCTGGACACTGTCTGCTGTGTGTGTGTTTGAATACACTTACATTTTCATAAACATTTCCCAGTGCCCTTTTCCATTCATTTGAGGCTGTTCTCAAAACCATGCCATTCAAGTTCTACAGACTAAAAGCAGAAAGTGTCGGCTTTTCTGTTTCTACTGTGTAAGACTATACTTTAAAGGAAAACAGCTGCAAATTTCATCAAATAAGTCAGATTGTGAATGAAAGAAAGGCAGCTAAAAATGAGTGGATCATTAGGTTCAAGATAGGACACAGAGATGAGAACTAAGGGGTAACTACACAACTGACAGCTTCTCTGTCTCCTTCCCATTCCAAGGACAAAAGGCCCAGAGTTGGAAGGAAGGCAGTTCTCTGCCTCCGCATGCACTCAACTTCCCTCATTTTAACCTTGAGGCTGAGGTCAAGCTCCACTTCTCAGCAACACTGCCTCTTTGATTCATCAAGTGCCCTGTGTCCTTTTGGTTTGATTGCCACACCTCTCTCTCTCTCTTTTGCTTATACTCCACCTAGATAAATGAGTCCCCTATGAGTAATACCTGCTGAATAGAGGTATACTTCCCTTCGTGTACCCCAACCTCACCTTCCTTGGGTTTTAAATGAGTTTTGACATCTACCAGTTGATCACCCAGAGGGTAAGGTCACCTTCTGTAATAAAACTGTCACATTCTCCTCTTAATCTTTCTTACTCACATTGCTTTTGCTCATGCTTGGATGTTACATAAAGTGAGGTAGGTTTTGGGCTCCATTTCTACTGAGCCAAACTACTTTCTATGGGTGCATAAGCCTCCTTTGCATAGTCTCTGTCAGATACATCCCTAATGCATAAGAAGGCAGAAGTAGAGCTGCAGAAGTAAGAAGATTCTAATAATGGAAAAGCAGAATCTGATAGAACCTCTGATGCCATTGTGGTTCGGTTTCTCTTTCTTTAAAAAAATGGCAGTAATAGAAACATACATTTCAGGGTGTTAGTAAATGAATATGCATACAGAAAGGCTTAGAAATATGAGAAATATTCATCACATTCATCAGTAATATTATCAATGAAAATTGCTGATAAGAATAAAATAACTCACTTTATTTCTGCGTAGCAAATAGTATGGTCTTCCAAAATGCAGAGTACTACTATGTTTCCCACATACTTCCCCTGGTATTTTGTTTTCCCTTTTTGGTCATGTTTTAAGACCATGAAAACTAGATAATGTCCCCAAGTCGCCAGTGGTATGGAAGAGATCTTTTCCACTTCATACTTCATAACTCCAGGAAGTCTTCATCCATGGGAGTGTTACCTTAATGATGATCACACTGGAGAATCATGTGATACCACCTATTACTCCCTTCCCTTTCACATAAATGTGTCTGATAATCTCACACTCTGTCTTCACCAACTTGACATTTTAGTAAACAAAGTATCACCAAGTCATTGCTGAGGATTGACAGTGAAATTGTTTTCAAAACTTAAGTACCATGCCCAACAGATATAGAATTGTGATGATTAATCTCTGCTGTCACCTGCACTTGTCATTACCTAAGAGACACATCTCTATATGTATTTGTAAGGATGCTACAGAAGAGTTTACATGAGGACAGAAGGACTCCCTGTGAGTGTTGGTGGCATTATCCAGTAGACTAATCTCCCATATAGAATACATGGAAAGACATTTAGATAGCTGAATGCTAAAATATTTATCTCTCTGAGTCTTAAGAGCAGATGCAATGTGACCACATGCCTCATGTACTTGTGACTGGCCAGGAAGAACTGTTGTGGAATATTTGTTTACACTGTGAAGATGTCTTTGCCAAGATGCCTTCTGATTAGTTTAATAAAGAGCTGAATGGTCAATAACTAGGCATAAAGAGGTTAGGCCAAACATTTGGGAACAAAGAGGACTCTGTGAAGAAGAAAGGGTGGCAAGCCAGATGCAGAGAAAGCAGGATGGGCAGTATGAAAATGAGGTAACATCATGTGGCAGAATGTAAATGAGTATAAATGGGTTAATTTAAGTTATAAGTTCTAGTTGGGGAAAAGCCTAAGCTAAGGCCAAGCTTTCATAATAATAATATCTGTGTCATTATTGGGGTGCTAGTGTTATAACACAAGACTTGTTACAATGGATCATGCCCTCAAACTGAGCCAGGTAAAACCATCTTCCTTAAGTTGCTTTGATCAGGTATTTTGTCAGAACAATGAGAAAAGAAATGTATATGTGCAGTAACTTATTATTTAAGGAAGATGGATTTTAAAGGCATAATTTTGAAAACCTAAGTAGACCCCCTTGATAAATGTATGATGGTTCAGATTCATTTCCTTTTCAGATTCCCACCAGTAGTACCCCTCCCATCCAGTCCTTATACTCATACTCATCTTGATTAGGTTTCAAGTATTTACAGATTTCATGCTGCATTATCAATGTCAATGGTCTGCTACCAACAGAGGCATGCAGGGTCATCTGCTGTAAAAGATGAACTCTTTACTTCTCCTATATTTTCCTCTGAAACCCTTTGAGATTCATGAGTGCATTTTATGCAGCACTGATAATTTATTCTTATTTTATAGTTTGATTTGGGATATTCCTAAGACTAATGATTACTTCTATATACACCTCCATGTCAGATGGTAACACACTTGTTGAAATTTCATGGGTTCTTCGATAAAAACTGAGAAAATGTACCCCATCAGTTACTTTTCTCATTTCCCTCATTCACAAAAATCAAAAATAAAGAGTGTTAGGTGCTCTGACTGGCACCACTTGTCCATATCTTGAGAAGATTTCTTTTATGCCTAAACATTGCTGTCAATTAATTTCTACTTAAGGCCCATTGTTTCATGTATAGACATCTAATAACTTAATAGATTTGTTTAAATCCTTGATAGTTTTAAATGCTATTTTAAAGGGGCCCATCCATTCAAAACACTCCTCAGGGAGCTTTGGTTTCTTGGATAGGACTTTCTTCAGACATTCCAGGAAAAAAGAACAGCCCACTCTGTGTTATCTTTGAGTTTCCCAGATGTGGGAAAATAAAGCTTTTAATATAAGCATTATTTTTCTTTTTATCTGGGACTTTCCTTCTTAAGGTAGAGATTCATAAACTACAATGGAAAACACCCCCCATGCACACACACACACACACACACACACACACACACAGAGAGAGAGGGAGAGAGAGAGAGAGAGAGAGAGAGAGAGAGAGAGAGAGAGAGAGAGAGAGAGAGAGAGAGAGAGGAGAGAAGAGAGAGACTGGAGAGATGTAACCATAAAGAAAGTATAACTTTTTCACATGGAAAGTCAGCTGCTGGAAAGAGGGTGGAAAAGGGAAAGCTGTCTCCCGTGCTGAGTTTCCTGATGATAAAAGCAAGATGAAGGGATTATAAAAGTAGCTGGCTCTGCTACTTTAATTATCCTGTCTAGAAAGAAAGCCTGCCATCAGGCTGGAGACTGGCTCTGCTCAGGAGATTGATTGGAGTGAGATTTCCCCCTCTCTCCCCCACCTCCCCATCTAGATTGCTTTAGTTTTACTGGAATTGAGGCAGGCCATAAACCTATCAGTGACTCGAGAAAATTGAAGCAATTAAGTCTGCAGGTGTGCATATCTGTCATATTAATGATGGATCTGTGTTAATACAAGCCACAGAAGGCTTCTGCATGGAACATTGTTCACTTCAACTGAGGATGCAGACACCTCATGGAGGCCTCACACCTCCATAATGTTGACATCAAAAGTGTACTTTGTCATGGATGCAGACAAGCCTTTATAAGCACAAAATGATTCCAATGATCCCAGCACTGCCTTGGAGTGGTAGACCATTGCAACTCCAAATTCAATAAAATTCCACAGAGGTAAAGACGATATTAATTTAAGATAGTAGTTTCTGGGGGCATATACTTTGAATGGGTAAGAAAGACCTGGCTTAAACACTAACCTTCCTACTTCAAAATTTCTTTGCTTGTATATGTTATGTTGCTTAAACCTATTAAAGATTACAACATTTGTTTTATGAGATGGTTTTGAGGAGGAAATGAAGTAATAAACGTAAAGCTCTGAACACAGCATCCAGCAGTCATGGTCACTTTAATGATTTTTCCTTTTCTGACCTTAAAGCCCTTCAGTTCCTAGAAATTAATTTCCAGTCATTCTTTGTAGGCTGCCAGATGACTTCAGGATGGGGAAGGGTTAGCAGGCCTTATGAAAAGATGGGTAGGCTCCTTCACTTGATAAGTCTACTCTTATGTGTGTCCATGTCTTTTCAGTGAGAGATGTTTCCACCTCTGATGGCCAATCTTTGCTGAGCCCTTTCTCTGACCCCTGTGGTGGATACCTCACTCAAGGATAACCCAACTACAGATGGTGCTGTGACCTGCTGCATGGCTGGGCACAAAACGATGAGCTAATCAGATTCTCACTCTTAGGAATTTAAACTAGGGAATATAGAACAAATCAGGCATAAATCAGCAGAAGCAGAACTCACAGAGATACACAGTAAAAAGCACAGATGGGAAGTCTGGGCCATAAAGGCCACTTCAAACTGGAGAGATGAGGAAACAGAAAAACATGAGTAAGCAAGAGTGCTGATGTAGAGAAAAAGCACAGGACAGAGAGGGAAGTGCTAGTAAGGTGGCTCCAGAGGAGGAGAGGGTGTGTGGGAGGACAGTAGGCCAGCAAGGGAACACCCATGGTCTGCTACAGAGCCTTCACTGTTACAGGAAATTATTTTAAGGTGTGTCACATTCTTTTATGCTGTTGTATATTTGTTTAATGATGCAGACATGTGTTGCATTCTTTTATGTTGCCTTTATTTCATTCTGTGAACTTGTGTTACTTTGCCTGTCTAAAACATCTGATTGGTCTAAAAAAGAGCTGAACAACCAATTGCTAGGGAGGAGAGAGGATAGGAGGGCTGGCACGCAGATACAATAAATAAAAGGACAGAGAAGAGCCGGCAGTGGAAAGAGAGAGAGGAGGCTTCAGTTGCCAGGCAGTCAGCTCAGAGTAAGAAGTAAAAATTAAAAAGATGTATAGACTAGAGAAAGATAAAAGTCCAGAAGCAAAAGGCAGAGGGGATAATTTAAGTTAAGAAAAGCTTACTAGAAACAAGCTAAATTAGGGTTGGGCATTCATAAGTAAGAATAAGTCTCTCTGTATACTTATTTGGGAACTGGGTAGTAGGTTCCCAAAGATAAAGAGGAAAAAAAAAAAAGACACTGAATTCCCATGTAGGGCCTGAGAAAGCTAGGGAAACAAAACAAACAAACAAAAAAACAACAACAACAAAACAAACAAACAAACCTCAAAACAGGAGGATATGGCTCCTTGGCTCCTTTAAGAGTTTCTCCTGGACACTGAGCCCTTGAGCTAATGCTCAATTAAGTAGAAACAGAAAGCTAAGTGATAGGGTACCTTAATGGAGCAGGAGGAACTTGATCCTCCTGCAACTTGATATGCCAGGCTTTGTTTACTCCTTACTCTTTCTGATGAATGGATGGAGGGGGTGTTTTGAAAGTAGGTATGGAGAGGGAACTGGAGAACAGAAGGGTGAGGAAACTGTGACGGAATGTAAAGTAAATTGAAAAAAAAAAAAAAAAACTAAGTAAAAAATTAGTGCAAGGCACTAATTCCAGAGATGGGAAATTGGATGCAGTTTCTGGGCAAACACACCTCTGACCAAACACACCTCTGACCACTATAGGCCCAGTATAAGCTAAGCAAAGGCCTAGTGTAAACGCAATATAGGCCAGCATAGACCAAATATAGTTCCAACACAGGCCCAACATAGGCCCAGCACAGGGCCTGCACAGGCCCAGCATAGGTCAACTATGGTTCCAGCACAGTCTCAGCTCAAGCCCAATAAAGTCAAAGTATAGGCCCATCATAGGGCCAGTATAGGCCCATCACAGGCTCAGCATAGGTCTAGCATAAGCCAAGTTTAGGACAAGCACAGGCTAAGAATAGTTCCAGCACAGGCCAAGCATAGGCTCAGTAAAGGCAAAATATAGGCCCACTGTAGTCTCAGCAAGGCCAAGTGCAGGCCTAGTAGAGACTCAGTGTAAAACCAATAGAGACCCAGCACAGGACTAATAATGGCCCAGCATAGGCCAAGTATATGCCCATCACATGCCAAGTATAGGTCCAGCATAGGCCCAGTATAGGCCAAGTATAGGATCAGTACAGGCCAAGTACAGGCCCAGCACAGGCCCAACAAAGGCCCAACACAGGCCCAGCACAGGCCCAACAAAGGCCCAACACAGGCCCAGCACAGGCCCAGAAAAAGTCCAGCACAGGTACAGCACAGGCCCAATATATGCCCAACACAGGCCCAGCACAGGCCCAACATAGGCCTATTATAGGCCCAGCCCAGGCCCAGCATAGGCTCATTATAAGCCCATTAAGGACCCAGAATGGGACTAGTACAGGACCAGTACAGGCCAAGTATAGTCCCAATGCAGGCCCAGCATAGCCCCAATATAGGCCAGGTATAGGCCCAGCACAGGCCTAGCATAGGCCAAACATAGGCTCAACATATACCCTGCATAGGACTAGTACAGGCCCAGTACAGACCCAGCAGAGGCACAATAGAGATTCAGTATAGGTCCAGTGTAGGTCTAGTACAGGACTGTTGTGGAAAATTATTTTAAGGTGTGTTACATTTGTTTATGTTATAGAACAGTTGTTTTAATGATATAACAATGTATTGCATTTTGGTATGTTGCATTTGTTTAACTCTGTGAAGCTGTATTCCTTTTTCTGCCTAAAACATCTAATGGTATAATAAAGAGCTGAACGGCCAATAGCAAGGCAGGAGAAAGGATAGACAGGGCTTGAAAGCAGAAAGAATAAAAAGGAGGAGAAATCTTGGAAGAGAAAAAGAAATGAGAAAAAGAGGGAAGAAGGAGAGAGATAAAACAAGGAGAGGAGGACTTTGGTGGCCAGCCATCCAGCCAGCCATGGAGTAAGAATGAAATTAAGACATACAGAAGTAAGAAAAAGAAAAAGCCCCAGATGCAAAGGGTAGGCGAGATAATTTAAGAAAAGCTGGCAAGAATTAAGCCAAGCTAAGGCTGCAATCTATAAGTAATTTATAAGCCTCTATGAGTATTTATTTGAGAGCTAGGTTGTACCCATCCCTGAAGTGTAAAGAGTTAAAAAAAAAAAACACTTTTTACCAACATGGGGCTATTGAATTTCATGTAGGGCCTAAAAAAGATGGCATATGAAAGAATGGAATGAAGAAAAGAAAGAAAAGGAAGAAAAGGAAAAAGGAAAGAAAGAAAGGAAGGACAGGGTTCCTTTAGGGGCACTGATGTTTAGCCAGCAGTGCTAAATAGAAAAGGCAAGCCAAGTAAAAAACAGCTTGTGACAGTACAGGCACTGGCTTCCCACAGCTAGGAAGGCTGAAAGCAGTTCCTAGTCACAAACCTCCGAAAGAGCCAGGAGCTTCAAGCTTGGCTCTCACAAACCTAAAAGCAGACAGCCATCTGAGAGCCATGCAGAGGATCCAGGTATAGCCTAGCAGTTTGAAGTTTGTTTGTGTGGTCAAAACAGACTAGAGATATGCAGTGAAAGAGGTCCAGATGGAAAAACAAAAACAAAATCAAACAAGTAAACAACAAAAACTGTAAACGGGTACCAGTGTGTTTTACAATGTGTATAAGCTTAAGAAAGAAAAATATGGGTATAGATAGTCATAGAAAGAAATATAGTTTAAAAGCAATAAAGTCTTTAAAGAAAGTAAACTAATATAAAAGCAAAAGGCCACAAGAGAAATACCCAGGGAGTCTGGATCCTATATAGTGCCATGGTGATTTTGAAAGTTTTGATTGCTGATTGGCAAAAGACAGCTGCAAAGAGGCATGATATTGGAAGAGGAACTGTTAAAATAAACCAGCCTATATATTTTAGCAATATCTTAACTTTAAAAAGTAAAACTGTATTTGTCAAATGGAAATCAAAAATGCTTTGGAGGACAGGAGATGCTGTGGATTCCTTCAGGAATAATATAGAGCGTTTGATCAAGGAAGACTTCCTGAAACTTTACAGATGATATAAATCAACAAAGGTTACTGCTGATCTTCCCAGGACTTGGCCATTATATCAAATTTTCTCAGGGATCCTAAAGATACTTCATCCATAGACAGCAGGAAGCTCTTTGGAGAACATGACTCATACCTTCCTAAGGGGGGGGGCGGTATGGGAGGCTTTTGGCTAATTGGTGGGTCATGGGTGTTCATTATATTTAGGGAAATATAGGAATAAGATAAAAGGGCAGATTATTGAATCAACTTTAAAAAACAACTATGAATTTCAAATATTTTGTATTGGTATGAACTTTTGTATATTGATACCAATTTAAAGTCATTTTTGTTACAGCACACTGTATACATTTCTACTCTTGTTTAAAGAATTTTTGTGTATTGATACCAATTTAAAGTTATTTTTGTTACAACATATTGCATAATGTTTATATTCTTGTTTAAGGCATTGTACCTATGCAGTTCATTTTTAAATGTAAGGTAAAATTCTAGTTTTTGAAATCTATTATTATGAATTATTTAGGATAATCAGGAAACCACACATCAGTAGTTAGTCATCTATATCAATCAAATTTGTAGATATGCTAGGTATGCTTTCAAGATCATATACAGATAAATTTTAGATAGAAAAATGGTTTTCAAACACTTCAAAGACCTACAGAATATGCCATTTAAAATGTTTTGTTAACCTTAGGTGTTTCATGGCAATGAGACATATCTGCTAATGAGACATATCTGCTCTTGGTGCACCGATTTACAACAGAGATGATGGGCATTGAAGAAACTCTTTATGAAGTTTGCTTTTATTGTGGCAAGGGTAGCCACTGGGCAAAGAAACTGCTCTTACCTTTGACTGCTGACAATGTTCTGTGCAGACTAGATATGCATGACATCCTGGAAGAGGAGCCAAGCTAAGGCAGGAAATTTATAAATAATAATGAGCCTCTGTATATATTTATTTGGGGGCTGGATGGCAGGCTCCTCAAAGAGTAAAGACAAAAAAATCAAACAACAACACAGACCCAGCACAGGCTCAGTGCAGGCCTACTGCAGGCCCAGCATAGGCCTACCACAGACCCAGTATAGGCATAGCATAGGCCCAGCATGGGTCCAGAACAAGTCTGGTTCAGGGTCAGCACAGGATGAGCATGGGCCTTGGGCAAGCCAGAATAGTCTCAGTACAGTCTCTATATAGGCACAGTATAGGCTTCAAACCCAGCTCAGGTTAAGTATAGGTCTAGCATAGTCCTAACACAGGCCCAGCACAGGTCTAACATAAGCCCATTATAGTCCTAGCACAGTTCTACCACAGGACCAACACGAGCTTAACACAGGCTCATTATAGGCCTAGAACAGTCTTAACACAGGCCCATTAAAAATCTAGCATAGTCCTAAAACAGGCCCAGCACTGTCTGGACATAGCTAGGAATTGTTGTGCAAATGTGAGCCCAGGGGAATCCTCTGAACCCTTGGGGTTTGTAGAGGAATCTCCCACTCCAAATAACTGATAAATACTTGTTACTCTATAATAGTAGAAGTTACTTAAGTCTGTTTAGATTATGAGACAGTAAACCGGATTCCAGATCTATTCACAGTTGTATCTTTTAAAGCCTAGGAATGGCCCTGATGTCCCTTTATAATTTTTTTCTATCTGTAAAATAGGACTCATGACAATGTAAATATTATACCACAATATGCCACATCTGTGAGGTCATAAAAGCAAGCAGACAGTAATGATCTTGGAAAGCTAATGCATTCTTTATTATTAAAGAAAAGATTTTCCTTTGCCAGCCCATGCAACTTGATAGTCAGCAATAAATGAGAAAAGATACAAAAGAAACCATGGTACATGACAACTAAAATCAGAATTTGATAAAATATCCTATTCCTAAAGGGATACTGTCATGTAAAAAAAAATCAATTTTAGTAGGGAAAAAAAATCTGGTTTGTTTATTAGTTTTGCTCCTAATGCCACCAAATGGACCTCAATCTGAAATGGCTTTTGAAATCAAATTTACTGTTCTTCAATTTTGCAACTTACTCTTTATGCTAATTTGTCTGCACCTGCAGGGACAGAGAAACTGGCAGTATTGAGCATGAGATCCAGGAAGAAAAAGCAACACAAAGATTCAGGAAATGAAAGCAGGGCTAAATCATATTAGGTGTACAGAGGTTAGGGTTTCACATAAAAAAAGGGGACTGGATGGAACATTGCAAAGAGTACTGGAGTTCATAGAATGATAATGGTCTCAGGAAAAGGCATAGGGTGTGGAGCCATCAGGGAGGTCAGGCCCCAGGCCATGTTAAATGTCTCTTATACTTCTCATTGATCAATGATAAGGGTTATTATAAAAATATATGTTTTAATTTCCTCCTTTAAGAATTTAGCCTTTATGTATTAAAGTTAATTCATTTTATACTTTTTTAAAAAATTCAAAAATCTGTCACTCTATTTAGAAAGAAGTATTACAAATTTAAGGAAAAAACACAACCTCAGTCTCCACTTTCCCATGTGTCCTTCAATGTCCCCCTTCTCTACTTTTTTATTCCTGTTACTTCATCAAGCATGGTCTCAGGGTGTCTGGAGTTCAAATCCAATATCCTAGGCATCATAAAACTTGAGGACATATGCACTACAAAAGATTTACAGATTTTTTCAACATTTTGCAGATATTCAATAGTATAATTTCATACTCCTGCTCTAATGTTGCTATATTTTAAAATGTAACAAGTGTTTTCTTCAAGGTTACATGAAGCATTAACTTAGAAGCAGCCTAGAGAAAGAATTCGTAAATGAAATATCTTTCTGTTGCAAGAACAAAAGGAAGAATAAAAGGAAACAAAACAAAACAAACAAACGAAAGAACAAACAAGCAAAAAGAAACCAACTTTAGCAATATAGTTTGTATATTCTAGGATTTTATTCCACTTTGTATAATCTTTCCATTGCTATGCCCTGTGTATTTAATTTTAGATAATCTGCATTGTATAAAGGGCCATCAAATTTTAAGTTCTGTCAACAGTCAGTAACCGCTACAATCCAATGGATGCCTTGAAAGCTATGTAGTCAATGCTCAAGCAAAAATATGTCATTTTTAAAAAAGTTATTAAACTAAGGAAAAAATCAATTTGGCTCATCAAATGTTCTTCTCATGCTTTCTCTCCCTCTTCAGCAAGACTGCCAAACCCATCTCTTCATTGCTCATTGCTTTTTCACTACTGCTAAGCATGAAAATAGACTTTAACACACCAGCAAAGAGTGATCAAATTTACATAAAATGAGAATCAGATATTTACTCACTGTTTGATTTTGATTAGGCCAATTTCCTCTTTTTCTTTAGCCTGATATTGTTTCTTATAGAAATAAGCATACATTAAGAGCTGGTCATTGTAGGTCATTGTATAAAATATATTTCTATTGCAAATGGCACAGCTTTGAGTATGGTGACTTTTTGTTAATTTATAAAAAGAGCCTGAGCATGCCATATTTGCTAATAAGAAGAAATAGAAAATAAGAAGTTAATTGCCTTTTGCGAAACCACATCACGCTTCAGGATTCAGGCTAGAGGTCACAGACTTTGCCTTCTTCAGTCTGTGCCACAGACTATTACTGTCTTTTTGTGAAACTTCTTGAGATTTTATGTCCCTAATTCTGTTCTGTGTCCCTAGGGAAAGCAGGAAGGAAGTTCAACAAAGGGGAAAGAGGACAACTTTAAGAGTCAGACAGACATGGTTAGATTCTCAACCCTGGTGTTTGCGGGCTCTGTGAGTCTAGGCCACCAGTTAACCTGGAAGCCTCTGATGCTTCTTTTGTAAACTTTAGATAATGATACACACACCTAAAAAGGCATATGAGACATGCAGCAGTCATTTAATATGTGTGCCCTTCTTTGTATTTTATCTTTGGAAAAATAAATGTAATTTTTCCAGAAGACTGGGGACCCATTCTTACTCTTAATTTTCTTGGGATTGCTAAGATTTCACTCTGATAATAGAATTCATTTTGTAAAACAAACAAAAATGGCAGAATAAATAGAACCAAGTAGCAAAAATGTGAGTTGGAACAAAGATGACCGGTTGCTTGACTACTGATGTGCTGTTGTGTGAACTTTCATTCATTCATTGCTTTAAAAATATTTCTTCTTGAGTTCTATTTCCCACAGGACTTTACAGTTGCAAACAGGAAAGGTCTGTCCAGAAAAAATTTATGATAAGGGTGAGCAAATAAATACTTCAATATAGCCAGGCAGTTGTAGCACACGCCTTTAATCCCAGCACTCAGAAGGCAGAGGCAGGTGGATTTCTGTTAGTTTGAGGCCAGCCTGATATACAAGAGCTAGTTCCAGGACAGCCTCCAAAGCCTCAGAGAAACCCTATCTTGGAGGGGAAAAAAGAAGAAAATATTATAAATACAACAAAGGGATGCATGTGGGATGCATACAGAATGGAGGAAGAGTAGAAGGGGAGGTTAATCAGTTTCTCCTATCAAGAACGCTTAAAAAAAAAAAAAAGTGTGCTACTCGCAAGAAGCAAAGGGAAAATGGGTTCATACTGGTATGTAATGGGTAAAGGCACTCTAGCACAATCTTGGATAAGACTCACAGCCATGTATTAAGGGTTGGACTCTCCTGTTGGGGGATATTTGATCATATCATGAACCCTGAGTTTGCATTTGCATTAATTAAAATAAGATAACCTTGGTCAGGAGGATAAGTTAGCAACTATTTAACAGAAAGTAACCATAGAGAATCAGAGGGCATCTGGAAGAGACAGAGAGATGTACCAGAAATAGTAAGGGTGGATTTGGAGTGCTGTGGCTATTTTTGTTATGACAGAGGAGAAGGATGTGCTTTTTGGGAGATGCCAGTAAGGATAGAAGGTTAGCTAGTTGCTACTCGACCTCCCTGAACTAGCAGATTTTTCACCCCAGTCTTTGAATCTTGAGTCTTATTTATAAATAGAATGATAGAGATTTAGTTAAAGCTACCTTTAGTGGCAGCAACAAAGTTGGTGCCTGAGGGAACATAAGTCCCACCAGACTGCAGCCTGAGCATCCAGGCTGCTGCCAGAGAAGCAGGCAGGTAACCGAATTGGCAGTTCCAGGATGAAATAGCAGGAGATTAAGGCAAAACCACTGTGCTGAAGTTAAAACCTCTCTGGAAGCAACCAGGCAGTATTTGGTAGTCTGTGTAAATACACATTGGAGGCCATGTTACACAAGATACCATGTGTGCTAAGAAACGATTTCAGAGAAAGGGAGCTCAAAATAAGGCTGGATTTAAAAAAAATTTAAAATTTATACCTTGAAAAAGGTATGAATAAGTATATAATGACTCCTCTTCTGTCCCAATAGCCAGATCCCAAATAATGACATGGAGACTTGATGGGGAATGTCCTTCTGTATATATGTTTCTCTTATTGGTTGATGAATAAAACACTGATCGTCCAATAGCCAGGCAAGAAGTATAGACGGGGCTACCAGAGCAGGAGAAGGCTGAGGAGAGGAAGGCTGAGAGAGGCAAGGAGATGCCATGTAGCTGCCCAAGGTGTAACATGCTGGATTACGGTTTAGCCACAGACTCGTGACAATGCATAGATTAGTGGAAATGGGTTAATAATTAGGATATAACTAGCCAATAAAAAGCCTAAGCCATCAGCCAACAGTTTATAGATTAATATAGCATACATATGTTTATTTAGGACAAAGTGGCTATGGGACCAGGCAGAACAAAAACCTCCATCTTCAGGGACTTATTAATTAAGAGAGCTCTGCCTTAGCTTAGACTTGTCCCTCTGGCTCTTATAACGTAACCCATAATTTTATTAATCTGTGTTCTACCATGTGGCCTTACCTCTCTTCCATCATGTACCTCCTATTTCTTATGCACCTAGATTCTTTCTTCTCATTTTTCTCTTTGCCTGGAAGTCCCACCTATACCTCCTGTCTAGGTATTTGGTTAATCAGCTTTTTATTACACTAATCACAGCAACACACCTTCTTCACACAGTGTACAGATATCACAAAACTGTGAGTGCACATATACAAATGAGTCAGACTAAGGATGAACATGTTGTTGGCCTATAGACAGTAGAGGGCAAAGGTAAGAGTTTGAAAGAGAAGAAACAGCCCATTAAGTCAAAGCATGTGTGCTGACAGGAAGGGAAGGCAAGTAGATTTGACTTGAAAGGGAGGGCATAAGTTATATCTTCCACATACCAAAGAAGCAGGGGCTCAGGTGCAGAAGCAGAGGTCTGGGTATGCTAGTATTGGCTAGTATGGAGTTGCACATTGGGCCTCTAGGTGGACTATCCCTTGGGCATCAGAGTGTGTGCTGAACTTCTTATCTCCAAGTATGCACAAATTATGTGAGTTGAAGCCAAGGGACTAGATGAATTTGCCCACAAATGTGCACTATGTAAAATTTTGAAGCCAAGAGTAACAGCTAGGCCAACACCAACATCGTTTATGGACAGGCTACTTTGGTCCTCATTTTCTCCTTTGATTAAAGGAGAGGATGTTTTCTCTATGGTTCCATTCACCCACAAATATCTCATTTGGTGCTTTCACAAAAATTCTGGTGTGGGTTTTCACTTGCACGGATGCTTTCTTTTCTTCCACCTTTATTACTTTTTGGAAAAAGCAGTTTGAAACTTAAGTTCCTCTGAAGTGGCCCCTTGATCTTTCTGTCATAAGGACACTCACACAAAGAGTACAGCAGGGGCACTTTACAGAAGAAGGAATGGCAAAGGAGAACCAGAGCAGCTCTCCATGCCAGGATGTGACCTTTCTTGTGCCTTCAAAGGAGCCTCAGTAGCAAGGACTTCCCTCCCACACCTCAGTTGTTCAGAGAAAATGTTTTTGATACAGACCTGGAAAATAACACCAGGTCTTTGCATTAAGTACTCCTGGCTTCCTTTCAATCCCAGAGGGACTTCTACTGTGGAGATTGTGCCTAAGGTATCAGCATCTCATTACTTGCTAGGAGACCTCAGAAGTTATTAGGACCATAACATTTTCATTGGCCCTTTCCCTTCTTATCATTTTACATGTATGCCACTTATCAGTGCATATTTCCTACTTACTTACATCCCTCCTCCAATCAGCCACATGTAGAAAGTCTCTGGGGAAAATACTTCTAAATGTGTATTAAACCCAAGATAAAGGAGAGGAAATTCAATTTGCTTTTGTATACTGCCCGTTTCTCATTAGCCTTGACTTCTTAAGCCCTTGGGTTATGGGCCAGTGCTTACTTTCATGGCAGTGTTACTAGATTTTATTACATTTGTACCGAGAGGCAAGATAGTCTCATTTTATATTTGGAGAAATAGGTTTAGTGACCTGGTGACAGCAGCAAGCCATGGATCAGTATATTTTCCTTATTATGTGAGTCTACAGCCATATGTTTTTGGTTGTCTAGGCAAACTATAAAATGTGTTGCTTATCACACACAAATTCAACACCAGCAAGTTACTGTCCTCTTTTTAAAACTACCCAATATTAGGCTGTGACAGCCCTCAGGTTTGTCAAAATTTTGAAAGGGAAGAATCGGTTAGCCCCAAAGCATCATTCTTTTCTCTCTATATGAATCAAGTCATATGCTTTTAGGACAGAAAAGGCCTCATCTCATCTTTCAAGACAAAAGAGTTGGTTTTAGGTATCAGAAGCCAAGGGTTCCAAGTGTAGATTGGAAGAAACTGTGGTAACTGGAGCATCCTCTGTGCCAAATGGACACAAGGCATTAGGATTTTAAGCTCTGGAATAAGTACCTTTCAGCCTTTATGAATCAAGCAAGCAACAGAGGTATCTCTTACCTTCTTGTTTGTTCCATGAAAGTCAGTGGGATTCAGCAAACTACCCCAAATCCTGCATTATTAGTCCATCCCCCAAGGTGAGCAACTACACTTAGTGAGGAATACCTGGGGTCAAGATGCTAAGACCATAGTTTAAATATAGAGTCATAAGCACATCCTCCTACCACCTGAACCAAATCCCTGCAGGAAACACTTCACCACAAAGACTGGAGGACTCTGAGGACAGATGTTCTATGCTCCCCTCTAAATCGTTTTTCACCACACACACTAACTCAGAGAGTCTTCATTTTTCAGAATTAATACCTTTGGTATTGCCTTCTGTGAAGATGGAAAGTGCCGAGTTTGGAGAATCCTTAGAACACCCAGAAATTCATGCTCCCCTTGACCCCCTGCTCCCCAGAGCACTGCATGCATTGCCTCTGATTCTAAATAATGCTGCAAATAATGCTGTTCCAGCATGGAAGTTAAGTTCTCATGATGGCTGTCTTTGGGGAAATCCTATCAGGTTGTAAGTACTTAAGGATGGTTCAGCTCCATCTGGGATGAAAGAAAAGTCAAACACCCATACTAAACAGAGGCAAGAGAACTGTCTAGATAAAGCTTTCCTACAATCCTGTAAGAAATAATGTGTTTTGATACAGTCTGGATTAACATATTAGAGAGGAGAATTTTTTAAATTTTATTTTTTTTATAAATAATATAATTTAAAAATCTTACATGTGGATCCCTATTTCCTCTCCCTCCCTCTCTCCCTTCCTCTTACTCTGTTTCCCCCCTCACAAGCACCCTGACCACCCTCCCCTCCCATCTCCCCACCCCCATTCCACATGTAGGGCTATGCTATCCAGGTGGGGTCATGTTAATCTGTCAAGTCATTTGAAGTAGGGACTAGGACTTCTCTCCTGTCTCTAGGTTGAGGGAGTATTCCTCCATGGGGAATGTGTCCGCAAGGTCCTTTTGTGCACCAGGAATACATCCTGGTTCCACTGTCTGAGGTCCCTTGGACTGCTCAGTCCTTCTAGCTGAGACCCATATTCCGGATTCCCATGCTGGGTTCCCAGCTATCAGTCTGGGGGGGGGGCATTAGCTCCTCCTTGTTCAGGTCAGCTGTCTTTGTGTGTTTCTGCAACCCGGTCTTGTCCTCTCTTTCTCTCTGCATCTGGATTCTGGTTTGACTCAGTGTTTAGTTATGGGTATTTGCTTCTGTTTCCAACAGGTACTAGATGAGGGCTCCATGATGGTGGATATGTTAGTTGTTGATCTCACTATCAGGGAAGGGTATTTATGGTAGCCTTTCCACCACACATATGGTTCTTATCCAGGCCCCACCACCACTCTATCCATCTATCTATCTATCTATCTATCTATCTATCTATCTATCTATCTTCTGTCTACCTATCTATCTAATCTAATCTATCACTATATATGTAGATATAGATAGCCAATTTTCAGCATGTCACGGCTATTGGAAATAAAACTTTTTAATTAAATATTTTTATATTATACAAGATTTTCTCAATATTATTGAACTGTAAAATGTTATGATCTTTTGTAAAAGCAAAACTCCTCTCTGTTCCATGTCTGTCTGTCTGTCTATCTACATCTGTCTATCCTTTCTTGTCCCTTTTTGAGCACCATCTGGTAGCTTTTGGTCCTTCTAGTCGACTCCTAGCTTTAATTTTTATCTTCTTTTTCTCATCAAGTATATTTAATTATAAACCAAAGTTTTGAAAATGGGAAAAACAACAACATCCTAAAACTCAACAAGCAAATTCATCCAACAACAATATCAATACTTTAACTTGAAACACATATAGGCACATATTATGGAAATGAATTAGTCTAAGAATATTCTTCTTGAGGTTGAATGAGCAAACATTGGTATTCATTTAGATGCATGGAACAGATTGATAATTGATTCTATGGGCATATGATGGAATAGTATATGCTATTAGTCATCATAATTTCAAAGACCATTTAATAATATGACAAAGCACTCATGATGGAATGTTAAGTAATCTGCTTGTTTCCAGACAGGATATCACTATATATTATAGAGTGGCCTGAGACCCAGAGTCCTGGAATAAGAGGTATTGGAATTAGAGGAATGAGCCACTAAGTTGATCAAGTCAAAACTATACTATGTTTTAAACTCTACATGTGTAAAACAGGAGTTCAGTTTACTAAAAAAAAATGTGGATAGAAGATAGCAGAATATATGGCTGATGTTATAGTATGCCACTCAAATGTAGAATTCTTAATGATTTTAAATTTTATTTAGATATTTTATATTGTTCCACAAGAATAAATATTTTTTGAGACAGGGTTTCTCTGAGTAGCTTTGTAGACCAGGCTCTTGAACTAACAGAGATCTGCCTGCATCTGCCTCCCAAGTGTTGGGATTAAAGTTGAGTACCACCACCACTCAGCCAGGAGAATAAATATTTTAGTAAGAACAAAACACATTATTTTGAGAATATGATTGTTAGCTACCTTTTTCATAACTAATACACATACTTCGAGTGTTCTAATTATAAGCTGCCATTGCTATTACAAGGGCATAAAATAATATAGCTAAAAAGAACTTAAAATGCATCTACCCTCAACTATTTTTAAACAGAAAAATTATTCAAGATAAACTATAGAGAGATGCTTACTATGTTGATAAAGATAAAAGAAGAGTTACCTTGATTCCAGCAGGGATAATAATGGTCCTAAGTCCTATTATTCTCCACCCTCTCCTATTCTTTCTGGCAAGTGAAAGAATTGGGTGATTCCTTTGGACTCTGAAGAACATACTTTGTTTAAGTTACTCTTTATTATCAATTTGGCTGGGTTTTCACCCAGGGGACACATGTGTGCAAAGATATTTCTAGAGAAGCTTAACTTACACTGGAAGACCTCCCCTAAATGTGGGTGGCATCACCTCACAGGCTGTGGTCCAGAGTAAATAAAAGGAGAAAAGGCATGCCTGATCTGGCATTCACTTTTTTTTTGTTTGCTACGAAGCAGTATGACCAGTCATGTCCACCACACTCTTTCTGACATGATGGCCATGTCTCTCTGTTTGTACAGCCTCAAATTGAAAGTCAGTATAGACCCTTATTCCCATAAGTTGCTTCTTGTTGTGTATTTGGTCCAAGTGATGAAAAAGTGACTAATATAATGTGTAAAGATCTTTACTTTGTCTATTGTCATCATGCCACCTATGAAGAATTAATCACCAAAGAAAGGAGAAGTGATTTACATAGCCTCCCTGTCCTAGCACTGTTACCGCAGGTTTTTCCTACCCGCCCGCCAGCGCCATCTTGTTTGCCACAGGTCTGGGCCCACAGCCACGTCAGCCCCAAATAACACTCAGAGACTCTGTATTTGATACAATCCTGTTGGCCAATTACCATTACTGTTTATGGGCTAGCTCTGTCTTAATTATTAACCCATTTTTACTTATCTAAGTATTTCCACGTGGTCGTCTTATGGGGAGCCGCGCGGCAGGCTTCCTGCTCCTTCCCCGGCTACATCTTGACTCCTACTACTTCCTCTTCCTCCTCCTAGTCTCCTAGCCCCACCTATCTAGTTTTCTATTGGCCACAGGGCTTTATTAACAGTATGAGAAACATATATACAGAATCACATCTCCCATCATCTCCTCTTTTCTGTCTAAAAAGAAGGGGTTTAACCTTAACATAGCAAAATATCTCAAGATGGACAACCAGGATGCTGCAGGAAAGGCTAATCGGTGGTTTGGGATGGCACAGCCCAAGTCTGGAAAGATGAATATGAATATCCTCCACCAGGAAGAGCTCATCGCTCAGAAGAAGCGAGAGATCGAAGCCAGAATGGAACAGAAGGCCAGGCAGAGTCATGTAGCCAGCCCTCAGCCCCTTCATCCTGGGGAAATTGCCAGTGCACATAATTCCTGTATCTCCAACAAGTTCGCCAATGATGGTAGCTTCTTACAGCAATTTCTGAAGTTGCAGAAGGCACAGACGAACACAGATCCACCCCCCAGTACCCCTCCTAGCATGCCGACATCCAGCACCTTGAAGAGACCCCTCCTACTCAGCAAGCGGACAGGCCTGGGACTGGGCAACCCATTGGGCCCTGTGAAGAACTACTCACATGCCAAGCAGCTGCCTGTTGCACACCGCCCAAGCATCTTCCAATCCCCTGATGATGATGAGGAGGAGGAGGACTATGAGCAGTGGCTGGAGATCAAAGTTTCACCCCCAGAGGGAGCCGAGACACGGAGAGTGATAGAGAAGCTGGCTCGTTTTGTGGCAGAAGGAGGCCCCGAGCTAGAGAAAGTAGCTATGGAGGACTACAAGGATAACCCTGCCTTCACATTTTTACATGATAAGAATAGCAGGGAATTCCTGTACTACAGAAAGAAGGTAGCTGAGATCAGGAAGGAAGCCCAAAAGCCACAGGCAGCTGCCCTGAAAGTTTCACCCCCAGAGGACGAAGAGGCCAAGAACCTTGCAGAAAAGTTGGCCAGGTTCATAGCAGACGGGGGTCCTGAGGTAGAGACCATCGCCCTCCAGAACAACCGCGAGAATCAGGCCTTCAGTTTTCTCTATGATCCCAACAGCCAAGGGTACAAATACTACCGTCAAAAGCTGGAAGAGTTTCGGAAAGCCAAGGCCGGCTCCACGGGCCTCCTTCCTGCTCCTGCTCCCAACCCCAGCCTACGGCACAAGTCTGCCCCCGAAGCCCTGTCAGGGGCTGTGCCCCCCATCACCGCCTGCCCTACTCCAGTGGCCCCAGCACCTGTAGTCAACCCCGCTCCATCCATCCCCGGGAAGCCCACCACCACAGCCACTGTGAAGAGGAAGCGGAAGAGTCGGTGGGGTCCTGAAGAGGACAAAGTTGAGCTGCCGCCTGCTGAACTAGCGCAGAGGGACATAGATGTCTCGCCTTCACCTCTGTCAGTTCAGGACCTCAAGGGGCTTGGTTACGAGAAGGGGAAGCCTGTTGGCCTGGTGGGTGTCACAGAGCTGTCTGATGCACAGAAGAAGCAGCTGAAGGAGCAGCAAGAGATGCAGCAGATGTATGACATGATTATGCAGCACAAGCGTGCCATGCAGGACATGCAGCTGCTGTGGGAGAAGGCACTACAGCAACACCAGCATGGCTATGACAGTGATGAGGAAGTGGACAGCGAGCTGGGCACCTGGGAGCACCAGCTGCGACACATGGAGATGGACAAGACACGGGAGTGGGCAGAGCAGCTAACACAGATGGGTCGGGGCAAGCACTTCATCGGTGACTTCTTGCCTCCTGATGAGCTGGAGAAGTTCATGGAGACCTTCAAGGCCCTGAAGGAGGGCCGAGAGCCAGACTACTCAGAGTACAAGGAATTCAAGCTGACAGTGGAGAACATCGGTTACCAGATGCTCATGAAGATGGGCTGGAAGGAAGGCGAGGGGCTGGGCACCGAGGGCCAGGGCATCAAGAACCCAGTGAACAAGGGTGCCACCACAGTAGATGGAGCTGGCTTTGGCATCGACCGGCCAGCTGAGCTCTCCAAGGAGGATGACGAGTACGAAGCCTTCCGCAAGAGGATGATGCTGGCCTACCGCTTCCGGCCCAACCCTCTGAACAACCCCAGACGACCCTACTACTGAATATTCTGGAAACACAAAGTCTACTTTAAGATCAGCCATCCTGGACTGTGGACTGTTGTGGCATACATCTCTGCCCATCCTGTTGTCACAAGTCTTGTGCTGTGTATTAAAGTCCCAATGCTCTCCAAAAAAAAAAAAAAAAACCAAAAAAAACCGCCTTGCTTTTAAAGAGCTCTGCTAACAATTCATTGGTGTGTAGGAGAGCTGCAATGAAGGTTTACACTGTGTTTTAAAAAATACGCTGGCTTGGGAGAGAAAGAGAAACGGGATACAATGGTTTAAAAAGAAAAAAGGAATTAAATGGATGGATGTAATGGCACACGCCATTAATCCCAGCACTCGGCAGACAGAGGCAAGCAGATCTCTGTGATTTCAAAGCAAACCTGGAATGCAATGAATTCCAGGTCAGTTAAAAGTTACACAGAGAAACCCTGTCTCAAAATATGTAAAAATAGAAGTAGAAGAAATAGAATAATAAAAGAGCCACGTAAAGATGGAAAACACAGAGACATTTTGGATACTATATGCGCTTCTGTTGTCTTTAAATTATTTGATTGCTGAGAAAACAACTACTAATAAAAGAAATGCTGCTAGATTAATTCAATTTATATATTTTAAAAATGCTTTGACTCAAAAATTTAAGCATAAGGACAAGTTACTGGGGAAAAGGATTTCTATTTTTGTTTCCACAGAAAATGAAAAGCTACAGATTCTTTACAGACTTATATGGTTTGATCAAGCCAGACCTCCTGAAACAGCTCCCCAGGTGATCCAACATTCAAAGCAGTTGAGACAAAGCCTTGCAGACTACTGCCAAGATTTCTACATCTTCTTTGGAACCCCATGACAGCGACCTCTTCCAGCAGGAAGTAGTTTGGAAAGAACGACGCCCAAATTCCCAAATATTGTTTATAAATGTTTGTTTTCATTTAAACGGGGTTGTTTATAAATGGTTAATGACCACAAACAATCTTTTTAAAGGTAAAAAGGGAATTATGGTATAGATATGAATACTTTGCTTTGAAATGTATTTTCTTTTACTGATACAATTTAAGGTCAATTTTGTGATATGTATATTTCTCCTCTTGTTTAGGTATTGTGTTTATATAGCTCATTGAAAATGTAATGTATAATTTAGTACAGATTAGAGAGTTACCTATGATAGTCAAAACTAGGAGTTAAGTTAGTTAGGATTTCTAGATATGCAGAGATATATTTGAGATGAATAGGCATTCTTCAAACCTTTCAAAGACCTACAGAATATGGCATTTAAAATGGTTTAGGGTTTTTCTTGACAGTGAGGCATAACTGCTCCTGGTAACACCACCTACAGAAGAAAGGAAGATGGACATCGAAGAAACACATGAAGTTTGCCTCTAATATGGCAAGACTAGCCATCTGGGCAAGGTACTGCTCTTCTGGACTGTTTGACTTTATGTTGTAGAAACTGGACATGCAGGACCCACAAAAAGGTGACTGCTGATGCAAGATGGACATTGCTACAAGATTCGTGCTTCATGGACGAGGCTGCCAGACAGCCAGACAGTCTACAGGACACAGAGAAAAGTTTCCTGCTTTGCTGAGGAGTCTGGACACACACTATGGCCTATGGGCTGAAGATGGAACATTACAGAAGAACTTCAGGTGACTGACCAGGCAATGCGTTGTCTCTGTCATTTCTAGAGTTTATATATTATCCTTCTGTGGTCTTTGATGGATTTGAAGACAGGTAGTTATGCTTATAGTTTTCCTTAGTTAGGATTAAAGATAAGTTACATATAGGACTTTAGACTCACAAAGATAGGATAGATGATATTTTCTTTAAGTCTTACAAAATGTTAATGGACTAAATATTGTTAACTGTGATTCTTATTTGATAACTGTTGTATGGTATATTTTGCTATGTTAAGGTTAAACCCCTTCTTTTACTTTAGACAGAAAAGAGGAGATGATGGGAGATGTTATTCTGTATATATGTTTCACATACTGGTTAATAAAGCCCTGTGGCCAATAGGAAACGAGATAGGTGGGGCTAGGAGACCAGGAGGAGGAAAGAGGAGTCAAGATGTAGCCCGGGGAAGGAGCAGGACGCCTGCCCCGCGGCTCCCCGATAAGACGACCACGTGGAAATACTTAGATAAGTAGAAATGGGTTAATAATTAAGACAGAGCTAGCCCATAAACAGTAATGGTAATTGGCCAACAGGATTGTATCAAATACAGAGTCTCTGAGTGTTATTTGGGGCTGGCGCGGCTGTGGGCCCACGTGACGGCAGGACCGGGAGGCCGGCGGGGAAACCTGCGGTAACATAGCACATTGAAAAAAAATCTTCTAATTTCAGACTCCTGATAACAGTTGCACAGCAGATAACTATAGGAAAAACTCATCCTTCAGCAGTGCTCTTGGGAACTAAAGCCAGTGTCCGTACCTGAGATGCTGGCTATGAATAGCTAACTTGCCTCAGCACCACACTCAGCAAGCCATATGCTGATTTCTGCCCCTTCAGCAAGACTCTGGACATTATTTATTATTCAGAGGTGACCACAGCCTCTTTTACAACCTTCATACCTTGTGAATCTCCTCTAATCTCCACCTCTGCCCTCAGGCTGCCTAGGCTTACAAAGAATACTAGTAAATCTTTTCTCCTGTTGCAGTGAATCAATGTCCCTGTGGTCTGCAAGTCCTCAACCATGCTTCACACAGAGCCAGCTTTTGGATGGAAGCATAAAACTCAAAATCTTGCTGTAAGCATTTGAGGAGCTGAAGGTGTTTATGGGAACTGAGGAGTGTTAATCCCCACTTGGGAGGCCAGCTCCTACTCTGGTAATTACATTTCTCCTGAAAAAAAAGTGTGTCCCTGCTGCTGCCATTGGAGGCAGCTTTCATTTTCACCTCACAGACAGCAGTTTGGACTTGAGGTGTGTTTGAGGGTGGTTTGCTTACATGGAGTGCTGTTGCCTTTAGGTGATGGCTGCATTTCAGCCCAGCTGGGCTAAGCTCTGGGTCCTGTGGTTTGGTGAGTGTTTGGAAAGAGTTCTGGGTTAATGAACTTGTGTACCTGTAAGATGTTATCATCATCTAGTCTTTTACTATCTTCTACTCAGGTAAGGGTGACGAGAAGCCGACCTCACATCCTCAGAGTTTCAATTTAGTATATGTCAAAAAGCCAGGATTTTGACAAGGTATCTGAACTCCTCTGATGTGTCAGAGTTGGATTGGAAATCTGCTTAAGCATCTGAGAAGAATAGAGGGCTTCCTACTTGCTAGGACACACAGAGATGTCTGCCTGCCACTTCTGCCACTGCCAAGAAAGCAAGGCCAACCTCTTCTGCCAAAGTCAAATAATATTCACCTCTAAAGTATCAAACACCCTCCTTCCATCTGTCTCCATGTCCCTCCCTCCCTCTTTCCCCTGGCCCCTCTCTCTATGTCTCACATAGCACAGGCTTGCCTTAGGCTCACTATATAGGCATGGATAACCTTGAACTTTTGACACTCATACCTTCCCATGGGATTATGAGCATGTACTGTTACAAGCAGGTTTATGAGGTGCTGGGGATTGAACCCAAGGCCATGTTAGGCAACATTCTACTAACTGAGCTATACCCCCATTCCCCAGGCAAGTTTTCATGTTCTTCATCCCACAACAGTGAAAATAGAAACACTTCTCTTTATCTTGAGAAGTCGATAAATAAACCCAAAATATGGAGGGACTTAAAGAGTTGTGACATTAAATGTAGGTTTTCTTGAATGTGGCCCCTGTCCTTGTGAGTGATGTTAGGAAGGCAGAATATTAACAAGGGGTAAATTTGTGGTTTTGTAATACCAACCAGCAAAGAAACACTAATTACTTGGCAAAAAATTTACACTTTATTAAGACATGATTCTGTGAAGAGCTACTTTACATATTTTTTCCTAAAATTGTAACATGCTTATTTTAAATGAAACAATGGGATCTCTTCATGTAGCTCAGGCTGGCCTTAAAGTACCCTGTAGCCAATGATCCACAAACCATTATAAGATAATAAGACAATAGAGCTCACAAAGTCAACAATTAGTAACACACAGAGAGAGAGAGAGAGTGAGACAGAGACAGAGACACAGAGAAATAGAGAGACAGAGAATAATTCTAGTAATCTCTTATGAATGTTTACTCTATTAACTTACATTCTCTATTTTCTAGTATAAATGACACTAACATTAATCAAATATCTAGTATATCACAGATTGTTAATATTCATTGCATCATTAATTTTCATTATTAATTCCAAAAATATCACTTGGTTGTTGATTTTTTTTTATCATTTTTAGAGAGCAAGCATTCTAAAAGGCAAGGTCTATGGGATGTTATTATGTGTTCAGCCCATTAGAGTAGCTGTAGCTAATGGACAAATGAACCAGCAGAACTACTTGACATAATTAGTATCGTGATTAAATCTCAAAACTAGAAAATGTGAGAAAGATCATAGATATGCTATTTCCACCTTGTGTTAATTCCACAGAACTGGCCATGAGCTCTGTCCTAATAAAACTCAGTTGAGTCTTCATCCTGGACAGAAGACTGTGGGCCACAGAGAGCAAGGTAGAAATGTCTCTGCACTGACTCATAGAGCCTCCTTCTCTGAGGCCTTGATGAACCTTTCTCATTGTAGAGAGCCGCGAAGTGCCACGCCTTAAAGTGGTGCTTGCTTCTGCCTTACACCTTCCCATTGGTGAGGGCTCTCTGGTGTAAAAAAGCCCTTAATTGGTTAAGTCTGTTCAGCCTGTCTGCTTCCGCATTAGAGTAGCCTATCTGCAGGGTCCACGTGGCTCACTGGGGTTGGTTAGCTCAAGGGTATTTAAGCCTGTGCAGGGGTCCCCGGGTCTCTCTCGCGGGCCAGAAGCAACATGTTTCAAGGATCCTGATTAAAACTGCATGAAGAAGATCTACCCGGAGTCACGTCTTCCTTGCTGGCGAGGGCAGGCGCGCTGTACACTCATGTTCATTATCCCTTTCCCACAGCTCAGGAAACTTTCAAATAATTGATGGTAACTCTCGTGACTCCCAGACTTTTGTGTGACCAGACACAACTAGTTCTTTCAGTTGTTCCTTACCCTTTCATACACTTTGGAGCTCCTCAACAACTCATTTACAAGATTTCACTTCCTGGAGAGGGTGCAGTTTGGGGGGGGGGCATAATCTAAGTATTCATAAAGCAGCAAGTGGAAAACACACATGGGTGACTTGGTTCTACTATAATGAGTTTATGTAGGAGTAACAGGACTGATGCCTGAGAGGAAGGCTGTGCCCTAGAATAATGCCTCCAAATGGGGGAAAAATTAGACCTTGAAAAAGAAACAAATATAGTATGCATTTGATCACTCACTGATCTAGATGCTTCTCAACACAGTAACCAGAACTGACCTCATAATTCCATGTTTCCCTCAAGTAACTTGCCCAGAAATTGTTATTAATTTCTTATACTTCCATTAGTGTTGCAAACAGTAAGTACATTAACCTTTCAGACTGTTATATTCTGTTGACTCACTTCAGGCTCCCTGAGAACTAAAGCCAGGAACTATTTTTATAGGGTAGTTATTAGTTGTTTTTCTTGAATGAAGTTTGGGGAACCTATGTTTATTCTGACTACATTTAATGCTGCCAGATTCAACCCATCTTTCCAATCTGTCAAAATTTTTCTGTGCACTAGTTGCCATCTTTGCATCCAATGCCAACATTGCACTTACCAGGTTCATGCCTCCTATGCTTTTGATGCACACTCCTTTTATTGACTTTATCACATGCTATACATTGCCTCTTAACAAATGTCTAATGAAATGGATGACAACACTGTTCACCTATCAATTCTAATTCCAGAATAATGCCCAGGTTTCTCTGCAGATTGTACAAATCTCCCACCTTTCACCTCACATTTCCCTCTTCTTTATCACTGCTAACAGTCTCATTCCTCTCAATCCATCCTTGGACAACTGCTAACTCATTTTCTGTGTGTGTGCATTGCCTTTCTTGCATACAACATGTAGCCCTGTTGTGGAATATTATTTTAAGGTGTGTTACAGTTGTTTATGTTGTGGAACATTTGTTTTAATGATGCTAAGATGTGTTTCATTCTTTTATGTTGCATTTGTTTATCTCTGTGAAGCTGTAATTTTTTTTGCTCATCCAAAACACCTGGTGGTTTAATGAAGAGCTGAACAACCAATGGTGAGGCAGGAGAAAGAATAGGTGGATTTGGAAGGCAGATAAAATAAATAGAAGAAATGAGAAAAGGAAGAAGGAGTGAGAGAAGGAAAGAAGGACAATAAGGTCCAGCCACCCAGCCACCCAGCCACCCAGCCACCTAGCCACCCAGCCAGCCACAGAGTTGAGAGTGAAATTTAGATTTACAGAAGTAAGTGAAAGGTAAAAGCCCAGAGGCAAAAAGTAGATGTTTTAATTTAAGAAAAGCTGTCAAGAAGCAAGCCAAGCTAAGGCTGGACATTTATAAGGAATAATCAGACTCCATGTGTGTGATTTATTTGGGAGCTAGGTGGTAGGCCCCCCAAAGAGCAAAGAGCTAAAGAGTAAAATCAACCAACAACATAGCCTTTTGGCTTTCTTTTCATTTGTTGTAATGTTTTTAAAGGTACTTCCATTCTGTAGCATGTATGAGAATTTGGCCTTCGATAATAATAATAATGGCATACCCTATAAATGTATTTTGACTATTGATGGTTGCTTGGATTATGTCCCTTTCTTATATGAAGAATAATGCTGCTACACATAAAATACAGTCATATAGGCCTAGAGCTCTATATAATTTTCATGTGGACAAATGTTTTTAGTTCTTTGGAGCATATATCTGAACTGGGTGGCTTGTAATGTGAGTATTCTGTTTAACTTTTTGAAAAATGAACAGACTGTTTCCAAAATCAGTTTTCCCAGTACCTATATGTAAGGGTAGGGCTGTGATTCAGCTCATCTCCCACAGATCCTAAGGCTGTTTGCCTTATCAAAGTAACCCTGGTAGCCATGAAGTGGTTTGGGTTTTCATTTTCTAGTGACTAACACTGTAGTAACATTTTATGTGCTTATTGAGTATTTGAATATCTGCCACTGAGACATGGTTACGGAAATCTTTGTCCAAATTTTAATTGAATTATTTGTCTTTTTTGTTGTTAAATTGCAAGAATGCTTTATTTATAGCACCAACCTCTGATCAGATACAAGATTCACAAATATTTTCTACTATTCCATGAGTATTATTTTTACTTCCTAGTAGTATTCTTTGAAGCACAAATGTCTCAAATGTTGAAATCTAAACTTGTCTAGACTTTTCCTGTTGCTTGTGCATTTTGTTGTATTAATCAAATTTTAAAAATTCATACAATATATTTTGGGCATCTTACTTTCCTTCCTCCAACTCCTCCAAGTTCCCATTCCTCTCATGCTTGGAGAAGGAAAATTGTTTTTCTTCAATGGAGTGGCACAACCACAGTCCAAGCAGGCTGCGTGCTCTGGAATAGTTGGCCAATACCAAATGCACTCCATGCTTTTTGGATTTATTGTTGTTTTTGTTTGAACTTTCAATGCCAAGTCCAAGATCATGAAAATTCTACCTACATTTTCTTCTAATACTTTTATAATTTTAGCTCCTGTCTATAGGTATTTGATGATTTTTTTTTATTTTTTTATTCATGATACCAAGCAAGGGTCCAACTTCATGGTTTATATATGATAGACAATTTGTAGTTGTCCCAGAACCAGTTGTTGAAAAGACTATTCTTCCCCCATTGAATTGCCTTGGCATGCCTGTCAAAAATGAACTGTCTATAAATGTAAGGTTTATTTCTGGACTTCCAATTGTATCCCCTTTGTATATGTCTGTGCTTATGCTAATAGCACACTGTCATTATTGCTACAGCTTTATAAACTATTACAGAAATCAGTCATAGCAATGTTGAACAAAACAGGCTGATTACAGAGCTCTGTGTGACACTGATTTATGAAGCTCATGAAGGCAGTGGCTTCCTCTATGGTTACTAGTACATTTCTAGTAGACAAGGTCTGACTTGAGGTTATGGTATGAATAAGTATTTGTTCACTGACTGATTGACTGAGTAAATAAAAAATACAAGTAGACTCCATTTGTCAGTTTTCAAACCCTTATGAACCTACTTATCTGGACATGCTGCTTTCCCCTTCCGTTGTGTCTGTCTGGAACACTAGTATGAAAGACCTTACCTAACTTGCTAAAGTCCAAAAGTTATTTGTTTTAACCATCAATGTCAAGAGACTATTTATGACATCCGTCATCTTAGAGTCACCAAAATGGTGCCATTCCTGTCACAGGCAGGGCTTCTCCTGATGATTTAAGAAGGAAATCATCTATTAATTGTTCCCAACAAAGTCATTGTTGCCAACCTCTATGAATTTCAAGTTTCACAAGCAAATATATTGTTCTCATTTAGTAGACCAGGAGGAAAAGAAGCACTGTCTAAAGAGCTAATGTCCTAAGTGTCGCTGCTCTTTGACAAAGAACCAACCCAGAAAGCAATGATAGAGGCAAAGGAAAGACCCAGTACACATCCTTAAGACAGGCAATACCAATGGGCCTTTTACTTCTGATCAGAGTCTGGTAGAGTTGCGAAATGGCATGATGAGTACATTTTCATCTGAAGATTAAATAAAAAGTCAACCAAGACAAGGAAATAGTTCAATTTTTTTTAAACATAAATTCAGTATTTTCTTCTGTGTATAAAATATATTATTTTAAATTTTATGGGGCAGTAACACACACATGCGCACGCGCACGCGCACACACACACACACACACACATATACATAGTTAAAGGTACCTAAAATTGGTAAGTTTTACATTTAGTTGAAGTTTGTATTTTAATGTTTACTTTTTCAATGTAGATCTACATGCAAATACTGGCACTGACATTGATACCCAAGCTAGGTTGTCCTATGGAAATGCCCTGTAACTCCTGTAACGTAGATAATCATTTCAGCCTCGAGTACTAGCACGGCCTTCATATGTATCAATAATAACCATCACCATTATCATCCCAGATTGCTACACAGGTTATCCCATTTAATCTTTTCAGTTGAGAAGGATATTTTTCTTTACTGCAAAAATGAGACCATCAAAGCTCAGAGAAGCTAGAAATATTACCAATTCATAATCAGAGGAGCCAGAACTCAAACCCAGATCTATATGATACCAAACTGTATGGCTTTAATCACCATGATACCTCTTAGAAAGATATATTGTACTAAAGATGAGCACAGAACAATCTTAAATAAAGAGAAGATGCCTGTGTGCCTGAAAAATTCCCAAATAGAATCCAATTGCTCTTTTTCTAGCTGCCAGCTCTACATAAGGAAATCCTCTCTCTCTCTCTCTCTCTCTCTCTCTCTCTCTCTCTCTCTCTCTCTCTCTCTCTCTCTCTCTCTCTCTCTCTCTCTCTCTCTCATGCACACACACACACACGAGCTTTACATATCAAATATATGTATATATATGTATACAATATATATATATTATCCTTAAATATTTTTACAGTAGCCCTTTATCAAGTTAATAGATTATAAACAAGTACCCCAATTCTATAAGCTTCACTCTGTTGATTTTTTCCTTTTTTGAACATACGCTGTTTAGTTTGATGTTTTTGATGTTATATCTTGTTATATTGGTTATTATATCTTTGAAATGTTTTGAAGACAAAATGGAGGAAGAGCCTAGACACATACAGCATAAAGTTTTTCCATTGTTAAAATGGCTATACTATCCTGAGTGGTAGATTAGATCCTTTGAAAAATCACAAAAGATTCTTTTGTTGTTGTTTCATGGGGAAACAAAAATGGTGCAGGGCAGAGGAGTATTATGATGGTGGTATGTCTTAAAGTTAGCAGAGAATCACAAAGGGTCCCAAATACCTCCCCCCCAAGTCTCCTGGAAGAAAAACAAAGCTCTGGGCTTTTATTGCTTTCTTCTTCTGGAAGATTAGTCCACCACAAAAGGCCTTCACATTCTCTTGTGGTGTTAGATTTGAAAGAAAATTTGGAGACCATTTGAATGAATCCCAGAAAGCTAAAGGCTGCTTCAACATTCAGATCCTCTACAGGTCATTTCTAGGCACAGGCTGTTATGGTTTAAGTGCTCATGGTCCCAGGTTCACATACTGAAACTTACTCAACAATGATGAAATCAGGACTTGGAGTTGGAGCCTTCAATTGCAAGTGTGGGAACATGGGAATGAGGTTAGCACAGGCTATCCTGGCCCCTTACCACCACTTAAGCTTGTAACACTGTGAGAGGGCACCATCTATGAACCAGTAAATGGGCCTTCAGCAAAAACAAGATTTACAGATACCCTAATTTGGAATTTCTAAATCTACGTTTTATATATAAGCCATCTAGCACATGGTATTTTGTAAATGCAGTTCACAGCAGCCCTCACAGAGATTTCAAATGGTTTCTTCATTTCTACCCCAAACTTGACACAATTTCCATGAATTTTATTCTGTTTATAATGCCATCCATTGTTGTATCTGCTAAGAAGATGTGCATATTTAGGGGTACTCCAATTACTTTTCTCCTACCTGGTTCAACTTGACATGTCCAGTTCCCATACACACTCTAGACTTAAAACTTTATTTAGGCTCTAGTTCTCTAGCTTCCTTATCTACCAGCTCCATGTCTCTATACAACTCATTCAATGAATCCAAGTATCAATATCATTATATAACAGTAGCTGCAGTAACAGTATAGGTATACTGCAACACAAATCAAAGTGCATCTTTGGTCTTTGTTTCTGGTTCTTAAAACAGAGGTCTCAGAGCACTTAGAATTTCTTGACTGATTAGGGGATGAAAGTGTTGCTAGTGTCTCTTGTCCCACCATGTCCCAGCACTGCAGCCTCAAATGAACATACAGAGACACTATATTAATTATTAAACTGTTTGCTGGTGACTAGGGCATCTTACTGGCTAGCTATCTCTTAATTATTAATCCATTTCTATAAATCTATGTATTTCCAGGTGGCCTTATCTTACCAGAGAATGTCTGGGAGGTTCTATCCTCCTTGTCACTACATGGCATCTCTTTGCGGTCTCTCTGCCTACCTTTCCCAGAATTATCCTTGTCTCCTAGTCCCGCCTATCTTCCTGCCTCTACTGGCCAAACAGTGCTATATTCATCAACCAACATGAGAAACATATATACAGAAAGACACTCCTTATCATGAAAGGAACATTTCATTGTTTTTATTCATAAATTTATTTTCAAACATCCCTGTGTTTGCTAAGTAACTATGCATGGAACCTTGGAGAACTTTGGAATGAGTGAGAAGAACTGAATAGTAATTGAAGGGCTGGGACCTCAGTCCTTCCACAATAAGTCCATTCCACAGTAAAATAAGAACTGCAGACTGAATTAATTAGCAATGGCCGATGACATAGTCATTCATATCTATGTAATGGAGCTTCCTTACCAATATCCAGGACAGAATTCAGAGACATAGGCTGGCAAACACTGGAAGTGAGGAGTACCTGGAAAGAGTATGGAAGCTTTGCTCACTCTTGTCCATGCCTTAGCTTTTGCATCTTGTCCCTTTGGCTTGTCATTTTTGCTGTGCTGTGTTCTTTATAATAAAAGGAGAAACACAAGTGAAGTATTTTTCTGAGTTTTATGTTGAATTTTAGCCAGTTATTGGACCTAAGTATGAGGTTTTGGGAAATCTTCCACTCCTTGCTGATCAAGAATATGGTGGTAAAATTTGAAATTGGCCTGCAAAGGAGAGACAGTTTGAGATACTTTGAGTTTGGAAGCTAACTTCTGGTAGTTAATGTCAGAACTGAATTGTTAAGCATCAAATTTATGCCTGGAGAGACAAATCATTGGCTACCGGTATGGGAAACCCTCACAGAGTTAATGACAACAGGCTGTGAGTACAAAAACAAAATAATCGTATCAGTATATACACTTACTCCAAAGCTTTGATATGGAGAGTACATTAAATGACACAGTTCCTGACTTAGCTTATCAAGCTCTTCTTATTTATGAACATTTACATGTCTGGGACTTGTTGGTAGTCCCTGCAGTCAGTCACATAATTTCTATCCATAGGATGTGTGACTTTTCAAAACTGGGCAGGATGTGTGAGACAGTCTTAGATAATAAGGAAATGGGGCTGGAAAAAAAGAAGTAAGGAGAAAATCTGAGATTCAGAGAAGAAATGAAGAGTAATAGAAGAACATAGTAGAGGAGTGGCTTAAGATCAAATCATTGCCTGTAATCTCCTGTAATGAAGTCTCCTCCATCTCTTCACTCCACCTGGCCCACTACAAGGAAATGTAGTGTCTGGAAAGATCTTGAAGGAAAGTAAAGGTGAGAATGTGTTTCCCATGACCTCTTGCTATCTGGCTATCTACTCATCCCTGAGCACTTAAGTGACCTGGTCTGATTTAGGTTCTTAGAGGTCAATAATGAATCCCAGATCATTTTCTGTGAATGTGAAATGAGGCTGTAAGTGCACTTTGGTCAACAAATCAAAACCACTGTTAGCAGTCACTTCAACTCAGAAGGCTTCTCTCTCTGAAGGACCAACTGCCCTTTTATAAAAGCCCCTCTTTATCTGTGAATCATACATCTTCTTGTGGAAGAACATACATTCTCATTAAGCAACATCAATTCTCAACACATTTGATATAATCTCTTGTGCTTCTATAATTAAAAATTAAATAAGAAGAGTTATGTGGAAAACTCCAAAGCAGATTTTATATATTCTCTTTTTCCTCTGCAAACATCTTTCTTACCAGGGTTTTCCCAGTATAATTATATTCCTGGGAAAACAGGCAGGCAAAAGAATAAATCAACATGTAATCTTTCTTGAAAGTTCTAGCTTATATTTTATGATCTTTACAGGTTGTTAAAAAAAATCAAGTCTGAAAATTTCTACAGTGAACACATACTATTTTCCTTTTTTTTTTTGGTGCTTGAAAACAAATAAAATTAGATATAATATTGGTTCAATTGTATCTTTTAGATCTAAAGACAACCACAGAATTTCACTCACTCCAAGAATTTCTGCTATCATATTTCTTAACATAAGCTCCTGACACATCGATGTTGTTTAATGGATTTTTCTGAATGAATAAACATTAATATTAACAATAAAAATCTAAGAGTATGTTTGAGGTCTGGAGAGTCAATATTTGGCCTAGCTGGCTTTCCTTACCATGCCTCCACTTTCCCTTTCAAAAATAGAGCAAGGCCAATCTCAAGGGAAGTATGAGATATTTACCTTAATTCACCTAGGAGGCACATTCTCGTTTGTTTATTTAAGAAAGTCATAGAACTCAGAGAAATTTACATCTGTCTTTAAAACCTGTAAGGAGAATCATATGTTTAGATAGAAAGAAAATTTAATTACATGAACCTTATTTCATATGTCCAAACTGCTTAAATTTTAAAACAAAAGAGTGTTACATCAAAGTAGAAACTTAAGTTCTCATTTGTAATGTTAAGAACACTAAACTAAACTGAACTCATCATGGAGACAGAGTGTGATTGATATTCTTGGTTGTCAACTAAGCTACATCTGGAATTAACTAAAATCCAAGTGGCTGGGAACAACTATGAAGGACTCTTTTACTGATAAAAATCATTTGAAGTGGAATGGCCCATTTTTAATCTGGATATTTTGAAGTGAGATGATCCAATTTTAATTTGGGCCAAGCCTTCTGTGGGCAGCCTATATAACAGAGATGGAAGAAGGAAGCTTGCTCTTTGCCTCCTTGCTCTCACTCTCACTGGCAAGTATGTTCTTCTTCTGGTATTAGAGAAAACTTCTTGGGAATTTGGGCATATACTAAAGACCAGCGGAGACATCAAGTTTCATGGATTGAACAACTACTGGATTCTTGAAACTTCCATTGGTAGACAGCCATTGTTGGACTAGCTGGACCATAGCCTTTAAGTCATTTATATGGGATTTCTTTATATATGGAACTTATTAGAATGGCATATATATATAGTCCTTCTATCAATTCTGTTCCTCTAAAGAACTCTGACTAATACACAGAGTTAGTAATTAATTGCCAGGCAGGACTCATTCCCAAGCTTCTAATTCTAATTCTAACACATGTTCCACAACAGTGCACTGTAGTATAGACTCCTTCAGTGCTTTATGAGTAGATAATAAAAGTTAGTTAAGGCAGATGATGACGATAATGAAATTTCACTGTACTGGGAACAGAAAAATGAAGTTAGTTAGCTGGCATTCAGTAGTGCTTTATTAAGGCAGAGAATCCATTCCTTTCTATCTCTCTTTACATTAAAAAATTTAGTCCATGTACTTTGTTTAAAATAAGCCTTAGGCAACTAAATATCATTCATTAAAAGAGTTAAGACAAGTGACATCTCCTAGTAATACATTTTGAGAACAGAACAAGCAGGATAAAGATAGCTTAGAAACCATGTATAAGCAAAATTCCTCCACAGCCACCCTGATTCCCTGCTGGACAACTTTAACAAGAGGATCTTTTTTGTACTACAAAAAATTGAATGTTCCAAGGCTTTGACATCCAGAAAAAGGTTGACACTTCCATAGATATTTCTTTGCCTTCATGAGTCAGGGAGAGAAAAGTCCTAGCGTTGGTTGCAAAATCCTAACTACAGGGACAGAACCTGGGTGGGTATTGAAACTCCATTTGAGTGATACATAAAGGACCACTCAGGGCAGGTGCCTCCATGTCTAAATTTAAGAGTCAATTACTAATGAAAACTTGTTTTTGAGTCTTTTCATAGTGTTACCAGAAATAGGATTTTCTTCTTTAAAAACATGAAGACCAAGAATTCAAGAATTTTATGGCAGTGTTTGCACAAAGCCCCATGTTCCACTTATTGGTATAGAGTTAACTAAATGTATTTAACAATCAAATGATTTTCAAAGGTTGCAGTCCTGGTTAAAGCAGCCCCAGACTGAAAACAATGATCATCAGTGGTAGGGTAACACACAATGAAATACCATTACAGTGATTGTGCACAGCTATTATAGTAATTAACACACTCCTATGAAGCCATAGGTCAAAAAAATCCAAATCACATTAAGTTTGCACTGAATATGAATCTATAAACTAATCAAATTATCTATGGTAGTAAAATTTAGTTGGTAGAACCCTTGGAAGTGGTCCCTAGAAGAAATCTCAAGAAAATTTGGAAAAGGGGAATGATAACCTTGTTTCTAATAACAGTGATATGAAGGAGAGGGGAAAGAGAATGAAAAGAAGAAGAGGAGCAGGAGGAAAAAGAAGAAGAGGAAGAAGAAAAGAAAGAAAAGAAGGAGAAGGAGAAGAATGATGATGATGATGAGGAGAACAAGGAGGAAGAGGAGGAGGAGAAGGACTCCTTGTCTTGTGCATGATGTGTGCATATGGACATGCATGTGAAACCATGTATGTAAAGATTAGACTACAGCTTCATGAAGTTGCTTGGCTCTCTATTTCCACCTTTGTGTGCTTTCTGGGTATGGAACTTGGGTCAAGTGTGTATCTCCCCAGTTGGAGCGATTTGTTTCCTTGGCTCGAGTCCTTTAGTAAAACCCACTGGGCTCTAATCTTATGAAGTCTGAATTCATATGAATGTATTATGCACATGATATTTTAAAAAATTGAAATCCTAAATAATTTTCCTATAGAAAATCAGCAGGGAGTGATGTCAGTTAGAAAAGATATCCTGTCACCAAGGTGAAGTGTGGAAACCCCCACAGGCAGCCATTCCTTTCCTGTTCTAGTCTTCTCTGTTCCTTGATTATGAAACTGGTCACCAACCCATAAATGAGAACACGATGTATTAAATGTCACATTCTTATGCAGAAACCAAGGTGCTTTCTCCTTTGTGCCCCAAGGCAAGATCAGATATCAGTTTTTATATACTAAAAATGGACCTATTAGGATAATGAGTAGGTTCATGTCTGTCATTTTCAAATTGATTGCTGGCAATGCTCAGGACCTGAGACAGGTCCCACCAATTATAAGGGGCAATCAGAGACATTCAGGAACATACATCATTTGGGGCCATGGACTAAGTGCTATTTGTTCTTTGTAAGGTCTATTGAAAGAACATAGAAATCTGCCTCAAGGTTCAATAAAGGCAGAAAGGATGGGGAATCGACTTTTGAAATATCTCTTAAGAGTTAATACACATTTAAATATTTATATAATCTTCACAGTAGCCTCTTAAGAGTTAACACACATTTAAATATTTACATAATCTTCACAATAGCATCACTAGTAGCCTCAGTTTGTGGGACAAAAGACAAAGTCAGGATAAGTCATACTAAGTTATACTGTAACTGAGTAAGGGGAGAAGGATTAAAATCTGAATTGGGGGTTAGTCAACTCTGCCACACCCTCAGCTACCAAAGGTGGTGGTATTCCACAAAATTGGTTATTTGAAACTTTATTTATGTGTAAAGTTCACTTTATGAGTATTCCGATATAATAGAAAACAAAACAGCTTCATACCCAAACAACAAATGCTTTTAACAGCTGAGCCAGTGTCTGTGTAAAAGTATGAAACCTATCATCAATAGACCAGATCATATTCTCAACTCAGCCAAATATTCTACAGAGTACTCAATGAAAGACCTTCAAAACCAGGCCATAGTGGTCTACTTTCAACATAGCTGACTTCTCTTAGACCCAAGGGTGAATCATTCTTTATGCTTCTCTCTTTTATGTGTATGAGAATTTTGCTGGCATGCATGTTTGTGTACATATGTGTAGTATTCACAGAGGCAAGAAAAAGGCATCGGATGCCCTGGGTCTGGAGTTATAGATTGTTGTGAGCAGCCCTGTAGATGCTGAAAATAAAATCTTGGTTCTCTGAAGGAGCAAGAAACATTCTTGTTTGAGCCCCTCTCAAGCCTCCATTCTTCATTCTTAACACTATGAAACTAGTCAATATTTAGTTAGGGGGAAAACACAATAAAACAACCTGTGCTCCCAAAGGTCATCAAAGAAACTGTAAAGCATTTGTGCTACTTTGGGTGGTCAGAATTCATACTAGGAGTAGGCTTCCTACAAAGCTGAACCCAGAGTAATGGCTGTTGCTATATCCTGAAAGTTTGAGGGGGTAGAGAGAGTACTCAGTAGTCAACAGCCTGGATGTTCTTCCAGGAGATCCAGGTTTAATTCCTAGCACCCACACCTTGTGGCTCACAAGCAACTATAAATCCAGTCCCAGGAAGTCTGATTATCTCTTTTGTCCAACTTCAAGGACACCGATCATGTATGTGGTGCACATATGTACATACAGTCTAAATACCCTACATATAAGATAAAAATAGTAATTAAAAATAAGCATTTGATGAAGTATGAAAATACCTACTTGCCATAAAACTTCATGAAAAGATCCCACTTATGTCTTAAATTTTCTTACTGGTGAAAAAGCACCATGAAATATCTATGGGCTTCTGTGTTCATCAGTGTCCTGAACAAATCTGGTCTTGGTCTTTACAGGCCTCATCTGTTCACAGTTCCTAACAGAGGAAGCTCAAGGATAACTCCCTCACCCCTGATGATATGCAAAGGCAAACAGATAATGTGATGTTATATTGGGGCATTGAATGGGTCTAGAATTAAAAAGAAAATTTACAGTGAATTTGCCAAGGCAAAGGAGAACTACAGTCAGCCTTGATTTTGCACACACAGGGACAAGACAGATATTTGTCTTCTAGAGCTTCTCTGACAGGATTTGAATACTGGAGCACTGGGAGACTTGTCCAAAGCAACACCAGAGGGAGGCTGTAGTGACAGAGCAGCCAGATATTCTCTGACCTAAAACTGCATTTAACAGAGAATGGAGAATAGGAGACACTGCTACCAAGATACCCAGTGATTATGCAAATACAGAAAAACAATAGATAAATCAAACTTAATAGCTGGCACACAATCTTGTGACTCTCCACTCCAAGGCTTCCATCTGGTGTCAAGCAGAAGCGGATAATAAAGACAGCCTCTCAGACCCCGAGTTAGGCCATTTTACATATTTATCACACACTTCTCAAAGCAGACCCTGTAAAGCACACATTATCATTTTTAAAGAAATAAGGGTCAGAGTGACAAAGTAACTTCTCTAAGACAGCCAGAGACAAAGCCACCACTAAAATATAGGTCTGGCTGACACGAGAGCCCTTGATCATTAAATTGGGTCCTCTTGTCCCTCGTCAGTTACTCATAGTGCATACTAGCTCTGGGTAGACACTTGGGCCAAGTCAGTAGGAAATCCAAACGATGGTGCTGCTTTGGGGTCGCAAAATTATGCCTTTGAGTGTAGCTTCACTCAATCTGCCATGCACAGGGGGGATCTCTTAGATATGACTGATGCAGTGTTTTTCCTGGTCTGGATCAGCATCTGCCGATGTTCTAACACAGGTGACCCTAGCAGTTTGTTAGATATTGAAGCATCCACAGACAGATATGTTTGCTCCATTGGAAAGTAATTCTTAGCAATCAGGAGTCCCTCAATAAACAGAATTTTCCCCATTCCTTTCTTCCTCACTCTCAACCTCTGTCTGTCTCTTTTTCTAAAGCAGGTCACATATAGTACAGACTGTCTTCAGATTCACTATGTAGCTCACAATGATCTCAAACTTTTGATCCTCCTGCTTCTACCTCTCAGGTGCTGAGATTATAGATTTGTACCACCACAGTGGATCTTACATTCAGCAAGAGATCAAACCTAGGGCATCATGCCTATTAGACAGGAACTCTACCAACCAAGCTATATTCCTGGTTCTCTGAGTGTATACTTTAGTCTAAATTATGCCCATTCTTTATTAATTTCCTGAAGTTTCTGGCTGAAAAGCTGCTACACATCCTTTTAATTATAGGCCCATGGAAGGACTGATTTAAAAAAAAAATCAAACTAGTAAGATTACTCCAGAAAATTAAAGTCCTTAATAATAATTTATTCGTAAATCTATTAAGGCAAGGCCATGCTTTTTGGGGCTATGCATGTGTATGTCATAATGCAGAGGTCTGTAAGGAGGAGCTCCAGTAATGTATGCTGGCAATTAATATTCTCCACATATGTTCGCCAAACAAACAGCATCTCTGCATCCATTAATGATTTCAATAACTACCAGGCATAATTCTCCAAGTTTAACTATTTCCCATTGAAAGGCTACCATCGACTTTATA
This sequence comes from Cricetiscus sungorus, assembly GCA_030556225.1. Taxonomy (NCBI): domain Eukaryota; kingdom Metazoa; phylum Chordata; class Mammalia; order Rodentia; family Cricetidae; genus Cricetiscus; species Cricetiscus sungorus. Next base: position 32,390,092 of record JANBXA010000730.1, read on the forward strand.
AGCTATAGCTATGGCACTTCAGGGAAAGCAATGGACTTGACTGTTAGTCTGGAAGGAGGTTCTTGTCTGGTCTTAGACACTAAGTGCAGGTGACCTTGAGGTCTAAATCCTCCTTCATATTACAAATGAAAAGATTTGGGTGAGGTGATACTCAAGCCTTCCCAGCTTGTAACTGTGCAGGTGGAATTCTCTGGGCATTATCTTTATCCCTTCTTGATCACCATGACCTTTCATCAAGTATCATTTGGAAATGAGTTTCTCTTCACAATGGCATTATTCTATGACTACTTAGCTGAGCCCAGACTTATAGACAAAATGGAGACTCATGGGCTAGGGAGGAAAGCAAAGGTTCTCTCTCTGCTTCCCCATTTGCCCTTGAACAGTGAGTCACTTAGGAATGCTGGGCCCATCATTTCCCCACTGATGGGGGGATTATGTGGCATCACTTAGCTACCACAGAAGACTGAGAGAGGATTAAATAATATGCTTGTACGGGATTCAGCCAATACTTGATGTAACACTAGATACTTGGGAATAATTACCTTCTGAGACTCACAGAACTCACCTGAAATGCCTTCCAGATTCAAGGACAAATGGCTCCCTAAAAGGCTTAGTTTCTTCTCATTCTCTAAGGAGAATTGTGCACAAACATAGCATCTCGGTGTGCCATTAAAAGCATGGATTTCCTTCTCACTAGTTGTGCTTTCTCTTTCCCCTCAGAGTATTGAAAGAATCATTCTGCCTTACAGTCCCAGATCGTTCCCATATGCCTTTCAAGACAGATGCTTATTATGCTGGGAACATAATGGGAAAGTATCCAGCATGTATTTCAACACTGTTAAGATACCGACATACACCCAGCATAAGGAAGTCGGTCATCCCATTGTTAACTAAATTTTCAGCAAGCTGGATACAACAACACAGCTTTGTGGGCTAAACCTCATATTTATGCAGGAAATAGACCTTGATTAGATGATGATAATAATTATTGTGAGCCGTGATTTAAAACGTGGCATATTCTAGCATTGTTCTAAGCAATTTTCATTTATTGACTCTATTCGTGAAGACACCCCTATGAGCTTGTTAAGTCATTTCACTGTTAAAGAATATACAACCAGGATCTTCCAGGCTCTCCTTCCATAATCTGTACCCCCAGATTGAAGCCAAGTAATTGTATTTAGAGTCAGTGCTCTTCATCATTATGCCATTTTTCACAGAAGGTGTGATGATCTGAAGGACATGTGGAGAGAACTGGCCATACTGTAAGCACTCCATAAATAGGATTTTTGTATTATTTAGGGTAAAGGAGGTATTTACTTTTTAATCTTAATTTATTTTGGGGGGGTGTCTGAGTGTGTGTGTGTGTGTGTGTGTGTGTGTGTGTGTGCGCCCGCGCGCGTGTGTGTGTGAATGGAGACAAGGCCAGAGAACAATGCTGTGCATCCAGTTCTATCTCTCTCTGCATTATTCTTGAGGCAGGACCTCTCACTAAACTTGGAGCTTGGGGTAGTAAATAAATTTTCATAATCCTCCTGCACCCATTTCCTATGGTGCTGGAGTTAAGAGCATGCATAACCAAACCAGGTTTTTGCAAGTATGTGCAGGGATCCTGACTCAGGTCCTTATACTTAAACAGGAAGCACTCTTGCCCACTGAGCCAGCTCTCCAGCCCCTCTAATCTTAAATGTTGCTCTTCCTTTGTTTAAGACAAAAATTTATCACCTGCATTCTTCTCTTCATCGTCTAATATTTTCAACTTCATTGGCCAGATTGTAGTCTCTGCCCATAGAACCCTTATTCAGTGGTATCTATGATCATCACAAAGGCAGTTTCTCTTCCAGCCTGAATTGTAAACTTCCACACCATGGCTTTCAGAGTTCTTCCAAAGATGACTGACACAGCTTCAAGGAACAAGAAAGTCCTTCTCCCTTTTGTAGACTTCCCCGGTGACTTGCAGATACCTACGCCCTGGCCAAACAGTCACTTACTTTGTGTTGTTCCAGAGTTTTGTTATTGAGAAGCAGGGACAGAGATACATTAATTTAACCTCTCAAATATGAGTCTATTCAGTTAAAGAGAAGCTCGCTCCAAGACTAGAGACCCCCCAGTTCCTGCAACTCACTGATCTGATTGCCAAAACATCGTCAGCTTGTTTGGCTCAGGTAAGCATCAAGCTAAATGATGTTCAAACACATGACAGCAACAGTGAGGCAGATAGCAGGACTTATAGGACACTGTTCCCAGAAGATAATTATGGTAATTGGTAGTCATTGCTTCTTCACAAGTCCAGAGAGAAGAGCGGCATGAAATCATACATAGCTGGCAGAAATTTTGAGACTCAGAGAAGTACACAGCACACCTGAATGCTAGGATCTGGTGGTGAAGCCAAGAAATAATTAAGTAGCAGATGGTCAGCCATGCTGCCGGAATGGGGGCTCTCCTACTACCTCACCTGTCTAATTTGGGGCATCTGACAGTTGATTTAAAGACCATTTTCAACTAGTTCAGGGACTTACTCTTCAAATGTAGCCCATGGGCCAGCTGCAGAGACATCACACGAGAAAATGTCAGAAGGAAAGAACCTCCCCAGAGCTACAGATCACAAATCATCATTGGGAATGGGTTGCTCCTGAGGACTTTGTGCATTGAGAGGTTCTGAGAGATGACCCATATCACAGACTAAGACAAGCAGACCATGCCCAGCAATGAAATGCACTCTGTTAAATAATTTAAATGAATGAGTAAGTACATATTAAGTATAAAAATCAAAATAAGGAAAATGGAACATTAAAGTTTAAATTCCATTCAGGATGAATGTGGCAACAGCCAAGCTGGGACCCACATGGAATCCCAAGGGCATTCTACTTGCTGCTCTGTATCCAACATCTGCTTCTCCTATGGTGCTGTTCCTGTTCAAGGAAGCTGGCCTATGAATTCTGCATGGCTCCCTGGGTACCTGGCTAACTCTGAACAGGTTTTAGGAGAGCTATAGAATAACATAGCAGGGTTTCTTGTGAGGTGGACTCAGGTTGGACATATCTCATAGTGATGGGTACAGCTCTCTCAGAACATCCTTTTCTGCCTTTGTGTTCAAGTCACTCATTCCTCCTTCTCTCTCAGGCCTAAAGATAGCTGTGACATCTTCTGTCTAATCCCTATACATTATACCATTATCTCCTTACCTTTTTAATAATCCCTCCATAAACTTCCCTATCATACACAATAGGGGTGTATTACTTATTTGTAAGGTCACTGATTTGGTGGATTTAGACAAAATTGTTCATTCAAACAATGAGAGGAGAGTGAAACATAATAGCATATTGTTGGAGAGGAGATGTGCAAGACAGACAGACAGCACACACACACACACACACACACACACACACACACACACAGATGAGTTACAATAAGTTTGACCAAGGGACTATATTCTAGCCACTGTAGAAAGTAAGTATGTTTCAAACCCAAAGTTCCCCCCCTTTTTTTTTTTTTTTTTTTGGTTATGTGATGATTCTAAATTCCAACATTCGAGACTCTACTGAATTTCAGTCGAGATTATCCATCTACAATCATATATCACTTGTTTTATTTTGCAGTACTGAGAAATGAATATCAGACTGTGTGTGGTAGACAAGTACCTTGCCACTGAACTCTATCTCCAGACTTCCGTCAAATTTTGAAACAGGGGCTCACTAAGGTGTTGAGGCTTGTCTTGAATTTATTCAGAACTCCAGGCTAACATTGAGCAGGCAAACCTCCTGCCTCAGCCTCCTAAATAGGGGGCTTTATAGCCTATGCCATCAAGTTCAACAGCTATTTGAATTTTTAATAGCAAAATTCTAGTTTATGCTCGTTTAGCTTTTATCCATGAAACAGCCTTAGAAAAGAAGACATCTGCACTTGCCTTCATTTTTCCATCATGTATACATTGATGGAAGTGTCACTGCTTTCCCTGCAAGATTTGTTGTTTCATGGTCAACAGTTTGTTCAATTTTCTCTTCTCTTTGATAATTGATAATTCCTACTCCATATGGCCCAATGAAATGAGTAGTCAGCCTGACCAGATCAGACAGGTTATTTTCCTGCAGCCGCCCACCCACCATGGCTACTCATCCACCAAGCCCATTCCCACCGTACCTCATTGGGTTTCTTTATACAGTCTTACATCCAACAACCAACTCTCAAGTATTCTACTTCACCCAGAAAGTCAAGGACATCACAAAGTCCTACCTTCTTTGCAGAACATTTCTCACAACCAAAAGACATGAAAAGTTCTTTCTTATCCAACTTTTTCTAAATCAGGACCCAGTGGATTCCTTTAGCAGTGCCTACCTGCAAACATACCTGACTACACAGAGTAGAGAGACTCAAATAAAACATTGAAGCTATTGAAATAAGAACTGGGGTCCCACTTATTTTTTGAAAACTTGTTTTCATCTCTTAAGTCTCCTCTCTAGTCTCCTCTGTTTGTTCCCATAGCCTTGTTCCAGGCTTTTGACATTTTCAGAGCAGTCCTCTCATTGAGGGTTTCCTTTTCTGGGTTTGGAACATTACATTCTTTGCAATCTCTTAACATATTCCCTAACTTTTCTTTTTTTTACTGTACTAAAGTGCAGTGCACTTACAAAATTTACCACTGATTTCTGTTATGTACAATTCAGTGGCATTCAGAACAGTGACATCATTGTATAGTCATCATCATTGTCAACAAAAATATGTCTAATCTTCCCAAATGGACCTTCTGGATCAATTAAACACTGATTTCCCATGACAATTAACATTCTACATTTTAAATGCATTTTTCTACCCAACTTACTTCATATAAATAGAACTTCATAATATTTATTTTGGAGGGATTGATTTGTTTCACGTGAAATCACATCTTCAAAGTATACACACAGTGTGTGTCACAAATACTCTCTTCTTAAGGTTGAATACTATTCCATTGTATGAAACAATCACATTTTGTTTGCCTGTTCATCTTAAAAAGATGGGGACTTGGGCTTTTACCACCATTGATCATTGTGAATAATGGTTGGAATAAGTTATCCCAGGTACAGAAAAGAGAAGAAAATGTCTTGGAGAGAGAGAGAGAGAGAGAGAGAGAGAGAGAGAGAGAGAGAGAGAGAGAGAGAGAGAGAGAGAGAGAGAGAGAGAATTAATCCATTGCAGGACAGGGCACACTTCAGTGCCTATAAATCTGTTTCTGTGGACTTGATTCCATTTGAGTGAACCCAAATGGTCTATCTATAAATGTTTGGTTCCCAGATGGTGTTATTGGGTGTTTGTAGAATCTTTGAGAGATAGAACATTGCAGGAAGGCCTTAGGTCATTGATAAAATGCCCATAAAGAAAAATCTTCCATTATCTCTCTGCTCCTAGTCTGAGATATGAGCAATTGCCACTACACATGCCCCTGCCATGATGTACCTCTATCAGTCACCCTCGCCCCAAGTGAATTAATGTAAGCATCATGATTTTGAGCCTCCAAAACAACTGTGCACTAACTAAATTTCTTCTCCTTATAAGTTAGTGGCCTTAAGTATTCTACTGTATATATGTGATACTAAACAACACATATATAAAACACAGTTGTGCATAAATAAATAAAAACATCTGGATTTCGGGTACAGCTTTAGCAGTTGCAGGCATTTAGATGGTAATGGAATCAAAGGAGTGGATAGGATAGACTAGAGAAAACAGGCAGGGCAAAATACAGTGCTGTTTGCCCAAGTCTTAAAGAACTTCAATATTTGTGGCCAGGTGGAAGCAAATGAGCCAAAAAAAGAAGGCAGAATAGCATACAGAAAAATAAAAATGAGTTCAAAAGTGTGTGTAGTTATTGATTTTCACAGGATACCTGAAAGAAAAAAGAATAGATGTACACATTTATGTATGTATTTGGATGTACACTTATACTTGCATGTATACATACAAGTGTGTGTGTGTGTGTGTGTGTGTGTGTGCACATCTCTGCGTGTTCAGATGTCAGGGCCCCATCAACTTGGTAAAACTAAGATCAAGAATAGAGATAACTGAAACTGATTCAATTATTAGTATTTCAAACATGATATGGCAAATAAAAATAATCAAAGTAAGTGGGAATTAAATGGTAAATTTAGGAAACATTTTGCCCAAGGAGTATTACATGAATATAAATACTAGGAAGGGGTTTAAAAAAATAAATGATGTTACATTTGTGACAAACTGTTAGATATTTGAGACATATCTTATAAAAACCTTAAAAGTTGTTTTAAATGAGAGAAATCACACTTTATCACACACAGAGAAAAGCAAACAACACAGTGCATTAACTGCGTGAATGCCCTGGGATGGTACATTTAAAATCTAGCCTTTGGTAATGTAATATCTATAAAATTAAGTGTTGAACTAAAAACACGGAACTGCAATGAGATTTCAAGACACATTCTCTGACTAGAAATTGTTAGAACTAGGATTCTGATTGGAATCAACAGACCACAGAATACCCTCCTCACACCTCCCCCTCACATTGTTCTTTCTATCTGTGGAACTAGGTGAGAGTTCCACACCTAGTACTTCAGGATGATGAAGGTAGACAGGACGATCTCTCTTGGGTCTTGACTTTCATAATAGTGTGCAATTGTCTCTGCTAAGTTGCTGCTCTGGGAAGAATTCTCATCTTTCCTTTTGTAGTATATTAGAATAGAGAGCCCAGCTAAATTTCTTAAGCTCATTGGCTTTTCACCTCCATGAAGCTAGAGGCCTTTCTCCTTTCCCTCCTCTAAATATTTGCTTCTCATTCTTTCATCCACTATTGTCTACTCTCCCATTTACATTCTGCCCTAACTTACTTTTCTAAGAAAAATCATTAGTATTTGATCCCATCTCATTAAAGTGTATTCTTCTGAGAACACAGAAATAATGTATAAATATGAACTAGCTACTAGCGACATATGGGGAAATTATTAATAGGAATTTCACTAGGTCAGATGTTTATTACTTTTGGCCAAAGGCCATAATAAGATGTAGAGAGAGAAGAAAACTGACAAGGAGCTCTTTAAAAAAAGTTATAAAGATCAAACAAGTCTAAGGTAGAATGACTTTCTGAGTGTAAAATTAGGTACCATTTTAGTTACCACATTAAAATGCATCTTTATATCATTGGAATATTTCGCTGGAGTATCTGGTATAACATTGGCCCTAATTATAAAACCAATGAGTAAAAGCCAAATATAATGTGTGTGTGTGTGTGTGTGTGTGTGTGTGTGTGTGTGTGTGTGTTCCAACCATCCAAATCTGACATTCAATGGTATTCTAGAATACATATTAATCTAATGATCACAAGAAATGCTTTAAGTTATTTCTAGATGCAAGTTAGAAGTAAATAAGAATGTATGGAGCACCTACATACTTATAACTTTTCACTTAATAGTTCCAGTGACTTACAAGGCAGGTTTATCAGCTCTATTTTCCAAATGAGACAAACAAGGGTCAGAGAAATTGTGTGACTCCCCCCCAACCACATATCAGTAAATAGTAGAAACCAAATAAGGATCAAGAGTACTTAAACTCATAGTCCAGGAAGTTGGTCTTATTCTGCTTTGAAGGAAAAAAAAACAGTGGAAATGATTTGATTCTAGGATACCTAATATGAGATCAGTAGACCACAAAATAAGCCAGTGTCTTGTTTTTAATCATCAAGTAGACATGATCTTAAAAAAAGTTTGTTCTGAAAGCCTGGTTGAGTTTACGAGAGGTGATATCAATTGAGCAAAGTGAAATTTTGAGTAGCCCTTCTATAACTCTTGAAAACATTGGTTTCTATAAAAGCTGGCTCTTTCAGGACAGGGGTGGAGTGTTTTATTCAAAGTTCCTCTAGCAAGACAATTTAGTGGTAGATAAACTGAACTCTATTAAGCTTCTTTCTGTCTGGAACTTGATGTTCATTATCAACTGGAATTCTCACATCAGCCCTGGTATTATGAGATCAAAATAGAGAAACTGAGTCTCAGGAAAGTTAGAGATTTTGATTGACATTACTAAGTAATGGAGTTAAGGTTTAAATCTAGATTGATTTTGGAAACTAGGTGCATGCATTAGTTTCTTTTGCATAATTGTAGCACAAATGTCTTGGAGGGAATAAACATTTATTCTGTTTCTGAATTTCAGAGGTATCCATCCATTATGGCAGGAAGGACAGGGTTGAGCAGTTTATGATGGCCAGCTGGCAAATAAAAGGAGACCTTGGAGGAGAACAAGGCATGGCATGGCTACCATGCACATGGCCCTAGTAATCTACTTCCTCTAAATAGGCCCTGGGCTCTACATTTACTACCATCCAATAAAGCTATCATGTTATGAATACATAATGGGTCTGAATTCTCAGAACCTAGTTGTCTTTGGGGATACCCTCAAGTTCTAACCCAAGGTATGTTTATTAATCTTCTAGGCATTTGTTTTGATTTTCCTTTTGAGATATGGTCTCACATAATCCATCACTATATAACACTGAATGGTTTTGAATCTCTGATCTTTCTATCTCAACATCCTAAAAGCTGGGATTACAGGCAAGTGCTACTTTGTGTAGTTGATGTAGTGTCATTGGTCAAAGCCTGGGCTGTGTGCTTGGAAAGTGAACACTCTACTCACTGAGCTACATACCCAGCCCTCCTAGGCATTTACTAGTGTAAGGAAGTTGACAGTCAAGATTAGCCATCATGGAATACCTACTATATGAATATAATCTCAAGCTCTCATCTCAATTTTGCAAACATTTGGACAACTGCTGGTCACATAAAGGACTCCAGAGAAAGTGTATTCTGTAAGGTGGAAATCTGATTGTTTTTATGACCATAGCTGATACAAATGTCCTTAAGGGATCATGATCACACCTTTCAGGCAGCCTACAGGACTCAGCAGCTTTTAGCAAGAATAGGAGCTGGCCATTCAAAGGGATTTGAAGCAAAGGTGTTTTGGAATCCTTTGTAATGTTACAGTACTCTGACTAACCAAACACTCCTTCCCCATTTTCCCACCCACAGATCCCATCAACTCCTGCACCAAGTTATCAAACACCTTCCTTCAAGAAATATGCGTCTATGTCTTTAATTCAACTTTGGAGAATGCTATGCAATTTCTGTAGAAACCAGCTTCAAACAAAATTGCTCTGGTTGCCATTGGGGTCACTTAGGTGTTTGCATACTCTGCAGTAATTGCTTTATTTCAGCATAAAAAATAATTGTTACCATGATTTTGCAGCTGACAGTGGCTTTTGTGGAAAGAATCCATCTCATCAAATATACTCATATAGTGATGGCATATATACCAGCTGTTTTCAGGACTTCTCTCTCCTACCTACCATGTCTCCTCCAAGCACCTGGTTGAGACCAGCATATTAATCACAGAGGAGGTACATAAGGACACTGCATTCTAATCCATATTGTGGAGGGTGGGTGCTACCTAGACAGCAAGCAGAGAGGGACACGATCAAAGGCAGATGTGGGTAATGAGGTCTGATGGAGGAAACAATTTCAAATAAAGCTTCCTGTTCCCAATCAATATTACCACAATGAATGGATTTTGCTGCCTCCAAAATAGGCATCTCTCTCCCTTTCTTTACTTCTTCTCATATCCTCAAAGACCTCAAGTTTAAGAGTTTACTCTAGGAAAGTAGTTAGGGGAGAGAGGCATGCAGGGCACACTCACCCCAATTCTAATAAGATGCACACATTACCTTTTATCTGTACATTTCACGCAGCTTAGACTGTCCCAGGGAAGCCAACAATCTCTTTTCTCTTCTCCCTTCTTTGAGTCAGTCTGTAATCATGCCCAGTGCTCTTCTCATTATTTTGTTTCCACATCATCTTCTGCTCCTCCGTCTGCAATGACCTATTCTCCCCTGTGACTAGTTGTGAAGATTCTCTTTCATTTTGTCTGCAAGACCACCTTTGTAGTGCTAAGTTTAACTAGCTGACTAATTCTTTCCCAATCCTGAACAAAGTACTCCATGAAAAGACATGTTAGCATGTGCTTGGGGGACTTATGTGAGGTCAGCAACCATGCTGACTCTGCAGCCCGCTCTGCAGGTGCTGGGCATCTTGCCTTCAAACTGTCTCAGTATCTCAAGTAGTGCAGGCAGGAGCAGCATGAGGGCAGTCAATTCAGCGTGGGAGCCAACAACTCATAACCACCGTGCTTGCTCCAACCCAGAACACAGACATCACAGGTGGTTTCCAGCTTCCACACTGCTCTCCAGAACCAAAAACATCACCCTTGTCAAGACATTCAAAGATAAGTGATTAAAGTCTTCCAGGAACATGGAATCAAAGCCAAGTAGATAGCACTTTTTGCTGTACATATCCTGGAGCAGCTAGCTTTGGACATGCAGCATAAATGACAAGAGCTATGTAGAAAGTGCCATCCAGTGCTGTCATCCGTTTAGCCTCACTCTTGCTCTTCTCCTTGCCTTCCTTTGTTGCAATTTGTTTCCTTTGGACATGCTGGGACTGGAACACATTTGTTTTGGCCTTCATCTTTTCAATCTCCTCTTTCGAGGATAGCCATTGGTTTAAGTCCTCTATCCCCACTACATGATACCCATGCACCCACTCTCCATGTTCTAGAACACCAGTTGTTCAAAGAGCAGTAGTTTTCAGGCCTCACTGTCTTTCAGTTGGGCCACATGATTCACCGATAGTAGAACATATGCCCTGGATTAATACATGATATAAACAGGCCCCACCTAGCTCCAATAAATGATGAGTGGGGGAGAAGCTTCCCACTAAAAAAAGTTCAACTGCTCATTATAAGAATCCAAGTCTTATAAATGCAGAGCAGATAAAAGATGACACACAGGAAGATGTACAAAATGTGTAAGAAGGGACAATTGTAGTTTAGAAAACAATGGCAATGGGTGAATTTATCGACAATAGTAACATTAAGTTATTGAGATGTGAATAGACTTAAGAGATAGCTACATGGTATATTTATAATAATTAAGTATAATTTAATAAAGTTAATCATGGTCTCTTAAAATAAGATGTACATCTCTACATAGCAGGATGTGAATGAACTTCATTATCTAGTGAAAGCAAATTTAAAAGTTTTAAAGACTAATATGATGAAATAGTGACTAGTAGTGAAATAACCTCTATCAGAGCTGCATACGTTCAAAGCAAATATGACATATGACAGCACACAGAAGGACTGAACACATGTACTGACACATGTTTGTTCTGCGTCAGGCTGCCTGGGTTACATGTTCATTCTGCAATTAGCAGTTGAGTGGGCATGAGTAAAAATTTTTAAATTTTTGAGCCTCCATTTTCTTATCTATAAAATAAGATTAATGATAATACATATCATCCAGCTAATGAATTGATTAAAAATGAACAATAAATACAAAGAACCTATTTACAGTAGTGTCTATTACATAATAATTTCTTAATAGACAGATGGTTTTAAATGCTCTATTTTTACTATCAAAACCAAATGGGCAATTTCTCTTATATGACCTTAATGGATTGTGAGTTTTTTATTTGTTTTTTGGTGTGCATGTGGGTGGTGGTGGTATGTGTGTTTGTTTAACATTTGTTTTAAAATTATAGTGGACACATATGCATTTATCAGAAGTAATTTATTAACATAATATATCCTTTCCACACTTTTCTTTCTCTGTCTTGTAAAGCTATAGTCCAATATTACAGCTGAGATACAGACACCAATAAATGCACCCATTTTATTAATAATTTATCTGTCTCATCCTCTCTCTCTCTCTCTCTCTCTCTCTCTCTCTCGTGTGTGTGTGTGTGTGTGTGTGTGTGTGTGTGCGTGCACACACGCACTCACAGGTTTATGTATGCACTCTCCTGGTCAGGATAATCAACACTTTCATTATCAAGAAGATATGTTTTAAAATGACTTTTAAGATCAAGATTCGGAGGCCAATAGTCAAAAATAACAGCTTTGTCTTAATTCTTGGTGCCATTTCCTAATGATACATGGAAATTTTCTAAAGCTTTTTTTCCCTTTCTCTTCTGAGTATGTTTCAAAGGTACAATAGAACATTAGAAGAAGCAATGCCAAGAAGAGTAGGAGAAGGAAAGGGTTAAGAGTCAGGAACAGAGGCAGTGAGAGTAGGAAGAAGGGAAAGAAGAGAAGGGAAGGGAAAAGGAGTAGAAGGAGAGCAACCCCTCTTTTGCTAAACCGATGAGGGACACACCATCACCCACCTCAGCTCAGGGAGGCACCTAAAAGAAAAAAACATTTCCCACAGGCAATTCCAGGACTTAACTGCAAACACAGACCCCCCCACTAGGAGTTAGAGAATTAGACCCCCAAATCCCCCTCACTAGAAAAGACCAACATGAGAGAATATATGGGTAATTTTAATGTTGCAATATTTAAGTCCAGGATTTATTTAAATAAGTTTCATGATGATGAATTATATACACTTGGCAAATATGTAGACATACAAAGAAGAAATCACAGTATTTTATAACTTTACCACTATAGGTAACTATGCTCAGAGCTCCTGGGGCACAGCTTCCATTCTCTTCTATGCAGGTATCTGTGTGGCCTTTAATCGACAAAAGTTGCACTGTAGGACACAGAAAATGTAGCTTTGACTTTCCCTTAACATTTTACTATACTTACCTTGGTTTTTAATATGGTAAACTGTGTATATGATGAATTTTCATGAAAACCTTCTGAAGAACTATCTAGAAGTTCCAGTCACCTGTTAATGGACCTCAACATCTAGGATTCCAAACATTTTCATAATACATGAATTTTAGGACAGTGGAGTTCCCCTCTTTCTAATATGACTTCACCTTACTTAGGGCTGCAAAGCCAGCCCCAGGACAAATTGTGAAGCAGGTACACCATGTTTGTGCTATCTCTGTAAACCCATAACACCACAACCCAGGCAAAATTAAATTGAAAGGATGGCCATTGTTAGTAAAACTAGATATCATCTTGATTGACTGTGTGTGACACTATTATTAAAGATGGGCTTGGATATATTGTTTTATTCAGATAAAAGAGTTTTAGCTAGGACCATTTTTCTCATAATCAAATACTGTTTTCTCTATTACAGAAAAACTGAGTGCATTGTTAGTGTTTATGCAACTACTTCCTGTAATCTTACAAACATACCTTTCCCCATGATATGTAAAATAGTTTATATCTTTCAACTGTGATCTCCCTGTACTTAACTCTCCCTCTGTCTTTCCCAAGTTCTTTAAAAATAAATTAGTCCACATTGTGTTCTTTTCTTTCATCCAACACTTGTAACTTCTCATGTTTTCTGCCTCTATCATTCTATCATGTGATTGCTAGTATGACATGCCTCCCAACCCAGTGGCTCTGACAAACTCCACCTTGTCTTGCTTCTGCCTAAAATGAATCCTTCCAGCCACATCTTCAGTGAGGAAATTCCTCCTTTGACCAACTGAGGTCCTAACTTTAGCCCTAATTTTCCCATTGTCTTAATTATGGTTATTATTGTTATGTTGGAACATAAGGATTTATTTGGCTTATACTTACATGTTGTAGTCCATCATTGAAGGAAATCAGGACAGGAACTAAAACATGGAAGGAACATGCATCTTGGAGCTGATGTAGAAGTCACAGAGGAATACTCCTTACTGGCTTGCTCAGCCTGCATTCTTATAAAACTCAGGACCACCAGCCTAGGGGTGGCTCTACTCCCAAAGGGCCCTCCCCCATCAATCTCAAACTAAGAAAATGTCTTTCAGCTGGATCTTATGGAGGCATTTTCTCAGTTGATGCTCCCTCCTTTCCGATAACTCTAGCTCCCGTCAAATTGACATAAAACTAGCCAGCTCACCTATCATTTCTCAAACTTCTGTATGGTTTTCCTTTAAACAAATGTGTTGCCCAGATTCTCTCTCCTGACCTTGTAATCCTGCCATTTACTCCATAAGGACACTCAGACCACCCCGCTCCCCTCATCTTAAAGATTACCTCCATCCTAATAACTCCCAAGTCCTGAATTGACACTTTCTGTCTCTTGGAGGCACACGAAGGAGATATCCTCAATTTCCCCTTTAAGTAACTATCCAAATGAATTTCCCAAATCTGACTTTCTCAAGGCAAAACCACCTTCTTCCCCTCAGTACCCCTTGCACTGGTACCTCTAAGGGGCAGCTCCACTGTGGCACTGTCTTGGGTCAGTGGCAGCCAGAGACTCGTTCACTTTCTTGAGCAAAAGTAGCATACTGGACATTCAACCCTGTATACACTGAAGGACCAAGGCATCCAGTACACAACTCCACCCTTTGGTCTTCATATCTTCCTTTCTTGTCCTCAGTTACCCCTACCTTCACCTTCAGGCAACCTTTGAGCTACTGTGATAGCTTTCTACCTCTATAGTCTGCCTGATTCCTTGACTCCCACATCATCGCCAGAAATCAATTCTAAAGCCCCACTGGAATCCCACTCAGCAGTTATCTATTCAAATCTACTGTGTGCTAGTCTTTGGCATAATCACCTTGAGATATAGTAGTGAATGTAGTAGGCAAAAGCCCCAGCTAATGAAAATTGTGTTCTCGTGGGAGAATGCAGACCATAAATAACCATAATCATACCAACTCTTTCTTCAAACAACTGTAAACATCTCCCACCTCCAATAAAGTTCAAATTGCTTAGCATGGCATTTTGATTCTCCCCAAATAAATGCCTGCTATAGCCCTCACTGGACCTTCACCATTCTCCAGGCCACTCCAAGCTACCCCATCCATACTCCATCCTTTGCCTCAGCAGTTCCCTTAGTCTGTTTTGGCCTTCCCTCAACACCTAAGGATCTTTGAAGTGAATACTACTTCTTCTGTGCAGGTTTTCTTTCCTGGACACCTATCAAAATGAATAACTTCCTCTCTGCATCCCTACAACATGTTGATTTACCCTAGCAATTGCTCTGCCTTGTATCATGCTTATCTATGCATCTCTGACCTTTCTTCTATATAGTCATTTACAAGATTCTCAAAATAGGATTTGTTCTTTATCTTCATGTCTACCACAGTTTAATATAGCTGTTGAATGAATGAACAAATGAATAAATAAATGAATGTATATATATATACATATACATATATATCACTACTATATTAGTGGTGGTGGTGTTGTGCTGTGGACAGTCTGAGTATTTAGTGGATCTAAATGATAAAGATATAGTCTGCATAAGAGTGCTCAATCGGTTTAAACGATTTTCTCCTTTAAGGATGATGGGTGTTAGTTTTCCATTATCACCAATTAATATGCATGGAGAGTTTACGGATGACTGGAATTGATCCTGGGGGCTCTATGGACTATCTCATAGGTGGGCCTTGCTCTCCAGTGCTCTCAATGAAGTAATTTATCTTTATATTCTTGGTGCCAGTATACAAACAGCCGCATCCTCTGGAGCATAATAGAAATGGAGAGTGTGGGGAAAGTGTATCCCTCTTTTAGAAAGTCATTTAATGGAAAGGCAGGTAAATGATGTGAAATTTTTAAGGAGGAAGTATTCCAAACAGAAGTCTTTATAAAATTATTTAATTACAAGCTGTCTTGAAAAATCAGTCCTGACTACTCTCTGGCTCCCAGAACAGCATGTCAAAATTACATTTCCATGCTGTGATAGAAATGCATTTGGCCCCAAAGCAGGTATAGTGGTCAAGGCCCAGTAAGGACTGGCAAGTGCTATCATCAGTCCACAAGTGCTTCAGTACCACTGAAGGCAGGGCCTTCAAGAGCTGGGGTTAAAGGATGCAGAGAGAGCCGAGTGTGCTGGGTAGAGAAAACTTTGAATATATCAGGAACAAAATGCATAATTTGGTATCTCTTCTGCTTGGTAGATGTTATCCCCATAGGACTTCCTCTTTCCTTATAGTCTCCACCTCAAAAACTCCTACTCTCTCTTCTCTGTTGGTGCTTGAGTACCATCTTTCCTAAGAAAGTCAGCTGAAACTCTCTCTTTTATCTGAATAAAACAATACGCCCACGCTCATTTTTCATACACAGTGTCACACACAAGCACAGCACAAATCCACTGTGGTGAGATCTTAGGGTACAATGCCTTGATCCTTTGCCTGGGGTTATTTCATCAAAACCCCACTGTAGACATGCCTTCATGAGTGTCTTATGCACTCCTCAATCCCCAGAAACTACGCATTGTTCATGTCAGGTAGATATTTAATAAATGCACAGAATCTATGTTTACTATCAAGAGAGGAAAACAGGATTTCCTAGTGAATTCACAGATTACTCCTTAACTCTATGTGTATATTTTTCATGTTAATAATCTAGGAAACTGAACTTCTCCTGTAACATTTTCTGGTTCAGCAGTACTAACTCCAGAGTAGGCTGTCACAGTCTTGTAGGCTGCAAGTAGGTTGCCATGGTAACAATGTTCTGGATGGAGGCTCTGGCTAAAGAGCTCTGCTCAACTCAAAAGAAGCTGCAGAATTTGGGGGGATATTTTGGTTCCTCCTCCTTCTTTTTTCCTTTCCTCCAAAGCTACTCTTATTTTTCAAGCAACTTGAAAGTTGAAATAAGCTAAGTCTCAGAAGCCAGCTCTCTTGGAACTCCATATCACACCCGGAATCAATTTGCCCACACAGAGCAGTGCACAGTTTGTTTTGGACTGTGTTTAATGCCTTTGTGTTTCCATCCTTTCCCTTTCAACTTTTGCCTTCTTTTGTTGTTGTTGTTTGGTTTTGGTCCTGCTGGTGACATTACTCTTTCTTTCTCTTTTCCTCATCCTCAGCATCACACAAAATTACCCCAAGTGTATCTGATGACATATGTATTACTTATTTTTCTTGGTACTACCATAAAATAACCCCCACCCCCACCCACTGCACACACAAAAGCAATTTAAGGAAGAAAGCCTTTACTTTGGCTCACAGTTTGAGGGTGTTGTCCCTCATGGCAGAGAATAGCATGTCAGTAGAGGTATGAGGCAACTACACTATGCCTACATTCAGCAAGCAGGGAGTGATGAGCACTGGTGCTCACCTATCTTTCTCTTTAATGTAAGCCAGGACTGCAGCCCATGGAACAATGCCACCAACATTTAAGGGTAGTCTTCCCACCTTACTTAACTCAATGGGGAAACTCCCTTACAGGGATGACTAGAGGTTTGTCTCCTAGCAGATTGTTAGTCCTTTAAATTTGACAATCCATATTAACCATCATAGCATCCTCCTTCTCCTTGATGACTGCATACAGGCAAAACCATCCACTTAGTCCCACAAAAGAAGGTGTGGGAGGAAGATTGCAAGCATTCCTTAGATCATCACCACATGAAAGACAAGTACCATGTTATATAATTTCCCAGAGGGTCTGTGTCAGGACCTGATAAAGAATGCAAGCAACTGCTTCTTTCTCATTCTTAGCTACATTGCGCTGTTTTGCTGGTGGTTATTTGCTCTACTCTGCACGAAAAGGAACAGCAAAGTAGTACATAGCTGGGAAACAAAGCCCCTAAGAAGCTCCTGTGAATGATCTCACACTAGACAGGCCCTAAAAACATGCTTGTTAAGTGACTGCTTGATGTTTCATTCTAACACAAATTGTTCCCAATTTCCAGAAGCCCAGATTGTGATTTTTTTCACTTTATAATAGTGTGAAGACAATATGTATTCAACAGAAATGATACTTCAGATCTTGAATTCTCATCTTTCCCTAGGCTAGTGATGGATGGTACAAAACTCTCTCGTGATGCTGTTCCAGCAGTGAGCCACAGCTGTCACTCAGCCCTTAGATTATCAAGAAAAAACAGTAGATTTTCCCTCCACATATGGAAAGGGACTGGATATTGTGTTGCTAGTCTACGCTGGCTGTTCTGATAGATATATGAATGTATTTTCAAATTATGACACTTCCAACTTAGGCTGGATTTATCAGGACCTAAGTCCATTTTAATTCAAGGAACACCCATAGTAAAAGGCTGAGCTGCAATAATACTCCCCTGAAAACAGCCCCCCACTTCCCTGGGTCACTGGCAAGCTTTCACATAAGAACACTATACACAATTAAAAGTGAAGAGGTTGACAGAGAAGCCCCACTGGTTTGGGGGACCCCTGCCTACCATATCACCACTAAAGGCTTTCTCCTGACCTCAGGCATCCCAAGAGGGTTCTCTTGATCTTGATTCACACAAAGCTAAAATTCCAGGGCAAAACCTGACAGTAACTCACTTCCACAATCAAACTGAAAAGCCTTTCCTGAGGCTAGTTCCCCAGAGTTATTTAATTCTCCCAGCTTCTGCGTTTCTGTTTCTTTTCCCTTCTCTTAAATAAGCTTATTCTTTTGATGCAATATTCATGACTCCCAGACACAAGGAGGGCCCTCCATTGAAGAAAGACGGCATTTTCTTCTGTAATGAGTTTCACCCTTCCTATCTCACTCAAACAGCCTCTGTTTCAGTTTTCCTGACAAAGCCGATATTTGCCTCAGCTTTCCTATTAATGTCAGAATTCTATGGGAAAAACCCAGGTGGCAATTCAGTCATGAGAAAGGGGGTGCCCACCTGATAACAACACCCAGTCTTTGCCTCATGGAGATATCTCTGGCCCATAGTCCAAGAGGAATCTGCAGCGAGCCTTTTCCTCTCCACTTCTGAATTGAGCTCAGCTCAACCAATACCACTGTTTCCTCTGTTCATCCCCTTGTGTGTGGCTTGGACTGTGTGCTGATGGGGTTTGGAAGTGGGCAATTGTCAATGGTGTGAGTATTTTCAGCTCAGGGAAATCAGTCAGGTTTGGTTTTGTTTAAGTAGCCACTGCTCCCACTGCTGTTTTCTTGCTACAAACATCATACAAGACACATGTGCACTCTGTGAAGGCAATTAAAGGCTTCGTAGTTTGTGAACCTTAGAGGTAGTGTCAGCAAACATCCGCATCCTATAAAGGTTGACAGGGAGTGCTGGAAACTTTACAAGAAGAACACAGCACAAATGAATAAGAAAGCTTTGCTCTTTTAATCATCTCTTTGGCCTTGAACAAGTGACATAGAGTCCATTTTCTGTTGTCTCAGGAGGGAAAACGGATGGATATTCCTAGAACAACTTTAAGGTGGTGTTAGAGCAGCTACACAAACTCATGGGCACACACACACACAAAAACAAACGAACAACCTAATTTCCAGGGAAAGAGATGACTTTAGAGCAAAAAAAAAAAAAAAAAAAAAAAACTGTCTATTGATGACTGTGCATTGGTGGAGAAGTTACAATCTTAGAACTTGGTTTCTATGTTTACATGGAGGGCAGAGATAACTATCCCCTTTGCACCTTTTGAGGTTTTGAGTAAACATCAGCGGATGAAGCGTCCTGGTGCACACAAGAGGTGACTCCCAAGAGTCACATTCCTGCCACCTCTCTAGTCTTCCTCTTAACTTCTGTAAGCTCCCACATGAAGTTTCACATGACTTGCTGAAGACAGACCTCCATGGTGTGTACTCATCACAGTCCTCTCAAGCTTCTTAGATTTGTGGTGCTGCGGGATAGAGGTTTAGCCAGGGACAGAGGTTCCTCGGACCAAGAGCCTCAGCTATGAGAGTACTGATGACAACTGAACTGATGGCACTATGCCATTCAGGGGCTGTGGTAGGTAGGGTGAAAAGAGAAGCCCTCCTGACCCATTTAGTGCAAAACTGGCAGCTTCATCTCTTGGCTCAGGCAGAATGCATAAACTCTGAAAGGAAAAGTGCTATGGCTACCTGGAATACTTTGGGGTTATGGGGTTAAAAGAGAGATCGATGGGAACCCTACTGTTAGTTGCCAAATCCCATTCTCCTTTTGCCAACGTGGTTTAAAATGAGATACAACAAGATAACAGTGAGGGAAAACGCTATGCTACTGAGTGACTGAGAGAAAACCCAGTGGGTTAACATGGATGACCAGAGATGGAAGCAGACAAGAGACATGGATCAGAAATGACACAAGCCATGTCTTTCCTGTTCTTCCATAGGCAGAACTTGATACCACCTGCAACAAAATGCAGAGAGTAGAACCATCTTTGCTTCCTGTCAACCTGATTATCTGCAGTACCTGGGGACACTGGAGCTGAGCAGTGACAACTTAAACAATGCATTTGATTGCAGCTGGAATGTGGCAGCAGCGCAGAGTCTGGACTTGCAAAGCCAAAAGTGCTCCATGGGAGACCTCATGAAGGAGCAAGATCAGCACCTCTCCCATTTTTCTTCCTTATCCCACCCAGCATTCCTCCATAGCACCAAAACCAGCTCAGAGCCTGGAACTAACACCCACCTTGGAGGCCCGACTGCTTGTATCATGTCACTGCCCACATTTTTACATCTAGCTACTCTATGCTCCTTACCTCATAGTGGACAGCACTCTGTCCAGACATTACCTAAGTCATCAGACTCACTGCCTTCCCGAAAGGGAGGTGACGGGAACCATCCTCCCTATTTCAAAGAGCTGGAGGCAGAAATGTTCAGGATCTGAAAGGCCTCCTCAACTGCTTGCAATAAATTATGGAAAAGACTGAGAGAAAAGAGCCCTTGAGATAGTGAGCTAGGATCAAAACACTCCTGCACTGCCCCTTCTGGAGCCCTCAACCTTTTTCTCTCTAGGGATTATTCTGACTGAAGTACCAGTCCCCAGCTCCAAGGCAAGGATATCTCTCAACCCTCCAGGGAATGCCCAGCACAGCTGCTTCTGTCTCCCTCACTGTAGCCACAGGCAGGCTTAACCACAGTGTGACTTGCCAGTCAGGAGTGAAGAGACTCATTCCTTTGTGAAGGTGCAGGGAGAGAGCCCAGGAAACCAATGCATGTTGTCTAAAATGTACTAGTGGGTTCCATGCAAACCCCCACCCCACCCCCAGTGCATAGCACACTGTCATTCCATCTGTCAGCAGGAAATATGATGAAATTTGTGCAAAAAAAAAATCAAGGCATTTATTTGTGGAAAGAAAGGAGAAGGGATTGTACCACCATGGAGGGTCATGATGGGGGAACCCACAGACACAGCTGACTAGAGCTTGGGGAAGCTCATGGACACTGGACTAACAGTCAGGAAGGCTACATAGGACAGACCTAGACCTTCTGTGTGTGTGTGTGTGTGTGTGTGTGTGTGTGTGTGTGTGTGTGTGTGTGTGTGTAGCTCAATCATGTAGCTTGATCTCTTAGTAAGACTTCTAACAGTGAGAGGAGTCCCTCTCCCTGGAGCTTAGCTGACTTTTGGTAACCTGCTTCCCAGCTGAATTACCTGGCCCTGCCTGGACTTAAGGGGAGGAGCTCGTTCCTGCCTCAACTTGATGTGCCATGCTTGTGCAAGCCCATGGGAGGCCTGCTCCTTTCTGACTGGAGATGGAGGAAGAGAGGCTAGGTAAGAGGGTAGATGAGAAAGGGAAAGAGACTGGAGATGAGAAGGGAGGGGAAACTGGTAGGTATGTAAAATAAATGAAAAAAATAAAAAACTGAGATGGCTAAGGAACATCTTAGTCAGTATCATGCTTGCCCCAGAAACTGAGGACTTCAGTTGGATCTCCAGTACTCATATGAAATTCCAAGTCAGTGGCATGTTCCTGACTTTTATGATTTATTTTCTTGAAAGAAAAAAAAGCTGTCATTCTTTGGACCCTATGGAAGAGACAGGGAATATATATATATTTGTACCGATGAGGCAGACAACCAAGTCTCCAAACCACGCAATCTTAACTGAATGTCCCAAAGGTGCAGAGAGCAGACTGTAGATGATAGAACAGGCTGACTACCGCAGCTCCATACTCTAGCCCTAATGGTCCCCAGGGGCACAGGCATCTTCCTTCTTTGTGCTGGCATCCCAGTTATTAAGTGAAGACATTCTCTACAGGCAACAGCTGTGAATTCAAGCTGTATCTTCTCCACCATGGCTCTACAAACCGATTACATCTTGGCCAAGGGCACAGCAAGGAATTGGCAGGTCTAAGCTTTGGGGAAAGTCTCAGGAGCCACAGTGAGCTACCCTCGGGCAGGAAGCAGAATTCACCAGCAAGGCAAGGAGAGGAAACAGAATTAAACACCAGAATGGTAAGTCTATTTCCATCTTGCCTAGGAGGGGCCAGGTCTTCTGTGTAAAAGGTTTGATTTAAAGACATTTAATCTTGTTCTCTGACAGAGAGGGTTTCGAGGAAGCCTTTCAGGCACACATCTGAATATCGAATGGCTTTGGGAGCTGCTTCTCCACAGAGGCCTTGCCTCTTCCTATCACAAGGACCAGTGTTCTCCTTCTAGGAAGCACTCAGTGCTAATTCAGCATTCTTTCCATGCTAGAGGAAAACATGAGCTTGAAGCAAGGGCCTGGATTCCAAATACTGAATAGGATTCTAAACCTGTCAACAAAGCACCTACTAGTCTCATTTGCCCAAACACTTTACATATTAATATTTTCACTTCACTTCATCCTTACAAGAAACATTAGAAAGAAAATGAAACTAAGGTTGACAGAAGTTCAGTAGTGTGTGTGAGACCAAAAGACTCCAATTATTCTTCCACAGAGACTCGCCTGTGTCACCCTACTACACATGAACTCTTCCTTCAAATTTATCACCAGAGTAAAGGATGAAAATTCCCTTGAAGTCCTAGTAGAGTTTTGGTGGGGTGTGAGCATGCCCCTGATATTGCTTTGGCTAAAGACAGTATCACCTCGGGTTGTAGATAGGATGAACATACCAATGATGAATTTCTATATCTGATACAAATTGCCTAAAGAGTTTCACTAACAGCTACCACAGAAGCCACTGTCCAGAGGAACAAAAGGAAAAAGATAAGGCTGGCAAGCTGCCTTTATAAAATCAGGTGGGAGATTAAGTTTTCTTTATTATCAATTAGAAGGTCTTTAGATTTACCAGCCATGTTTAGATAGAGGAGGAGGAGAGGGAGTTAAGTTAGCACCACTAAAAGGTGCAATAACTTTTATTACTCTCAGTGAAAATTAAAGACTGCTTTCATTATCCAAAAGCAATGAGGAAGCATTTTCACTTGGAACTACAGAGGACTGCCTGCTATGCCATGCCTGGGTGATGCCAGCCCATGTGCCCTTGTCACATGTAAGCTTATTACTGAGGATGTGTTCAGCATGCATCAACTTAGTGCCTGCCTGTCATGGTACTGGATGTTGAGAGAGTGTGAG
The DNA here is from genome assembly GCA_030556225.1 of Cricetiscus sungorus. NCBI lineage: Eukaryota > Metazoa > Chordata > Mammalia > Rodentia > Cricetidae > Cricetiscus > Cricetiscus sungorus. Next base: position 32,413,214 of record JANBXA010000730.1, read on the forward strand.
CAGGCAATGAGATCCCATTCCTGTTCATAAAAGGGTTTTAAATTGAGTTAGGATGACATCATCCATGTACAAAGTAATTAGCAACCAATTCAAGACACAGCTGAATATTGATGATAAAAACAAATAAATGCCAAATGACTTAAAGCAGCAAAAGGCCACAAAGAATGAGGTGGGTAGAGAAGATTTTATGAAGAAATGGGAATTGGCCTAAGTCTTTCGGAGGACGGATTGGATAAACACAGAGAAGAGAAATCCAAGTACAGAGATTAATTTAGGCAAAGAACTAGAGTTCAGAACGAGTGTGATGAAACTAATGCATTTTATATTTGTGTTTCAAATGACTAGGCAGAGATCAAGTGGATTGATTGCCCATCTAATTCCTCCCTGCTTTGCAGAGGAGAATTAAATGCTAACAGACTGAATATTTACAGAGGCAGAGTGTCCCTTAATGTGAACACCATCCCTTCCTAGGAATGCTGGGTGCTTACCCAGAAGTGGTGACAATAACTCGGACACATTCACAGCTCCATCTCTTCTGGGGGTGGGAAGTCCTGAAAGAACTGTGGGTATTAATGAAGGATACGGAAGTGCAAAATCACTGTATTGGCTCAGACCATTGATCAAACAGAGCAACATTCAGTCACTTAAAATGATAGCAAGCATATACCTGGTGGGCATTGTGGTCTTTAGTGGCCTTGAAAGGTTGGGGCTGATACCCTAAATACTCTCAGTTTTCTCATGGCAGCTGTTGTGGCTCCATAAATTACAATATACCTAAATTCATCTTCAACCAATTTGTATTTTCTGCCAGTATCACCTCTAAGGGTAATTTTTCATGTGTTTATTACCTTCTGTATATAGTAATAAGGACCCATTTCATTTCTCCTAAATTAATTCTCTCCTTCAAGCTTTTATGTGTGCCCCTTATTTCTAATACTCTAAGCTATTATAAGTCTACATCCAATCCTTACATTAAAATTTTCTCCTAACTGTTGTTGTTTTTAATTAAGCAAAGTTTCATAAGGTTTAGGCTGGCCTCAAACTCATAATGTAGCTGAATGTGACCTTGAGCTCCTGATCTTCTTTTCTCTACTTCACAAGCACTGGAATTAGAGGTACCACAGAGTTAGAAGTACCTTTGATTTATACGGTCCTGGGGATCGAACCTAGGGCTTAGTGTACACTAGGCAAGCTCTATATCACCTGATCTACATACCTCCCCTGTCCCTATTTGTTGGCCTTTACAGCTGGCTCTATTTCTTACTGACAGAAGTTTTATTTGTTTTACTTCCTTGCTTGTTTTTAACCATTGTCATCATCACCACCACCACCATCAAAACTGTCAATATTATCTCTTCAGATACATCTACTTATATGCCTTATAACATTCCCTTGGCGTAACACCCATCTCTGAGACTACTTGCTACAATTCACTTGACATGAACCAGCATGATATTTTTGCTTAGGAATGCTTACTTCTGTGGGAGTGACAAGCCCTCAGCCTTGGCTGGAGATACATTGCCAAGTCTAACACATTTGTATCTCAACATCTCTTGAAATGTTCAGATCAGATGTGACACTGTGCTTTAGGACTTAAGGTCTGGCTTGTTCAGTGCCATGCGGGGGAAGATGATATGACCCAGAAGAACAGAGGAGATGGTAAAGGACCAGAGGGAAACAGGAAGAAAGGGGGGTGAAGACAAGCAATGTCTTTTCTTTACTCCAAAGCTTTACAGAATAGTTAGTCCTTTCTAAAGATTCCAGTGTTGCAGAGTAAGTAAGTGCTCATGCCAAGTGAACAGCTCAGTCTTCTTGATGCTATCCGGCAGCAGTGGCCTCTTTGATTAGCTATGCTCCTATGAAACTTCTGCACTCCCCTTCTGGATGAATTTTTCATCACTCTTAAGGCCCTTGCCTTGGGGTTGTAGCTATGAGAATGAATCTTGCTTCAAGTTCCATTTTCTAAGAAACCTGAGTGAAAATAAACATCAAAATGTTACCAGAATTTTGTTGGGAAGCTAGTGGACTCCCTTCTCTGGTTCTTGCAATTCCAGAAAGAATGTGTCAATGTTACTGATGACCCAAGGTATAAATACATGGAAGTGGTAAGTAACGGTCTCAGGCCAGCATATGCTTTATGCCAAATAAAGAGCATAAACCATGAGATATTCCAAGGTGTGAGCAAATACTGTAACAGGGAAAAAAAAACCCTAGTGCTCATCTGATTATAAAAAGGAAGTTTGGTGTTTTTTTTTTTTTTTTTTAAGGAAAGATATCCTTCAACCCTCATCTAACTTTCTCTCACAACATGACTGTGTGTGGAAAATGTTAATGCCAATTGGTCAATTGTACACTAAAGAAATTTCATTATGATCTCTCTCTCCTACAGAATTATTAAAATGTTAAATTAAAAAATATATGAAGTGGTGATTTCTATAAGATCTCATGGTTAATGTTTCTTATTCCAAGAAGTACCCATTTATTCTCTTCAATATCTTAAATAGTTCATCATCTATGACATAGTGTTTCCAGCCCTCCACCCTCACTCAGGCTTTCTACATGATCAAGAAGTCCTCGAATACCTTGTCCTTTCTTCTATGTGGATATGATGCCAGGACTCTAACCACTATTCCATCTATCCACTCTGGGTATGGTTTTATATGCACATGCATTCGAATGTCATTTTTTTCTGTAAATGTTTCATCCCTCTCCTGAAGCTGAAGGCCTAAGCAGTAACCAGTGATCTGTGGAGTGAACTGAAGGTCCAGAGAGCCATTCTGTACCCCTGGCTGCTTTGCACACTAGCACAACAATCAAATGACTAAGTTCCTCAAACCTGGGGTGTCTGATATATTTGGCCTATGGTTTTACAATTCTACTTCAAGTTCCTTCAAAAGTGCTGGATGGATGACATTCCATTTTGATGATTTATTTAAACAGTTTGTCAGGTCAACAGCATCCTGTACGCATATGATTCAAAACATAAATGTTAGCTGTAGATGTAATTTTTCATGTCAACTTATGCACCAAGGGAAAATGACCTTTCTGCTACAGAGATGTGATTTCCCTACAAACAGTAGCTTGTAATGCCATAGTATAGCAGTCACCACATTCTAATAAAATAAAATAATGATAATTCACATGTAGGTTTCAATATAACAATGGTTATTTTTCAGGGGATTCATTTTTTCTTAATTAAAACCCTGTGGGAAATATGTTTTTACTTGTATATTTTTATTATTTTATCTGCAACATATTTCTAAAGAGGATTCATAACTTGGAAAAACTGGATAAAAATGAAAACAAAAGAGTCTCCATTTTTCATAAGCCTCTTTGGAGATAATGCCTTAGTTCTGCAGGCTATACTCTTCCCAAATTTTTGCATTATGCCCCTAACACATCCTATTCATTGTAGTAGGCTTTTAGTAGCTAAGTTCAAAGATTATAAACTACATTTAATGTTGTTTTAAATTATTCAAAATTCTCGGAACCAAAGAATCATTAGTTAAGGATGTTACCCACAAATTGTCCACATATTATGATTTTTAAAGCTGAATGAGTTCATCTAAAGCAAGTGCCCAGTCTTAAATATTCTTTCCCTTAGTTTGAAGATCTAACAGCCATTGCTGTTTTTGAAGTTGGTGCGTGTCTCTGACGCTTCAGGAGTATATGCACCAAACATGAGGTTCCATAAATGACTCCCAAGTCACTGTAACAATCTTGAAGAAACATCTGAGAAACACTCATGCTCCTCTTCCCACTCATCTCTCTTTCCTGTGATTTCAACAGTTTGTGTACCCTGGAAGCAAAAAGGTTCAGAAAAGCAATCCGATTTGGAGCCACCTAAGTTAGAGCTTTATTCCATGGAATGAATGAAAACTTGGCAGCACTAGCAGCCGAGCCATAGATGTCTGTGAAGAACACTGACCTCCAGGTAGAGCAAACATGTTCCTCTGCTCTGGGGATAATACTAGATCAAGACATGAGATGTGAATATAATAAATAATCAAAAAGAAGTGTGACTAATCTGAGAAGAAAGAGGAATAAGCTTCTGATTGTCAAAGTTGTCAGAGGTGTCAGAGAGTGCTAAGAAGGATGATATCACCTTCAGATAACTCCGGGATCATGCCACCTTTCACAAATAGTGAAATTAATATCTCTCTCCTTCTCCCTTTCTCCCTCCCTTACCACCTCCCTCCCTCCATTCCTCCTCCCTCTCTCTCCCTCCAGAGTTGTGTGTCCCAGGCTGCTTCTCTTGTATCACTGTGGCAGGTTTATGCAATTCTAGGGGCCAAAATCAGGACACCAAACACACTAGGAATTCCCTCTACCAAGTGAGATACATTCCCAGACTCAATATGATTAATCATAACATGGTAGCCAACCTAGATATTTTTAGGCAGTGTCAAAATTCCGTGCAAACTTGTGTAAGTGCCAAGAAAGTAAGTTCCAGACATGTATAAGTTTTGTGGTCATACAAGTTGGAGTGGCCTCCAAATAAGGAACTCAGATCTAGGACACTGTCAGTCAGGCATGAAAAGAAGAGGTAAATAATGTTGCAAAGACAATATAAAAAATCAGTTCAAGGATTTTGGATGTGGAGCATATAGAAGCAGGTTTTAGGAATGGGTTTTGAAAGACTAAAGGGTGTCTGCCATTAAATATGGAAAGCAGTTGTTGGAAGGGATGAATTGACTTTCAAGTTTGGAAGCAGTCAAACTAAGTGTTCTGCATAGAAAAGCTAATAATAATAATAACAATAAAAGACACAGCAAAATAGCAACAACAAGATAGACAGACAGACAGACCGACCAACAGAGCATTTCTGATGTGATTCACAAGTTATGCTACATTCTCTCCTTGTGAATTCATCTTTGAATAGGTAACAAGAATCCTGGGTGACACCACTGAATTTCACAGAAGAGGAAACAGGTTCATAAAGGTGAATTGTTTTGTCTCAAGGTCACAGAACTTGTGAATAAAATAGCATTCATGGGTTTACTTTAGTTTGTAAACTTGATTTTTCAAATCTTTTTGACATCTTTTTTTTCCCTGTGGTTCCTTCCATTAAAGTTTATTTCTTGATGGGGCAATCTTGTCTCAGTTAAATGAAGTGAAACCAGACATTGCTTTCATAGTCATGTGCACTCTTCATTAAAAGGTTAGGCCCACACTCCTGAGCAGTTGGAGTCATATCCTCACTCCAACCATAGGAGAGGCCAATAGGAGACCTTAAAACAATAGCAATAACAAAAATCATCCATTTCCCCAGGATGTTAGCTGTATGCAGAGAAGGTGTCATGACAAGCTGGCACTCTTAAACTGTCTCTATGGTTCCTTCTCTGCAATGATTTAATGCCAGAAATTTCAGTGTCAGCTCCCCACTCAGAAATATCACACTGCAGGCCACAGGATGCTGCCCTGTCATTTACACTATGGTCTCTGAGCTGGAAGCAGGGATTATGTACCTAACAGTTAGCCAAGGTAAGGACCACACCCTTCAAGTCAAGGCTCTAACACCCTGGGATGCAGCTCATTAGGGACCCTAGCTTGTTAAGGCCCATCACATGCTGCCAAGGGTAATTAAATCAGGGATTAGTGTCACCTAGAGAGTTTGGTGTGAGCCTGGTCCATGTTAAAGTGCTTGACATTGAGTGGTGAAGGCACACAAAGTTAGTGTTAGCTCTTGGCATGCAGCATTCTCTCTGAGGTTTGCAGTTACTGGCTGTTGGGTCCCTGAAGTAGGAAAAAGCTTTACCTTTCAGTTTCCCAAAGCTTTTTTTCTATATTCTGAGACCCAGTTTGCACTTACTGGATATTTTTAATTAAAGTGCACCACACACTTTACTTTTCAGTCCCGATTAAAAATACCTCCCCTGAAGTCACAAGAAGCTCTTCTTGTCCATCCTCCCAGGTGGATGGAGCTGTGTAAATGGATCTTGCTCCCATGCTTGTTCCTTGTCTGCCCTTGGTATAGCAAAATGTGTTCATCTAATTATCTGGAAATATAAATTAATACTACCTTTCTGGAAAGCCATTTGGCCATATGTTTGAAGAACTTAAATAAAGATAATAACTTTTTAAAATGTAAGTGTGCTTCTGGGAATCTATCCTTAAAAAAAATCAGATATTTAAGAAAAAAAAGTTTGCAGCACCAAAGTTGTTCACAACAGCATTGGGTACAGTTGCAAAGACATAGAAATGCCAGTATTAAGTAGACTATTACATTCTCATGGTGCAGTAATATTGTTCATTCTATTGGATAGGTTCAGTTAAACAGATCTTCTTCACAAGCCTGGGAGACTATATTGCTTCCTAACTCTGTAAAGCCCTGGGATGTTAGCAGTAAGCTGTGTGTACCCATGGCCCTCTTTTTCAGAGTTCACAAAAAGACATTATTTTTAGGTCCTGATAATTTGGGGATTTACCCTCATTGATATTTGAAATGAGAAAATATTTTAATGTTTGCATACCACACTATTTCAAGTAGTTAAAACTGATAGTATATGGAGAAAATGTTTTTAATGTATATTTTCCCTTTATATTCTGTACAAATACAGTGATTATACATTATCTTTATGGCTTCAGGATGTGGAAAAATATTGTATTTCTAAAACCATGCAAATAAAAGCAAATTCAAATCCAATCAATGCTTTTCCCATAAATAGAAAATGTGATTCTTCTCTTAGTGAAGACAACCCAGGCTGAGAAGATGGTTCAGTGGGAAAGCGATTGTCTCCCAAGCATGAGCACTTAAGTTTAAATCACCAGCAGCCATGGAAAAGCCAAAAACATAATGTCAGCAAGGCTAGTGCCAGAGAAGCAGAAACAATAAGATTCCTAAAGCTTGCTGCCTAGCTACTTTAGCTCAATTGATGAGTTCCAAGTTCAATGAAAAGATGTATGCATATACATATATCACATCACACACACACACACACACACACACACACACACACACACACACACACAAGAGACATACATGCATACCATATATACACCTACATTCACTACACACAGAGTAGGGGGTCCTATTTTTCACTTTAAAGTTTCCTGCTAGTATCTTTTAATCTTCTATTTGAACTCAATAATTGCTAAGTGGAGATGGCTAAGAAGCAAACAAAGTCACCAGATAGGAGTTGTGGGAATTGGCTTATCCTGTGGCTTCACTCATACAACTTTGATTGATGCCCCTGCATGTTTTATGCTGACCCCAATATCTTCTAAGCCTACTCCTCATGAGAAAGCATTAGTAGATCAGCATCAGGCTCTCATTTGTGCATCGAGATCACCGTTTCAACATATCACCCCAATGGTAATCTGGAAACAGTATTCATAAATCCACCAAGGACTAAGTGCATTGGTTGGCCCTAGCTGGCAATGGCTCTAAAGACCCGGTCATAAAGGAAGTTCCTATAATCCTCTGCGAGCCACCTAGTACCTGCCTTAATATATGCTCTACAACTTGCTCATCAGAGTGCCTGTGTTTAGCAGGTGTGAAGCTAACAAAGCTGTTCTCTGAAGACCTGATATCACACATTTGCTCATGCAGTTCCCCAGCAGAACTGGGTGTTAATGGATATTCATACCCAGAGTGAGATGGAGGTAAAAAGAGAAGGATGATAGTCCTATGATGGCAGTCTTCCTTTCTGGAGGGCTTAGCTTAGGCAATATTCTCCAGGAGAAGAAGCTTCAGCTAGTCTTTTTAGAGTGATTCTAACACCCCAGAGTCAGGCTCAGATGTTGTAACTTTTCTTGGTGGATCTTGTCCAATTAAAGTATCTGCAAAGCTGTAACCTAAGAATAATCAGAATAAGAAGAAATACTAAGCAACGACTATGGGAATGTTCTTTCTTAATTCCCAGTGGTCAAAATAAAAATTGAGCTTAGAGCAAATGGGTAGCAATCACCTGTGGTGGAATTCAAAGCAAGTTCTGTTGGGAAACACTGCCCAAGCTTTTCTCTTTCCACAACATCTTGTCACTTTAAAAAAAACTTAAGGTTTTATTTTTAAAAAGTTAAAATCGGTTTTCTTTACATGCAAAGTCCCTGTGCCAGGTGGGCTTGAATGGCATTCCAATAATCCACTTTGCCTCTTTCATCTCTATATCTAGTGATGGATTAAGATGCCCAAAGTGTAATGATAGGGCAGGAATGGAGCTATATCTTTTTATTAATAATGCTTGCACATTTAATACCATGAGATCAAACTCTAAAGCTATTATATTACCTACCACCCAGCTAATAGAATGATTTTCCACTTAAACATCTATCAGTAATTTGTAGGTAAGCATTTCTACTTGTGTACAAATAGATGAGAAAGGGTGGGAATGGGAGTGTTCATAGGTTATCCTTGTAAAGAGTCTGTCTCGTTTTTATTTTTGAAGCAGAAAAAGAAGTGAGATTGATGGACAAGTCTAAATTGTTGTAGACTGTACTTAAGAAAGCTCTGTAACAAAAAGGAGCAGGTAGCTTCAGCCTTGACTCTTATATTCCTTCATGCCCTGATTTATTTAGCTGATGTTCACATCAGATGTCAAGGAGATAAAGCCTCTGTACCATGACTTGTGAATATAAGGCATGCAAGGAGTGTGTGCTGAATACATTTATTTATTTTACATAGCACTGGCAGGAAAGAGGGCACAGATCTCTGGATCCCCAAGTTGCAATCTGTTGTGCTAACACCTGCAGAACCCATCATTCCTTGTACACAGTTGGCCTCTGTGCTTCCAAGGAACCTGAGATGTGCAGATTAATAATGAATTGAAAACGCTAAGAATGCCATTTCATCAACACTAAGTGGGTTACGTTTTCATTTCACTGAGTGCCTTCTTGCTTCTGAAACACGGGCCCACAAAGAAGCAGCACCTAGCTGACCTCTGCACCACTCATTATCCACTCCTGTTCTATCACAGGGGCCTAATCAGCTCTCCCAGCACTGGTCTTGTTAGAACACACTGGTCTCCCACCCCTGGAGCTCTGCCTAATAGACTACTGGAATCAACCTCACCTCAGTAGTTAAGAATTGCAAGGAGTTTGGATTTTTGTTCTTGATATGATCCATTGTCACCCCCCACCTCCCATCTCACCCCCTCTGCTATACACACAGGAGTGACTCAGGCAAATGCTAAACTGCTTTTTCTCTCTTACTACTATTCAAAGGACAATGAGAAGAGCTATCCTATTTAATGCTTTAAAGGAATATGAAGGAAATTTATTGTTTCAAGGCTGCACAAATCTTCAAAGAAAACTCCAGTGAAAAACAATGGGTCTTTATGGCCTAGAAATATTGATTTTTCCCCCTAAGTTTTAAGAAATAACCTTGCTGAATGATGCTACAGAATGCAAAGAGGTGGCAAGAATGCATTAATAATCATCCTGAGAGAAGTTAGTTATAACAATAATCCAATGAGAAACAAGAGGCCAGGGAAGACTCTGTAGCAGATTCATAATGAAGTAATTGGCGTAGTGAAGGCACAGGTTTCCTCTTCCTCTTTCCACATTTTCCTCAAAGTCTTCAAATGCAATATTGAAGAAATGTTGTTCATGGGATCCTAAGAATTATGCTAAACAAGGGGCAGAGGAGGTAGGTAGATGTGCTTACAGCAACAGCATACTACTTTTGCTCTGTTGTCTTCTTTCTTATCAAGGAGGAATGCTATTTTTCCATTAATTCTGTGCATCTAGCTCCATCAAGAGTGCTCTAAGCCAGATGGAAAAAAGTTGGGATTCATTTGTAACTAAGATTAGAGACCCTTTCAAAGGGGTTCATTTATCAAACAAAGATGGATCCTGTTTATCCTACCAGTACCCTAACTCCACTTTCTGGCAGTCTTTAGTTTACCCAGATAAGCCTTGGGTTTTACTAAATAAAATTTCTTAAAGGCATCACACAGCAATGAGCCATGTTGCACATTGACATTTAAATGGCAGCAGCTTTGAGAAAAAAGCCTGCTCCAGCTAAAAATTTCATCTACTTTCTAAAAGGGAAAGATAAGGGCCATCAACACTCTGTAAACTTCCCAAGGCCAGGGAGCATATTGAGGGGTATATAGGATATGGGGTGGGGGGAGTAAAGACTGAACCAAGCCAGGCTGTCAAGTTGCCATGTTTTGCCTATGACTGCTCTTCAGTCTCCATTCACCTGTTATGAAACACAGGCTTGGGCTAAATGACCTTAAAAATACTTTCCAGCTTAAACATTTGAAAACTTTACCACTCAAAATATGCCCATGACCTAAGGGCATAGCTAACACCTGCAGCCTGTCAGAAATGTTATATCTTGGTACCCCACCCATAAGTACCTAAGGAGACTGTACTTTTTCACAGTATCTCCAGGTGACTCATCGCATGTAAAAGTTTTAAAAACATTGTTCTAGGATATTTCATCCAAGGTTTATGAAGAATTTCCAACTCTAACTTGAGAATTATAAAATAAATCAAAATGAATGTGACTTGGTGACTTCCAAAGAAACCATCACCATTGCTATTAAGATGTGACAGAGCTAAAGTTTTCCACCAATTCAGTTGCTTCTTCCTTTAGTGTTCTGTCTGCTCAGACTTGTCTCCCAGCACAGCCCCATCATGCAAAACCTCAGAAGTCATTGCTAGGGTCTTCGTGGCTCTTCTCATGAGGAACAACCTTAGCTCAACTGGATAGCTTTCGGGTCCTAAGATTATTTTGTATGACATTTGAGTAAATAGCCCCATAGAATATTCTCTGTGTCAAAGCATCATAGAAACTAGCACTGTAGATTTGGTCAGAAGTCTGTGTTCATTGATTTGGATCTGCCTGTGAGATGTCAACACAACTGAATTCTGTTGTGAACCATGATTGCTGTCTTCACCTACCCAGAGGTTAGCCAAACCATAATATATCACACCTTTCTTTGGCTTACATACAACACTATGCTACATCCTGTGAGAACAGATATGAACATTTAGGTTACTATTTTGAAGGTACAAGAAATGCTTAGACCAGGATTTCCCAACCTCTGCACTATTTCACTCTTTGAACCTAATCATTCTTTATTGTGGCTGCTGAGCTCTTGAAGGTGTTCAGCATTTGCTGGTCTGCCCATTTGACACTTGTAACAATATATATCTCTAACAATTGCTAAGCACTCTTTGTTTGTAGAGTGGGTGAAAAAAAATCACCCTGTTGACTACCTGCTGTCTGACCCCTTCTAAAATTAGAATGTATGGTGCTATCAACTTGGAAAGCATGGGCAGGGTTTCTTCCACTCCTGGAAATTGTTGAGTGAAGTTCTGGTTCTGGAGCTATAAGAATTTGGCGCAATCACACAAATACAGAACAAGTTCATAGATTGGTGAGATAAGCAAAGATGTATAGATAGTCTATTCAAGTCAAGGGATTGGTGTAAAAGAAGAAAGATTCAAGAACTGGAAGAACTGTGATCTCGAAGAGGAGAAACTAGATGGGATAGCCTGCCTCTAATACAGGAACACCTCTTCCTAAAGAGCATAGGTCCTTTTTAGAAAGGCATACCTGATAGAAAAATCACAGGCCTTTTCTCAGCCACAGATTTTGTGAACTAAGATGGAAATGATAGGGGACAAAAGAGAAAACAGTTTAGAGGCACCTAATAGGAACAATCATTATGGAATGAAAATGTTACTTTGAAAGGCTAGTTCCTGGAGGCAAGACTGCCAAACATAGGTCCATAAATGGCTGGCATGAAATGCACCCAACCCACTGTCTTCATTATACATAAAGTTCATAGAGACAGACAGACTTGTCCAAAGTCACAGTCACCCCTGGTCAGAGTTGGAACACAAATCATCAAGTTCAATGAAGGCTTAGGCTTGCCTTTGAACAACATATACCTAAAGCTATGTCTAGAAAACATTTAGGAGCAATGACTGCTATGCAGTCAAACTGAACCTGTGTCTCTTGCATCTTACTCTAACGTTCTCTCCAATATTCCTTTCTGTTTACTGTGATTTATAGTGATTTTTATAGGCTGGAAAGCCTATAAATGAAATGTTAAATAAAATAGCATCTAGTATATTGAAAAATATAAAGCATGCATCTATGGGTCTTAGAACAGAAAAAGATGAGGATAAAGTTTGGAGTGAGGTTAAGAGACCTGCACTCAGGGAGGAAGAAGGTGCCTTTAAGGTACCAATGACAAGAATAGAGTCCTCCAAAGGTTGCAAAAGGCTTGTGATAATAAAGTGGTCATTTCATCTCTCAGCAACCAAAACAAGCTTCAGAAACAAAGCCCAGATCAACAATTCCTAGGGGAGAAAGGGATCCAGCCATTAAGGAAGAGAGAGATGGCTCTTCTGAGATAACATGCCCTCTCACCTTAAAAAAGTCTGGCTTCCATTCAAGGTCAACTTTAGAGTGAGCAGATTGGGACTGTAGAATTTCCCTGCCCTATACAATCTCTCTGCTTCCTATGCTGACATCACTTATCACGGGATAAATCTTCTTATTTCACCACAGAAATAAAAGGCTTAAAATATAACTGCTGGGTGGGTACTATGCATGCTAAAACTCATTCACATTCAACCACAGTCTGTGAGTGAAAGAGCATTCATGGGATGAGATCCTCTAATTTTTGTGGTGAAGAAGGAGATGCCATTGAAGAATCTGGTTGCCGAGGTGAGACAAGGAAAAGATAGGTCTGCAGAGGGAAGAGGCTGCAGCCCCACATATATTTAGAACAGTTGGTCATTTTGCTGACCCAACATGGCTCCACCTTCAACTGGACTGGGACAAATAGCTGTGTCCTGAGGAGGTTTTGTCATGCTAATGCACCCAGACAGCTCTGCTTCAGAAGATTTAGAGGGGGTTTTTCTGAGTTTGTTTGCACCAAGCTGAGCTTCCTTAGAAAGACTTCATTAATCAGGATATCACTGAACTGCAAAGGAAAGGACACTTGGGAACTCCCTGACAGAAGAGGCAGCCTGAGTGGAGGCCAAGAGAGGAGCAAGAAGGGACATGTTCTTGCTGCCAAACTCTGTGCCAGCTTCCTGCAAAGACTATTTCCTGCAGTTTTATGGGCAAATGCTATCTCCTCTAAGCATGCAGAGCAACTCAAGTTAGTTGGGTGGTTCTGGCTGTTTAAAATAAGTTGAAGATTCTCTGACACTAAAGCCCTTGTTCTTTCCACCCTACTATGCCGAAAAGCAAGGAAGAAAAAAGAGCCTACTGAAGAGCCTGGTGCAAGTTAACAAGATGGAGCTCAGGATTTTCTATATCTCATTAATTTAATCTGTGACTATCCATTAAATTTCTGGGGTGAGCATAATACTGTTCTAGGTTCTGGCAGGAACAACTTCTCTTATGTGTCCTCAAAAGACACATAAGAAACACTATCTACTGTACACAAGTGTATAGTTTGGGGAAAAATGAATAGCTAAGTATTATAAAACTGTGCAAATTCAATAACAACAACTGTGAGCATTAGGAGTGACAAATACCTAGATAAAACAAGGTAGTTATAGTGGAAGGGACTTTATGAGAGAGAAGGACTCATTGTGAACACTGTAGGATCCAGAAAGAATGACATGATGCAAAAAAGAGTCAGGACCAGAGTAGACAGGTCCTGATCAGAAACTCAAGTCATGGAGGTCTTGGGTAACACTGAATCCTAATACAGCAGAGATTCCTGGCAGTGACTGGGAACACTGGAAATCACTGTCTTTTAGGATCAAATGCAAAGTGCTGGTGGACTTCAGGATTCATCTAATGCAATTACTATCCTAATTTTATAAGTGGAAGATTACAGTGGAAGTCCAGTGGCAGGTCAACCATTTTGTTATGGTTAGTTATCACCTATAAGGTAAGTGACTTTGCTATGAAATGAATGAAAACATCCCTCAAACACCATCACTTTGACCTAAAAAATGTGTTCAATTGTTTCCAATCAAAGGGAATATTAAAATACAGACCCATATCAGCTGCCAGCAAATCTGTAAGAATATATGAATGGATGGATGAATAAGGGAAGTCTATCTTCATAGTATTGCTATAGTGAACACGTTTTTATTAAAAAAAATATTATAGTGATGAAAACTGGCTCTTCTTGGAAGCCACCATGGCTCTCCAAACATTATATCTTGTTGCTTTTCATTCATGGATATGTGCAGATCTTCAACTGGTATCATCTGTCCCATCAGAACAAACCCCTAATTTATCTCTGACTTTCCTGGCACACAGTAGACATCATATAATGTTTCATGGATACATAAATAAGTAAAATAATCTTCTAAATGTAATATAACCCTATTTACTGCTTTAAAAAAATAAAGCTAATCTCTCACCTAGCAGTTCACAGATAAAGATAGATAGAACAAAATACTGGACACATTCTGTTGTCTACATTGTAAGTGCTTATCGTTCATCCACACTTGGATTCATTTGGGTATGGTACTGTGTGTTGGTTAGGTGTAATTTACTCATAATTCCTTGTGAGGTTGCTCATCTAAGCCAAGATTGGTCTTTCGATTAAGGAGATGGTGAAATAAAAACAGGCCATTACATCCAATCACATGGAAAAGGGAAATAAAGGCTAATAAACCAAAGACCTATAGGATTACACACTGTTCTCTGGACATCAGAGGCTTTCGGGTCAGTCAGACTGAAGTTGGGTTTGTTTACTACTTAATTAGCTGTGTGTTCTTGGTGAAAGTACTTACTGTATAAACCTTAGTTTACACAGTGATAAAATATACTCACTAATATTGTAATAATCATTATTTGAGTCATGGATCTAGTACATTTAGCATAGGAACATGCACATGGAGGGGGAACACTGAGTCTGTGTGGAGCCTTCCTTATTCTGGAATGTGCTCATTATGGAAAGAAATCTATCTGACTGGTGGCTATTTGGGACAAGAATCAGTCATGACTACATTCATTCTGCTCCTCGAAGTGGTCTTAGTGTCTACACTCCTGAGGCACATACTTGTCTATTCTACCTCTGCAATTTGTGATGGGTGAGTAACAGCTCTGTTTCCAAGGAGATATCACACATGCAGAGGTGAGTTTTATTTTGACAAAATGTTAAGGAAACCTTTTAACTATATCAAAGCATTGTATCCTTGCATAGTTTTATCAAATAAATGTGGTGTGTTCATTTCCACCTGCTGGCTCATATCAGTGCCTTTTCATTAGTTGTGACGTTGGTTAGAAGAGAAAAGTAATACTTAATTACTTTGATCTCAACAATAAGTATTTTTGCAAATGGCACTTGGCACACAAACCAAGAAACAGCTATGTGCTGTAATTCCTCACATGACTGCATGAAATTGCCTGATAGGATAGCTGAATGTCAGATTAAAGTACACACGAAATAAAATACTTCCTAAATATCCTACCTTCTCTCTCAGCATGAATAAATGGCCTTCATGCATCATCTAGGGGACATTGGTTTTTACTAGAACATAAAAAATGCTATTAACATTACACTATGAACCCTAAGTAGAGATCCTCTAAGATGGCTCCTTCAACCATATTTATTCGGTGTTTACTGTTATTTGAGGCAATAAAAATAATAATTGCAAATTTCCAGCAAATTTTCAAATTCTACACAAGATGGTTGGTATGTTGCTCCATAATGAAACTGCTATTATATTTTTGCTAGTACATATTTTAAAAATATGCCTGTAGTACCAGTAGTTGTTACATGATATGAAAAACCAACAAATAGGAGAATAATAAAAAATAAAGCAAGTCAAAGCCAGTGCAGAACACCGAGTTAGCTACAGTTTATAGGTCTGATGTTTATAAAATTGCACATAGTTGCTCATCATCATCTGTGGAGGCTGGTACCAGAACCCATGGCAGAGACAATAATCTGGAGTTGCTCAAGTTCCTTGTAAAAGTAGCAGAGTGTTTGTAAATGACCTGCTCATACCCTCCTATATGCTTCAGATAATTCTGGATTATTCATAATACCTAAAACAGGACAAGTGGTGTTAACATGTTTGTTATATCATACTGTATAAAGACTAGGACCAAGAGAAAATGTCTATACATGATTGGTAAAAATGTGTATGCATGTGTGTGTTCAATTGACTGAGTTCCAGATGTGAAGGCCACAGATACAGTCTGCTACTCCAGGGTACCTCAAGACGCAAGAAAAGGAATTCAGAACCAGATGATGTGACTTGATCTGGACATCTGAGCAACATAAAAAAGAAACACGAGATGACTGGTGAATTGCAGCTACTGGCCAAAGTTTCCCACATACATTGCTGCCACTCTTCCCAATCAAGATTACACACACACACACACACACACACACACACACACACACACACACACACAAAGGAAAGAAAAGAAAAGAAAAGAAAAGAAAAGAAAAGAAAAGAAAAGGAAAAAAACCCTAAGAGGATCTAATAATTGGGAGGCCTGAGTGTACTTTCATTAGCAAACACTGATTAAGAAGCAGGGGGAAAACAAAGCAAGGAGTGATGATTCATGCCTTTAATCCCAGCGCTTGAGAGGCAGTAGGACAAGAGGGCTGCCATGAGACTGTAATGCACAGGGAATTAAACAAGGAAAAAGGGAGAAAATAACAATCCCCACAGCATATGCCATAATACCCCAAATCATATTTTGCTCTATCTGTAAGTCATTATTTAACCTAATAACTTCTTGACTTCTCTGGAGACAACGAAACTGGGGAGACTATGACTGAAGCGCTTTGTCTCAGAGAGCTCACATTCACTAACAGTGAGGACACACGCCGTGCATCAAGATTTCTGAGGCAAGGGAACCTCACATGGCTGAGCCGCAAATTATTTAAAGTGATTTTGACTCCTGAGGGAGCAGAAAACAGTGAACTTCAGAATATGGATGTCAGCAAATTCCCTTCCAACTTCCACAGAAGTCCTCCCAGCCCTCTGCGTGCCCCTGTGGGTATCTACAGCTCTCACATAGCTGTCCTGCTCCAGAGTTCTTAGTAATCATCTCTGCATAGAACTCAGAGGATGTAAAACTGCCACACAGCAACATGATTTACATGGTGACCTGGAGACTAAAGCAGTTTTTGCATTTATATTGGGGAAAATCCATTAACTGGATAATTTACATTTCCCTCTCGAAACTCCCTCTAGTATGAACATTTCCAAGTTGTTGTCAATGTCCAGTCTTTGGAAGAACATTAACTTCCATCATCAGCACCATAATCATCAATCTACATTGTAATGTGAAAATTACAGGGAAGTCAGATTTGCTATGGCCGTGTGCAGGAACATTATTCTAGGCTTGACCACTATCCACCTATTGGATGGAGAATGCAAATCACTTAGAAGTGGTACCCTGAAGCAAAAGGCCTGTTCTGGGAAGCCATCATCCTGGAAGCATCCATCGTAAGAGCTGCTTCCAAAGTAAAAAGAGGTTAGGAAAAAAGTTCTTCAAATATCTAAATCATGCATCTCTTTCAACAGATATTCCAAAATACTAGCCATTCAAATGATACTTTCACAATTTGTATGAAATTGAATATTAGTCATTTTCTTTGAAATATACTTTAAGTTAATTTTTTTCATAAACTGAATTCTACACACACACACACACACACACACACACACACACACACACACACACAAAACTAATGAAATGAGGAGCTTGATGTGGTTATTAATTATAATCAGGACCCTTAATATGTGGTCCAGACTGACTTCAAAGAAATCATCCTTTTGTCTCAGCTCCACAAGTGCTAGACTATAAGAGTGTACCAGTAACTAGACCTATTATGACATATTTTAAAAAGATACTCCAAGTGCCATTTAAAGTATTCTCATGCCCATGTCAACTTAGCTTTATTGTAATAAAACAACTAGACAACATGTTAGATGATAAGATGAATAAAAAACACATAGGTGTTTCTCGGGATGCTCTGCAGTGTTTTGCTGCTTTCCAAAAGCCTAACGTCATTTCAAAGTAATAAGATGCTGTTACTAGGCAATCCCAGTCATGAACAAATTCAAATGGGTAAAAATTTCCATCCATTTACCATATGGTTTATCTAGAACTCTATCAAGTCCCTGTGAAAAGTATGCTCATTGTGATACTATGTTTTCTATTCTACCTTGTGTTGATGACATCATAGGCATGTGATCTCTATACCAAGTCACCTGAATATATAAGACTAATTGGGAAACAAGTTTAGTGACTAGGAGGAAGTAGAACTTCATACTTCTTAGCACAAGCTCATTGGACTAGACTCCAATCCCCATTTCTTACAATCAATTGATTCATTCAAGAAGTGACAGTCTTCAAATGCTGGGAAAGGCAGAGTAATGTTTCACTGCATATATGGAAACCATGGGGCTCAGTGAGACTTCAGCCCCTCCCACAAAAATTATTTAGACTTGGAAAATACTTCTCAAAGGCTGTGATGCACCATTTGAGGATGTTACAGATTGGAAATTTTCAAGGAACCTCTTCTCCATGCACCCTATGGATAATTGGTGGGATAGGAAAGCCTTTCACTTACTTATCATTTCTAAAGATGTGTCACTGAAAATTTTGGAAACTCTATCTGGGCTTTTCAGGACACCGTGCATATTTAAATGGCTAGATTTCTAAGGGTTCAGTCTTCAGGTTTGCCAAGCTCTAGCCTGACACTGAAGAACCAGGTTACTCTCTAGATTAACATTTAATCCTGGAAGAATCTGTTCTCCCAGTTTCTCAGGTGATCAATGAAGGCACAAATACCTGGGATTCCGAGTGCCTGGTCTAGCATAGCTCAAACTCTGCCAGAAGCTCTAGAATAACCACCACCATCTCCTTTAATATCAGGGCCCCAGGGAAATAAGCCAAAGTTGCTTTAAATGTCAGTCTTTTAACTGGTCTTCCTGGTGACTTTTAGGTAACCATAACAGTGTGCCTTCAGGCCCGAAGTCCCAAAGAAAAATGGTTAAATAAAAATACCTCTGAAAGCCCCTTTAAGTTCCCAGATGCTGAGACTCTTAACCAATCACCTTTCCTTCCTGTCCCACAGATATTCTCATGCAGTTGAAGGAGGTTTAGCCAAGCATGGCCAATCTAGTCAAGAAAAGCTCTGCCCCCTCCTTCCAAAATGAAAAAAACTCCTTATACTTCAGTAATAATAATAAAAAATTAACAGGATCAGAACTAGAAGTAGAATGAGATCACATACATTCCTTCTATCATTTGGTCAGTCAGTCAGTCAGTCTTATGTTCATTGACCAGATTCTGTGTACTCACCAAGCATGAACACTAGGGTCAGAGGCTAGGAAATACCAACACAGACAATCATGTCCTGGTGGTAAGTGTGACACCAGAGATATAAGCTAAGTGATGTAACATATTCATGGAAGTCAGTGGCTCTTCCTGGAGCATCAGAGTCACCCCAGCTGAGAAGCATTGTGCATTGACTGGGTCAGTAGTTCTCACATTCTTGGTCTCTACAACCCTTTTCAGTCCTAATCTTACAGAGCCCACAGAGAGTGTCTGTTCATATGAGCTGTGTCTATCAAAGTGTACCATATCTGAAGCCAGAACTGAGATATGTTAAAAGACAAAAACAAACAAACAAAACAAAAATAAAAAACAAACAAACAAGCAAAAAATAAAAAACAAAGCAAAAAAAAAAACCCAAAAAAACAAAACAAAACAAAACAAAAAAAAACCCACCTCACTGCCTCACTGCTTCACTTAAAAAACAATAGCAAACCTGCTGTATGCCAATGTTACCCATGGATTCTCTGAAAGATAATTATATTTATAAAACAAAGCTTGGTTAAAATGGCAGTTTCTAACATAATTTTGCAAAGCTTTTAAGTGCTGTCTTAGGAGTTGGAGAGAGAACTCCCAATGATCTTGAAGAAAACTAGAGTTCACTTCTCAGCATCCATACCAGACAGCTTACAACTGCTTGTGACTCCAAGAATTTGACACCATCTTCTGCCCTCCACAGGCACCTGAATGCAAGTGCTCATACACACAGACACACAGACACACAGAAATATTTTCTTAATCTTTAAATGGTGTCTTAAGAAGTCAGATAGACTCTCATCTCAGCTTCTGCACTAAACACATCACCAAGTTATTTTAGCTTAATTTTATAAAGATTATCATGCTTAAAACAGATATGAAATCATAAGTGGTCATGGCTACTTTTCTTTGATAACTACATCAGAGTTCAAAAAGTAATTTCTTTGTGGTGAGGGGTATGTGGGAGCAGAGAATGGAAGTTGAACTTTCTATGCATACTTGATATAAAATCCACAGTCAATTTTGAAATCTGAAGATACATTTTTCAGCCATGTATGCTTTTGAAGCAATACTTGGAAAATAGAAGAATATAGTTATTATATAGATTTTCTGAATGTCAGCCCATTTCATGCTACAGCTTTAAGAATTCTCACTCTAATATTTCTTGGTTCATCAGGAAAGTCTTTGGTTTTGGGAATCTGTGACATTATTGTGGCCCTCACAAGTTTTTATAATATTCTTATGCTTTACTTGAAAGCTTGAATCTTAGCCTGGGTAACCAATTGTCAGTGTTTGTTATTTAACCAAGTTTCTCTTTATCCATTTTTAAGGCAAACTTCACTAAATACATTTGAAAAGCTACAATTTCCCCACCTATTTACCTCCAAATAAACACTGTGTGATGAGACCAAAGCAAGTAGTTCAGATGGTGACTCAGACAATCACGCTGCAGTTTGTACCAAATACCCGTTTCCCATTTTAAGACTAGCAGAGGACATGTACACCAGGGTTGGTGTTTAACCAACAAATTGTTCATACTGCTTCATTTCCATCATCCCTAAGTAAGTGCTGGATCTATAAAAATAACAGTTGATGCAATTGGTCTTACTTCTACTGCTTTTCCCATAGGTTCCAACAACATCAATCAATATAAATATCAAATCAGCAAAAAAAAAAAAATCAGTGATGTCTTAACACAATGACACGATGATGAAACAATATCACAATATCACTTCAAAGAGCTTTGACAAAGGGTTGCACAGACCTCTAGGAGGCTGCCACATTCCTTTAAGAATACGTGAGCTAGACATGAGGGCTCTCTGGACTTAGCCTGGTGATGATCAGTGGAACTGAGATCGAATGTGCCCACCTACTTCAGACCATATAAGTACCATGCTGGAAGCTGGGTGCCAGATCGTTAATAATGTGTTTGCTGAGATGTTTATTTTGAAAAAATATAGCACTCTGAAGCCAGGTGTGACCTGGAACTGACTATTGAACCCTCAGCACTGGTACCAAGAAACATTGTGCTTGGTTAAGAAAGTGTCCTCCTTTGAGGAACTTGAAGCTTCATGGAGTGGTCAAATAGAGAAGACAATAACTTTAGAATGAGAATATCACTAAACAGATGTGCATGGAGTACTATGCAAAGAAAGGAACCCTCAGAAATTTTTGAGAAAGAGGTTGCACTTAAGACACACACACACACACACACACACACACACACACACACCACATACACATGTACACACAGAACATACACATTCACACACCACACACACATAGAATAATGGAAGCGATTCAGATTTAAGATATAAATGCCAGCAGCATGTTACTGTTTTGCAATAGAAGGCAGAAAGCTGGAGGTGACCTTGAGCTAGCCCCTTTACCTGGGTGTTTGACTTCAGCTCCAGAATGGATCCTGATTTTTTTCAGAGCCAACTAGCTACTGCATCATTCTGAAAAGAAAATGGTCCAAGGATATGCAAATGTAGTTCTGTTCTATTCACTAGACCAAAAATTATCAAGAGTGGCTTCCAAGGTCTACTGGGAAATTGTACCTTTCTTTCTTTCAAGAGAATGGCCAAATCAATCTTGGCTATTCCTCTGAATATTGTCCCTCATGTGACACCTGGAGCTGTTGCAATTACCTTATTATCAGTCTGACAATGAAACCCATACTTGTCATTTCAAGGGAGGGTAACAGCTTGAAGGGCTACTAAGATGAGGATATAAAGAGTAAGCTGGATTTTCCATGAGGGGCCAGATGCTGGCCAGTAACACACACCAGGCAGAAGATAAAGGATATTTATAAGAGGAGTGACTGAAGGGAAAGAGAGGAAATTCAGAAGAGAGGAATGGAAAAAAGAATGGGAACCTAGAGAAATGGAATTCTTGCTTTTGTGACAGGGTTATGTCTCCTTTATTTTTGAGTATATTGTCAGAGTCAATGGTCACAGCTGGGACTCGATATTTTCTCAAAAAGTATTAGAAATTGGAAGGAAAATAATAATAAAATCAGATTTTATAAATTTAGATGTTGGATTTGCAGAGAAAGCAGAGGTTGTTATCATGAATCATCTCAGAACTTTAGGTAAGGTATAAGGCAAGATCTTGGCAAGCGTAAAAATGTAGGAACTAAGTTGAGAGTTTAATTATTTACCAAAAGTCTGAAATAGTCACTTAGGGTAATGTGAGAGGAAGTTCATCAAAGTCAATAAAAAAATTAATAAGCAACATTCAAGAATAAGACAAAATCAGAACTCAGATAATTATAGAGCCTCAAATCCACACAAATAAGAACATTTCATATTCAAACCTTAGCATTTGCTCTGGACTTGGAAGAAAATGCCCATAGATTTTGGGAGATGATTCTCATCTGCTCATTTGATCACTGGATGCTGGAAGGTTACAAAAACGATATAATTGAATATAGTGATAAACTGTATATTAGGAAATGGATGGTGTCAGAGCACTCTAATGTAAATGAAAAATACAAGGAGGTCAATAAACTGGTGAATTTCCAAGAACCAAGTGAAGGGCCAAGTGAAAGGAGAGCATGAGAAAGGTTGGACTGGAAATTGTGGCAAGCATAGACAACATCAGAGTTAGACACATTTAGGAATCAGAAGAGTGGGACCACAGTCAAACTGTGTACAGAATGCAAATCTGAAGGTGGAACTGTGGCATGAGGCATATCAGGGAAATATAAAGTACAACATTAGATTGCTGTTTACATGAAAAGTTGGTCAGCTATAATATGTGCCTCTTTTGTTGGTTTCTCTATATAAAATTTTAATTGGACATAGCCACACTCATTAATTTACCTATTATTTTTCCCTAGTATCTATGGATGCCTTTCCACTATAAGGATCTATTGTGTAGTTGTAGAGACCAAGTGACCTATGATTGAAAATATTTACCACCTTGTCCTTTCAGGAAACACTTGTTAATCTGGGTCAACGCAGCTAATACACCTTGAATAAAGGCAAGAGATAGATTGACAGAAACACTAGGACCAGTGTCAAACACACTGGTGAATAGCCTGGATGCTGATTAATGAGGCAGTAAAGAAGACAGAAGATGACAGAACTGAAGAGGGGAACTCCCAAAAATAAATGTTGTTCTGTAAAGATAGCGGGATTGCATGTGTGCCAAGGGGTGCTTCTTTATTTCAGAGGTAACCTTATATGTGATATTTACAAAAAGAAATACCTCCCTTTCCATCCCCCCATCATCTCCTTCCTTCCTTCTCTTGAATTAAGTCTAATATGTGGCCACATTTCCAGGTGTTGTATGGAGTTATAACAGATGTGTGCAGCATTTCCTCATTTCTTTAAATTAAAAAGTGTTATCCTGAAAACATCTGCTCTTCCCCTCCCACCAAATTCATGCACTGTCTTGAGCTGCCTTGCCATAGAAGGTGATTCTGGCCTGCAGGTTGGCAGAGGAATAGGATAGAAGGATTTTATATTTCTAAACAATTGAATAAAGCAGAAAATCATACCAAACTTAACCACTGACCCTAAACTGTCACCTGAAGGGTTGTAAGCTTTACACAGCCCCCCAGAAAGCTAGCCTATCTTGCTCATTTAAAAACATCACTTAAGAAGTAACTCTACATCTAGAGTTTATATTTACAAATTCACTTCATATTCAGTGGACTCTGGAGTCCATACATGATCCTGATGCTGAGAATGCATACTATGGAAGATGCAATGGAGTGGCAAAGGAAGTAGCCATCCAACCCAAGGGCATAGGACACATCTGTAAAAGTGCAAAGGAGACAAAACCTACCCTTTAGCATAACAATCCATCAGAATGTGCCCCAAGTCAGTACTGGAATAAAAAAAAGCCACTGTGCTGATCATACTTTTGGTCCTGTAACAAATATATGAGAGAAACAAATTGAAAAAGAACTTATTTCAAACAGAATTTAAGAGGTTTAAGTACACAGTTCACTCCATTGCTTTAGGACCATGGCAAGGCAGATACATTATAGAGGAAAATGTTGCAGATGAAAGCTGTTTATCTTGTGTAAGCCAGGAATTGAAGAGTAATAAATAATAATAAATAGTAATGGCCAAAGCCTTCAAAGCCTTACTTTCACCAATTCCCTTCTTCCAACTAGACCCTACATTTAACAGTTTCACTATCTCTGGATAGTCTATTTAAATTCTGAACCCATCAAAGAAATAAACCTTTGGTTAGGTTATAGTCATCAAGATCCATGATCCTGTGAGCTCTGAAAACACACATACAAATTCAGATGTGCTTCATTAATTTCCTAGGCCAATTTAAAAATTAACATTCAGCACATTAGTCACCCAGGAAATGCTAGAAAGGAGAAAGGGGGATACAGAAAAGAGTGGAAGGGGAAACAAATGGATTAAAGAATGAGTCAAAGGGAAATTATATATAGAGGAAAAGTAGCTCTCCAAGGGAAAGCAGGACAATCCAAAGCCAGAGTCAGGACCACAGGCAGTGTGCAGACTTTCAGTGTACCAGAAGAAGCTCTGTGCATACAGATTACAGTGAAAATTGAGTCTGGAAGAAACTAGATAAGGTGTCGATCATATCTGCAGTCTAGAAGCAGTTAAAAACAAATTTCACTAGGTACTGCTAGGCTGTACATGTTTAATCTCATGTCCTTCCAATTATGTGTTGTCACTTTAAACATGGGCACCAAAGTATGTATCTATTTACATTCTTTGACCTACTTTTGGATTTGCCCTTTCTATTACTTGCTTCTTAAGCTACAGCTAACAGTTTCTCATACAAACCAAGGAGTTCTATGACCCATTCATATATCCCAGCATACTTTCACTTAGATCTCTTACTTACATGTTCATTATCTCACCAACAAAGTCACTAATTCACAATTTGGTCATTATAATAATCCTATCACCAAGCGATGATTTAGGCACCATAGATCATTACAATGCTGTTTAAATTGTTCTAGAAAAAAAAGAAGCAATTACTTTTATGGAGCAAATGTAAAATTGATAGTAAATTCTGACAAAGGCTACACAGTCAGAAAACCTAAGAATAGCCTCACTTAGAAATAGCAATGAAATGTACTCTCCATGAAATATTATCAAACAAAATCCAATTTCACATTCAAGGAACAATTAATTATTACCAGGTAAAGACTGTTTCATAAATGCAAAAGCAGTTCAAAATGAGGAAATCTATGTATATAATTCACTTTTCAAATAAATCCAAGGAGAAAACCTTATTATTAGCTCTATAAATAGTGAAAAAACAATTAATTATAAAAACACTCTTTATGAAGAAAAAACAATCAACTCTTCTGTAATATGCTAATTTTTATTCAACTTAACCTAATTCCAGAATCAAACTTAAATATATTATCAAGTGATTACATAGTAAAGCTGACATCTCAAATTAGAGGAAAACCTGTGGCTGTTTAAGGATTGGTACAGACATCTTAATAGCTATAAGGACAGCTAATGTATTACCTCACATAGTACATCCAGACAGGTTATATGTCATACTACATACCAGAATAAGCTAAATATTTATTAAATATTTAAGTGTAAAGAATAACCATTATGTATTAAAGGAAAATTTATGAATCATTTTTTAATCTTAACTTGTATAAAACATTCTCAGCTTAGACATGGAAAAATAGACTCCAAAAGAAATAATTAATGCCTTTAATTTTATAAATTTTAAATCTTTCTGAAAACCCAGCAACAAAGTGAACAAATAAGGTTTGTAATGGTGGTATACATTTGTCAATCCAGAACTTGGGAGGTAAAGGCCAGTCTAGGTTATATGAGACCCCCCACAAAAAAATCAAACAAACAAATCAAATACAATGAAAGGCATGCAAAATTTATAAAATTCATATTATAGACAAAGGGATTTTCAACCAAGCATCTGAGTACCAGTAACATACAAAACTGATGAGCAACAGGATGCCAGTCTAGTGGACTGACAAATATTATAGAACTGTGTAATGACAACAGATATAGAACACATATATGGGGGAGGGAGATATAGAACCTTCATATACTACAGAGGGGAGTACAGACTGGTATAAAACACTCAAGTGTAAACTTGTTACATATTCATCATCTTTATTAACCAGAAACTCTCCTGCTGGTATATATACCAGGTATATGAATTTCCCAAAAGTACTTAAGGAAATATGCACAAAGATGATAATTCCAACATTGTGTCTAGCAGTGGGCAGCAGGAGGCAATCTGGATGTCAGCCCAGCCATCCAAAAAGCTGATAAAATGTGATTAATGCCCACAATGGAGTATTCGACAATATCTGTAACCCTTTGAACCATGGTGCCAGTGTTCTGTATATGCAGTACTAGATATTGTAGGCTATAAATGTAGGAGCTTATTTGAGAATTACCTAATTAAAAGTTAAAAATTAAAATTTAGTCGCTGTTGCACTATCTATATTGAAGGTCTCAAGAGGTGTAGGCTACCAGGATGAATAAGACATATATAAAAAATAGCATTATTTCAAAAGACACTGTTAGACAGTGTCTAAATTATACATCACAACACAATTAAATCTTAATAAATATAATGCTGAGCACATAAAAGAAGGGAAGTACACCCATAGTCCAAGAACTTATGAGGTAGATGCGGGGATATAATAAATGCATAACCTAGCACTGAAGCTTGGTATAGAAAGTGCTTAACTGATACCAGACATCTTTAATCTGGTTACTTGGTCTGTATGTTCATACGCCCACCCAAAACTCTATAACTATAAAGCAATTCAGGGAGACGAATTAGATGTAAGAACTAATGCCAATCTATTGGCAAAATACTCTTCCTTGTCAGCTTATTTAATTCTTCTTATAATCCTGTGACAACAGATATAGCCTCTAAGATGACGTACAAATTTTAAACAGACAACAACTCAGAAAGTACCCATGTGTTATGTTGGTGGAGCTAATGTCAACCATTTTCAAATGTAAGTGTTGGGTTAAGACCCACAGATGTGGGTCTAATTCTGCTTGCATAGCTTTCTGATTCTGTGATTTCAGGTGATTTAACTTCTTTTCACTTCATCTTCTTCTTGCAAGAAGTATATAATAATAAAAACAACCTAACAAAGTGACATAAACATTAATTGTAATATTAAGACAAGTGGAAGTTCAGAGAAATGCTCAGACAGTGATCTGTGACCTTGGTCACTGAGAAGAAACACCTGTATGGATCTGTGTGTCTGTGCCTCATTAAAGCATGAATAGTGTTGCTCACTCACCCTTGGTCACTAATGGAGAGTGACCCATGGGATAGTTGCTAACTAAACCCTATTGATTGTGTGTGTTCTCTGCTCCTGGAGCCAAAGCTTAATTTACATCAGACACATAAGAAATACCATGTGTTTCCAAAACCAAGCCAGTATGCTTTTGTATTAAGATTATTATGTTAAATATGTATTTAATTAAAATAATAAAATGTAAAACCATTAAAAAAGAAATTCAAGAATATCCAGAGCTACATGAGTCTTATTCTATAAATACATACATACATACATACATAAAAACGTATAGGATAGTTGTGGGACAGCAAAGTGACCTAGCAGGTGGAGGTGCTTGCACACAGGCCTGAGGAACTGACTACAACCCCTTGATCCCACAAGGTGGTAAGAAAGAAATGACACCCATAAGTTGTCCTGTGACCTCCACAAATATAATGTTGCATGGAACACCTGCACTCCCACACACACGCATGCACACACAGAGTAAATAAACATTTTTTTAATGGGGAAGAGTGACTAGGAATTGGGAACAAAAATAAAGTGAACAGAATGCCAAGATAAATTAATAAACAACTGGAAGGAGAGAGCTTACATAGATGTATGAAAAACTAAGCTGTGGGTTGGGAAATATTTTTAACATAAACGTCTGTATTGAGGCAACAATAAATAAACACAAACAAACCAAAATAAATTAACTACACAAAAACTTGTAGGCCTTAATCCAGAACCACCTTGACAAAGGAGACACTCAATGTATGTTAACTAAGATGTCTAGCAAATATGAACTTGTTCCTTTGACCATTTAGGTACAAGTCTACAAGAAGGATGATGTTGGTAGACATTAAGGGAATGGGTGATATTAAAGAAAAAGAAAAGCCCACAAATGTTTCCTGGAAAAATTGAGAGACTATAGTATTATCTGATTTATGATTCGCCCTGTTGTAAGCACACAGGATCAGGGCAAGAATCCTGCCAGGATAATAAATGGGTATGTCAAACATATCAACACCTTTAGGAGTCAAGATAACTTCCTGAACATGTGAAGAAAAATTAAGAGTCAAAGAAATACATCAAAGACAAATATACCTGGATTCAACTGAAAAGCCAGTCTTTTCCACCCAGAGTTTGGGGGTAAGGAAGTGAGGATTGGAAGAAGAAAGGCTAGAGTATTTTGTAAGATAGTTAAATTACTCTGTATAATTCCATAACTATGGATATATTACTACAAAAGGAAAGTATGCGAGGTACCAATGCATGTACATTTATAAACCATGTAACTTTATTGTATGAAGAGCCAACTCTAATGCCAAAAAATTAAAGTAAAAGAAATCATTTAGGAGGTTTGAAAACCCTAAAATAAGCTGAAGAATGTAACAAAAATACTAACTCTAACAGAGATATATGAATAATCTCACCAAAGGCAGTGAGGGCTAAGTGCTGACCCAAGCAAATTTGGAAATAAGTAGTGTTTAAGACAAAAATGAAAGAAACTGTACCCCCAAAATATACTCTAGCTGCTA
The DNA here is from genome assembly GCA_030556225.1 of Cricetiscus sungorus. NCBI lineage: Eukaryota > Metazoa > Chordata > Mammalia > Rodentia > Cricetidae > Cricetiscus > Cricetiscus sungorus. The sequence continues at coordinate 32,442,219 of JANBXA010000730.1, forward strand.
AAGTCATTTTCCATATGGGTGTGGATAAGCAAATTCTAGTAACTGCTATAAACTGCATGCTGGCATTGGAATTTCAAAGAACTGGATGGCAGTTGATCAGAACCAGCTTTCTCATTGTTTAAGTGAGATAATCAGGAAGAAAAGTGTAGAGCAAGTCACAAATCCATTAATAATGTAGCGAGTGGGACAGAGTTAGGGTCATCAGAATTAACTGATGCTTAGCTTAATATGTCTACAGATATTACACGCAGAATACATGTGTGTATGAGTCAGCATGCACATTTTGTTCTGAAAGTTGACAGAGTAGAAGCAACAATTTATGCCCCATTTATGCACAATTTATACACTATTTACTGCATAAAATCATTTCTAGTGCCTAGATCTTGGTTTCTAATACCATTTTCCAACAAGGACTCAGGGATCCATAGAGACAGAGCTATTCCAGGTAAAGATGTGGAATATGCGAGATAAACCTAGAAGAACTTACATTGGCTAATAGTAAGAAAGTCTTCAAGACAAAACTCCATGCTGTTAGAGGCATGTGAAACACACTGAAAGAGTTCCCATTAGGTAGAGCTAGGACAAGCAATTGGAGCAATAAAATCCATTCAAAAGTATTGAATTAAAATCCCAAAGTATAAAATAAATATTTCTTAGAATATAAAAAATAAATATTTAAGAGTACATTTATTATGAATTAATGAATAAATAAATAGAATATACAATTATCTCATATAGGATGATTCTAAATAATTTATACAGACACTAAGCCTACAAAACAAGTGGACTATGGGTAGCTTGGTGCGGTCTGTAAGCAATGTATTCTGCTGGAATAGAGTATGGAATGGGGAGAAAAGAGGAGACCTCACAGCACAACCTCTCCAGGTAGTGAAGATCAACAGTACTTGTGAGCAGCCATGTTGATAATGCATAATAGAAATGAGAAGACATCATCCTCAAACCCCACATTTCTTCTAATTACTGGGGAAAGACTAGCCAATCTCAACGGAAGAACATTGTTGCTGAGCAATATTCTTAAACTGCCAAGGTCATTAAAAACAAGTCTGAGAACCTATCATTGGCAAGAAAAACCTGAAGAAACAGGACAACTGAATGGCATGCAATGTCGTGAAAGGGTTCCTGAGCAGAAGGTAAAAGCTGGTTCACCAACTGTGACAAAAATTCCACACTAACGTAAAGGTTCACAAGAGCAGGGCTGAGTGTTCATGTACCTAAAATTGTTCTAAAAACTAAAGCATATCTTTCAAAACTAAACAAAACAAACAACAACAAAAAAACACAAAATCAAGTCTTCAAACTCCCCATTTTTTCTTTCCCTCCTCATTAAGACCTTTTCTATTAGAGGTGATGCCATTCTTTATTTTGTCTTTTGTGTCCTTTCTTTGCATAAACATTTGTCCTTACACAGGATGGCTAGGTCATATCATACTAGGTGACGGTGTCACCATATTTACCTCCAGTCTTCTACTCTACTAGTGGTGTGTCCAGATTTTGCTATTCCCAACAGCATTGTTACCAATATTACTTTGTGTACACTGAAGACTCTCTGTGCTGTGTGACACATAGCTAGAGGTAAAATGGCTTGATCTTTCAGTGGGCACATTTTCAAAGCCACTTTTACAAAAGATATGGTATCAGTTCAGATTTCCATCTATAATAATTTAATTTTTCTGAATGTTGTTCCTTGAGAAGAATCCTCATGAAGGTCTATGGAGATATTTTTATTTTTTTTACAAAAATTTTAAAGTGCTTCATATTTGTAATCAAAGTAATATGGCGATAGATGTTATTGCAATGCATTAGAAATTGTCATGGGCTAACTTGTCCTGGGTGATTAACTTGCTTAAAATAGAACTCCTCTATTGTCTGTGGACATCTATCTGAATGTGGTATAAAAATAAAGACATTAAGATTTGACACTGCTAACAATGTACCAAATTTTGTCCTCTTAAACTGGCATTTATCTGAGAAACCCCTAGCCATTTAAGTTTATTTATATTTAAAGCTACAAAAGGGAGGGAGGAATAAAAGAAAAAAATCTAAAGAGGAAATAATCATGGGAGGGAATGTGTGTGTGTGTGTGTGTGTGTGTGTGTGTGTGTGTGTGTGTGTGTACATGCATATGTATGTGTACGCCTTTGCTCTATAAAGCAAGATTTCAATCTTTCCTCCAAAGAGGAATAAAGAAATTAAGCTGGTATTTATTTTTCTTTCATGAGCTCCAATGTTTTGAATTTAAGCTGTGTCAGCACATCTTGAGGAACACTTGACACATCATAAAATTCATCATCCCTGTATTCAAAACTCCTTTGATATAAAAATCTACATTTCTCTTGAAAACAGTAAATAATAACCCTCTCAATACTATAAATTAGCACCTTCTGCTAGTATGTGTTGTTTAAGTGCTGAAAACTCCAGCTTAAGATTGCCATCATTCATCCTACCATGTCTCAGATGAGGTCGCCACTCTGTATAAATTTATTCACTGTTAACCTAAACAGTTCACTGTACAGAAAAGCAATACAGGAAATACATTTTAAAGTTCCCTTTTCCACTGAAGATGGAGAGATCTGAGTAACAAAGTGAGGGATATTGAAGTACTTCAATTGCTTCCTGTTAGTCCAAAGCTTCCTGTAAGGAGAAAATGCTGTCCTGTGTTGTGTAGGAATCCAGTTGTTCAGTTCAAGATAGCCCACTGGGCTCTGACAGTGGATTCTAAGCACAAGACCATATAACAAAAATCAAAAGCTTCCTACAGGAGCCACACACAGGGCTTCTGCATGGCCACATGGTCTGCTCCCCCTCATATTCTCAGTTGGCATTTCTGTCTGGGCACCACTTAGACTATTGAACATATTATCATTATCATTACCCAGCCTCTGTATGCCAAAAAATATCTCCAACTAGTAAAGGGACAGGACTATGAATAAGAATTCTCAAGTCCTTCATAGCTAAATAAAACTTGTAGGGTGCTTCTTGATGGAGTTCACCTTCTGCATCAAGGCTTGTGAGGAAACACTAAATGGATAAAGCTGTTCAAGAGACATTTACACACAAAAGATTTCTCTGTATAAAGCAGGTGAGTATATTTTCTCTATCCTATTCATTGCTAGAAATCCTTTATCTAACTGTGTAAAAAGATTTTGAAAAAAAATTAAAGCATACAGTGAAAGGCATAGAGAAAAGCCTAAATGTCATATGTCCTGTCCTAAGTTTAAGTGACAGATTTATCCATTATTAACAAAGGGACCCTGAACAGTTTATTTGTCTTCAATGGTCTTCAGTCTTCTCTATTGTTGGAAAGGGTGGCAAGCCAGAGGCTGACAGCAGATCTGACTTCATAGCCTGTTCTTTTAAACCACCACATTGGACTGCTCCAAACACTTTTGACAGCATCTTCTGTGTGGGTCCTTACAAAACCTCTACAGGTTAACTGATTTATCCTTAGGTGTACTTTCTCCCATAAACTCCACAACAGCTAATGCCAAACACCAAGTCATAAGGACAAACAGTCTCTTCACCTGCAAAGGCTCAAGAGTTGGGTTTGAGTAGAAGAACATCCTCTTTGAGTGCCATTGAGAATGATAAATATAACCTGTTCCCAGCACAGAAAAGCTGAGCATCCTTCTTAATATTAACCCTATCCCAAGGTCAAATATGCCCCTGAAGCAGGAATATCTGCTATTATCAAAGACAAGACAAGAACTTTTAGTTGAGATATTAATTTAGTAAATGTTTGGATTCTCCCAAGAGGATAATGTGGCTTATATACCCAAATATTTTCAGTTAGAAATTACAGCTGCTTTTCAATACTTTAAAATCCTTCACAACCCACCTGAAAGCAGAGGTGTACATTACCTGACTTGGAGTTGCCTGACAACTACCAGAAAGAAGGCAATCACTCACAGTAAAATTCATATCTGTGGGAAGGCAGTCAAGCTAGAGATTATGGGGCCTGACTACAAACATTCCAATTCAAAGCTCTGGATAACCAAAGAATACACTACTTAAAGTGCAACTTTAGGTATTCTGCAACTTCCACCTCAAAGAACAGGAGGCAAGGATACATTCTACCCTACCACATAGATTATCTTACAAGTAACATGGACAAGGTTGATAGCTGAAATGGTCTCTGGAGCCACATGCCACATGTCACTGTTTTCTGTATCAAGTCAGCCCTCTGTGACTGACCTGTGGAGAGCCATGCCCTGCTATCCAGAACCACATGCAGTCCCCACCATTCCCATATTTAAGCTCCACTCTAGTCAAGCTAATATCCATACATAGCTAGGCCATTCCTATGTCCATGTGTTCATAGTCACCACTACACCACTATCATCTTAACCTTTCCACGTGACTTAAAATACCTTCAGATCTCCTAGACAAAGCCAAACCCAAATATAGCTTTTATTTCATATATATATATACATGTATATATATATATATATATATATATATACATGTATATATATATATATATATATATATATATATATATATATCAGATATAAAAGTGCTCCAGATGACTGTGGAGGTGTTGGGGAAGACTAAGGTAACATGGGTGTAATGTTCACAGGACTGGACATCTGTGAGCAGGGAAAGGACAGAGAGCTCTCTAGGAAGAAGGAGGCATGTGAAAAAACTTAGAAGAATCCTGAAAGCTGCAGCTGATCTGAAAGGATAGGGGGGCTTGAAGCGTTGGCAGCAAGATCACTTTTTAAAGACCCTTGCCTGGAATGAGAAAAGTCTTACTTGATCCTCAGAGAAAAAGAAAGCCAACATTTGTTGTTTATTCTCATCTTTTTTCCAGGAGTTATAAGACCTGATTTTGGCCAAGGCCCTGCTACATCCATGCTCCATGGAGCCTGCTCCTTTCTCTTTTCTTGGCATTCCTGTTTGTCAACATCTAAACATGCAAGTATCTGTGTTCCTGTTGACAAGAGTGTATCTGGGCCATGTGTGTTTAGTTACCATCTATGTCCTGAGCTTTGTAAATTTGCAGAACTACTGACTGGAAGCTAGTTTGCTTCCAGAGAAGTGTGAGGTGAGATCTACCAGGGATTGTTACATTCCTCACCATAAGTCTCCAGTTGTAGCACTCAGCACCACAGAAGTCAACTTCAAGAACAGATATCCTTCAGTCTGTCCTCCATGAACTTGGACTCTTCATTCTGCTCACTTAGATGCTGCTCCTTTGAAAATTCCAGGTAAAAGGAAACACAGACCACCAAATCATTGGTTCCGAGCTTATTTTGGTAACTGAGAGATTGGAGCACAATCATGTACTTTCTGATTCTGAAGTGAAAGTGCCTGTGCCTCTGTGTAAATGCCTCAGTGCAGTAGGTTACCATAGCAACCCCAACAGGGTGCTGCAGTGGGCAGCTTTGTACAAAGGTGCAAAAAACCCATTCTTGAACATTCTGAGCTTTGGACTTCTGGCTCATATAGGTATATCACAGTATAGTGCCCTGGCTTTGGGAGTTTTCATAAGAGAAGTGGAGTTCTGAGTACCTGCTAGCCCAACCTCTCCTTTTCATCCACATATGTCCACCTTTATGTACAGTAAATAGTGCATGCAGAACCCCAAGAAGCCTCTTTAGAAACACATAATTCTGCACATTCACTCTTACAAAGCATGACCAACAGAGTGTTTGCACATCAGCATGACTTCAACATGAACTTTACATCCACTGAATAACTCAACAAATTGTATGCTGTAAAGAGTAGCACATCCACACTGTGCCTATTTCTAGCCAGCCCCCAGTCTTTATTATGTTATTGGTAATTTTCCTGTAAAAAAAATAAATAAAATAATCCATTCATGTGTGTAGGTTGCCTTCAAGGGGTTTAACTGAGTTGCACTCAAGGAACTGTAAATGAACTTTTCATAGGAGCAGGCAATTTTTAAAATTACTTTTCCATTGATGTTCAGGAACAAGGGTTTACTCACCAACCCCCTAAATGCTCTCAATGTAAAGACGAATCTTTGTGATAGAAGACCAGGGAGAGAGGTTATAATTTCACCTATGGCTTCAACCTACACATGGCCAGCAGGGAACCATATTCATACAAAGTGAATTTGAGTTTGTAGGATGTTAAGTAAATGTAATAGTATCCTGGGCATATTCATTCTCTCTCTCTCTCTCTCTCTCTCTCTCTCTCTCTCTCTCTCTCTCTCTCTCTTCCTCCCTCCCTCCTTCCTTCCCTTCCTCCCTCCCTCCTTCCTTCTCTCCCTCCCTCCTTGTAGAGGCTGAATTATGGTTATCCTTAACTTCTCTCCTGAACAAAATTAGAATATGTGAAGCAAATTGAAAGACTACATACACTGTATTTTGGAGAAATGGACTGCACAGTTGGGTGTGGGAAGCATGGAGAGACATGGGTCTTCAGATGGAAAAGTAGAGAAATGTTACCTAAGTCACATGAGCCTAGCTTGTGATGCTTTGCAAAACTCTGGTAATGAAAACAAAAAGGGTAGAGTCAATGTGAAATAAGATTCAGTATCTGGAGGAATTTTGTGACTGTTAGAAAATTATGAGGAAGGGATTAGAGTGATATAAACAAAGGAAGTAAAAGCCTCTTGCCCAGGGAGGCCATTCTGTATGCATGAATATCTACACCTACCTAAGAAAGTTCAGAGAACAGAGTAGGGCAAAAGTAATAGTTGAGCCACACAGTTGAGCCATTTCCTTAAACAAGAGACTTTAAAGCCTCATAGAGGTGTCTGAATAAGGAGGTTGTTAGATTTAGGCATGGAGATACAACTTCCCAAGATGAACTCCAGTCACATAAGAAACTTAAGAAGGACAGGTATCAAAGCCCTGGTGACAAATGGGGGGCTTTGAATGAGTGAAGATCAGCCCTTGCAGTGAGGCTTATATACCAGCAAGGTGACCACAGAATTCCTGTTCCCAAGGCCTGGGGATAGTAGTGGATGGGTGTGGGTACTCAAAGGTGTGAAGCAAGGAGCCAACTAAGCATGTGGCATGCAAGCAGGGAGAGAGGCCTATGAGAGTTGGGCTGGAAACTGATGCTGTTCAGACGTGTTCCAGAAAGAAAACTCCCAGCTCAAGGCTGAGGGAGGTTTCAGAGACACTCCAGCAACCTGTTCCTTTGGGACAAGGCAGCTGAGAAGGGGGGAATGGGTGTCAGGTCTCCTGGTCGATGGGATGTGGGGAGGCATCAGGTGCACTAAGGCCTAAGTGCTGGCTTGCAAGTGGGTGTGGAGAGATGTCCAGCAGTGGGGCGGATCCAGGGAGGTAGTGTGGGGGAGGGGAGGTGGTGGCAGCAAGTGGATGTGTGGAGCCGGCCGAGTGGGGGGTGGGGCGCCGGTCCAGCGCCTCCTCCTGCCTTTTCGACCTCTCCAGGGACTCACCCAGCACGAAGTAGGGTAGCTCCGTGTTCTCTAGGTCGTCCACCACGACCATTTCTCCCGGGAAGTCATTGCGCACAGAAAAGAGGAGCTTGGGTTCGGAGGCCGAGGGACTGTGCATGATGCTCAGGTCGTTCTCTCGCAGGAAGGGCAGCGCTGACACAGTGATGCTCTTGAGCTTGCACTCGAGCTCCTTGGATGGATCCACGTCGCCTGCAGCTGTAGCCAGCACAGCAGCCGGCCCCCAGCAGCAGGCTAACAGGGCGCAGAGCCCGGCTAAAGCCATCTTGAGCCCTGGCCGCCTTCCTCCCAGCGCTGCTATGGTGGGGGAGGCAGCGAGCAGGGAGGGAGCAACGAGCAAGCAAGGGAGGCGGGGGAGGTTGGGGAGGCGACACAGCTCTGAAAGCCCTGGTCCCCGAAATAAGATGCTTCTCAGAGAGCCCTAGGTTCCAGCGCTGAGGTCTGGAGAGCCCAGCTCTTTGTTTCCCGGAGCTGCTTATCTGGGGAAGGAAAAGGAGGGGGGGGGAGAAAAAGGGAAGGAAGGATGTTGGGAGGAAAGAGGAAGAGGGCTGGGGATTCTAGGGAATCAGGTCAGCCCCCAGCTGGCTGATGATGCTCCTGCCTCTCTCCTCTTTTCCATCCCCCAGGCTCTTAGTTATTAACTACCTGATCTGCATTCTCAGAACTGCGTCTTTGTAATGCAAAAATATCTCCTGTGGCAGCATCATCCAAATGGCTTGGGAAAAGGCATACATTGGCACACACCTTAAAGGGTTCTTCTTCAAAGCAGGTGGAGGGGAGCAAGGGGTGTCATTCTAGATAAAAATGTACATTCTTAAGGTTTTTTTTTTTTTTTGGAATGTGACTTCTTCTATAAACATCTCCTTAGTTGGATTTGTCTGCTGAATTAAGGGATTAAGAGGGTGTTGCGATAAATAATTGCACATGTATATATTTTGACCCAATTTGGACTTTGCAGAATAGTTAATTTACAATATTGATATAGATAGAGCAATTGAAAAAAGATGAACAACAAAGAAGGAAGTCAAGGTAACTCATTCCATCAAGCAAAATAGAACTTTCACTTGCAACTTATGCATTTTGCTTCTGTCACAACCGTTATGTACAATAAGCAATAAAAAGATGATGGGACCCTGTGGTTGACAGGAAGAGCAGACTTAGCACAAAGAAATAATAAACATTTAATTTCAGAAAATTCAGTAAATAGAATAGAGGAAAAGGATACATGAGAACTAAAGTTTCTCAGCAATCCTAATCAGTAGGAAAGTAATGAAAGAATAATGCAGGTTGTGATCAAGATTAATGAAAACTCTGTCAAGAAAACAGCAAGGTAGATTTAACTCTACCCCTATGTATTAGGAACAATAGCATCACCACCATCCTAATTTCATGTAAATTCTGCTTCCTCTAGAACAGGGTGCTGTCATTAAATGCTGATAAGCAAAAACTTTGGAACACTGGCATCTGATATTTGCCTGGATTCACACATGATAAGTAATGCCTTACTTCAAAAGCATGCCTTTCCAACATCACCTGTTAAGTGCTAATTCAAACATCAGGGGCTGGAAGACTGAGCTTAGCTCAGTTCCTACTCTAGAAATGTAATTTGCCACCTTTTCATATAGGACCCCAGCTTTGAAACAATTGCTGTCCCAACCTACCCAGTGTAACTTATTGATGAATGCAAATGTGTGCCCTTTAAAAGACAAAGATATGTGCCAGGAATTCTACAAGATTAATCTAATTGAATAATTCAATCTAGTTGAACCAGCCATGTTTAAGGTCACATTTAAAGAATGGCAGGGAGAAAGAAAAAGAATTGATAAATTGAGGTATGTTTTGTTCCTAAACTTGACATATCTGAAAACTAATGCATAGATATACTAGCACATTTCATTGTGAACTGCTGAAGAAAAAAGATATCAGCAGCTAGTGTGCTTTCCAGAAAACTTCATTGCTTCCATAATGGTGTCTAAAGAGCTTCATGAAATCATTTCCTCTTCTCTAACATAGAAAAAAGTATGATACATAGATGGCAAAGTGATTTGTCATTGAATAAAATAAGGTCAGGAAGCAGAAGTAGTCCTGGAATGTGGAAAATGGCATATAACTATCATATCATCTTTGTCTAATGGCCTATTTAACAGATGAAGAAGCTAAGGCCAACAGAATAGTTAAGTGCAACTAAATCACAAACAATATTTCATAGATGACAGCAATTCATTCAGCAAACTCAGGTTGCTTACCTTTTGGGGGGCATTCAATATAGGATGGGCAGAGAATAAGCCTATTTTTGAATATTATGTAACCTACTATAAATTTTAAGTGTTCCTGATTTTGAAAAGATCAAGTGATGTGTTGGAAAGCCCAAGTGACACACCGTAGGATTGCTCCAAGTCACTATGGAGTCTTCTTAAAATGTTATAGTTGAGAGTGTTGATGTTGACATCTGAATTTCTTTTATGATGTCAATTTCCACAGAAGAGTTTAACAATAGATGGTATGGCAACAAAAGGACAACATATTTTGCCCAAGACTTGGTTCCTGTATATATGAATGCAATCTCATACCTAGAGATGAGGATAGACATTGCAGTTTACAGAAATCAGACAGTATCTCTTGTGTGACTTCTTACATTTAAGTGGGATGAGGAGATGCGGGTTTGATTCAGCTTTCACTCTTGTGTAGAGTCAATGTGCTATAGCAAAACAACAGCTGTGTTTCAAGGCCTGCCTCCATACTTTCCTTTGGAGCGGAATTTGAACCTTGTTTGTCTTTAGTTTGTTTTGTTTGTTTGTTGTTGTTTTTAATAGAATAAGTTCAAGCGTCTCTATCCACAACCCATTCCATAGACAGCACACATGATGCAAGTACTTATACTATTTAAAACTACAAAATACCAAGTTTTGTTAGTTGTAAGCCTGACTTTTCTCCTGAGGTCCATTGCTCTATATTTAAATGTCAGTGGCCTCTTTCCTTGACTCTTATAATACCTTTTTGATTGCTTCCATTATCAGCCAGTTCTGTACCCAACAGCTACCAGAAATTCATGAACTCTTCTTTCTTTCCATTGCAGCTTTTCTACAAATTTCTGTAGTTTGGAAATTAAAGAGTTTTACATTTCTTTCACTATTTATCCCCCTAGACTGCTTGTTCACTGTGCTGTAACTCGTTCCCTGATCATCATCTCCCCAAATATGGGTTCACACATATACACACAAATGAAAATAAAGCCTATATCCAATTTTCACTCCCCCCTGTTCCCTTCTGTTCACATGATATACAGTGATGTTCATTCTTCAGGTTACCCAAACTTCTCAGATGAACCTCCAGCCTCATGTGGAAGTGAGAAATTTAATTCCATCACTTCCTGTTCCCTTAGCTCCAATCACTGAGCTTGTACACACACACACACACACACACACACACACACACACACACATACACACACACACACACATTCAGTGCAGACACTGAATTTAGTGTCTTGAAATGTTTGTATTTATAATTTTTAAACAATAATTCTAATATATAATAATACATGATATGTATAGTGTTTGTGAAAGAAATGAGAGTACATAAGCAAAGGATCCCACACATTCAGACATTTAGTCATTTAATGGTGATAACTCTCACCATTATCACTACTTATATAATAGTTTTAGACAGGAAGTAGACTTTTGAATCATTGCCACATAAATTTCTCCACTGTAAGTATAAAAAGTAAATTTAGTGATTTATATTCCTTGATCTTTATCCAGAAGAAATGTTGGCCAGTGTGCACTAATAGATAAATGCTGGAACATTCTGAGCAGGTTCTCTAATAGTGATAGATTAAAATACAGAACCAACACAGTAATGAGTGAAAGAAGTAAGGTGCAGACTAATATTACATATTTTCAAAACTTAAGAGCAAGTACCATTCTTTGATAATGAGCATTAAAATTGCAGTTCTCTTTGGGTGTGTATAAGATTTTGATTAAGCAGGAACAATCATTTGCTTTTTTTGTAATGTTGGAAATGGTGTGAACAGTGGTTACATCAATGCATATACATTAATCAGATGAATTCATGTTAAGTTTTTTATATGTGTTTTTCCTCATTAAAATATCATTGAGTGGTTTAAGTCACCACAGAAGAAAGCACAGTCAGGTTCCTTTATTTTCATGTGATCAGACCCTACCCCAGCCCAGAGATCCTGGCACTTTGTTCTTTTTATGGATGTGAGTTACATTTGTTGTACCATTCATTCATTTTCTCACTTCCTCAAGTTATTTCACAAATACCAACCTCCAATGTGTTTTCACTTGGGCCAGGTTCAGTGGGCCTCTGTCTGGGAATCTCGGGGAAACCAGCTATGCAGGGCAGAAGCCGTTAAATTCTCAATGTTTACCACAATATTTTATCCTATTTGATTGAAGATACTGGAACTCCACAGGACCACCATTCTCTGGCATATTTTATAGCTTAGAAACCAGCAGCATGAAGGAATAACTTAACTAGGATGCAGAGGAGGAAGCAAGTGGAAGTCAGGTGTGAGGGTTTGTGGGCAAGATGCAGTTTCTCAGAGTTCCTCACCTATTCAGAACATCTGGCTAACAGACACTTTTTAGCTAACCCAGATATATACTGCTTTAGCACACATTAAGCTTCTGAACTCTTTGTTCTAATTCTTTACAAAATGATCTCTAATGTTGCTCTTAACTCAAGGGAAAGAAATTCAGACACCTCTCTCTTTATGACTTTTCTTCTCTATATAGGCCCTCATCACATGACTTAATGGAAATCCCCCCACACATCTCCTTGCCAGTTTCAACCTCCAGCTCTTCTATTGAAGTGGATGATTCTGCAACAATGACTTTTCTCTACTCTCGCCAAAATTTAGTGTAGTGTGCCAGTTAATAGCATGCATTTCAGCTTCACACTCTTATTAGACTATCAAAAATATATTATTCACACCCGTCAACTCAAAGTTAATATTTTTATCCCTCATTCTTCCCTCCCTTTCTCCCTCTCTCACCACTCCCTGCCCCTCGATTCACAGGCTCAGCTTCAGCACCTGCTTCACAGAAACAAGGCTGGTCCTGTTCTCCTTTCTCTAGTCTTCCTTTGGGGAAAGAAAAAAAAAAAGAGCCCCTCTTCCTGACACCCACTGGAGTGAAAAGCAGATACACAGAAGAAAAACATCACAAGCAAAACAATTCTCTTTTTTTGGGCACAGGGCATTTTAAATGTCTCCCCAGAACCCTCAAGTTCTCCTCTTTGCCATTGTCCCAACAGTTCTGGTGTGGGGGCGAGAGGTGTCTCACTTTAGCTGTCCAGCGATTCTAAGACTCTGCCTAGTCATCTTACAGACTCCTGCGGTCTCATGCCCCCTCTTTCCCATGGATCTCTGGTGTGTGTGTGTGTGTGTGTGTGTGTGTGTGTGTGTGTGTGTGTGTGTGTGTGTGCGCGCGGTAGTGGTAATTCTCACTTGGGGGCTCACTTCTAATTAAGTAATTCTGGAGGCTTAAAAAGCACAGAACAACCAAATGAAACCTCAAATTAGAAGGGAAATGGATCAAATGGGTCCCCATCTCTGGGAGTTCTGGTTAAGCAAGCAAAGAAAATGGGCTGGGACAAATGATTATTGTAACTCGCAAGATTGGAGAAAATGTAATTAGTTCCCCGTCTACTTCCTGTTCCTCAGGCTTTTGACACTCCAACCCTCACTCCCAACCCTACACGCAGTCACGAATTTATCCAATGCTTCCCTATCCTCGCTGGGAGGCGAGGGGAGAGGGTGGCAGGGGGAAGAAAAAGAAAAAGAAAGTCGCTGCTGCAAAGCTGTGAGGGTTAGGAGAGCTGGTACCCCAAGCCAGCTAACCAAAGGAGATTGCCGGTAGGCCTCAGAACCCGCCCCTTGCCAGGCTGCCCAGCCAATGGGCACCTGTGAGGAGTGTGGCGCAGAGTCCTATTGGCTGTCAACCTACGTGTATAAGAAAGAAGGAGAGAGGCAGGCAGGGCAGCATTGTTATCTTAAGACACTCATCTGGTGTCTGAGTGTGCAGGTGACACTGGTTAGGTACGGAGTGCAGAGTCGGAGTGGGGACGCGCCAGGCTGCAGCCTTAGGATGGAATCCGCCTGCCTGCCTAGCGCCTCGGGGCTCATCCTGCAGTTCCTCCGCTGAGCTCGGCGGATTCGGGAGGACTTGGGAAATGCACCTGCCGCGCGCTCCGAGGACACCGGCAGGTCCTCAGGCAGCCAAAGGAGCCCAGACGCCCCAGGAACGGTTTCTGCCCATGTGCAAGGCACAGATTTCGGATGACAGGGCGGGTGAGTCTCTTTAGAGTTGCTGGGGGGGAAAGGCAAGCTTTTGGTTTCACCTCGATCAAGGGACAGGGGACTCCTCAGTTGGCTTCCCACTTTCCTCATCTCTCCCACGCCGCGTGCGACCCAGCCTAGCACTGATCCCACTTCACAGATGCTGTGGGTGCCTGGGATGCTCGCCGCTCCGCGGCAAGGCAGCAGGCAAGTGGTCTAACCGCCTTGGCGGTGGCGGTGGTGGCAGCGGCAACAGCAAAGCCCAGAGCAGGAGAATTTGAAAAGAGACATCCGTTCCCTCGCTCGAGCGGAGGGGTTTTTCGCATTTCCCCAAAGGAGAAAGAGCCACAAGAAATCATGAAGTAAAAACTTTGGAAGACTGCCACTGGAGATGTTGCACAAAAATCGGGCATCTTTTAGGAGTCTCCTCGCAGTCCTTGGTCGTTTGGGGAGCAGCTGATACAGCAAGAAGGGCTTTTGCAAGGATTCAAGGTAACGGTGCAGGGGGTCGTGGGTTTTCTGTATCCTCTTTCGTTCTAATTTTGATGAGTCCTCATTCAACCCTCTGGTCTGGTGCCTGGCAATTGCAAGCAAAAGGAATAATTCCCATTGCTTCCCTTAGTTTCGTCAGGTGGAGCTTAGCAGTGGACTTTGGGTTTGAGCTCACTCTGGTTTTGCCTCCTGGTGTCGCATGGCTGTCACAGAGCTTGGACACTCTGCCTGACCTATATTGTTTTTTCCTGGTTTAAGTCCTCAAAGTTAGTGCAACTCCCATTAGCTTTGGAAAATTCATTCGGGTTCCATAATTGCAGAGGATGACAAGGACTTTTGCTTGCCTAGCTGATGCTAGAGAGAACTGCAAAAGGTTCGCTCCATTTGGGAAGGACCCTGAAGACCTGGTATTGCATTGCACAATATATCGGTGTTCACATGTTCTTAAAGCCCTGTAGCATGCTTTTAGAGGCCGGTCTGTTTCTTCCATGAACGTGTAACCAGGGACAAGAATAATTCCTAAGAGTGAACCCTATAGTCTCCCTTGAGTGATACAGCAGAAGCCCCAATTGATTGGGTTGATCCTAGTAGTGCACTGGAGACACTAAACGGGGAGGGTGTTGCTGTGCTGAAAGGAAGGGTCTGCTGATACTATCTATCAGAATGCTCTCCCTGTTCATACACAGTTGAATGTTGCCTGTGGTGTATGAGTGTGTGTGTGTGTGTGTGTGTGTGTGTGTGTGTGTGTGTGTGTGTGTGTGTTCACAGCTGTATGCAGGAAGCTGGCTGCTCACAGAAACACTAAGCATGCATGCGAGCCCCTGCCCAGGCCATGGATGCCTGTAGTGTTCCTGCCCAATGGAGAATGAACTTAGGCACTGCTGTTCTAGCCCAGAGGAGTTCTCTCTTCACCAAGCAGTCCTTTGGCATGGTACATATTTATCCAGGGTATATAGACTTAAGCCAAATATTAACTAACAATCAGCTGGATGCACTGTAACGTGATTGAGCAGAGCTCTCTGTAAAGAATAATATGTGTGCTTTCCCCTGTCCTGGGAGCAGGTTGCCCTGAGTAGGAACAAATATGCTAAGAGAATAACAATTAAAAAAAGATAATCTGGACCTTAATCTACAAGGACAGTGATATATTAGCTTAGGCCAATCAGAAGAATTAAATGTACATTATTAGTCAAGTGTTTCTCCCCTAGGTTTTTCCTAAACATGTGCATGATTTTACCTTTCCTTTCCCCACCCCACATCCACGCTCTTAGAAGATGTGCAATGCCAGTATTAACCAGGCAGCTAAAGGATTCTACTAAATCCCCTGGGGGGCAGTCTGATGACATCAGACAACAGCTAAAGTGATGCTCGAGTTGGTGCTCTCCCCATTGATTTCACACAGTTGTATGCATGATATTTGTTTGTGACATGACCCTCTAGAGTTCCTTCTTACCTAGACTGAGTTGCTGTGTACCATTGAGAGCATGACCAAGCAATGCTGCCACAGTGATCCTCTCTTACCAGTATCATAGCTGCCACCTACTCTGGGGAAAGGTGCACACTTTGCCTCTCTGAGGAAGAATATGATTCGAAAAGATGCAGAGTAAGGATGCTGTGTTGAGGGTAAGAGAGCAAAGGTCAGACCAGAGACTTCACTGCTGGGAAGCAGCTGTTTTTTAAAGGGGTTGACAGCTAGGCTGTAGCTATGGGGAAGACAGAAGCACTCTTGACTCTCACTTCTCTCCCCTTACCTACCCCCCCTAAAAAACCTCCCAAAAACCAAAACAAACAAACAAACAAACAAAAACAGAGCTGTCTTTCCTCTCTCAGAATTGAGAGGTATGCACTACAGTGTGGAAACAAGAAAGAGTGGGGAAGTTAAGAGCTGGGAAGGACAGAAGGACCCTATTCTCCTTATGTGGGCCTGGTTTTCAGGATGGGAAATATCTTCTCTTCTTGGACCTCAAGATCCCCTTCTGAGGATTCCTATCTGGCCTCCCAATGACAGGTTGTTTACCCAGCAAAGTTAGAGGGCACAGAACATCCCTGCGTCATCATCTCCTCCTGATCCCCTTACCCAAGGCACAGGCTAGCACCTGGGGAACACCACCTATAACCTATCCCTCTGAGAGCATGCTCCAGAATCCCTCTCCACTCACAAACAAGAGGTAATCTGAAGGGACTGGAGATGTTGTATGGGCATTGGAATGCTCAGTGTTCAGGTTCATGGCTGATGTTTAAACAAACACAGTGTTTCTTATTTCTGGAGATTCAGTTCTTTCCCTTAAATAATAAGTCCTTGCATACATTTTATAAAGGTCCCCCTTCCCTTCTGTAAGGTAAGACTTACAGAAGTCCTCTAATTAATGCTCACATGGCTTATTGTTTCATCTGTGTTTGGTTACTCTAAGATGCAGAGCTAAATGGTTTCAGCCTCCTCTTTTGGAAAGGGGAGAACCAAGCACCCCAAACAGATATCTGTCTTACCTTGGTCACACAGCAGTAAAGGAAGTCATGGATGGGTCTGGGTTTCACTACTCCTTCGCCAGCCTCAGTCCCTATGGGTTTCTGCTAAGGCATTGTTTCACCTCTGTGATTGTTTACTTTATATTTTACAAGGCTGGGTGGCTGTGGTGTGATCTGGGGTTCCTCCTCTGGAACATCAGGATAGTGAGGGATAAAATCCTTAGAAAACTTCGTCTTCTGTGATTCTGTAGTCTAATTGGGAAAATAGGATTATATGTGGGAAAAGGTCCATGACAGTGTAAGTTCTAAACAGAAGCTCAATACAAGAGAAGTCAAAAGGCTGACCTTATTAATTGACCATTGATCTTCAGTTATCAGTATTCCAAGAAAGGAGAGTTAGAATTGAGCTTTGAGAGTTGGGGTGGAATATTTTGGGGTAGGCAGAGAGAATGAAGAGTTCCAGTTGATAGAGAAACTCACTGTGGCATAGGTAAGAGACTGGAAATGTCATGGTTTGCATGATTCTTTAAGGCCACTTCTCTCACAAACTGGAAATCCTACACATCTGAGTTAATTATATTAAACATGTATAGAAGAAGTTGGTCCAAGACCCAGTCAGAGGGTTCTGAAATACTGGAATCTCATTAGGCATCAAAAACATTACCTGGCCTTCCATCCACTCTCAGGTCTAATCCACATACAATGAGAAAAGCATTATTCAAGGTCAGAGAGTCCATCCACTTCATATCCAAAAATTTGAATAAGGATGTTGGGGAAAGCAGGCAAATTTCAAGAGAACATGAGAAAAATCTTTTATTTTAGAATCAGACTCTCTTAAGAGAGGGCTTTGATTTTTCCTCCATTTCCTATTTCTCCACCCAAATGTCCCTCTTGGGGTTTACTGGTAGCCGGCAAAATGCCAAAGCCCTTAGGCATTTAGCATTGAGCAGAAGATTTTCAATCTTAAGATTCTTGAGCATGCCCATGTACATAACCTCTTGTCTCCTCTTCTCTTCCTCTTTTAATAAAACATATGCTGTAGCAGTCACAAAGGAGGAGACCACAAAAAAGCAGGAGGGGGTGGGGAGTGGTACTGCCTGCAGCTGTGCCATGAGGTACTGTGATTGCTCAGCAGAGCAAGGAAGGGGAGAGGCATAGTGTCAGCCTGGGCAGTGCCAAGGGAAGTCTAGGGGATGTTGCTCTCTACCAGGAGAAGTCTCCAGACAGCTAGGGATACACACTTGTTCTAGGAGTCAGCCTCTCTCCCAGAGAAAAGATCAAGAACAGCATAGGTCTTGTGAGAAAACCAGCTGCACAGTGATCTTGGTCTTCTCTTGGCTTGAAGCATCATGCAGGCTGCATGTCACTGCATGAATGGCTCCATTCCTAGAGTACAGAAAGCTTCCACTAGGTGTGAGAAGAGAATGACTTGCCACAATTCACACCATAACTTCTGTGAGGTTTGGAGGAAATCCTCTAGGAGCCTGGTCTCTTTTTGTGCTTTGACCCAGGAATGCAATCAGGGACAGGATGTTAAGAGACACTTTAACTCTCTCTTGAATATCTTACCCTTAATTCTGCTGTCAGCACCCTTTTGCTAATGAGATGTAGATGGAGTGTGAGTAGGTCATCTTCTCTCTCTCCTTGTAGACACATCACTGACACTTTAGGGTTAAGGCAGATCCCAAGGCACAGGATGTGTGGCTCATAGTTTTGGAGGACACCCTACTATGTTTGGCAGGAAAGTGTCAGAAGGCTCAGTTATGAAGGCCACAGTGGTTTGCCTTCTCTGAACAGGTTGATCCTCTTTAAATTGTCATTCCATTATGCAAAGGAATGTAGAACACCATCACTGCAACCTGTGGATCTTCAGTGGCTGGCCCCATCCCATTTTTTATCTTTCTGAAACTCACTTGAAATGCTAAAACATCTGAGTTGCTGGCCTGGGTAAAGTGGGGAACCATTACAGGCAGAATCTATCCAAGAACTCTGCAGGTAGCTCAGGAGCTCTTGTAATGTGTGACAGGATTGTAAAATGCAAGTTGGAGTGTAAAGACTTACTTTTAAAAATCATATAAGGGGCTGGGTATGTGACTCAGTTGATAATACTTCTTGTCTAGCATGTGCAAAGCCTTGGTTTTCATTCTTGGCATCACAGAAATCATGCATGGTGATACACACCTGTTAACCCTACTGCTTAGGAGGTGGAAGCAGGAGAAACAGAAGTTCAAGGCCATCCTCTACTATACAGACAATAGGGGACCTACGAGGAAAGCAGAAGACCCTGTTTCAAAGAACAAAACACCCACATGCACAAATGACAGCATTGTAAACCTATCACTAGTTTTACACTGATCTTGGGTTAAAATGATATAACATTTCAGATATGGTGGGTTAAATAAGATCATGTTAGTTTTGCTCATTTCCTTTTTAGTTTTTAATATAGCTATCAGAAAGTTAGATTTATCTGTGGCAGGCATTTCAGTTCTTTTAGACTGTGCTGGTCAGGCCGTGCAGAATAGTGGCAGGTTAATGGGGGAATAAAAGGGCAAATCTTGAGACAGGAGGAGCCGGAGACATAAAAAGAAAGAGAACATGGAGGGAGAGGTCAAGAGCAGCCCAGAGGGAGCCTGTGGTCATGTATTTCTGAAATTTAAAAGCAAGGGACACAAATAGCTTACATGGCCTATATTTATTTGAGGAGGAACCTAGCTAACTGTGACTCAGCCCACCGGAAGTCTTTGCAAAGAAAGCAGCTCTCAGCTTACAAGCCCAGAGCAAGTTGGTGAGAGGCCTCATGCTTTTTACCCTTTTCCTTCTTCCTTTGTCTTTTAAAGTTATGTTGGTAGAAATAACTGAGTGAGTGATCTTCGGGGTCTCTTCCAAAGTGTCCCCTTCTCTCTTATCTCGACTACCATATGTCCTCCCCTCCCGTGAGCTCTTCATTTCCCATAACAGACATGTTTTAGTGTGGTAGGGAGAAAGAAGAAACACCACTATGTTTTAAAGATTATGTATCAAGCTAGCCTTTAAAATGAGAAGACATAAGATTAAATTTTATTTGCTAATCACAGATTGGAATACTATAACCCCTTCATTGTTACTATGTTCTCATTGTTCGTCATTGATGTAAGGTTTGGACATGCCTAGAACTTGTCATATTTCCTTAGCCTTCTATCATTTGTGAAAATGTTTTCCCAAACTATATTTTCACTTGATTCACACAACAACCCTGGGGGACAATTATTATCTCCCTCCTATGTCTTCCATGATCTATCTCCAAACTACCCTTATGACTGTACTTTTTAATTCTTCTCTTTGTATGTTATTTATTCAGTCTTGCTTGCAGTTAACTATGAACCATGTGAAAGAGGTATTGTACCTCTCACAGCCTTGTCTCAGCACCTATAAACACATTTGTGTCCCCTCTCTTTGGGGTCTGTTCAATGTGAAATAGGGCAGAGTGCCAACTATTGCTCCCGTCCATTGTAGACATTCAAAAAATGTTATACCAATTTCCTGCCAAAGATCTCTGGATTGATATCTTCATGGTTTGATTATGCCAAACTAGACTTGTAATCATTTCTTTCCCCAGATACCTGTTTCAGTAAATGACATAATCAGCCCTCCAGATACATGATAAAGAAATGTGAAGCTGGGCTTAGTGGAACACATAGGTAATCCTGGCACTGGGGAGGGGGAAGCAGAGGGTCAATGAAAATTCAAGGCCAACTTCTTCTACACAGTGAGCTCCATGCCAGACAAGGCTAGCAAGACTCTGCTTCACAAAACAAAGGTTAGGGAGATGCTTATTTGGGTAAGAGAGCTTGCTTTGCAAGTTTGAGGACCTGAGTTCAAATCCTCAGCACCCACATAAAAAAAAAATAAAATGAACAACCAAAACCGACCCAGCATCGCTGCAAGTGTCTGTAAATTCAGTATTGGGGGAGTGAATATATATAGACATGGAAGGCTCATAAGCCAGCCAGCTCATCTGAACTGACACGCTTCTGGTTGAGTAAGAGACCCTGTCTCAAGGCAATAAAGGAGGGAGTGATGCAGGAAGATATTAGACATCCTGTTCTGGATCTCTGTGTGTGAACTTATGGGCCTGCATACACCTCCATTCACATGTATGCACCACATGTACCTACAACACCACACACACACACACACACACACACACACACACACACACACACACACCACCACCACCACCACCACCACCACCACCACCACCAACACCAACACAAAAAGGTGAATGATACCGGTCCTTCCCTTTCTCTCACTGTTCCCCATCTTCAACCAATCAATCAGCAACCCTGGAAAATATGTGCCTCTAGTGATGTCTAGAAACCTCATACTCCTGTCACCCCTCCTTCCACTCTCTGGAGTCAGAGGCTCATCTCTTCTTGCCTGGGCCTTCCTACATTTTCTCTCCCTATTTCCTGCCTGGAGGGCTAGCCAGGTCTGTTTCCTCCTTGCAGCCGGAGTGATATTTCAAAATGGTAAATTTGATTATTCCTCTCCTCTCATTGCAATTCTCCCGTGGCTCTCCAGGAGCATCAGAATGAAATCCAAATTTCTTAGCCTGACAAACAGAGTTCCTCCATGAGCTAGTCCTCAGCCTCTCTGTGGCTCTGTCTTCTAAACCTTTTCACTACAGCCTGCAGTGAAGCCCCAGCACTCTGGCCCTTAGTTGTGCCTTGGTGTTTTCTGACAGTGGTTTCACTCTGCTACCCTAGTCTCTGCTTCCTGGTGGAAGGGGGTGGGGGCGGGAGGGTTTCTGAGCTTCAAGACTCAGTAAACAGTGTCTCCTCTGTGAAGGCTACTCTGAGACACTGAGACAGAATTAATTACCTCTCCCTCTATACTGCTACATTTCCTGCTCAGATCTTCTCTCTCCCTATAAGCACAAAAATGTAATGATTTGTTTATGTGGCTCCTGCAGTGGAGTTGAGATTGCGTTCTAAGACACAGTTCTTAACTAATATTGAATTCAGGGGGTGTATTATTATTGGAAGGCAATCCCTATCCCCAAGCATAAGAGATTGAGCAGAGGCTAGCAGTCACCAAAGCCTTGTCATCTAGAAGTGTCCATACTGGAGGGAAAATGTACCACTATAGTTCATATGGGCACTGCGGATAATGGCTAACACTTTTATAACATTTATGTGTCAGACCCTATACTGAAGACTTTATATACACCAACTCATTTACTTTCCATAGTGATCCTATATAGTAGGTTCACCCTTTCCATCTTATATAAGATAAACTGGAATTTTAGAGATGTGAAGCAGCCATGGCTGGAGAGATGGCTTTGTGGTTAAGAGCGCTGCTGCTACTCTTCCAGAGGATCTGAGCTCTGTTCCCAGCACCCATGTTGGACAGCTAACAACTGTTTGTAACTCCAGCTCCAGAGGATCTAGCACCCTCTTCTGGCCTCTTTGAGCATATGCACACACACACAACACACATGTGCAAAGACAAACACATGCATAGACATAAATAAAATAACAAATTAATTACAATGTTTAAAAGAGAGATAGAAAAGCTAGTAGTTCAAGGTCACAAAGCTAGTATGTCTGGGGGCTGGTGTTCCACAAGTTTAGGTCCTGAGTCCATAGGTTTTAATATGGGCTTCAGAAAAATAGACATACAGGCTAGTAAACAAATGAGACAATTTCAGATAGTGACAATGGAAAAGAAGAAAATAGGATATTTGTAGGAAAGCATGACCAGGGGTAGTATTCAGGGAAGGACTTTTACAGGAGCTAACATTTCTTTTGAGGTGTGACTTGTCCTCAGAAAGGTAGATAGAGATGCAGTTGAATTGAGGATAGGGATGAATCTGGCATAAAAAGAGAGAACTAGGGTAACTGAAGTTCTTGTTCATGTGGTTCAACCTTCACCCTGGAATTGCCAGATTCAGGCTAGGTAATCCTGGCAGTAGTGAATAGTCCAGATGTTTCTAACCTCCTGTAGACCAGCCCGTTCACCCTCCTGTTCTTTTGGGTGAAGACATGTCTAATAAGGTGTATGGCTTGCTGCTCTTGACAATGGTAGAAAGAGATAAGACATGAACACATACACACACACACACACACACACACACACACACACGTGCACACACACACGTACCATGGCTTTAATGAACCTCTTTATTTTATTTTTCTCCTGTGAACCACGTGTCACTCAGAACCTTACTAAATTGACAGGTACACCAAAGGCTGGAGACAACCCAAAGGTATGTGCAAAAGGGAAAATGAAAATTATTTTTTAACTAGATGAAAAGTGAATTGGACTAGGGGGATAAACGGAAATTTGATCAAGGAGGAGCATGCAGATGGGAAGGCGAATGAGAAGCTGACAGATTGCTGAGTGGCAGCTTAGTCATGATTTCCGTCTTCACACACATCTGTACCATGTATTTATGTATTTTTTCTTGGGAATATTTTTATAATTAAAAGTTTAAGAAATGATTTGAAGAGCAGGTAAAACTTAGCTGGAACAGGTTCATAAATATTTAAGATCGATCTTAAAATGGAAAAAATATACTAGTCTCATGCTTGGTTGTAATAGCACACTTAATTTTTATTCTTACCTTATGAAGTGAGTGCCATTTCTATTTGTAGACTAAAACCAAGGAAAGTAAAGTTCAAAGGACCTAACATTCAGCCACAGGTTCTAATTACTGTACCAAGCTTTCTGACATACATGCTGGGAAACTCTGAGAGCCACCAGGGGAGGAGAAACCACCAAGTTGTAGTTCAAACAAGCTTCAGTCCTGTTTTAGTTATTGACCAGCTGTGTGACATCAACTTGTTTATATAACCTGTATGAACAAGTATCTCCACCTAACAAAATGTAAATGATAGCATCTCCTGAGTATTAGAGACAATGAATGAAAAATATTCACAAAGTACTTGCCTCAAAATAGGCATTTAGAAAACGGTTGCTTCTGTTTCTATGTCTCCAAAGAGGAACACTTGCAAGACATGGACTTCCACAGAGGGCAAAGTTGGTACTCAGACATAGCCAATGAGAGCCAGTGCTACTTTCAGTTTCTGTTGGGGGAAGCAACTCAGGTATTCCCTAAGAATCATTATCAAGTACCAACTCCCAAGCTATTGCTTTCCAGGCACTTTCTCATCTAATCATGTGACAAAACATCTAAAATGGTTTATTTTTTGTTTACTAATAAGGCGATTGAAGTTGCCAGAGGTTAAATAACCCATACAAGGCCTCCCAGCTTGGATGAGGCAGAATTCACGCTTGACCCTAAATCTATCAGACTCAAAAGCCATTTGCTCCAACATTAGACTTTGTAATGCATCGTTGTCCTGAGATATGTCCTAGGGAAAGGGTACTTCGGTGGTTAAGGTAAGAGGAGCTACTCAAAGGGCTGAGCTGATGTCTCATAAGTGGGACAGAGAATTCTCAGATGCTAAGGGGATTCCTAGGATCAGGCCACCAGGGCTGATGTATGGGAACACTGGGGGTACAAAAGCAAGCAAAACAAACCAAAAGAGAAACCTAGACAAAGCCCCAAAAGAGTTTCTAGTGCAAAACTTTCTACAGCCCATGCAATTAGTGCAGGCAGGCTGAATATTTCAAGTGCCACCATTTCTGAACACAGGTGTGTTACAGTTTTCCAAAAGATCAAGGCTTTCCAAACAAAATTAGAGATGAGTAACCTTAGTCTTGAAGGAAGGGTTTCCTGACAAGATCTTTAACCAGAGGACTTTCATTAACAAGTGTTCATCTAGAAACCTACTACACACAGTCAATGCATACGGAAGGCTCTAGCTGGAGCAGGCCTAGGTGCCTGGAGCTGGATTGCCCCACACTATTCTGCTCTATCAAGAGTTCTGCCCAGGGAACCTCCTTGGAGCTTTAAAGGCTCCTTGAAACATATTGAAAAGCATACACTACACAAATCCTTCAAAAAGCAAGACTTGCCATTTGTTTAAAATAATAGGTGACATATTAAAATTGATCATAAAATGTAAGACCTTTGCCAACTAAGACACAACTGTGACATTCACTGAGACTAGGACAAATTACTGCTCTCTCTTATTCTCAATGATTGAAAGTGCATGAAATCCAATGCCTATAAATAAACACCTGCTGTGTGCCAGGAACTGTACCAGACACTGACTATGTTACATGTGCAATTTCCTCCAATTCAAACCCCCTCCATACCCTATGCAGTGCATCTCACTGTTCTCAATTTGAAAATGAGAACAATTGAGAAAAGAAGAGTCACGTGACACTGATCTGCGATCTCTCCAGAGGGAGTATAATGGTACCAAGAAATTTTGTTTGTTTTTAGACAGGGTTACAGTGTGTAATTCTGGCTGACCTGGCCTGGAATGTGTTATATAGACCAGGGCAGGTCTCAAAGAGATCCTCCCAAGTCTCTGCTTCCTTAAGTGCTGAGATTTAGGTATGCCTGGCACCTGTATTGGGATTTTTAACAGTGGGCAGAGTGGATTAGCATGTCTGACATTGGTCAATAACCCCTAAAGATTCTATATTGGATGGAGACAATGTTAGCCTACTTCAGAGTTTCTTCCTGGAGACAAACATGCTTCACCTCTATGTTTCACAAGGCATTGCTTGCCTCATAGACTCATGCTGTGCATGCCTTTCCTTGGCCTTTCCCTTCTTCATCCTCTAGCTCAGGGACAGCCTGTTAATCAGGGTCAAGGCCCAGTGGCAGCCATGGTTTGAGGGTCCACCTCCATTTTTCACTTGGGGGTTGCATGCAGGGTGTCACATTCTGAGCTGAAGGTAGTCGGGCTGAGAGCACAGATTCCAGTGAGGCTTCCATCTTCATAGCTTTGAGAACTGAGTTACTTCAAGAGTGTGGGGTGAGGAGCCAGAGAAGTCTTTGCAATCCCCATGAGGTATAGAAATACCTAGGCGGTGGATAACATCTGATTGCAGGGGCAGCTCATTTCTGCCTCCCCTTCACAGTATCCAGACACTTAGCATACTATAAATATGTTGTTAGATAAGGAACGGACGCAGATGATGAGCAGCATTCCTGTGGGTGATAGGTCCCCAGAGACTTCCTGTGCACCATGCCTCTTCCGCAGTCTTTGCCCTTTGGGTTTTCAGATTCAGGAATCACAGAATAAGGTCAGCATCCTCCCCAAGCTTCGGGGCTCTGGAGACCCCTAGAGGCAAGAGCCTGTGTTACAAGACCCCCACCCTGGCCTCCAAGCTGAGAAGGTTCTTGTCTAGAGTGACTAGCCATTTATAAAGTACACTTTTGGCGAGCTCAGAAGGCATAGCCTGTCACACGTGCATGCATGTGTGCGTGTGGTTATAGCGATTTGGAAGGGCTGGTTACATTTGTAGAAGCAGTCCTGTCCAGAACCAAGCTGGTTAGGTCTGGTCCCTTCTCTGCCTGCTCGAGAGCATCTTTCTCAGCCCCTACTGAGCCCCCTGGCACTCCTAAGGTTGCTCTTCTTAGCAAGTCCCTACCGCCTCCATCAAGACAATAGTTTCCCTAGGGCCCCTTCACACCTCACAGTATCCTAATCAACTCGTTTGTACTGAAGCATTAATCACCAATAATGACTTAATATGCTGCCCTTCCAATTAACACTGGAACATTTCAAGAGAGAAATTCGCAGATTTTTATCCCAAGTGAAAGATCCATGTTTTCCCCCTTTCAGAAGTATTGCCAACCCCTCACAATGAACAGAACAGACAGTTGCCACTTCTAGCAACATTCGAAGACATTGCACAGACACTTGCATAGAATTGTTCAAAAGAGGCCTTCTCCAAAGCACACCCCTTAAAGGTAACACCTATCTGCATAACCCTCATCAGAAGAAGAAAGCTGGAGTGCACGCGCTGACACTGCTGCTGGTGTCTTGATATAAAAGACTAGATGCTTAATGAGTTTTCATTCACTCATGGAAAAGATCTTAGTCACTGAGAGGAGAGGCTCAGGTACCACTAACTGGAGTGCACATCGTTGGCAGCTTCTGTTAGGGGATGATGATGTGTCCTTACCCAGTTGCTTTACCACACAAGCCTCAGTGCAGGCAACTATAAAATGAATGTAGCAAAAATCAGAGCCCAGGATTGCTTTGGGGCATGAAATAATGCAGAATTACTACCTACAATGCCTAGTGCTTGAAGAATGCCCACTCTGTGACAGTTCTGTTCCTAATCTTACTTTTCTTTTTATAATTTCCCCCCTTCTTAAGCTCCCAATGCAGAGCAGCATGCAAATGCTGTATTTATTGATCACTTAGAAGATTCCCCAGCAGTCCAACCTCCTAGGCGTGGTTGGTTTGGTAATGAACTAGGTTTCTTTCCAGATGATGGCACTGTATGAGGTTCCCCCACCCCCCTCTGCTTGGTTTCTTTAAATGTATCTCACAAATGCAGTGAGAGAAACGGGTTTGGCAGTGAGTTAGAAAGACTTAATGCATTTGGAAAGAAAAAAAGCCATAACAAAACCTGGTTTGTTTTTGTGATACATGGTTCATGTGATATGACAAAAATCCATTTTTATGGTTAGGAAAATTGCCTAATTTTAAAACAGTTGACATATGACATATGCATATAGAGTAATGATAGCTTTTGCTCAGGCAAACAACAGAAGAACTTGGGGCCAGCATATCTGCTGTGGTTTCCATCAGTTATATTCTTAGTTTATGGCAAACTTACCCTGTGTAAAAGTGAGGAGGGGCACAGAAAATGGATTCATAGTGGCCTCAGGTTCTTGTGACAAGAATTCAGTTATAAAAAAAAATACCATCTACCAAGAGTGGAACACAGACACTATGTTTTCATGAACTGAGTGAGAAGAGAGAGGAAGATACCTACATAGTAAGCTTTATGTGTCAGAATTTAAGCAGTTCCCCGGTTCACTAAGCTATTAGCTAGGAAAGAGTGCATGATGAAAGGAACGTGGGATTAGTTAGAACCCCTGATTTTGGGATTCTGAGTTTTTCTGGTCATTTCTCTTGTTGGAAACATGTGCAGTTCTTGGCTCCTTCACATGACTTTAAATGTGCTCTGAGGTCCTCCTGTAAGTAGTTCTACATAAATTTGTGCATGGGTCAGAAGCCCAGCCCCTTATGGACTGATGGTATCCAGTCTGGTCTTCTGGACTCTAAGCATTTTGTTTCATTTATTTCATTTTGTATATTTCAAGACATGATTTAAGTAGTGAGTGCAGAATAAAACAGAAACAAACAAACAAAAACAAGGTAAAAAGCCTAGAGGTTCCTAGTCAGGCCTTGAGGACTCAGCAGTTTGACATTCTAACCCTGTTATTTCTCACCTGAAACTGAACAGAGTCAGCTGTTGGTTCTTTCTTCCCATAGCTCATTGTTTACTATATTTTCTTTATTTTCACCCTTACTCCTCATGCTTTGCCTTGACTCTTTACTCTGGTCCTCCACTGCACTCCCTGCCCCCCCAGGATATCATAAAACAAACAAAGCCAATGTCTTGATGGTCCATTTATGCCTAGATCAAGTAGAAGAGAAAATTTGTCTGATGCATTTTGCCTTCCAGAATAAGTGTCTTGTCCCCTGGTGGACCTGACCATAAAGGTGACTCTAGTCAATACCCCACAGTGATAGGAAAGTGAGGGGCTAAGGAGTGTGCTGCCTCACTTCTGAATTACGGATAAAGCACTTGGAAGGCAGGAGTTGAGACTTGTCTATCAGCTTAGCCCCTCCTTCCTGGCACAAATATCAGCCACTTGGAAGACTTCTTTATTTACAAAATTAACAGAACAAACAAAAACTGCACAAACCTCAATATTTACTGCACCACACCCATTTTCATGAAAGTGTGATATGTGCAAAGCCATCAAGTGTCCTTTCTATGGAGTGTATTCAATATTCAGAACTTCAAATTTATAGACATATAAAATTTGGGAAGGTTTTCCTGTAAGGCAGTGGCTCTCAAATTTTAATGTGCACCCAGGGAGCTTATTAAAATGCAGCATCTTCTGTGCCCTCTCCAAGGACTCTGATACTGTAGGTCTAACGTGAAATGCAGAAAGCTACATTTTAACACACACATGATGCAAAGACTACACATTAAAAAGCAACATTTTAGACTAGCCGAATAAAATTGTACACAGATTCAGGTTAGTAGGCTATATGTCCCTCAATTGGTAAATAGGTGTCATATAGGGGGAAAGGGTCTGTGGTTAGGAAAGTTGGTGGAACATCACTGTCTATCAAAAAACCATTTCTCAGACACACTCAGAGGTTTGATGTCCATGAGAAAGGGACATGTTTAACAAAATATTATATATATATATATATGCATTTATATCTAAAAATTTTCATTTAGTTTATTGTCAAACATCTCTTAAATGTTGAGGTATTTGGTATGGAAAGTATTGCCCATAAGGAGTATGGAACTCCTGCAGGACAAGAGTGGTATTGCAAGCCAGTTGTGTTACTCCAATTACTTAAAGGAGAATGTGTGAGTTGGAGAGGATAGTCTGGAGGAGTGTTTGTGAAAGCAGCCATGATTTGTTAAGCGTTTGATATTTACAGGCACCATTCTCTCTTTTTAATTATGTATTAACTTGCTTTATTCACAGAACAAGCTTATGAGTCAGACTCTTTTATTATCCCCATTTCACTGAGATAGAACTAAGACACTGAAAGGTTAATAATATGATAATGATCATGAATTTACCAAAAGGCACAGTGGGACTTGAACATGGGGAGTTCTCTCTGGAAAGCCTATCCTGTTAACTGCTTTGTCAGGCAGCTCTTCCGGGAACAAGATCCTGGAAATTATGGCCAGCAGGGAGTGTAACAGTCCTGGTAGATGTAACCTGTCCAAGAACTATGATGCTTCAATACTTCTGGACAGATGTCTGTACGTGAAGACTTGTGATCACAGTCCTTCATTCATCAGAGAAATTATTATAATACCCATCAAAACCTCCAAAATATTGTGCTATACTTAAACACAAAATATGGTCAGTAAAACAACCTGACAAAGATGATTCATGGAGAGCAATTAGGTACAGAATATTGTGCCTATAAAATCCCAAACTGGGTTGACTATCTGGGCATCCTGCTGACACCTTGATCAAAACAACAGTAACCTGGCTCTTGTTACCTACTACATTCTCAGTTACTTCAAGGGGTACTCCTGCATGGGAAATAGAGATGACTTTCCAATGGTGGGGCTTCATAAAATGGTTTCAACAGTTATTCTTGAGTCTGTGAGGAATCAGCCTTCTCAGCACGCCATGATTACACCCAAGTTATGTGGTTCCACTGTGTCAATAGCTTCACACTCCAGGATATGTTGAATCCACACTTTAAATGACTATAGCACATCTGCTTGGCTGACCCACCATCAGCTATTAACTCCTAGCCTAACTAGAGACATGGGATCTTGTCTCTGTTACTTTGTCCCCCACTGTGAGCTTGTTTCTCTGGTCCCTGAGCTCCCTGGCTTTGAAGAAACCAAGCAGAAACTTCTTCATTCTCAAACTAAACAGGAACACTTACCCAGATGAGCTCTAATTCTATTTCCCTTTGGATAAAAACTCCTTTCCATATGCTAAATGCAGGGTCAAACACAGTGAGGTTAGAACTTGTCATTCCTCTCCACTTCATGTAAAACACAAAGCATCAGCTTACAAAAAAATGGTGAAAGAAACCTCAGCCTCATCAGTGCTCCCCAACCCCTCTCACGGGTGGCCCTATGCACTTTCTGCTTGCAGAAGATCAACTTTCTGTTCTGTTCTCCATAACTAATCATTAAAGTGGTGAAGACTGGGGACTCTGGGTACCGGGCTAACCATGGATTTGTCACTTTGGCTGGAGCTAAGTGATGGATACTAAGGGATTAGCCGAATCATTTTGTGATTTTAATATATGGTTGGTTTAATAATTAAAAAGATTACAAATTTGTCCATGGATCCTGGAGTAATAGAGTCTTAGGCTGAAGTTTCAACAAAGTATTATCATTTTGTTACCTGTGACCAATTATATATATGTGTATATATACATATATATATAATGTGTGTGTGATATGATATAATATATATATATATTCTACGTGCATGAAATATGTATTACTTGGAGTCAATAATATATGTATATATTTTAATAAAGTGGATATAACATCTTATTCTGAGGATTATTGTGAAAATTAAATTAGATGGAGGCAAGTGTAGCAAATGATTGGCTACTGTTTGACTAATAAAAACTATGACCCTTGTGGTTATTATTGTCTTTGTAGTTAGCATCATTTGCTAACTTCCTTACAGCAAGTACCATGACTATTTTAGCTCTGTACCCCGGTTTATTCTATAATAAAAACAACCAACATGTACTGAGTTTCTTTGAAGCTCCAGGAGCTAGGAAAATAGATATGAACAAGGCATATGAGAATAAAATTCCTGCCCTGTTGAAGCTTATATTTTAATGATCGTAGGAAGATAGATAATAAGCAGAAAATGTAATACATAAATTTTGTTGCTGTTTTTTTGTTAAAAGATAATAGACTCTATGGTAACAGCATAGCAGAAAAGACTGCCATTCCAAAAATGATTGCAAGATTCTACTATAATCAGGATGGTTCTCAATGAGGTGATATTTGTACAAAGACTAGAAGTTTGGAAATCATGTCATTTGAATATATAAATTTCCACAAAGCAGAAAATTAGTGGATTTTGTCTAATGGCTACCCAATGATAGTCTGTGAAGTCTATTTGTCTCATGTACTGCCTCTTACCTTCTGAAGTTTTCTCCTTCTATCTCACTATGAGCTTCTTTAGAGCTTAAAGTATGCATTGCATCTTCCATTTCTGTTCACTCACAGAGTTCCCAATATGGTGCTATGTGTAGGTTAAGAGCTTACTCATTGTTTTGTTGGAGAATATTATTTTAAGATATGTTACTTTTGTTTATGTTGCATTTGTTTAACTCCATGAAGCTGTGCCTGTCTAAAATATCTGATGATTTAATGAAGAGTTGAACAACCAATAGTGAGGCACAAGAGAGAAATGGGTGGGGATGGCAGACAAAGAGAATAAGTAGGAGGAGAATTCTAGAAGAAAAAAAGGGATCTAGGAATTAGAGAGGAAGGAGGAGGACTTCAGGGGCCAGCCACCTACCCACCCAGCTACACATCCAGACATGGAGTAAGAAGAAAATAAAAGGTACACAGGAATGGAGAAAGATAAAAAGCCTGAGGCCAAAGATAGATGGGATAATTTAAGTTAAGAACAGCTGGCAAGAAACAGGCCAAGCTAAGGCCGGGCATTCATAACTGAGAAAAAGCTTCTGTGTGTGATTTATTTGGGAGCTAGGTGATGAGCCCCTCAAAAGACAAAAGAGAAAAAAAAATCACACTACATTGTTTACAGGAAATGATACCACCCATCTTCCTTGGAAGTTATTATTTAAAAGCAAAAACTATAGTCTATACTTTTAGGGTAAAACTTACCCTGTTCACACATGCTTTTAAAGAACACTCAATCACCTTCTTCAGGTTGTGTTTGCTTGATATTTTCAATGAAGCTAACCCAAGTCAATGTGCACACTGACTTTAGAGAAATCTGCAGTTCTAGGAATGAAGAAGGGCAAAATGTGGGAAGGCGAGAGAGAAAAACAAATGGTCTTCCTATACAGCCCTAACACTGACAAAACATTTAAAAACCATCATTTAAGAACCATAGTTCTAAATTACAGTTGAAACTTGGCTTTAAAAAAACTATAGTTCTACGTAGATTTGACCACAAATCCAAAGAAATAATTGAAGACTATGGAGAGAAGCTAATAAGAAGGAAAATTTGGATTTTCAAAAAAAAAATTGATACAGTCAAAAACTATTTTGCTAGTCAGTCAACTGAAAGGTGAGCCCTGTTTATCAACAAGGCCCTTCAGGTCACTGAATCTGTCAGTACCAACATCCCAGCATCGATTTCAGAGTATGTCTCCTCTAGCCAAGCCCATGTGCCTTGACTGTCATAGAGAGGTAACAGAATGATTCATTTGGCTGACATGTTCCTCCAGAGAAGAACCATGGTCAACAGTGGCAAATTATCTCTAGGATGGTAAATTTCCTTCAGGCTACTTATGGATCAGAACAATCAGAGATACTAATCGTTCCTCCTGCACACAAACCTACCCTGTCTGATGTTGAAGAATCTTTTGATCTTTTACCTCCAGCAGTCACTTCAATATAAATGCTTCTCCACTTGGGAACTAGGAAACATTGATCATTATTTTAAACAGAGGCCTTTCTACATTGAGATATTTTGTCCTGAAAGAGCCTGATGGAGTAACACATTGTGCATCTGTCACTCTCTAGAGAGGCCCTCACAAAGGCAGGTTGTCTATCTCCTGTCTCCTAAGGCAAACTCATGAATAAACCATCTTAACATTAAGTCATGTACATAAATAATTGAAGGAAGGCTTGTGAGGGAAACAGAAAAGAGAATACTGTGTAGGTCAATAATCAACACCAGTGTGCTCTCAGATGAGATTTGGGATGGTCCTTAGAGGTTGGTAACACATGTTACACTGATGAGATCCTACCAAACAGAAATCCCATCATTATCCTCTTTCTTGGAACTCAGATGACAATGGACAGGACTTGGTAAAGCTGAATCTTCCTCAGAATGTCCCCCGTCCCTTGTGTTTTACTAGGCTGCCTCCAAACTAGCATGACCAGGGCAGGTTTCCTTGAGAAAATCTGTGTAGTCCCCAACTCTGCCCATTAAACAACTCTCAAACCTTTCTATTGACAAGCTGCAAAACCACCATGGGAAAGATCTTGTTCCTCTCCTTTCTGGTTGTGTCTTTCTTCACTCACTTTTCCTCAGTAGACTGAAGTGATGTGACATTTAGAAAATGTCTTTTCAAGTCTATTTACCCATCTGTCACCTAGAACAGTTCCTCATTCTTTTTCTCTTCCACATATATTTCAAGTGCAGCTCTTTCTGCTTGTATCACAGTTCTCTCCCATATCTCTCTCTTGTTCTTTGTCAGCCAGCAAAAATCTCCCTCTTCCCATCTCCAAAACAGCCTACATACCATCTGCCAAGGTTGGCAGGCTCTAGCTCATTCCTCTTCTTTCTCCCCTGGTGGGAGTTGGTAAGGAAAAATCATGGAGATCCCCATTTGAAGCAGTTATGGGCAGAGTGGACTCTTCTGTTGGTTCCTCTTCTCTGATGGACCTTCACTTCACCAAATAGGAAGTAAACTTTGGGGTCTCAGAATTCCAGGTGGATCTAGACACAGGAATAGATGATAAGCTATAGTTAACAAGAATAGACTCTAAGGTCAAATTGCCTGGTTTCAGACCTGAACTCCCCTAGCTCTGTAATAATGACTGAGTCATTTTAATAGATTAAAAGCTCCTTATGTAGAGAACATAGATAATAATCCTGTTTACCTTGTGTGTTATAGAAAGGATTAAATGAAGTAATTCTGTCTATTACATTGTTGCCTGGCTCATACATCCTAGTTGTTCTTAGTATAGCTTCTTAAATGAATACATTAAAGCTCACCATCCCCTTCTTAGTCAAGAGAATTACTTCAGCACCTTCATAAGGCTCTGGGGGTATCATAGATTAGGATCCAGAAACTATTGTCCTACTTGGGAAAATATTGCTGTGCCCATTGGCTTCTTGTTCACAAAACATTATTTTATAAAATCCCAAGTCTTAATGCTAAAATGCCCTACCAAAATTTGAATCTTGATGGAGTAAGTGATAATTTGCCCAAAGACCACTTCTGGAATGAATTTTCAAAGGTTCACCAGGCTTGGGCTGGGAAGGTTTTTAGTGACCAACTCTTCCCTTTACTTCTAGTCCTCTAGAGAATGTATTATTTAAGACTACATACAACCCTTGGAAATATGAGAATGAGAACAAATCACAATAGTACCATAGGATTCAATGGGCTCTCAGATCCTTTCCAAATCTTGATCATGTGATTCACGTGTCTTTTACCTCCCATGAATACACGACGCCCATGCTGGACACAACAAACCTTTGAAGTTTTTCAGCCTCACATTTTAAGCTGCATACGCTCAATGATCAGATCTATTTACAAATATCAAATTATTTGCTGTTATACACATTAAATATGTCATTCTTTTTGAATTTTCCATAATACATATAATGCTTTAACCTTACATTAAAGAATAAAAGATTACAGTGAAAGATCATATTTCTTTAAAATAGGTTTTAAAGTGGCATCAATCAATTGGAGTAATGAAAATAATGGGAAACAACTCTTGAGCGAGGAGTTCATATTCACAATGGAGCGATTACGCCAATAATTGCTCCACTATGAGCAGACATAATTGAAGTCTCTTGCAAACTTCATTTCCTCTTATTACTTCCTGTCTGTGGATCCTCAGAATCTTCACCAAACTCCTAAAGTTAAAACTGTTCTGATTTGAAACTCCTTGAAGATGGCTTTTTGCAGTGTAAACAAGGAACATGGGCTTTTTAGTTGACAGTTCACACTTCGCAGTGTATAGGAGGAGGTCCACTTCTATGTAGATAAATGGATTTTTCTGTGGTGGTTGAATGTACCTTGCAATTCCGTATTGTCCTGAAAGAAAATTATTTGCAGAAATAAAGGTGACACTAGAGAGATCAACTGTAAAAGCTTTCTGCTCCCAAACTCAGTCTAACTTATCCCTCCCCACCCACATTGCTGCATTGCCTTTGTGTATGTATTGGTTTCTGAAAAGGAAAAGAATCTGTACTGGCTCTAGTCTTATTAATAACATCACTCATATCCCTTACACAACTGAGTTTCAACTTTTATTACTACCACTGACCAATAGCCAGACCTTATGTTCAACTTTAGGTTATTTATAGTGATGTATGAGAACATGAGTAAATGAAATTTGAGGAACACTTAAAAATTATTTTACTCATGCCTTCCCATGAATATCTCATTGTGGCAATGAACAAGGACAACATAGATCAGGTTTTAGCATGCTCAGCCTACATGCAAGGATGAATAAGTTATCAGGTAATTGAAAACATAAAGTAGATCAGGAAATACCCTGAAACACAAAACAAAAACTAGATCTAGAAATACTCAAGATTAAATAACTCAAGAAAAACTAAGGTTTGATTAAAGATAGGCACCAGGTTACATGGGCTGCCAGGTGAGCTTATTGCACTGCATGTAAATGCCCAACAATAACAAACTGATACCTACACAGGAAGAGAAGTCTTGTAGGTAGAAAATTCCATGGGCTGTGAAGCATACTATGTTGCATCTACAGGGCCATAAGAAATAGGTGAGGTTTTGCCTAATTTCCTTTGTTTCAGTGATGGAGACTTTAATACCATTGAATCATTTTTATCAACCTCACAAACCATAGCATGGTTGAAAAGAAGTGCCTGAATCTCCCCAATAGCACTGTCATGTTTCCAAAGCAGTTTTACTTAACAGTAGTAAATAACTGGATTTGAGCAATTTCAAGCCATTTCCCAGTCTGTGAGGGGGAGGGACTAGGGAGACAATTACACAGAATCATCTGTGTTATCTTATTGAAATCAAATATCGGCCTTATGTTAATGGCATTTATAGCATACACAGAGGTAATACTAATGGAATTGCAGGGGACATGGCCAAGAATGCCTAACAGGCGTCTGTGGTAATTCAATTAGAAGAACCTTCAGAAATCATATAATTGCACAAAATTCTTACATTCCCCTTGTTGGGACATTCAACATAATTCTTATTTGTCTCTCTTCACGTAAAGAAAGAAATAAATGTCTACCCTCCTCTGAACCTAAGCCACACCTCAGTTAGAGCTCAACAGAGCAAAGGCTACTGTGTCTAACAGGTACCCTTACCAAGAGTGTCACAGCAGAGACAACCATGGGCTTTCACATTTATCTTTCCCGTCACGTGGTGAAACTGTATTTATACAGCCTGTTGTGTCAGGCAGGGACCCAGTCATCATCTACTCCTTGCACTCAGCTTCATTTTATTGAACTGATATTCAGAGAGTAATTTGCTTAGAGGAATGACTCACTCATGTTCACACAGTTATTTGTGGAAGTTGCAACTAGAACCTATCTCGTGTCCCAGGCCATGTCTCCCAATTTTTGCCTGCTTCTATTACCACAGATACATTGGAATTAAGACTAGAAAATATGTTGATGCTTGAAGAAGATGCTAATGATGCTTGCAAAATGTTTACATATGTGCATATATATATATATATATATATAATCATTTGTATCATGTTGAAGGCAATAACACTGACAGATTCTATCGTTTATCATTATTCCATGTACAAGAGCAGAAGTTTAATATTTATTTTGTATGTGTCTTTTCCCCAAAATCATTTTTAAGTAAGATGTAGGAAAACATATTTTCTATTCCATTCAATACCCTAAAATATTTTTCTATGAGACATTTCTAGTTCAAGATCCTCTTACAAGTAGGATATTTCACTTTCACGTTTTTTTTTTTTTACCTACAATTCAAATGGGAATAGATAAACACGTTCTTTTCTCCAATAAGGTGTTTCTGAGAACCCAAGTCTAGATCTAGTAATGTGTGATATCCTAGATTCAGCCTCAAAAGAACACATTTGGTTTTAATGGATGAGATTACTAAAAAAGACAAGAATCGCTCATCTGCTTAGTGTCAGTAATAGGGATGAGATGCATTTGTAACTTGCAGGTGAAACCTTGTGTCTAACGACTCAGTGGATCTAATCTCATGCTGTCCACTTTTGATTTTAATAAGCCTTCTTTTTCTCTTTTTGCTGAACAGCTACCCATGACGAAGAAGATTTAATTCTCTTTCTTTGTATGTGTGAACATATATGTATACATATATGTATATATATATTTATATATAAACATAGAAGTGATAAATGGTGATGCTGTGTGTACTTATGTCAGGTGAATATGTGTGCATACATGCAAATTATACTTAATGCTTTGCAATACCCAGCAACACATGGCCTCCAATAGTTTCTAGTACTGCTGAAAGACTTGACACTCTCAGAAAACATTCAAAAATAATTTTGAACTTTTTTATTGTTTGTTTTTAAGAATTCACATTATGGGCATCATAAAAAAGTTTCTACTTATTCAACAAGTTATTTCATCAAACACCAATTGATAATATACTATATGGCAAGAAATATAGACAGGTCTATGTATATACAATTTTAAAATGCCATACTCAGTTCCCCTAAGAACTGTACAGCCCAGGATTTTCCTTTAAAAAGCCCTTTCCATCTTCCACTTATACACTCATCATGCTCAGTTCCAAATGTTCCCTCAAAGGACAAATATTTTCTATCATTAATTATATTTACAGGAAAAGGCTTCTGCCTTTGGTGTTCTTCTAAAAGTATTATTATTGGGTCTTTGCCTTCACCCTAGAATAAAACAGTGTGTCTATGGGACTGCTTTGAGGCATAATTTTCCTTTTGGAAGGTCCAATTCTGGAACATTTCATAAAGTACTGTTTCTGATTATGCCCACAACTCAGAGGTGGCCGACTTGAAAAGGGTGACATGTAAACCCTTTCCTTTGCAGCATCTTTCTTCCTCTTCTGAATCCAGAATGCTTTGTCTCAAAGCATTAGATCCCCTTGTGTTGTTTCTTTCTCCATCTGTGTCTCAATCCCAGGCCTGCCATTCACTAGTGCTGTGGCTGTAAGCAAGTAATTTAATTCCTCTAAGCTTAAATGAAATCAAGCGAACACCAACACCCACAAGGCAGGAGAGAATCCATTCCTGAAAAGCATCTGGCAAAGAGCCAAGCCAATCTTGGATGCCAAAGGGCAAAAGAGAAGTCACTGACCAGCCATGAAGCCAGGCATCCCAAGAGCCAAGTGGAGGAAAATACCCAGGGCCCATGGCCCTAGAAGAGCATCCAAGGTCTGTAGGTAGCATTGTCAACAACAGAGAGGCCAGGAGCACAAAAACCTGGCAGATGGCATTTTGCTGATTTGTTGCTTCTTTTAAAAGGGCTGGGTGGACCTCCCCCTCTCTGAGCTATTGCCTCTCAGCATCTGTAAAGAATGATACCTTCCTCACTGGGTTATTTTAAGATTTTGATGACACACTGAGTATGAAAGTGCTTTGAAAACTGTAAAGTGCTCTACAAATGCTAATTTCTCTATTTACCTCTTTTCAAAACTGCTCAAAGCTGGCAATTTATAGTGGGATAAGAGAAACAAATTCATGGTCAAGAGCAGACAACTGATAAAGTTGAATGGGACTCACATTTCAGTGGATTGCATTTTACTAGCTCAGTATTCCCTCACACATACATTTTAAAGTTGCCTAAGGAACTTTGATACTTGTAATGCTCAGGCCCTGGGCATGAGGATACTGCATTGATTAGTCTAGGGACAGGCCCAGGTGTTGGCATAGTTTAAAAGGGAAAATTTCAAGCTAGAATTTAGGTGAAATCTAAATGACAGTCATGGCATATGTCTAGCCAGTCCTGCATGTTCTCTCATTCAACATGTGTTCACTGGGAAGCAATTCACTACTGTCCCCTTCTCCATAAATATGATGTAAATAATAGTTTTCCTCCTAAAGCTCAATGGGTGGGACATGCAAGTGTGTACTTAAGGTGCAAAGTTATGAGCATCCTGGTAGGATTTAAAGGGTAAGGAGGCAATAGGAAGTAGCTGAAAACTCTCTCGGGGTATATCAGAACTCTGCTCCTGAAAACTGGAGTTTAAGGTAAGTGGTGATAAATGGGCAGCAGTTTTACCAAGCAGAAACTAATAATGATACCAAATATTTACTATACTATTATTACTAGCATAGCCAGCCCCTGCCCTGAACACTGTGCCCTGACACTCAGGTAACCATTCCAAAGACAATACATAAAACAGATGCTAGCATTTTCCTACAGCAAAGAGGGTCTCTGAATATGGGTGATTCTAACAACAGCATCACCACCACCTGGCAACTCATTTAGAATGCAAAATCTCAGGCCTCAACTCATACTTGTTGACTGGGAGGGAGGCCTTTGGCAGACTTCAGAGTTTTAATATAGCCCTAGGTTGCTTGTGATGTGTACACACAGTTGAAATCCCCTCAAAAAGCAGAACTGAAGCAAATTGTTAAAGTGACCTACTCAGAATCACTCAAGGACTAAACAGTGGAAAGAAGGTTCAAATCAGAATAATGGGACTGTGGTAGCCACTCTTAAAGTCTGTGCTGGGAAAGGAGAAGAAACCATAATAAAGATGAACTGAATTGACATTCTTGTCCATCCCTGGTTTCATGTGTTGGAGCTTTACCCTTCAGTGGGTACTTTTCTTGTTGCTGTAGTAAAACATTCTTTCAGAAGATAGCAGGAGGAAGGAAAATATTTTGAGTCACTTTTTGAGGATACAGCCCACCATGGCAGAGAAGGCATGGCAGCAGGAATGTGGGGCAGCAGGCCACATTATGACCTGTCTGAGCAGAAAGAAATGCTGACATTAACTCACTTTCTACTTTTCAATCAGTCTGGGACCCCAGCCTGATGGTGCCAATAACATTTGGAGTGGGTATTCCCATCTCAATTAACCCAATGTAGGAGCTCCTTTATAGATGTGCCTGAAGGTTTTTTAGATGATTCTAGACCCGGTCAGGTTGACATTATAACCATCATAGGAGGTATTTGGAGACAGGGTCTTTGGAAGGTTTTTAATGCTGAGATTGGAAAGGTGTAGCCCTAATCTAATAGAGAGGAATTGGAGAGAGGGGGGCAGGGAGTTACAGCAGAGTCATAACAGGTTACTAATATCCCCTACCAGGGACCAGGCCTTAGTTTGAGCTTACTGGCACTGGCTGGAGCTGAGCAAGAAGTTCTTGGGAAAGCTGAAACCTAGAGACAACCAACCAGAGGGTGCTCTACAGCCTTGTGCAAGCTTAAGAGAACTAAAGATATCTTCTCCCACCCTGTAGTTGAAAAGTATCTAACCACTGAACTGCCAACCAATCCTATAGCAAGCCGCAAACTCTTTTCTTTAAACCCACCAATCATCCCCCAGATTAAC
The DNA here is from genome assembly GCA_030556225.1 of Cricetiscus sungorus. Lineage (NCBI taxonomy): Eukaryota > Metazoa > Chordata > Mammalia > Rodentia > Cricetidae > Cricetiscus > Cricetiscus sungorus. The sequence goes on from JANBXA010000730.1 coordinate 32,482,930, forward strand.
CTGCCCTCCCTGGAATTCCCCTAATCTTGCTTAAAAGGAGCCTTGGGCTCTTCTCCTGGTTGCCATGTGACATTCCAACATGTTGGAATTTTAATAAAATACTTTCACTTATTGTATAGATGAATGGTGGTCTTTTATGGAACTTCTTGTGGCCCCTATCAGACAGACAGATGATAGATATAGATAGATAGACAGACAGAGAGACAAAAAAGAAGAGAGACAAAAATTTATTTTATCCTCTCTGTGTGATATGAAGGAGACACAAAGAGTGGCCTTGTGCAAAAAATAAACTTTCAGAAACCAAGACCATCTTGACCTTGAACCTCTTCATTGTCAAAGCATGAAAAAAATAATTTCTGTTGTTTCACCCACCCAGTTTATGATATTTTGGAAAGGCAGTCTGAGCAGACCAATACACATTTTCCTTGATTATTTTAAAGGCGGCTCTGCACAGCAGGAGACTAGCAGAGAGGATGATTTTTTGACACTGATTGGTCATAGCTCTGGGGAAGGAAAAGAGTATACAATAGGAAAAAGGAAAGAGAGAACATGGATCTATCAGAGGCACCAAGTGAATAGGATGGAGAAGGAAGAGGGAAGGCATGTGAGATGAAAGAGGGAGACAAGAACTAAAGTTAGAGACATTGAAATTTAGATTTTGAAGTCCTCTTACGCACAGAAAAAGGGTCTAAACCTTTTGAATGAATGATGAAGAGGCAATGAAGCCAATGAAGATTTGAAAACAAATCAGAGTTGCATTTTATGTTTTTATTTAAATATATTTCAATATTCTTACATATCAATCCCAGTTCCATCTCCCTCCCATCCTCCCATCCTCTCATGCCTCCCAGTCCCCCATCCCATCCCACTCCACAGAGAGTGAGGCCTTCCAGGAGGGATAATCAAAATCTGTCAAGTCATTTGGAGTAGAGTCTATCTAGGCCTTTCCTCCTCTCAGAGTTGCATTTTAGAACAACAGCTGTTAAGAGGTAAAATCTGAGTATGAATACAATGATATTGTCTAGGAGACTACACTGATAAGTTACCAAGCTTTTGCATGATTCCTGGGTCAAAGCAAAGAAAATGAATTAAAATAACAGAAGTTTAGTTCTAAATCTAAGATGCATTGGGATTATGATGCCTATGAATTTGCATAGGCTTGTTTACATATGTATTATATGCAGACAGACATGCACATTTCTGTGCATGGGGCAAGTTGTTTAAAGACACTTATTAAATGCTTAACATTCTTTATTCAGACTAGTGAAACCAGAGAGGGAAAGAAGAAATAATTACAGCTCCCCTAAGCCTCTGTATTGTTTTACTTATTGCAATGAGCATGCAGTGCTATTTAATTTTTCAGCAAATTTAATAATGCTGGTTCATGTGCATGCAGCTCTGGAGCTCAGATGTGAGCACAGCCCTTAGTCTGAGATGTAAAATTGGGAGATATTGCTGAATATGTCACAGAGAATACTATGTGATTTCATAAACCTTGGGAAGAAGGAAGCAAATCTGAATATGACTCACTAGTGTCTATCCCAGTCCAAATGATTGATGGGCAGAGGAAAACATATGGTAGGGCTAGGGAACACTGAGTAGGGTAAATAAGAGTGGTTGCAGCAGAGTGTGAGGTAGGCAGCTGACTGGATAAAAGGAAGGATGGGAGTCTGGAAAAAAACAACAAAGTCAGTTGCAGCAGGTTATGACAGCTCCCACAGAGCTTCCAGTAAAGATCAAGGGCAAAGCATCCTTCCCACTGGTAAACTTCTCAACTCAATGGCTAGCTATGTCTCTATACATACCACATATCCCTGCATTTAATGAATGTAATTCTAGCAGACTGAATTGGGGGTAAAGAATGCCTCTACATATTCCAGGTAGGAGAATATCAATGAGTGGGAAAGGATAGGGGAAACAACAGACATGATGGGAAGGTAGCTTTAGTTCTTGTCTCCCTCTTTCATCTCACATGCCCTCCTTCCTCTTTCCCCATCCCATTCACCTGGTGCCTCTGATAGATCCATGTTCTCTCTTTCCTCTCACTCCTATTGTGTACTCTTTTCCTTCCCCTGGGTTATGACCAATCAGTGTCAAACAATCATCCTCTCTGCTGGTCTCCTGCTGTGCCGAGCTGCCCTTAAAAGAATCAAGGAAAATGTGTATTGGTCTGCTCAGGCTGCCATTCCAAAATATCAGTGATTCAGTGATTTAAACAACTGGAGAGAGCTCTTTGCCATTGCCTCTCACTGTGTCTGCCCTTCCACTCTGGAGTGAGCATTTGCTTCCTGTTTTTGCTTTCTCCCTTACTCAAATAAACCTAGATTGCTTGCTCTGCCTGTACTCATATCTTATTTCTTCAGGAGCAAAAGAAGCAAAATCATTCTTGTGCTCTGGCTGAGACCAGAGGATGTATTAGAAGAGGCATCTCTCCCATTCCCTAACAGTTCCACTGTTGATGGGTGAAAGAATACGTTTCAGATAAAAAGTGTTGCATCAGCATCACAGGCTGTTGCAAGATGGGGGTTGGCTTGCAAGATGCCCTTTGATTTTGGCAATTAGGATTTCTGGTTTATGAAAGACAAAAGAATGAAAGGTTATTTTTATTTTCCCTCCTCTGAGGCATACCTTGTATCTGATATCTCTCTACTGATTCTGATAAGAAATGTAGCCTCATAGTTGCACAAACACATGAATAAGCTTCACATAGATGTTGCATTCTATTTTTGTTCCTGGGGTAATATTTTAGGAAAGGGAAAAAATAATTCTTAAAGATGTTTTGCTCACTGAAGGAAAATGATGGGGAGCAGGCAATAGTTGAAGGTCTTTCACCTTATTCTGCCTTATTGCTCCTTGATGATGGATCAGAAACTTCTAGATTTGGCAGCATGATAATTCTCTTAGGAAGAACCATTGTAGGTCAGATTTGAGAGAAATCAATGACCTATTTGCAGTAGGATGGTAGTTTTGTTTTCAAACTTTGGTCACCTACATGGAGCACTTTTAGTGTGACTTACTAAGGGCAACTGCCCAGCATGAGACTAATAAAGAGAGTGCTTATCTGCTGCTATTTAGTCATCTACTTCTGGGGTTCAAGTCTCAGAGATGGGATGAGATGGGCCGAGTCCTCCCCCAAGTGCCCAGGCAAAAAATGGAATGGAGGCTATTTTAAGGATCCGTGCCTGTATTTAGTAACTCACAGCATCTGATATAGATTTCCTTTGTATTCAGGTGGAGTCCAGCATGGTACAGATGAAGCCCTGCCCCGTATTCTTCAGTAGAGATGTAAAAGGCAGCTAGCATTTGCAGGCTGAAAAGAACTTCTTAGCATTCTAATTTTAAAATTGTATTTAGGTTGAGAAATTTAAGATTCAGGCATGTCCTGAGAAGTTTTTCATATCCTATAAAATCAGGGTGAGAAAAGAAAATGTCTACTTTAAAAAAAAATGAACCTAACTCAAGAGGATGCCCTCACCACTTTCTTTGACTATGCTCTCTGCACTGTGCCAGCAGATACCAGTGGCTCAGTGCATAACAAATGTAGTGAATCCATTTTACCATCTTCCCTGATGCCACACCATTTCCAGACACCGTCATCTTTCATCTGACCCAGTGTTCTGAACCAGCAACTGGTTTCTATTTCCATCCCAGACATCTTAGAATCTGCACTCAAAATAACAACCAGAGACAGCCTTCTATTATACAATGTCACACTCAGATTAGACACAAATTTATACCCCTACAGGGTCATCACTTGAAAAATTCTGGTCACCACTAAGGAAATGACCTCATCTACTCCAACTCTCCCTCTAGGTGCTCTGGTCTCTGCTATTCTTGAGACAAGCAGAGCCAGTGCCACTTACATTTATTCTTACCTTGAGGTGCCATGTTCTGATCTTCCAAATGCCCTTTTGGGACTCTATCTCACTTGCTTCAAGTCTTTGCTCAAATGCAACTTGTATTTGAGTATTCTGTATGACAGCACCCTCTACCACTGACATCTGTTCCCTTGCCCTGCATTATTTTTAATGACACTTGTTCCCCTTCTATGCATTTGTGTGTTTAGTTACTGATATGTTTTCTCTGTGTACTCCACTAAAATTTAAGCACTATAAAATTAAAGTTATAGTTAATTAGTGCTTAACAAATAGAAGTTCCTCAACATTTTGTGGAATAAGTATGAGATTAAAAAGGATAGAGTGCCACATAGTATATAAAACATACATATCCATAGAACTTGGATATCCAAGAGAAACAGAAAGCTAAACTCATGATGATACATCTATGCCTGTGGTTTATGTTCTCATAATGTCTCTTTTAATTAGGATAGTCTTGAATAGGATTCTTCAGACAATTTCACATTCATCAGTTGTATCATAAAGGACTGTTTATTTAATAAAAGAGAAGGTAGAATGCTTCTCCAGTTTCCCCAAGAGGTTGTGAAATGAATTTACTTGTCCTTAGAAGTCAAAGATTTTGCATTGTTCTCGTGGTAGCCTAGGTATTATTGTGCTGTTTCACATATTGCTGATATCCATGAGGAATGCTTTGCTTGAAGACCAGGATATTGAATGCCTGGTGGAAGCAGTATTTCCTGGCATCTAGACTATATCTGGCACCCAATGATTGATTCTGAACAGGAGATCAACCATAAACCCTTGTTCTAATTGGGATGTCCTGGGATGGGATTAGATCCAGTTTATATGTACTAAGAAGTAGGAACTACTCTTAATTGGTTTTCCACTGATTTAGGGAATAAGTGCTAAGATTAAAATGATGAGCCAAAACAGATAAAGTTGCAGTCTCTATGCAACTCACAGTCTAGTAAAGAAGACAGATTTTGACAGAACAATGATCCAAACAGATATGTAAAATCACAACGACCAAGCTTCATGAGTAAAAGAGATATACTGTCAAAGGCTGTAATTGAGAATTTAACCCTGACAGAGAGATTCAAAAGCAGCTTTCTCAAATAAGTGATGCTGAGACTAAGAGCCGTGGGTTGAGTAAGAGACAAATGAAACAACAGACCATTGATAATGTCAGGACTGAGGCCCTTAAGGAAGATCTGTGTGGGTGATTTGCAGAGTAAGGTAGAGTGTATGAGGCTGGAGAAGTAAGCAAGTGGGAGGCCATTCATAACTCTGGATTCATTGCAATGATTTTTATAAATGTATACAGTGGTAGAAAGTCATTAGATGAGTGATAGGTGTGGGGATTGTACTTCTTAGGGCTGCATAACAGATCACTACACTTACAGTGACTTGAACCAACACCCATTAATTATCTTGTAGTTTCTATGGGTCAGTTGTTCATGCATGATTTAGCTAGCTCTTTACTCAGAAGCTCACAGGGCTGACTGCAATCAAGGTATGGGCTGGGTTTCATTCTCTCCTGGAAGCTAGGCTAGGGAAGAATCCCATCCAAGCTCTTTCAGGATATTGGCAGAGATTATAATGTTTAGTTACAGGACTGAGGGTTCTATCTTCTTCCAGACTATTGGCCAGAGGCTTGCTTCACTTGAGTCCTAGAGCCCACTTGCAATTACAAGTTACAGTGTAGAGTTGTTGTCTTTTTCAAGGTAAGCAAGAGGGTCTCTGCCTCTCCAGTCAGCTAAAATGGAGCCTTATATATGCAATGTGATTGTAAGTGACATCTGTTATTTGTACCATTCTGCCTTAGTTAGAAGCAAGTTACAGGTCCTATTTGTTACTTAAGGACAGGGAATTAAAATGGGTCAAGCCATTTTGGGAGTCACCTTTGAGTGAATCAATGGCAGAAGGAGTAAGGAGGATGACATGATTAAATCTGATGAGCAAAGAACACACTCAAAGTGTTGATGAAAAATGAGAGTACAGCATAAGGTTGGACAAGTATATATAGAATTGTAGACATGTGTGAGCAACAGTTTAGAGTTAAAAACTGATGGAACTTGGTGATGACCTACACTTGAGGGGCAAGGAAGAAGAGAGAGATATCTGAAATACTAATGGGTTTCTGTTGAATAAGTAGAGCAGTGGTACTTAACATTGTCAGTTGTTGAGAAACATTAGGGATCTTTAAAATGATACTTGCTCTAGACCCTGATCCTAGATGTTTAAAACCACAATGTTTGAGGGGGGGAGGTTCCAAGAAAGAAAAAATGTAAAAAATCTTTCTAAATAGTTCAAGTCTATTCATAAGATTTAGAACTGTAAGAACAGATGGATTATTTTACCCATCATTGTGACAGAAAACCACTTGATGTCATAATGCTGAATTGGGGTATGCTAAATTTGAGGATGTTTTTGAGATGTGCACTTTATGCACACAATCAAGTAATAAATAACTCATGTGAGTACTGAAGAAAGTCCAGGGTGAAAGGCATGTGTTCATTTACTGTCACTGTATTCTGAATCCATGGGTGTGTGAGATGTCTCCTAAGGATAGAGTTCGTAGTGAGTGATAAGAGCCAAACTCTGAGGAACAGCAACATGTACTGCTTTGATATAATATGAAACTACAAGAAGTAGCCATAGAGAAACCACATTTCCCACACCAACCCCCACCACCACCCCCACCACAACACACACACAAAACAGCAAGTATGGGTCAAGAAGACAGGAGAAAAGGAGTTTTAAATAGAAATGATAGTCACTGATGGGAAATGAACTCACAGAGTTGAGTTGCAGTTTCTAAAATATGTGATTCCCTCCCTAATAAAGAATGTTAGGAAGCTCCAGTTACTTTTAATTGAACCTCAAAGATGTAAAATTTTTTTCTCATAACAAAAGTAATGATTGTGAAATATTGGAAATTTGGAGGAAACAGATTAAGTGAGATAAAGAGAATTTGAATTACTTCATATACTGACCAATGATAAGAATTACAAGTGATATGTGTGTTTATTTATCTATTAGAGTACTTTTCTAAACACATACACACATACACATATATGTCTTTAGGTATTGAGAAATTTGTTACATATACATTACTGTTAATATAATAATAGCACACATGCTGTTTTATAACCTGTGTCTCTAAATTCATATATCTTCAATGATTTTCTGTATCATTGACTATTCTCAAATAAAATACCTTTAAATGATTGCATTGCAGTGAATCATATAGCTATACTATAATTTGTTCAAGTCATCTCTTATTTGACATTTAGGTTATTTTGAACTTTCCCCTATTATAAAGATCACTTAGTAAAATATAGATTTTTGTAATGTTGGAGGTGAACAAATACGACCTGTTTCTTTATCTCTACATGGAGATGCACCTGAGAAATGAGACACAAAGTAGAGATGAGCTTCATCTCCAAAAAGAAAGAGCACAGAGTGTGACCTAGATCTAGAACAAAATCAGCACCAGACAAATGAGGCTTCCTATTGCTAGCCTGCAGGCCTTTCAGGGCACAACAGAGGTGTAGCTTTCTGTGCTGTTGTTGGGTAACAGAGATGAGGCAAAATGCCCATCCTTTGCAGACAGACAGCTGTCAAAGACAGAAGTCTAGATAGAATGAGTAGAGACAGATAAGTTCAGTTTCCTCCATACTCTGTACAATCATTCCCTTGGTGATCAGAGAGGAGTATTTTCCTTGATAGCATCATCCCTACATGTAGTAACCTTTAAGATGTCCATCAGTGATGCTTACTCCCTGGTTTTCATACCTTTGTGTAGTTCCCTTTCAAACATAACAGTGCTTGTTCCTGTAAATATGAATAGAACAGAAATGATAGAGTATGATTTCAAGGCTAGATCTTAAACATCACTGCAGCTTCCACAGTGCTGCTTCTGGGAATACTTTGCTCTGAGGGGAACCACATTCCATTTTGCAAGAATCCTCAAACTGCCCACTGGAAATGTTCATGTGAGAAAGAACAGAGACCTTTTACCAACAATGGCACCAGCACACCCTGTACCACCTCATCCATGAACCCTTCCTTCCCAATCAAATCATCATACGGCTACACCCCATAATACTACAATTCCATGAAAGACCTAGATCCAGGACCTCATAAAGTCACCCTTTTTATTGCATGAAAAAGACAATAAGTCTTTTCTATTGTTCACAGCTTCTGGAGCTTAGAGTGATTTGTTAAACACCAATGAGTTATGATGCTTTAAAAATAGAAAGTCATGTCATTGATGTTTTTCCTTTCCTAGTACCAGTCAGCAACCATCTTTGTAGCCAAATCTTCATATTCATAGTCAAAATAACTGTAGCCTTGTCAGATGAAGGAGATGCAGGACCCTGATGTATGATTGAATCTTGCTTGCATTATTTTAGATGCCATAGAACTGGCCTTAAAGCTGTTATCACAACCCTTGCCTCACTCATACACTTGCCAGAAAGGCAATGCCATTACTGTCTGTGTGGAGACAATTGGGCCAAGGGAAGTAAAATAGCAACAAAAAGTCCCCCAGAGTCAGTAGGAAGCACAAAGGTCTTTGGGCATATGCTGACTCTTGAGGGAACACTTTTATAAACAGACGAGAAAAAAGGTGTAATACAAATGCTCAGTATGCCTGCATTGACTTAATACAGGACTTCATATACTGATGGATATATTTGGTGTGAGGGATAGAAACACACAGATGGTTGGAAATTTAATCCATATCTAAGAGACCCATGGAGAAAAGAGAAAAGATGCAGGAACAAAAGAAACAAAGAACCCAAAGCAATAGTTAATACCTGTGATGTTAGAGAATTAGAGGAAGACACAACAACCACAGGAGAAGAAGAACTCAGTGAACACTCCCACCTGCAGCAAGCCGCTCTTGTTTATGGGTAGGAAGCTATAACGTTCCAGCAGTTGCAGCATCATGCTTTTCAAAGGTTTATTTATAGACTTCTCCCAATAATGCCCCAGGAGTTGCTAGATCTGAATTAAAAACTCCAGGTTTCTACCTCCCCACCCCTTTTCTAAATAAAGAGTTATTGATTGACTAATGGCCTTCATATCCTGCTGCAAATAGCCCCTAAAGAAGAAGAAAGATATTACCCGGAGCCCAAGTGGCTAAGGACTTAGAAGAAAACAAGATCGTGTGTGGACAGACTGTGAGATACCTTAGAGCATAAAGAAGGTGATTATGGGAAGTAAAAGCACAAAGAAGCATTTAAAAGGAAAGAATAAAGAAAGTGGAAATAAGCATGGCTATAATATACAGGTACATGAATGAGTGTGTGGAAGTTCTATGTGAGTGATAAATATCCCTTGGTATTTGTTAAAAACCAGAATATATATTAGAAAATGGTGTTTGAGCAAGAGTCTGTGTGCTATGTTGTACAGGGTAGTACAGAGTTTAATCCCAATCCACTTTCAATTGGCTATATAAACTGACTCTAAAACAAACTACCTTCCTGGTCTATGCATCTAGAATGTCAGGTGTTGCTTGCAGATAAGTGTATCTGTTCCAGAGATGTTTCTCTGCAGCTTTCAGTTTTTCTGGGGTGATCCACTTTCCCTATTCCCTCAAGGGCATTCCCAGGACTAACTTAGAACAGACTTCCAATACAGACATAGACATAAAGCTACCAAGTGGATCCGGATGCTGCATTTGAAGAGAGAGGCAATAGAAAGCATAATTTCAGAAACAAAGTGAGGGAACATTCAGCCCAGGGGTCCAGCCACGCCTAGAGCTGCAAAAACATAGGATGACTTGGGAGAAGTGGACTAAGGAGAATAAAACCTAGTAGCTACACCCTGGGTTCTTGGTCCACTTTGGTTATAAAGGACTGATACCCAGGGTAACTAACTTGCCCTCTGAGCTGCTCAATTTCATCATAAAAAGAAAACAACTTCAGTGCCTTTAATTGTATTAAAGATCAAAAAGTCCAATGTATTAAAAGCAGCAAGAATGATGTTCACTGCCTTACATTCCCCAGTAAGGAGTATTCCTCTGTAACCACTAACCACAGATAGTAAAACAACTCCTTGGATTGGTGATGAGAAAGCTTCTGCTTGTTTCTCTGAAGTCACACTTCATGATGTTTGTGGGATGCAGGATGGGTGGTAGAGACTGCTACACAAGTATAAATTCAAGAACAATATCCAGAGGTAATGTAGGGGTGGTAGTTTTGTACTGGAAGGGAATCCAACAAATGACAATGGAAGGAAAGGTATTTTAAGAATTCTCCTCAGCTACTCCTCCTATTCTCTCTCCCTCCACTGTAAACAGTTTGCCCACCGAACATTAATAACTGCTTTTCAAAGAAATGGCACATTATGGCTGAAGTCAGGGTACCATATGTTACTCCTTCACTCTCCTTCACTCTTACATTATATCATCATAGGTTCAAATCCCATCAAACTGCTACCTCAGGGCACTCTACTATTGAGGTGTACAAATGGCATTCAGATATGTACATGGTCAGATATGTTAACCTTTCCTATTTATTTATCATGTGTTTATATTCTTTTCTTTGAAAATGTACTACCTTATCAACAGACAGCTGTGTTGCCATTTTCATGATTGGAAGATAAAAAATAGGAAGTGGTTGAGCCCCTTATGTGTACTTAAAGGTTCATTGTATCTCAGCAATACTAAGTGCCTGCCATTCACATAGACTACAGTATGAGTGATACCTCTTAGTATTTTGCAAGGAAACTACACCCCATTATGCTGTGGCCCTATAACAGAAATGAGCATTCTAAGTGAAGACATTAAAAAAAAAAAGAATTGAGAGCATTTTTAATTGAAATTTCCTGAAACAACAAGCACAGAAGGCATTTGTGTAATTGCTCCCATGGTCCAGCACACCAGCTGGGGTGTCAGGAGGGCAGTCACAGCCTCAAGGGCAACTCATTAGGGCAAAGTAAGGATGGGTGAAGGAAACAAAAGCCATGTCTTGCTGAGTCACCAGTGTCACTTCCAGGATCTGCCTGGGTATCCCCATGGGTCTCCTGGCCAAGGACTGACTAAGCACGGGTCTGTAGAGTTGGCAGAACATCAAGGCTGTGGGGGCCCAGTGATAGCTGAGAGAGAGAGAGCTGTGTTGTGAATGAGTGTGATGGAGTGCTTCTGTTTGTTTCCACTGAACCCAGATCTGCTTCACACAGTGGAGCAAACAAGTGTGAGAATGCTGTGATGCCTCAAATGGAAGATGGTCTGACCAGATGCTCAGGTCAGTGGCCGAGATCTTCTAGTATGAACAAGCCTCATGTCTTTCCAAGAGTACTACAGATAACAAAATGAGGACAAACAAGTGCTCCTAATTCTCATCTCTCCTTTCTTTTCTTTTCTTTTTCCCTTTATTTTCTTAATTAGAAAAAGGTCCTTTTTTTCTGATCACAAAAAAATGCATTTTTTCCTACTTAAAAAAATATGGTTATATATAAAATCCCAGAAAATAACCAAAATTTCAGCATATGGCAACAATTATTAATGTAAATTCATTTATGATACAAGTGTCCAGCCTTGTGCAGTCATGTTCTGGTTCATTCCAACATGAAGGTGTGTGAAAATAGCTGGAAGAGAATGGTGCATCTTCTTAATGTCAATATAGGAAAGAATTGAAAATAATTCAGACTTATTTAAAGACACAGAGATTTGGGAAACAGTGTTTCCTGTCCCCTGGTTCTGACCTGTATAACAAAAATAACTAACTAATTAAAATTTGTCTGAAGCTTCTTCAGTCATAAGAAGTTCTGTCTAGTGACGACACCCTGCTGTGTACCACATTTATCTCCCTAAGTCCTGAAGCAGAGGGCACCATGATTAAAAGGGAGGGGTGCCTAACCTAGTAGATGGATGCAGAGGGTCAGGCATCTGCACCTTTGATCCCTTCACTCATGTGGAACCACCCTCCATTCAAAGCCTGTATGCTTAAGGCATCAAGACGAAATGTGTAAATGTTCCTTGTAAAGACACTGTAGTCTGAATATGTCATGGTAGTTCTATAATCTCACTGACTTCTCTCAGGGGGCCTGAGGTGTTTGTCTTACTGATAATGTTCACTTTGATCCCTGGAGTGTGATGGTGACTGCTGCCTGGATTCTTTGAAATTGTGAAACATCTCACCACCAACCAGATCAACTTTTATCATTTTAGTTTGGCACTGACCTGTTTCTAGCTTGAATGGATTATCACTGTAATGATTGCCAGATGATTTTCTATACTCATCATTTTTCATCTGTATTAGTAGGCAAGTTATATAAGAAAACTGTTTCTCCTCTTCATCTACTTTATCTCCCACCTACGTACCTATCTATAACATGCAAACAGACTGAAGTATCTATGAGATATATGATTGAGATATAGAGTGGTTTTAAGGATTTATACCTCACTCACTGACGTGAATTTTACTCTTCTTGTCCTGGAAGTCACAGGAGCAGGCTTTTCAAGATAGTTTTGTGTTATTTTGACATGTGCTCATTACTCTTTGAGAATTTGTTTCTCCATGCTGTGCTATAGCTGTAGCTTAAGAGAACCAATGGTAAATTTTTCAGGAAATGTGTGAGCCATTCATATCCGGTTAGTAGCCTGGAATCAAGCATGGGAAGAATACTTACATCATGGAAACTGGCAAATGTTATAATAGCTTTTTCCCTCCAGACCTAGTTGTTTAAAAATTTACCAGCACACCACACAATTTCTGTCACACAACAATATCACAGGCTCCACTGATACGTTAACTGCCTCATTCTGTACCCATTCACTTTCCAAGGACCTGTAATCCCTTTTGGTACCAATGAGTGTGGTAGGATGTTCTAAGGGAGAGAATTGGATATATATATATATATATATATATATATATATATATATATATATATATATATCCTAAACCTAAAAAACTCCTATTTTAGAAAATGTTTAGACTCATAGAAAAGTTAGAGCATAGTATTCTTCTGTGACCACACTTAGCTTCCTTTATTGTACAGCCATGTTACAATTAAACTGGGAAATTCTCAGCACTCATGAAGTAGAGGCAAGAGGGTCAAAAGTTCAAGGCCATCCTCAACTACATAGAAAATTTGAGACCAGCATGTCTCAGAGATAAAATAAGACAAAATAAAAATAAAATCCAGGAAATTAACATTTTCAATTGTGCCAGCTGTTTTAGATTTTACAATTTTTTCTACTAACATTTTTTCTATTACAGAATCAAATCCATAGTACCAAATTATATTTTATCCATAAACAAATACATGTATAATTTGACATATCTGCCAATCTATCCACATCTCTACTTTCCTATATATATTTAAAGCTAGGTCTGTAATCCCAAGACTCAACCATAAGTCTTAATGTAGCTGTCCTTCATCCCATAATTATCACTCTTCTTTGGTCAAGAAAGTTGGCTCTTGTTTCTTCCATATTCTTCCACATAGCTAAGCCCCATTGTATGTAATAGGGTTGCTATCCCACTGGGCTTCTGCCTTGCTCAACTACACTCATCTGACTTTAGACAGATCTTTTATGAGTTGTCCTGGTCCTCACACAAGCAAACCCAAGGACTGACTGATTTAGCATGATAAGAAGGATGAAGGGAGAGAAGCAAGTTGTAAAAAAAAAAAAAATCTTAGTGGTTAACTCTCCCCAAAGGATGGCAAGGGATGAATTGGTTCATACAGTCCTGGTAGACAGTAAATGCTCAGTAAGTAGAATTTGTCTATTATATTTGCTGCTGACACTGAGAGCCTTTTGAGCAGGTAACCAGAGGCCTTTAAGGAAGCAATGGAGAAAACGTGGGATTTGGAGATGTGGACACCATTATGTACATTAGAAACTAGACCCTTGGCATGCATGAATAAAGGTCCTTTAAACGTTGGCCTTGCCAGGAGGGAGGGCCTAGTCCCTACTCCAAATGACTTGACAGATTTTGTTGATCCCTTCTGGAAGGCATCAGCCTCCCTGTGGAGTGGGGTGGGGATGGGATGGGAGGGGGACAGGGAGAGAGGGAGGGAGAGGGAACTGGGATCGATATGTAAAATAAGAAAATAAAGTGCATAAGCTCATGAGTCTATGAAATGCAAATCAAAGCCATACTGAGATACTTCTAATTTGTCTACAATAAACAACAGATTAAAAAACAAGCAAACAAAAAAACCATTGGCCTTTCTCTAATGGCTCAGCCTCATTAGTATTTATTGACAATAATCAGGGTTTTTATCCCACTACATGTGGCCCACCCTCTTCATCTAGTCAAACAACAACAACAAAATGTCTGCAATTATAACCCAAGGGCCCTAGGAACAGGTACTCCTGTCCCTCTCCTTGGTTGAGAACTACCAGAGCAAGTGATTGGCTCGCTTTGTCTTACAGAAATTCTGTTTCTAACAGATTTGAGAAGCATGATCTTCGATTGTACATTTAAAATTTCTAATCAATTACTTCATGAAAGTTCTCCAGAAATTTGAACCAAAACTTACAGAAATAATTTACAATAAGGCAGAAGATGATCTTAGTTTTTATTCAGAAACCAAGCATCTTGAGTATCACAAGGTTGTGAGAGGTCCATGTCCTCCAGGTAAAAGTTTCCTGACAGGATTTAGGGCAATAGGAATTGACAAAAGAAAAATCCAGCAAGGGCTTGGCAGCCTTCTTTCAAAGATCCGGAAGCATTGCCTCTTGGCCCTGGCTGCCTCCCTTTCCTTTCAGTTTTACATTCTCCCTAAATGGAATGTTCTTTACTTAAAAAAAAAATATTACATTTATTATCTTTTGGTTTTGAGCCTAGCCTTTAGCAGTTGAGTGAAAAGTGGCCATGAATTTGAAAAAGAGCAAGGAGGGTATGGAAGGAGGAGAGGGAAAGGGGAAATAATGTACTTAAAATATCAAAAGATAAAATAAATAATTATAAATAAAGGAACAGTTCGATGGATGGTCAATATTTCTTAACTTCCCTAAACAGAAGGAAAATGGAAGATGACTGCCACATTTTACAAAGGGTTTCACTTGTCACAACAGTTTAGGGAAGCCTTAGCAGTGTGAGTCAGAACCAAGTTCAATTTCTTTAGAATTACTTCAGTTCTCCATCGGGGACTCTTAAAGTTTTGCTCAAGGGCCACTAGGCAGTGCCCAAATCACTGCAGTGTATCTAAGTCTTTGCTTCACATTTTGACAGGAAAAGAATTTGGTGTTAAAGAACTAAGATGGTTCAGCTAGTGAAAACCACCTGCTGCTCATGTCTAATGACCTGAATCTGATCCTGGGGACCCATGGTAGAAGAAAGAACTGACTTCCCAGAACTGTCCTTTGACTGGCACATGTCAACCATGCACCACAGCACTTGGGCATCTACACTCAAATGTGAGCATGCACACACGCACACACACACACGATGTATCTATATCTATATCTATATCTAATTTTAAGAAACTGAGGGCCAATACACCAAACAAGCTAAAAATAACATAGTAATTATATAAGTTCAAAATTGTTGGTACAAATCTCCAGGACAATATAGAAGTCATCTTAAAGGGAAAACACTCTTTATTTTGAGCCAAGGTCTAGAACAGTGTCTTCTGGGATCTGGGCTAAGAACTGGTTTTTGCTTGCTTATTATTTGTTTTTGTTTTGTTTTTTATCTACACCCAAGATTGCACAGCAATAAGCCTTTGCAGCTGACTACGGAATAAGATACCCTTCAAATTCTTCTAGGGTACTGATATTAGGTGTATGAACAGGAGCTTCAGGTTAGCACGCCGTTACTAATTTAACAGGTGGGCTCATACATAAGATCTGGTTTCTGTAAATACCAATCTAAGGAAAGAAGAGTCACTTGGCTCAAGAACTAAGAGGGATCTCACACTGCTGCATGGATAGACCCACTTCCCATCAATAGGTGTTGGTAAATTATAAGCAGTATTCCTTTAGACTTGGTATCTCAAGACCAGAAGCCTAAGTAGGTTAACTGCAAGGTCCCAGCCTTCCTAGTAAACCCGCAAGGTCACTCCTGCTATCACATTCACTTCTTCTTCTGCAGCAACCTTATTGATTGAATTCCTTTTGTCTTCTCATCCTGCTCCACAGGTCCATTTACACCAGCACCAATCAGAAAGGGGAGAGTGAAGTGTTGTGGTGGAGGTGGTAGGTGGGGGAATAAAAAAGAAAGATGGAGGTGGAAGGAAGGGGGAAAGGACTTGGACATGGATTTCTTGGACTACACTACTGAAAGGGATAATGATTCTCTCTCGGTGTACTTATTGACATTCATTGAGCAGCATATAGTTTATTTTAGCTCGAGTTTGTGATGTAGCATCTATATTTAATTCTGCAAGCTGTCAGGCAACTCATATATTTACAAACACAGTCCCGGAAACAATGTGTTTGCTGGTCACATCTGCATCTCTAACATCTCAGAGCTCTGTGTTTGGCACAGCTCGGCGCATTATCATTTTACATTCTGGTCAGTGCCAAGGCCCAAATAGGGCAGGTCCTGGGCTAAGAGTTCAGATTCAATGACAGGCCTGGCAGAAAGCCAATAGCAAGAGACACACTGAGGACTGAAGGTCAGAATGGAGAGTTGATAGTCAGTCCCACCTCAGTACTGAAGCCCGCATAGTAATGAGAGGTTTCTGTGTGCCTTCCTTGAGTTTATTTTGGCTTTTCAGACCTCCAGCTATGCTATATGTATACAGAAGCTCTGCTGAAAACCATGCTGGGCTTAAGCAATAGGATATACTCTTGTGGAAGGAAGTGCAGGGAAGGGGACTGTAGACAAGGTCTGAAATATGGAGTCAGCTGTAGGCAAAAGTGTGGAGTTGGTGGCAAAGCCATACAGGATACCAGGGATGGTAGTTGGACACACCTAGAGGGAGGAGTCAAAAGGCATTATTCCAGGAATTTTGGTAACAGGAAGCCTATGAATTGGCCAGAATACAGAGAAACAAACTCCAGTGAAGTTCAGAATGAGGCAGGAGGGTTGGCAGTTTTTGGAGGACTGTTTGTCTACAACAGTGAAGTAGAGGAACTTACAACTGGAGACAAAGAGTCCAGGAAGAACTGGAAATCCCTTGTTCCTTGAATAGCCTTGACAAGATTGGGCCTGAAGCAGAGAGACAGCAAATTGTGGGTACATGCTCAGTTGGGCTTAGGGAAATAAGCATGAAAGAAAATTTTATTATTTTATGAATACGTGTGGTGTGTGTGTGTGTGTGTGTGTGTGTGTGTGTGTGTGTGTGTATGTGCATGAGTTACTGTGTACGAAGTGCATGCAGTGCCCATAGAGGCTAGAAAGCATTAGGTTCCTTGAAACTGGAGTTATAGGCAATTGTGAATCACCTGATCCAGTGTGCTAAGACCAAAATCTAGAGACTGCAAGAGATGTAAGTGTTCTTAACCGCTGACCCATCTCTCCAGCCCTTAACCATAAGGCTTTTGAGCAGTGGTTCTCAACCTATGGATCGTGACCCCCACAGAGGTCACATATCAGCTATCCCATGTATCAGACATGCATATAACATTTCATAACAGTAACAAAATTACAGTTATGAAGTAGCAATGAAATAATCTTACGGTTTGGGGTCATCGCAACTCAAGGCACTGTGTTAAAGGGTTGAAGCATTAGGAAGGTTGAAAAGCACTGTTTTGAGAAAGCCTCCATGAATTACCACTGCCCTCTCACAGGCCATGCAGAGAGAGTCTCAAGAGAAGTCAACAGCTTCAAAGAAGCAGGAGGTATTCAGTACTTGCAGCCAAGCTGGAAAAGCAGTGGTAGGTTCCTCTGCTCTTGTCCTTGCCAAGTTTAGACTATCCCTTGGCTCGGAGCACTGTTTAAAGTAACATTGACCTATAGATATCCAGACTGGCCTTCTGCATCTCCAGCTCCCATATGGAGTCTGTAGCTTTTATGTACGTAGGCACCGAAAGAGCACTAGGATTTTCTTGGGAGAACATTATTGGGCTTCTGAATTTTCTCCTCCGTAAAATGCATGCAACCCAGATAATTTTTGACTTTTGAAGGAGTTATGTTCAGATAAGCCTGCCATAGATGGACATTATTGAAAATTAATGTAATACATTATTAATACCTAGTGAAGAAACATCACAACTTGCCAGCTAAGTTCAGAGTGAAGTATGAATGGTTCTCTCTAGTGAGCACACATCCATCTGAGTGTAAACTGCCCCTCACTGCTACTGCTCAGCGCCATGGTAAAGTCAAACACTGTAATTTGCACCATGGTTAGGTCACAGGTCATCTGAACCACCATCAACCTTACAAAGATTTGTGAACTTTGGATGAGTTAATGTAGGACATATGTTTAGATCAATACCTGGTCCATCCTAACATTATCTGAACAGACATGGATGGTTCTAGAGACAGGTCTGGAACACATAGACTTTAGCCTTCAAAGACTTCACTTTTAACACAGTTGAAGAAGAAACAGAACAAGATCTGTTTTCAACATTGGCCCTGGGTTTTACCCCTAAACCAACAGACCAGCCTGGAGACACTCCTTCCACTCCTATAGCAATAGATTTCTCATTGACTGAACCATGTGAGGGGGCTTCCATGCAGCAATATATTACAACTGATGATGATTTCCCTCCCTTCTGCACTTCCTTCCATATTGGTAGACTACTTCTGGCACTCCTGACATTCTTCATATTCATAGTTTATAGCTAGCCATGGCTGCTCAGATTCACTGGGTCATAAGGAAGGCCAAGTAACTGTGTAGTCAGCACTAGCCTCTCTCAAAGAAGCTAAATGGCTATGAAAGGCATGATGGACAGTTGTTGACAGGGAAGCTAGGTGCCAGTGGCACAGTGGCAGGGCACAGAGCCAGAGCTTCAGATTTGAGGGACTTAGAATAAAGACAATACTTCCCTAGATGGAGGCTCAAGGCCTCTGCTGGGAATCTCTGTGAGGTGCTGTGGAGAGGCACCTCTGAGTCTGCAGGGATAGCTAAACACTCATGCAGATACAAAGTTTAGGAGACTACCTATCTGTGCTGTTTCTCACTTGTACACAACCAGAAAACTACCAAAGGATCAACAACAAAGCCATATTTTAGAAGGCGTGTGTATAAACTGTTTCTCATGCTAATAATGTGAGATAAAACAGAAAAAATAACCACCAAGACTTTCAATACAGGCCATACTTTTTAAGGGTCCAAATCCCCATAACCCTATGAAGTATCATTGCTATATTATAATCCTTTTCTTCTTTTGAGACACAGTCTTACTATGTAGTCCTAGATGGCCTGGAACTCCCTGTGTAAACCAGAGCTCAGAATCACAGAGCTCTGCCTGCCCCTGCCTCCTAAGTGCCGGGGTGGAAGGTGTGTACCACCATGACCAGCCTCTATTTTCATTCTCCTCATCCAAATGGCTTCTAGAGAGTTCTCAGAACCTGTAAGAAGAGGGCATTTCTGGCTTGTAGAGAGTAGTAGGAGCTGCTAAGGTTTCTTAAATGAGGAAGAAGGAAAGGGTTCTGCACTGAGATTAAAGATACAGAATATACAAGTTTTCATTAGGAGAGCCACCCCATTAGCAGAGCTACCTTCATCTGTTCTGGTGAGCCTCCCTAATCTATACTATCTGACCCCAGTTCTGTCATGTTAGGTTGCAGGTCAGCTTGTCAGTTAGCTTCTCTGGCCCAAGGAAAATGACAAGGACTCCCAGCTGACAAGTATGAAGCCTTAGTAAGTGACAGATGACTCTGTCCTTGACAAATGAAGGGCTAGTTGTCACAGAGAGAAGTTTATAAATTCGGGGCCCCAATGAGATGAAGCCTACAAGGATTAATGTCACTGGAACAGTCTGCGTATGTGAGTGTTGAGAACGTGGAATTACTTTGAAAGCTCAGCACACAGTCTTCCATTCCTGTGTTTTGTTCCTGGCCAGTGAAGTGAAGGGCTGGGTCTGTCATGTCCACCAGCTTTTCCCCATCCCTGAGTACAGTTCTTGTGTATAGACATTGCTTACAACCAATTGGCTGTCTGATAGACAGGAGTGAAGCAGAATAGGGAGAGGAAGTTACAGGTCTATAAGTCACAATATCTGGGGTTTGAGTTTTGCTTCTGCCTTCTGTGGAATGATCTCTAGAGATCCCCTTTGCCTCTCTCAGCCTCCCCTCTTAAAGGTCTCAAATTAATGTAAGAGCATTTAGTAAACAGTAATTATGATTAGCTCCTCTCTGCATAAATAGTTATTAATATTGTTGACCTGATTTTATGCAGTGAGGATATCTTTATCCTCATGTTTGAAGTTGCTTTCTGACTAGTGGAAGATGGATGCAGCTGGTTCATGCCAGTCCTGGGGCTGAAGCTGGAGGTCCCGTCTTGGAGACCAGGGAGGAAAGTGGTAACAGACACCTCACACCTGCCTGGATTCAAATGAAGGGATGCTGGAAGCTACTGAAGTTCTGTGAAATGCAACCAAGAGTCCTTTATGGGCTGTGCTGACCCTCATGGAAAACAGCATGGTCAGCCAAACAGAGGGAAGGACCCAGTCACCCAATCTTTGATGGGAGCCAATAGCATCCCAGCCTCCCCCCTTGGCTGTAGGAGTGTCTTGTCATTTCTGTCTACCCTTCATTTCTAGGATAAACAGGTTTTGCATCAACATGTTGTGGATGACAAGAACAAATAACACTTCCGTGATTTTTTTTTAGCACTGACACATTCAGATTTATTCAAGAAAACAACTCCTCAATAGAGTTGGCCAATTAACCACTTAAATGGCTTGATAACTTATTTAATGTCACTGACTAATCACTTTATGAAATGTCACTGCTCTAGCTGACAAAAGTTTCCGCTTCATACCTCATCTCTCTTCAGCTTTACTCTTCCTACAACATGGCTTCCTTGTGCCGGTGCCCCCTCTATGTGCATAGGATTATGGAACTTCCATGTTTAGGAATATTATGGGGATCATCTTTGCTCATAAATCATTCTACTGATGGCTAAAGTGAGGCTCCCACAGAAAAGTGTCTTGCCGACAGACACTATCTTGCAAGCGACAAGCAACTATTTGCTATAGCTGCA
Source organism: Cricetiscus sungorus (assembly GCA_030556225.1). Lineage (NCBI taxonomy): Eukaryota > Metazoa > Chordata > Mammalia > Rodentia > Cricetidae > Cricetiscus > Cricetiscus sungorus. The sequence goes on from JANBXA010000730.1 coordinate 32,503,851, forward strand.
AGTCATGGAACCAGTGCAGTTGCATTTAGGCACCCTGGCAAATGAAGCTTTGCTACTTTTTACACTGCACTGAGCCACTCTAAGCCACAATCTTCTTCCCTGTTTAAAAAGGTAATTTTATTATCCATGCTCCATAAGCAGTAGTTATCACATACACATTAACTAATTTGCATGGTATTTATTAATATATTTAACTATAACAGCTTTATTAGTCAAAATACCACCTATAACTTAGCTGTATATTTAGCCCATGTAGGATATAGCCCCTCATCTTCAGAAATTGTTTTACTGTTTATTTTTCAATGCTGAAGATTTAACACAGAGCCTCACACATCCCAGGCAAATGCTCAGCCACTGAGTTATACCCCAACCCCATGCCAATTTTCGTTCATTTTCTGTACCTTCTTCATTTGCCAAGACTTTGTTTACATCAGTAGCCTAAGCCACAAATCACAGTTTTACCTTAGTCCCAAACACCAAGCATATATGGTGACTGAAAACAAGAGAAAGAGTCCCAAACCTTTTCAGCTCAGAGTGGTGGTGACATAATTCTTACGGTTTTAAAATGGCATTGCCAATTTCTCATGTGACCTCATCTTCTTCCCGATTTTCTCTATGACATAACTCTGACCCATTTAATCCATGGTTTAAAGGACAGATTTGAGCTTAGGTACTCAGCCAAAGTAAAATTTAAAAAAGTAAAAATGGTTAAACTTGTACCTTTGATGCAAAGCAAATTTATCTGTCTGGGTTTATAATGCCCTTACAGTGGAGGACAAAAGAAAGTACCCATTTTTCTCAGGTAAATCCATAACACTGTTCATGAAGAGGATAGCATGGCCCCTGTGTCACCATCCTCATAGGTAACATGGAGGCTTTTTCAGACAGTCATCTTTGGAAGAGCATAAACTGAAAGCATGATAGAAAAGGCACTAATTGTTAGATCTTACTACTTACTAAAGGTGCCCCCCGACACTGAGAATTTAGACAGTCAAGACATACTTGATAGATTGCTGTTATAAAATTTCCAGTGATATTATTATGAAGAGTAAACAGGAAGTGGCCAAAAAGCTGTTCCCCTTCAAAAGCTCAATTTTTATATAACTGTCAACACAGCAATTATCTTGTCTATTTTTTTTTTTTTTGAGGAAGTTTTGAAGCCTGCCTAAGGATCTTCTTTCTTAAACAGAGACTTCTTAGTCAAAATTTCTTCAGATCCCCCAGGAAAACCACTGAAGCGGAAAGTGTGTGATTCCCAGGCCAGGTTTTTCTGAGGAATGGCGGGCCCTGAATTCAGACTTTCTTGCTGTGCTCAGCAGACATGGCCCAGCAATCAAAACCATTTGATTCCAAAGCTGATATTCCTGTAACAGGCAGGTTCCAGCTCATTGTGAGCTCTGAAAAGGCATAATTACAAACAGTGATGACAAAAAGCATGCTTAACATAGTCTGATTCTTTCAAAAAGTTTTTTTTAGTAGTTGCTCACCTGTCCTTAGGAAACCCTTATGTAGCAGGTGAGGTGGTGGCCACCATGGCATAGGATGCAAAGAGGTCAGTCTTGTCAGGAGGCTGAGTGGCTAGACCAAGCTATGTCTTGTCATAATCTCACAGTGATTCCTTGATGAAGTACATGGAATTTGATGCATCATATATTTTGCAAACTGATGATACGTTCCATACATGGCCTTAGATGAAACTGTGTAATTGGCATGGGTGAGTATGGTGGAAGGGCAGAATAGGGAGACACTACCAATATTACTCTGGTCTAGAAACTGCCATGTGTCCTCATCTCTCACAGAATAATATCTTAGTTTCCTCTAGGGAACATGAAGCACCAGATCCTTGGCAAGATAGGAGAAGTTGCTGTAGCTTCTTGTGTTTGCTTTGTTTTCCTATTGCTGTGTAACTGCATCATCTAAAGTACTACAAATTTGTCATCTCACACTACTGCATGTAGGTACACATGTGTGGAGGACAGAGGACAGGTATTCTCCACCCCTTCCTTCCTTCTTTCCTTCCTTCTTTCCTTCCTTCTTTCTTTCCTTCCTTCCTTCCTTCCTTCCTTCCTTCCTTCCTTCCTTCCTTCCTTCTTTTTCCTCTTGAGACGTGGTTTTGCACATTCATAAAGTGGCTAGACTGTCCTGCCAGCTAGCCCCAGGGATCTGCTTGTCCTCCCAGTGCTCTGATTATAAGCACACACCACTGCATCTGGGTTTTCTGTGTGGCTGTAAGGACACTACTCTGGTCCTTGTGCTTATGAGTGAAGTACTTCACTGTCTGGGCTATCTCTTCAGCCCTGGCTGGTAGCCTTTGTGACTCCAGAGCCTGGCAATAGGTAGTTAGTCCTTTGCTCTGGTTTTTAGAGCAAATCAATGTGCTGGACACAGAAACAGATCTTTTGCTGTAAAGTTCTTATCTACTGGTATCATTTATTTCCCTACAGTTGTATGATAGAAGTTTCCACTTTCCTCCAGCTGCTGGCTGGAGGTTGCTCTCAAGTCTAGATGCCACCTTTGGTTCATTGATATATGATTTTCATAGGCAGTTCACAGCATGTCTGCTTGCTCTGTTTTTGGTCAGCTTGTACCACTATTTTATTCTAAAGGTTCACCCAACTAGGCCAGACCCATGTAGGATATTGTCCAAAGTTATCCACAAGTCTTTCTTTGCATCCGCCATCACTTAAGTGACTGTGTGAACTTTCAATGTCGACATTCATCAGTTTTTAACTCAAAGTCTACTAGTAGAGCCTGATAGCCCATCTCACTTCCAGGCCCTATCCACACTCACGGGAACAGAATTATAGAATGCATACACAGAAGTATGTAGGGCTTTGGGGGAGTAACTTTAGAACCCTGGTTCCCAAGCATCTTTCCAGCCATGGTTGTGGATTTCTGCTTTACTGTGTTGGCCTCCTCTGTCAAGGAACCATACTTTCCCAAATGAACAAACTTCCCACCCCTCCTTCACTGTGTCTTTAAGAAACAGCAGTATTTTATAAAAGGGATAAGTCACTAATGCTAGAGTTTAAGGTAAGGCCTATAAGCACTTGCTTGTCCATTCTTAGCATAATGTTTGGCACTTGCGAGTTCTCATTTATGTTTCTTCAATGAATGAATATGTGAATGATTAAATGAAAAATATTTTGCATATCCTTCTCAGATTGTTTGAGTATAAAACTGTCTACTCCCCCCCCTTTCCCACATGCAAGGATGATTCCTCCTTTTAGTTTTTCTTCCTGGTAATGCAAACTTATTGTGTGTGTGTGGGAACACTTCTATTGTTCTACTTTTTATAGTTAACTTTTTAATCCATATGAAACTATGTTATTGATGTTATGTATAAAATATTCTATTTTTACCCAATTAGTCTGCAATGGTTTGGTTTTTATATACTGTTGTGTGAGGGTTAATACTGAGCTCTCTAACTTCAGTGATCAACCTGTCCAATTTTGTGAACTAGCATCATTAGTTTAATTATGAGAAGATTATCATGTTTTAAGATATGAAAGAAAAGGTGTGTCATTATTCTTCCAGAACCCCAACTTGGATGGTTGAGTAGGAACAGTCTCTCACCCCTACTCTGGCTTAACAAATGGTACAGCATTCATTTGCAAAAAGACAGACTGAGGTTTTCATTTTGCTTATTTTTCTAGTTCAACTCCTCTGGTCTCAATCATAATATAATTTCATAATTATAATGCCTACATAGGAAAAATTAATAATGGGTCTAGTTCCTATGTATCTCTCACTACCCAGCTCCAGATCAATAACTGCCAGGGAGAAGGAGAGCTGTCTGAGTGCCCAGATTCTCAGACTTCCTTCTACCCTTCCATCTTTACATACAGGGACTCTGAAAAGCATACTGTACAAAACTGAGGCCTCTGTTCCCGGGCTCAGTATAACTTTGGAGCTGTGAATTCCAGGATTCACACTTGCCTCCAGCATGCCCTTTTAGGTTCTGGGGATTAGTGAGCTGACACCTCTCAGAGTGCTCCTGGGGGTTACTCTGGAAGGAAGCACAAAGTACTGAAGCCCTCTTTGCTGCCCTTTCAGAGAATTACCATGTCTGCATCACCCCCAGGCATCCTATCTCTGGGTATTGGCAGCCAGAGACAATCGTCAAACCATGAATTACAGGTGCTGAGTGTTGGAAGTCATTCTGGCACATGCTGAAGTGGTGTTGGCGTGGTGACATGCACAGAGCTCTGACAGCACATGCTGGAAATTAAAGATTGGAGAAAGAGCAGCAGTTCCAGGAAACCCCGCAGTCCTGAATGATTCCTTACATCTAGAGGTTGATAAAGGTGACCAGTTGTCCTTAGAAAAAGTATAGGCCCTGGAAATCAGAGTTCTCTGATGAGTCACGAGGCAGCCAGGAATGGAGACTGATAGAAGCAGCCTTCCTGCTGGCATCTTCCCTCCAACCCAGAGAAAAGAGGGAATACACTTATTCACTCCTTCAAGAAGGATGTCTGCAAGCTTGCTCTTGCTCTATGCTCAGTAAAGTTAGCTGGGCTAGAAGGATGAAAGAAAGAGACACAAACTGGCCCCTGTGGGGCTCTCTCGCCTAGTGAGGAGAGAAGGAATCCCATAGACTCCTTGTGTGGGGATCTTCTCTGATTCCATGTTCCAACTCCATCTTTGTACAACCTTCAATAGAAGAATAAGTTGTATGCTCAACCTCAGAAGAGTATTAGCTACTGCATACTCAATTGTTTATTCCTAGAACCCACCTTGAATCCAGAGAGGAGAGTGATCAGGTTTCTCAGCTTTAGAGCAACAAAGGAGTAAAAGTACTTTTCCCTCCCGCAAGCCTCCATTTGAAGCATAAGTCTGCTGGAGGCATCACTCAGTCTATGAGGCAATTACAGAAATATGTAAACATGTTTGTGAAAGGGATGATGCTTAGTGAACTCAGGTAGGCATGGAGCTGGCATTCATACCCCCTGAGCTCAAAGTAGCTGTTAGGACATAAGTCACTGTCTTAACCTGAGGTCCTTTTTGTCGTCTGTATGATGCTGACATGGTATTTCTTCATACGTTTGTGTTTAAAGAAATAAAATCATCATACTGAATGTTCAACACAGTGTCTTAGGGCATCAGTTTCATTTCATACCTGCTATGGAGAATTTCACTGTCCAGTTATGTATGATGCTCTCAGATGAGACACAGCCTTGCAGCCCCTCACATCTCTCTTCATACTTTTCTAGTTTGGAGCCCTGGAGGAGCAGCATCGAGTGGGAGAGCTTGGCGAGAGAATGAAGACACTAACCGCCTGGGAGAAGCATGAGGTGGCAGCGCAGCTCCCAGTTTAGAGGGCTTTGGCCAGAGGCCACCCCATGGGCAGTCCTGCTGGCACTAGGCGTGCCCGGGTGGGTGCTGGCTGTCTCAGCCACCGTGGCCGCTGTGCTCCCGGAACAGCATGCCTCCTCTGCTGCCCAGACTCCCCTGGACTGGCTGCTCACAGACAGAGGCCCCTTCCACCGTGCCCAGGAGTATGCTGATTTCATGGAGCGTTACCGCCAAGGGTTCACCACCAGGTACAGGATCTACAGGTGAGTGGAGTCTCCTACAGGGCCCAGCCTAGGCAGTGTCCCACTGGTGTGTCAAGCCTGAAGCCCAAACTGAGCAGAATGCCTTCAAGCAGAACCAGAGGAGGGATATGGAGCAACATCGGGATGGGACAATGGGACAAACCTGCCATGTTTTTGTTTTGTTTTGTTTTTTGGAAGAAAACACACATAAACAATAAAACCTACTGATGCCTCCTGGGGACTTAGCAAAAGGGTTTCTACTTATAGATTGTTCTGCTTATAAATTGAGGACAAATCAGGTGGCATGCAGACAGCATGTGGCTGCAGTAGGAGGTCAGAGTCAAATGCTGGGCCCTGTTTTAACTAATGGATTAGGAACTTTAGGAGTTGTAATTACTTAGCCATGCAATGAAGGGAGAGAAGTTTTCCTGTTGCCGTAGGGGTTTGGGGAACCTGCAGAATTAGGATCAAACCTACCTTCATCCTTGAAGATACCAAATGCTCAGCTAGCTCTGACCATGCGAAGAAGCCCATCTCTAGGAACAGCCCACATGGAAGGCAAGGGGTGTGTCTAATTTGTCCATAAGATGTGGGAATAGCACATACTTGGGTGCTAGACTACACTGCAGAAGTGGAAAGTTCCTCACCCTACTAACCAGGCAAGGCTGGGACTCACATAGCACATGCCAGTTTTCAATATTTCCTTTCACGCTTGGCATCCTTGCCCCTCTGCCTCTCTCTTTTTCTCCTGGCTGATCTTATCAGCATTAAGGGCTTCATTAGCCATTTGGAGATTTACTGATTTTTTTTTCTCTATTTAAAAACATTTATTTTCTAAATCATTGTTGTTGTTTGGTTTGTCTAGACAGGGTTTGCGTAACAGCCCTGGCTGTCCATGAACTTGCTTTGTAGACTAAGCTGGCCTCAAACTCCTGAGTGCTGCTATTAAAGGCATGTCCAGCTTCTAGATCAGTTTCTAAGGCATAATAATAGGAAGAAAATATGGAAAAGCATGAAGGGAAACAGAAAAAAAAATCACTCATTCTTTTATCATCTAGACACTTTGTTCACATTTTGAGCATATGTGCTTCTAGTTCTGAGTATAAAGTCTTTGGATAGCACCCTAGACTTAGCCCTTAAAGTTTCACTTTATTATTTTTTATATTTTCATGATTCTCTCTGTGTGCATGCATGCATGCATGCTTGTTGTACATGTGTGTGCACATGTGTGCATGCGTGCATGTATGTGTGTGTGTGTGTGTATGGCCAGCTTCACAGACCACATGGTGCCCATGTGGATGAACATTGAGGACAACTCTCAGGACTCAGTTTTCTCCTGCCCCCTTGCATGATCCAGGATGGGAATCAAGTCACCAGTGCCTCTGTTGACAGAAACATTTCATGAGTCTTCTTCTCAGCCCTTTCCCTGACTTAAGAGCTCCTCTCCTTTTTTTAAAGCCTTCTCCCAATTTTTAGTGATATGGAAACTGAGGTGCAGAGGAGTGGTACAACTTGCAACAAATATCCAAATAGTCAGATGCCAGAGTCTTAGGTTTTATAATAGAATAAGGGACATTTGATATAATTTTCCTGGGACTTTTGTTTTCTTTCTAACATTTGTAGTGACTTTGCAACCTATTTAGGGTAATATGGGGCATTGGAAACAAGGTTTAGGAGGATTATGGTGTAGGAAGAGAACAGAGCAGACACTTATGGAACCCAATCACATGCTTTACAACTCTCAAACTTGGGTACAAACAGGGCAAGACCAGACAGTTGAGAAGTTGGTACATCAAGGACCTTCCCATACATTGTGTCTAGTCGAATTCTGAAATAGATTGCAGCTCCTGCCCCTTCCTTAAGTGGAATCAGTCCTTGTATTTCTTCTAAGAATCTACTGAACCACTGAAGGCTGAATCAACCTGCTCAGACAAAAGCAGAATCGTAGAAGAACCAGAGCACAACATTCAATAAGTATGTAGAATTCTAGGTACATGCCTACATCCCACAGACTTTCCATAAGGCAATTTAGGGCAATCTTTTATCCATCTTACAAGAAAAAAACAAAACTTGCATTTTAGCAAAGAATTATTTCAGTCCAGTAAAATGAGATTTAATTTACTTCCATGATTTGGTGTATTCAAGTGTCACTAAAGCTCTGTCTTCAGAAAAATAATGTTATTAAGTACATTGGAATGGAAGGCAAGTTAGGAACCCTAATATCACTGTGAACTTCAAAGAACTATAGGAAAGAAAACTAAGCTATTATTTGCTTGCTTCCTTTTTTCCCTTTTTGGTAGATTCTTTCCCCCTCACTTAAGCCCCAGGCCCAAGTGTGGATAGCTTAGCAGCCAGTTAATGCCAGCAGCTTAGAACTGGCCCATGGGGAATGTCTCTAATCTCTTCTGCACCATCAATCCTTTATCAGGTAGTAATGGTTTTCTGATCATTTAATGTGACAAGCTCTTACACTGTGCTCTTCAGTTTTCTGGGGTCAGTTATTGCACATGAACCTGTACTTGGGGACACAGTAACTTGTCATTCTGAAAGAAATGCAGCATTCTGATTTGTGACCCTTTGGTGGGGCTAGAGGAGAATGGTCACACACCACTGCTCCAGGAGCCTTCTGGGAGATTTGCCTTCAGTGATTAAGCAAAAATGTTGCCTTTATAGATATTGGTAGGGCTCTATATTATCCCATTGGGAATTCTTTCTGAGTCCCTTTTCTTTTTGTATCCCATGGCAATTGCTTCTAGAAAATTCAGGACCTAGCTAATGCTGACTAAAGCAGGTCACAGGAAACTGGTAATATAGACACTGAGTAATATCCAAATTTCTTCCCTACTACTCAAAGGGGCTGAAAAGAAACCAGCTGACAGAGAATATCAGAAAGACTTTGTGGGAAAACTATTGTGTCTCAAGAAAAATGAATCTTTTGTTTTATTCTTTAAGGAAGCCTTTAATACATAGAAATCAGATGGCATCCATATATGTTCTCTATATAAAAAGAAAATCAATTTATAGCAAAGAATAAGATTTTCCGAGGGGGATGAAATGCAAGGTGCAGAGTTACTTGACAACTCTTTCAACCACCGGAAATAGACCTTCCTTCTCATCTAGTTCGATGCTCAAACAGCAAGGTGCTGCTATTAACCCACCTGACCTTATGCATCCTTAGTTAACTATCAGGGTGAAGTCTCAATCTGAGGTGACAGCTAATAATTCCAGAATAATTTCAGTCCCTCTACCAATGGGCTTTCAGAGAAAGGTGCTTATTCCCTTACATTGACTCTCTATAGGTGTGGGTGCTTGAGGGTTAAGACTCTAGAGCAAGATACCCTGCGTTCTAGTTATGAGACTGAAGTTTACCAGCTGAAGCATGTTTGGCAAACTACTTAATAGTTGTTATTTCCCAATGCCCTTATTTGTAAAGTGAAGATAACAACAGTACCCATCTCAAGACAGATGTAAAATTAAGTGAGTTAGTTGATAACAAAATACTGGTACTTTATAATTAATAAATATTACTTATTGATATTAGATTGTTTTTAATGAGTATTAGTCTGGGCAAAAATGGTAAGAGGAGATGGGAACCATAGCTATGATCATTATGAAGCCCTCTGAGGGCTTAGCATACAGAAACTTATTTAGAATAAGAGAATTCCTTTGTTGTAAAGCACTTTAACCTGTACCTCCCCCAAATCAGCCTCTTTATGGAGAGATGATCCCAAGTAAAGAACAGCTGATGCTTCTCACACATACTCTTACTGACCACAGGGGCTACTGGAGGGAGCAAGGTGACTTTTGGCATAATTTGAAATGTCACAGGCTTAGTTCTTGTTCCTGCAGCCAGACGTAGCAGAATGGCAATCCTCAGGCATGTTCTCCAGAGGCTGACTACCGTAATCTCCCAGATCCCTGGGCATGGTGGTGCCAGTAGGAAAGGAGTGTGCTCTGTCTGGTTAAGCCCCCCATAAACAGTAAAATGGACTTGGCATTTTACCTAAAGGTTTAAAATCCCACTCAATAAACTCTCGGCATTTATTTCTCCCATAAAAACACATCAGCCCACCTCTTAGACACCATCTCTCAACTTAGATGAGCTGTAGGAAGAGAGATCCTGGCTCCAGTTCCATTTGTGACCCCCAACTGCCCTCACCCTTAATTCACTCCATAGTCCCACTACAATAAACACTTAGTACCTAAACTCTCATAGCCATGCCACAAGGCAGATAGAGCCTATTAGGGTCTTTGGCATTGAGATGGAGTTGTTCAAGGTCAGAGAGGTAGCCAGTCACAGCCAGAAATAGCACTGAGGTTCCTGACTTGAAGTCTCCTGCTCATTACTCCAGCCCATGCTGCCACTTCCCTTTGACTGCTAAGTGCATCTTCATCATAATGCACAACCTAATCAAGCCCCTAAATTGAGATGATGCAAATGTAAATATGGTTTCTCGAAACACTCTAGCAGTAATGTTCCATTCTCTCTCTTCTACAAATCAAAGTAATGAGCAGTCTGGTTTTTTTTTAATTTCTTTTTGTATTAAAGTTTTAATACAGAGATAATCATGGGATTGGAAAAAGTCCAAGCCACGATGATAAAACACTTAAAACTAGGAAAGAATATATTAAAATTGAGAAAGTTAAGATTCATACAGAACAGCAAAAGAAACATGGAATAAAAGCAAAGCCAGGTGTGACCCTAGAAAGTTGGCCTTGCTACTTCTGCGCAAACCTAATTCTTTCTGGAAAGGAATAATCTGAGGTTACATCAGAAGTCTGAGATGAAAACGGAACTAGCCATCATATAAATAATTGTATTAACAGACAAGAACATTGTATTCTGGGAAAACTCCACAAATTTCTAGACCCCTAGAAGAAAGCATCTCAAAGCCAAGTTCTTGTAGAATCACAGAGGCAGAGGCTGAGCGTGTGGTGAATGGCAACAGTGAGCAAGACAAGGGAACTTTCCAATAGGAAGCACAGTAGTAATCCTGAGAAGACACACTCTGTTTGGAATCTGACAGGACACAAAGTGAGATCTGGCAATAGGTCACATGTGCAGAAGGTGTCAGGAAGGACCAAGATTTGATCTACATTCCTGAGTTAGTGGTCTGTGGATTAGACCTATTGTCATTTCCTAACAGTTTGTTAAAAAACACAGACCCTCAAGTCTTTCCGAAGACCCACAAGAGTCAGGATCAGCATTTGAATCAGATACCAGATGAACTACCCTGGCCTTGAAGCTTGAGGAGTGCTGCACTGATCACATTCAGTGTATGGAGCTTCAAGAACAGGAATGACCATGGTGCAGAGTCTGGCCTGGTGGTACAGCCTGTAATCCCAGACTAATGAGGCTGAGACAGGAGAATCAAGTTTAAGACCAGTTTGGGCTTGCATACTAAGATCTTATTCCCAAAACAGAAACAAGTGAAAGGATGACCAGGATGGACGGAGGAAAATGGTATCATGAGAAGCCACCACCCCTTACAGTGCATCTGCAATGGAAAGTATGAAAAGAAACTGTTACAAATGGAAGAGAATAACAGGTGAGGGAGGTTAAATTTAGGAGTTATTAGTACCAAGGCAAATGAACTCATAAGAATAGTTGCAGCAGCTGGGAGAAAACTTTAAAAGCAGAGGAGGCTGCATGGCCTCGGAGCAGCCTGTGGGCGCCTCCTGGGAGATAGGGAGGTGAGGAGGCAGAGAGCAGCTGTGGATTCAATCACAGGAAGAGCACCAGAGCTGATTTATCATCCAGACCACGTCTTGCCGACTAACAAATACTGATTTGGATAAACAGGAAACCCTGGGAGAGGCACCATCTCCAATTAAGAGATCACAATCCACATAAATAAATGGCAACCAAAGGCAACCTCAGCCTGCTTAGGTACATCCCAGTGATTTCTTAGGTGTTTAATATAGCAAATGAGAAAGAGGAAGCTTGCATTGTTGTGCTGCTGCAGGAGTCCACGAAGGTGTCATGGTTCTCTGAAGCACAGATAGGCAAGAACGAAATTTCTGGAGAACGACCAGCACCCAAGTAAACTGCTGGATCGCCAAAATCATTGCTGGCTTTACATTTTAGTTACATGGAGTTGTTAAGACAGAAGATGGAAAGGGATATCCATCAACTGGTGTTGTGGTCCAAAGTTGATCACACTTTGAGGCATATGGCAAAGGGCAAAGGTGAGCTTTTGCAGTCATAGTCATAGATACACCTTCTCAGATTAGAGAAGTGAGGACATGGGAAGAGACCAAACGGAATGGCTTAGAAGTTGCATTTATTAAGAGTGTGGGGTGGTTGGCTAACTGTATAGCCACTCCACCAAAAATATTAATCTAGATTGTAGACACAATGTGAGGCACTTTGTTATATCTGTGAATTTTATTCCAGAAATGTCTAGAAGTTGAGCCTCAGTATGTCCTTCTCCTTATGCAAACTCCTGTCTCCTGTTGTGAATACCCACATAGCACACATCTGTGAAATCCTGTATTTGAAGATGTGTACTGTTCTCTTGGGGCAGGGTTATAACGAGAACACAATCCTCCACAGTTCAGAAGAGAGCAACTGGTGTTTTCAACAAGCATTTTAGAGAGACATCTAAACTTAGTATTTCACTGGACTTCATGAAATAACAAACCAATGAAATAAGGGAGATGCAGTTTTTGCCTGGATTGAATTTCTAGGTGAGTTCATTTGGAGAAAATTTTAGATTATTTGGCACAGATACAATTGGGAACTGATAAAATGTAATACTTAGACAAATCCTGATGGGTGGCTGGAGGATCTCTCAGGAGATCTGGTAGTATGGGGTTACTGAAGTACTTCAAGTGAATAGGAGTCAGACAACCAATCCCATGTGGCAACTGTAAATGTCAAGAAATGTAAGAGTATGTCCCTTCTCTTCCTGTTCTTATTGTTTTGCTCCAAAAATGTCCTAAATATCTTTTAGTCGATGATTTCTTATAGAGTGTAATTTTAAAGATCTCTCAGGAGTAGGAACATACCATTTTATAATGGGGTGCATTAAACAAACTAAAAGTACTTGTGTGTCCAAAGAAGGTAATGCCAAATGAAATTATTCTTCATGTTTCTCCTTTGGGGAAGAAAAAAAAAAAAAAAAGGACTGTCAGTCTGTCAGTACTTACCCAGTGAGAAAATAGTAAGTAGTTCTTTAAAGTTCTGAAGTTCTGTAATGCTAATGGTTCAAATATAAATCTAGTGTCATTTACACTTAAAAATGTGGATGAAGAAATCTTGCCACATCATACATTTGCTCATGGAATCTTTACCCAAATATTTATGGAGGGTCTCTTGTCTAAAGCATTCTGGGCACTATAACAGGATACAAAAGGCAGAGAAGTAGGATCCTAGTGATTTCTAGGGAATCAGGAGCAGTATGAATAACAGAATAGGCACCAGCCAATACATTGAGATGTAGCTTCTCAAGACCTTGGAAGAAGACAACACCTAACGTCTAGTAGGGAGATCTGGTTTATGGTACTGAGTTAGAATGTCAGCCCCAAATTGCTCCAGAATATGGTAACTCTTACTCAGATAATCCCATCCCTTTTAAGGTCATATCCAGGTTGAGTAAAGATGTTCAAGAAATGGAGAGTTGGGAGGAAAGCCCTGTGGTGAAGTGCTTGTCATTCAAGCACGGGGACCTACCAACTATGAATCCCCAGAACACATTGTTCTGGGTTCAATGAATGTTTTTGTTATGTCAAAGCTCCCACCGCAATTTAGAAATCCAAGACAGGAGAACCCTCAGAAGCTCCTAGACCAGGTAGCCTGATGTCTATGGTTGGAAAAAGCAAGAGACCCTGTCTCAAACAAGGTGGAAGTCCAGTACTAGCACCCATGACTGTCATCTGAACTCCACAATCTTGCCTAACATTTATAGTGCCTGCTTATTCATACACACGCCAAAGACAGGAAGAAAAAAAGAGAAAGAAATAAGGGGGCCTCCAGGGTGGCCAAGGAGGGAGCGCAAGATCACTTATGTTTTCAGACAAGATTTAGTAGAGAGATCTTGAGTCAGTCAGGCAGAGAAAAAGAAGATTAATTTTTGCTTCAAGAAAAAATTAATTTTATTCATGAATGAATTGTTACTTACAGATACTCTAGAGCAGTGAGGAAGACTGCCTCCAGAAACTGTCACGACACGACACAGGGACACTGGCTAGTCACATGCTTGCTTCTTTTTTCTCTCTCTCTTTTTTTCATTTCTTCAAGAGATGAGCTTTATCTGGGTCAGAGATTCTCATGTTTTGTTTCTTTATTCAGCGTCTGCTGCATTTCTCCTACCTCAGTGCTTCCCACATCTCCCAAAAGAAAATTCTTTCAGTACACAGAGCTCAGAACAGTGAGTGGCCCACAGCAAGTCTTTTGAACATTTGGCACCTATTTAGTATCCAACTGAACTGACTCCAAAATGCTGGGGCACAGTTCAGGTACGGGGAGATCAGCCCTCCAGGAAGGCCAATGAATGAAAGTCACTTGGTGTGGCCATGGTCTGAGGTGCAGTAAAAGGCCCTGGGAGAAGAGTTTGACTCCCATGCCAGTTACCCAGCTCCCTCTGCAGGATGAGAAACAGCTGAGCAAGAAGGTAAAGGCAAGGTTTCAGATCAAGGCTTCAGACATCAGTGTGAGATAGGGATTCCAACCCTACCATCTTATCCCTGCCCCAAGCTAAAGACAATTGAATGTACTTATTTAGCTGACAGGTTGACACAGTCTAAAGAGAATTGGAGCCTGCCTCAATGGGTGACATATATAAGAGGGCATGTGAGTGGACTGGGAAGAGGCGGAGAGAGCCAGAGGATCGTCTACTATTTGAGGCAGGAGTGTCCCCCAAACAGAAAGTGTTGGTTAGCAAAGTAATCACTGCATAGCCTGCACCACAGCATAGCCTGCACCACTGCATAGCCTGCATTGCTGCAGGGTCACCCAAAAGAAGAGAATCCCTCCAGTTTCCTGATTTTACTATGGAAAAAATGGGGGGGGGCAAAGAAAATTGCTGCTTCTACAAGAACAACCAGAACTGGTTGACTATTTTTATTTATCATTTTTAAAACATTTATTTTTTTTTAATTTAAAGGCATGTATATGGCTCATCTCTCTTGTCTCTATCTCTGTTGGTCTATCCCCCTCCCCCCTCTCTCTCTTTGTGTGTGTGTACGCATGTGTGCCTGCAGAGGCCATAAGAGGACATCAGATCCCCTGGAACAGGAGTTACAGGTGTTTGTGTGCTTCCAACATGGGTGCTGGGAACCAAACACCAGTCATTCTGCAAGAGCAGAAAATAATCTTAATCACTGAGCTATTTCTAGCTTAGCATTCTTTTTTCTTTAAACATAGAATAAAGAAAGAAAGCAAGGATCCTCTCTACACTAATATTAATGGTATTCATAAATAAGAGCTAATATAAACATGCAACATTTGTGCATGAATATGTGCGATGTACACGTGTGTGTACACATTGTTTGTGGGCTTACACACCCTTGTGCCCTTGCACAGTGTCAAGAATTATTGAGGATCCTCTTTTGCTCTCTGCCTTACTCCTTGAAATACAGTCTTCCATTGTACCTAGAAACGACTATTATTTTGTTGACGGTGGTGGCTAATAACCCTCAACAACCCTTCTCTTTCCACCACCCTCCAGCCCTGTGGTCAGAGCCACATGCAGCCACGCCTGACTTTGTGTGTACTAAGATTTTAATTCACTTCCTCACATAAGGTAGCAAGCACTCTTACCCATCAAGCTATCTCCCGAGCCCAACATACAACATATTATGTTACTTAAAATAATCTAATAATAATTCTATGGTGGTATGCTCTTTGTACACCCATATAATGGGTTAAGATCTTGAACTTTAAGGCTGTCTCACAAACAGGAGGAAAATTCAGTACTCAGTACCAACATAGGAGGCCCGACTCTTCAATGATTATTGTGCAGTTAAAAAAATCTGAGATAAAGATATTTAATGTTCCCAGAGAAATGGTACCCCCACCATATCTACATGAACTCTCTCCTCCTTTCAGCATCCCAGTAGATTCTTGACATCCAAAAGACAATTCTCAGAGGGCTGTAAGGTGGCTTGTCCTACCTCAAGTTCCTGCAATCCTTTCTTTCCACCAGAACTCCCCATCTGCACTCAGGCTCTGGGGATCCCTGAGCAAGAGGAAGCCACACTGGGCTTTCCTGAAACAGTGTACCTACGGCAAGTTCTGTATGTGTAGGCTTTGCACCACTGTGTTTTTCTGCACAGGATACAGTAGAAATCGGATTTCTGTAAACCGGATCCTCTACTGGAGGGACACCTAATGTCATTTCCCAGATACAATGTCTTATTTCTTGCCTGGCAATGGCTTATAAAAATTCAGTGTTAAGTAAATTTGAGTAAATCCCTGGCCCTAGCTTTTAGGAGCAGGTAGACACTGATTTACAAATATACACGGCCATTTGGAAACATCTCATATTTCAAGGGATATCTACACAAAGCCAAAAGAAACTTGTGAATACTATAAATAACCTGTTATTTGGGAAACTGAAAATTTGGATTTAAAAGGTTTGCTTTTTGGGTAGAGGGGGGCAGACAAGCTTTCCTGTATGTATTCAGACAGTCCTGTTTGATATTGCTTCCACAGTGCTGACAGATGGGAGAGTGAAAGGTGCCTAGGCTGGAGCCCTGTACCTGTTTTGTAATCTGTAGTCAGGACTGTGGGAAATTAGGCTGGCCTAGCCAAGGCATGCTTAGAGAAGAAGGAATCTCTCAGGGCTGTCCAGTCATGTCTTCCCCTGTTTCTTGTTCAATGCACCATGACTCTCACCCTACCACTTCCAGGCTTTCGCTCAAACCAGAGCTTTACCCCATTGTTCCTACCTCCTGCAAAAAGCAAACAAGCTCTTCATGTCAGTGAGTCAGAGTGAGCACAAAATCCCACTCCCTGGGCAGGAGGCTCTGAGGGGAAGAGAATGGTGTGCATAACCTTCATTACAACCCCAGGGCCAAGGAGAATTCTCATTTTCCTCATGTGTCAGGAGAGCTGGGGCCTCACCTGGGGACATGCTAGTGACGAAGGAAGGACAGGAAAGAAGGTTCTCTGGGGAATGACTTCTTGTGGATTCACAGAGGCATGTAAACACCTAATGATCTCTCGCCATGGGCTACATCATTGGTTTATTAGTAACAGAAGTAAACTTTGGCAGGGAAGCCAAGCTCTTACTTGCTCGTTCTGTGTCTGTTCTAAATTATAAATTTGATTAAGGGGGCATGGAGAGGCAAGGAGGCTGTGAGAATCTTTCAAAGTTGCCTGGTTTATGAAAAAGTCATATGCATGTGTGACTTCACAGGAAAAAAAATGTGACTTGCGGCTGACAATATGGTTTTTGGGTTTTGCAAGCACTAAAGTAGAGCCGTTTGCATTCTGGTGCTTGAATGTCACAGCCAGAGCAGAATCTTAGATCGGAGGACCATGGGGATTATTATGAGCCTGAGACAAGGAGCCAAATGTGCACAGACAGTATCTGGGTTCGAAAGGAAGTCTGATGACATGAAATGGCACATCCTAAGCATGAAGGAATACTTGGATGTATAAATTAGAAGGAAACTCCAAAATCACTCATTTCCAAACTAGCATAGACAACCAGTTCTACATTCTCACAATGGTAGTTAAACGACTTGGCTGGAGCAGTTCCCAGCACAGGGATTTACTGAAGCCCATTTCCATGGAGCAGGAGTTTAAAAATACTATGATGATCTCTCCCTCCCTCCCACCTTTTCTTCCTCCCTTCCTTTCTCTCTCCTCTTTCTCTCCCCTGCCTCTCTCCTTTTTTAATCATCTTCTCTTCCTTCTTTTATCTTTCTCAAAAAGATCCCCACCCTGTAGCCCAGGCCAATTGGAACTCACTATGAAGCCACGACTGAAATTCAAACTGATGGTAATCCTCCTGCCTCAGCTCTTGAGTGCTATGAAGATCTTTCTGAAGTGGAATCTGTTTTGTTCCCCTTAATGTCACTGACTGGCCTTGACTCTGCCTTCTCTCCTCTGGGATAAGCCTAAATCAGTTCTTAGCACTCTCCCAGAGGTTCCTGCCTTCTCTTCTTTTTCCTCACAGGCATCCTCTCCTAAGCTGTTCTTGTTTATTTTACCCCAACTCCCTGAGTTTTATCTTCCTTCCTAAAGAAAGCAAATGAAATTTATTTTGACAAGATTCGCACTTTAAACCAATTCTGGTTCCCAGGGACCACACTTGTTTGCTCACTTTCAGAGTTCTTAAGAACTGTCACAGTTCAGTATCCGTTGCCCATCTTAGAACTACTGACAGCCAGCTTTTCCTCCTCGAAGCATTCTCTGTAGTTCTGGATGGTGAGGAGCTCTGGCTCTAGGTCACAGGCATACACCAGGATACAGGGTCATATCTTAGGAGCTGAACCTTTACAGCTGTTAGAGATGGAAATGTGTAGAAAAATGAGGAGAGAATCTAGATAGTTTTCATTCAAGTTAAGTATAGGGAAAATGTCCTGACTTTTGTTTACCAGCTTCTCCAAGAATCCTGTGTTGGTTTTGCATATCTGAGCTTAATCTCGGTGGTAAAGTGATGACCATGTTGAAACTTGTCCTACTACACTCCTGTATTTCTTATGGTTCTAATGGGAACAGCCATGTCATTGCTGAGACTGCCATCTCTGCTCTAACATTGTTCCCACCCAAACTATAGTTCAACTTCAAGTCCAGTCTTCTCCCCTCCCCTGGATTCAGCAATGACCTCTTGTACCTTTTTGCTTCATTGGAACTCTATCTTCTCAGTTAGTTCCTCTGATCCAAAGAATAAATCTCAATTTTTTCATTATAAAATTCGTGCACAAATCTATCTATTCCCCACCTCTACCAATAGTCAATGAGTACTGAATTCAGGCTACTGAGTTTGTATTCCCATTGCTCAGCCCAAATGCACAGCTTGATATCTGCACAGGCACAGGAGGCTCATTTAACAGCACGTCTTTCTGTGTCTCATGTCTTCTGTCTGCAAAACTCTTTCTATCTCTTCTTTCTGAGTTCTTACACATCCTTCAAACAAATCCACTTGGACTCTTGCCAAAGGGTTGGTTACATCTACCAAGATTTCCCATCTCCTTCATATATCTATAATAGAACTTACAATTTTTTGTACTTACTTATCTTTGCTTGTCACTTGTCTGTGAGATCTCTGGGGCAAAGAGCACATCTTATATAACCTTCCTGTTTCAGCACCATGTCTACATCACAGAAAGACAGAATAAGAGGATAAAACCATTCAGTAACAGTTGAATTGTATAGGACTGAATTAGATGCTGCCTACAGACGTGGTTGAAACTCCAGTCTCTCAAATAGGCTGCCTGGATTTCCACTGCAGTTCTGATAGATATGTAGTATTGTGTAAATAACTTTGGCATGCCTGAGCTTCATTTCCTCAACACTAAAATTGGTAGAATAACAATAACTTAATTACTTGGAGATTACCAAAAATAGATTTATTGTACTTCAAGATAAATGGTTAATATGTTTTTTATTTGTGAAGAAGGTAAATATGGAAAATACCGGAGTGATAAAACTAGAAATTTGTAAGAAGAAAATGTGCAGAGGTTTCCTCAGAAAGAAAAAAGGAGAGGTAGCCTCACTCTATTGAGTTTGTTTTACTACATGAAAATCCATGTATAAATCAAATTTATCACTTAAAATCTATGTGCTACTCTCTAAATGTAGCCCTAACAAGTTAATCTTTTGATTTTATAGTCATAGGACAGTTTAAAATAAATCCTTCACATCAGTGGTGCTCTCTCACTATGGAGACCTCCTCCAACAAGATACAATAGCCTAACATCAGTGCCAGGAGAGCATTGGCATTTACCATGTGTATCCAAAAAGCTAGAAGAGAGACCAGGCAAGCACAGTTATTTGGCCATGCAGACTACACACACAATACAAGTCACTGAAACAGGTTAACAACATTTCACCTGGTTGGAAAATTGGGTTGATACAATTCAGATAGGATTAGTCAGAGCAGGTTAAGTGTTGAAACAAATAATCCCACAAGCCTTAACAACATGCTTTTCTATCCTTTTCTGTTCATTCCACACTGCGATGTAATTGATGAGAAGGATTAAAACAGATTGCTTCAGGACTTCATTCTTTTAACCTAAGTTACTTTGCCATCCTTTGAGGCCTGAAGTCCAGCCCTCTTCTGAATCCTGGTAGACGAAGGATGAGAGCACATGAAGAATTAGGTAGGAGTTCTGTGCCTTGCCTCCAGGCCTGTGCTCACCTTCTATTGCCTAAAACATAGTTACATGGCTAAACAAGAAGAGAAAGTTGTGGGTGTGGAGAGCAGGGAAGCTTGACCATCTGTGAGTCCAAGACGGAAAATGGAAATAGCCCACAGAACAACTTTCTAATCTCTGCCACAAAGGGTGGAATGTAAGAAAGTAGAATGCAAAGTCCTAAATTTAAGCTGGAAGTGTCAGCTTCACAAATATAGGATATAGGAGGCCTTCCTTCAGTGTGCCTTATGACAAAGAAGCTAGGCCTTAAAGGATTGTAGGGTGCTGGGTGATCCCAAAATCATTGCTACACAATCATGCTTTATCTTTAGAAATGATACAGTAGTCAAGTGAAAGAACAATGGGAAGGTGGTAGCGAGTAAAAGAGAGACGTCATCACTTAGTAAACTGTGTATCCTTGATAAAGGTACTTAAATTCATAACTGCTAGCTCAGATATGAAATAGAGCAGGGACACTTGATATGTATTATTTAACAATTGCCACAATTATGCATAGAAAGTAGAACAATATTCAGTAGATTAAAATGGTCATTTATTCAGACCATGTGTGATGATTGGCTGCAAGAGCTTTGCCTTATGCTGAAGATGGACAAGGGGTCATTAGGTCTGTCTCCTAATGGTATTTATTTTAAGGAAAAAGCTAAAAGAACAGAACTAGAAGAATACCCTTAGGGTGTAATTTTCCTAAAGAGGAGAAAAGAGCAGCTGGGAGAGGTGATAGGTAATGACTCTTGAGGAATCATTCAGGAATTGTTACACTGCCACTTCTGCCTTCAATCCTTTGTCCAAAGCAAAGTAATACAACCATGTTCTGAATATATGGGGTTGAAAAATAAGTTCTATCATGATAAGTGAGTGATTCTACTGAACTATAATCAAGGACCTTAAACTTGCAAGATTGAAGAGTCATTCTACTACACTGACATTTGTAAGATCTCTCTGAAGGTTTTAAAATATATAAAACATTCAGTTCCATTACTGGTGACAAAAAGGCCCAATGAAGATTAGACCTGTGATGATGTTCATGAAGATCATGAGAATGATGATGAAGATGATGACAGAATCAGTGTACTGTCACTTGTATCCAATTTACTCTCACTTTCTTGGAATACATCAACCTGATGGTGTTTAGAAAGGAACACATTGATAAGCTTGATGAAGTGAAAGTTGAACATAAAGGGCTAGAAATGGGGTTATTCTTATAGGAACTAAGCATAGTTGGTCAAAGAAAAGCATTCTATATAAAAAGAAAATACACCTATATAATGGACAACCTACCTCATTTCAGAATGAGTAAACTTTCAGAGTACTACTAGGAACTACAGCCTATGGAAATTATCTTGAAGTACAATGGCTAAAAGGAATTCTGGAAAGAAGTCTACTGGGGAGAAGGAGAGCATGGACTGGGCTAGTTGAATAAACAAGCATGACAGAAGGTGAACCATGGTGTGGAGGGTCATTTACTCCATGAGTGAACAGATGAGCTTTAGAAGAGCAGGCTGAGCGGTCGAGGCAAAGATGGGTTTCTGTTCCTGGAGAGCACTCAGTATCCTGTTCAGTTCCTTCTTAGAGATTAACTGGCTCTTCATTGCAAGTAATCTATTGCATTTCATGTTGATTCCACAAACATGCCACTTTCAGTGCCCTCTTCACATCCCTAAGCTCTACAGGGCAGTGTGACTCACCAAACAGTGATCTCTTCCTCCTCCTCTAAGCTTGACTCTCCCCTCCCCACCTCTTCCAATCAGCCTTAATTAAACTGTTTGAAAGCTGCAGCTTGATTTTAATTAGAGCAAAATTGAAAAGATTAGAATGAAATTGGCCAATCATTGTTTACGGGCCGTTGTTTGAGAACACAGCAGGCTGCTAAATTACCTCCATGCCAAGCTTCTTGAGTTCTTTCAGACAGTGAGAAGGACATGGCACTAGGACATCAAGGGAACACCACCCTCATGCCTGTTTTTGAGCCTTCAAGGTTTTAGGGGCTGAGAACATACTTAACCCTATGATGTCAAAATGAAAACTTCCTTTCCAGGGGATTCTTCCTATCCAAAATATTGAACAAAGCAGAATTATCTAGAAAGTATGTCAAAGGTGGGTTTTGGAACTTGAGTTTGAGCTCAGCCACCAAAGACATAAAATCATTAATAGCACGACCCAGAAACTGGTCAAACTCAACTGCTAATTGACTGAGACTTGGGAGCCAGTCATTTCTCTGTTTCCAGTGTCCTTACTTGTTAACTTATAAAAAGAAAATAGTTGAATAATAGTATCCCCTTTATTTCCTCTAAGGTCCTTTTAATAAATTAGCTAAGCATGTATGAAAATGCATTTTAAGAAATGCAGTTTAAAAAAATACTAAAAGATTTCACTATACCATATAAGAAATTATGATTGTTATTATTTCTTTTTATGATTCAGATTAATCATGTCTCATTCATTATAGCAATAGAAACTCTAATAGCCAAGAACATTATAGTAATCTGTTATTGAGACAGAAATCTTTTAATGATGTGATATGTCTAGAAATACTACACTCTGTATAGGAGCCAAAACACTTATAGATCTTGATGCCTCTAAAATCAAGCTTGAGAATCTGAAATGCTCTTAGCCAAGTCTCTGAGGCTAACAACTGGAATCTCCCATTGTCCATGTTGGCTTTGACCATTCCTGTTGAGAAATATTAGTTGAAGATATGTTACATTTGTTTATGCTATGTAATGCTTGTTTAATGATGTAAATATTTTGCATTTGTTTAACTGTGAAACTGTGTTACTGTGCCTGTCTAAATCACCTGATTGGTCTAATAAAGAGCTGAGTGGCCAATAGCTTGGAAAGAAAAAGGACAGTCGGGGCTGCCAGGCAGAGAGAATAAATAGGAGAAGAAAATCTGGGTAGAAAAAATGAAGGAGTGAGAAAAGAAGGGGCCAGCCACCCAACTACACAGCAAGAAACAGATATAGAGTGAGAAGCAAAGAAAGGTACATAGAATATGAGGCAAAAGGTAGATGAGATAATTTAAGTTCCAAAAAGCTGGCTAGAAATAAGCCAACATAAGGCCAGGCATTCATAAGAAAGAATAAGCCTCCGTCAGTTTGTTTGGGAGCTGGTGGAGGGTCCTGAAAGATTAAAAGAGAAAAAAAAAGGAAAGGAAAAAAACCATCAACTACATATTCCTGTGTGTTTTCTGAGCTTAAAACCGTGGTCCTATGAAACAACAACAACAAAAAGATAGTGTTTTTGTGTGGTAGATTGAACCCTTAGGTATGTAGAACACTGGTAGAGACATGCAACAAGAGAAAACCTTGTGCAAAAATTCTTTAGGAAAGTCAGTGATGCAATACTCAGTGGACACTCCTGTGTCCAACCAGCAAAATTTAAGCTGCCCAGAGAAACATCTCTTTAAGGAAAAGGTGAGTTTAGAGAATCCAGTATTCACATTTATCCAGAAGTGATTGAGGTGTGAGAGGTCATTGGTTGACAGTTTAAGTAAACTAAGAAGAGTCAGGGAAGATTACAAAATCATTCATGTTTTTGGCTGTTCATTGTTTCAAAGTTCTTAAATAGTTTATTCAACAAGCTATTCTGTGTCTTTATTCATTTTGCAGGGAAACCCCGCCATATATTTTTGTTATGATCATGGTCTATTCTATAGAAACCACTTACAGAATGATAGTTTAGTCTCTTGCAATGTAGCAGTCCTTTAGAGCATCAAAGTTGGGTGATGCCTCCCAAAAGAGAGGTTACTAAAAATAAACTAGAAGG
Source organism: Cricetiscus sungorus (assembly GCA_030556225.1). Taxonomy (NCBI): domain Eukaryota; kingdom Metazoa; phylum Chordata; class Mammalia; order Rodentia; family Cricetidae; genus Cricetiscus; species Cricetiscus sungorus. Next base: position 32,527,484 of record JANBXA010000730.1, read on the forward strand.
GTCCAAAATGGAAAGGAGCAATAGTGCTTGTTATATCAGCCCACTTGTGTGGGCCACCTGAGAGCTGCAAGATAGTGCTTGGTGCTAGGCATCCTGGGCTCTATGGCTGATTTAAGATACCCCCACCTCTCAGGGAGTCCCAGTCCTATTCCAAGAACTGCTGCCTGACTGAGCAGGTGATAATCGGTTGACTATGCTAGAAACAGCAATAATTCCCAGAGTCTAACTCAGGAGGAACAAATGGCTCCTAGAACACAGGGGTGCACTGACTCTAGGATAAGATGCTGCTAAGCCTGCAGGGGTGCCATGGTGAATTCACATGCAGAGAGCTGCAAGCTCAGAATATGTGGAATGTCACTTTCCAGACGACAACCATATGGGTGACCTTGGTAGTGTGATGAACATGTTTTCCCAATAAAAGAGGAAAGATAAAGATTTATTAGAAAATTAGTAGTAGAAAAATTTGGCTCCTAATAAAGTCTCACTACCCACAGTTTAGACTACTGTTCATTATTACTAGATTTCAACTTTTAAAAATCTATCATGCACCTATCTGTCTATCTATCTATCTATATCTATCTATCTATCCATCCATCCTTCTACATATCCATCTATCTGCCCATTGTCTATTACTTATCTGTCATCTATCTGCCATATTTCTATTTGTGTATATATATATATGTACATATATATATTATATATGCATCTATATATCATCTATCTATCTGCCTATATACTCACCTATCTATCCAGCATATTCAATTTTTAAATATCTTTCCCTTAAGCCTTCCTAGGTAGGAAAACTTCACAACTAATGGCTCTTCATGGAGCTGGATCAATGCTCTCAGTTTACAAGTCTGAAAAGTGGTGCTTAAGTGGAAACAGCACCTGGCTGGAAGACCCCAGCTGTGCTCTTGATGAATCTTTCATCTTCAGATGCTGTTTGAGACCCTACTGGGAGGCTCTTCCTGGCAGATTTGTTGTTTTGACCTTGTGTTACACAGGACACAGTGCTGTAGGATAGTGGAGACTTGGAGATACCACTTTCTAGTTACAGTTTTTGAATTAGTACAACCTGTAGCCATTTAACATCATCAGTAGAGACCCCCCACTCTGGTTTCAAATGCAGGGTTGACTCATAGCTGACCTAGTCGAAATCCCTGCTGTTGCTTGAAGTTTGGCATGAGAGTGATTCAACTTTCCCTAATCTCATGTACAATCATCATTGTACAACTGGAAAAGCCAGCCATCTTTAATTGCCCATCTGTGTCATTAGTGTGAAGCAGTTTGAGACAAAAATAGTAGTGATAACTTTAGAATTCCCCTCTTTTTCTTTATACCTAAAAATATCTGAACACATGGCTGTGCATGGTATGTGTGTCTGTTACAAGACACTGAATTCACCTTCTTGTCTGGAATTCACCTTTCTTATATTTTATCTTAGTTATTATTGATGATTTTATGTTTATATTAGTTAGCCCTTTGACAGACAGAGGTAGCCCTGATTGCACCTGAGGGAGATGAGAAATGCAGTAAGCTTCTATTGATGATAGTGATCTACTGAAGTACCCTTTTGAAATGCGTATGAAATGCATATGCCTTTTTCTTGAAGACTGCCTTCAAGAGCTCAGTTCATTCTTCCGCCCAACCCAGGAAGAAAACCCATTTTCTGCAATGGCCTCTGCTGTTCTAAAGAACTTTCCACAGGACTACAGTGCTGTGTGAAATGTTTGCTTTCTCAGACTATTTACTGTGTAACAAACACAGTGGGAGAAGATTTTAGGAGAAATGGCTAAATTGAAATGGAGATTTACTTGATGTCTTAATTGAAACAAAGATGATGGCTTAATTGAGGCACTGTGTGTTAATATAATTGATATATAGAAAACATTCTTTTCTTGGGAAAAAAAAGCCTTGATTATTTTATTACTGGAAAAAAAACCTGCTAAATGAAAAATCAGAAATGAACACTTACTCTTTGACTAGCTTAGGCTGCTTTCCTGTATTGTCTTCTATGGTTTTAGATGCTGCAAAGAACCAGCATGTAAATGTGCTTATAGAACTTATAATACTACTATGTGGGCTAAACTTCCTTCACAAATGTTCCCCAATTATTTTGTATCAATGAAGGTCCCCAAGGCCTGGGAAGAAGCTGACTGGAGTTGAAGTGCCTGGTTTCTGAAGCCTTGGAGTCTGAGCCTTTGTGTAGTTAGCTCCTAATTCTAAGTTGACACCTGTATTCATCAGTACAACAAAATAGCTGCAACTGGGTGCACTATAAAGAAAAGTGCTAAGAGGTCACAGTTATGGAGGAGATAGGGTATGGTGCTGTTAGCCACTGGTAAGGAACCATGTGGTTACATGCTGGATGGCTTCATGGTGAAAATTAATCCAGGAGGGAGAGATCACTGAACAAAACAAGGGACAGTCAAGGAGGAGGAACTAGGAACATTCTTTTGTATAATAGAATTCCTAGAAAACTACCCACAGTCCCATGAGATCTAGCCTAATCACCTCCCCCACTCTCAGTTCCCCCACTCACCCTGCCTATTAAAGTTTCCAGTACCTCTTAACATTGCCGTAGTGACTATCAAGTTTCACACACACACACACACACACACACACACACACACACACACACACACACACACACACACACACACACACACACGCAATGACCGAAGAGGACTGGGCTTTTGTTTGTTTTTCCTGTGTTGCAAATGTGGCCCTAGTCCATGAATTTTCCCTCCAGTGATCTGCTCTGGTGAAATGCTTCACATTAAGTCCCTGCTTTTATGCATGATTTCTGCAGCAAACCTCTCTCTTCCTCCTCCTCCCTGACACTTCCCCCTCTCTGTGTTAGAACCATTCCTTTGCTTTTCTCAGGCAGAGGTATCACAGTGGTCAATGTCCTGTCAAAACAAGCATATTTCAACTCTGATTCTGCCACCTACTGGCTGTTACCAGCCAGGTAAATTAAAATAACCTGCCTCTAACAGTATAAAAGAACAGTATAAATAGTATAAATGTATTGAATATATAGTAAACTCATGTTTTGTGTAGTAATTAAAGAAATTCCATGTTGTTAGTAATGACACTATTTTTGATTGAAGACAGCTAACTTTATAAAAGGATCGGAATACCTTGAGTATATACTTCAGGGACACAAAGGAAGACAAAATTGTCAAAAGCAGTGTAGTGTTGACCTTAACTACTGGCACTGAGATTTAAGCTTGGCCTCCCTCTAATTGTGGGACTCCATTCAAGTTATTCCTTTAACATTTGGGGGCTTCAGTTCTCGATATTGTCACCATGACCCTGGGGAAATTTAATGTGATATCATTTTGCTCAGGTTCTGCTATCAGCTGGTTGTATTTCTTTGGGTAAACTATGACATCTTTGTTTCATGGTTTTCTTAGCCGAGGTGCATGTTGGAAGCTGAGTCCGCTATAAATTGATCACAGATAAGTCAAAGACCTCCCAATTCTTAAAAACAGCAGGGCAAGTGCTAAGATGATGGGAGATGTTATTCTGTAAATATGTTTCTCATACTGGTTAATTAATAAAGCCCTGTTGGCCAATAGAAAACTAGGTAGGCGGGACTAGGAGACTAGGAGGAGGAAAGAGGAAATAGTTAGGAGAGTCAAGATGGAGACCTGGGAGAAAGAAGATGCCAGCGGCAGCTCCGGATAAGATGACCACGTGGAAATAATTAGATAAGTAGAAATGGGTTAATAATTAAGACAGAGCTAGCCCATAAACAATAATGGTAACTGGCCAACAGGATTATATCAAATACAGAGTCGCTGAGTATTATTTGGGGCACATGTGGCTGCGGGACCATGACGGCAGGACCGGAGGCAGCCTGTGAGAAAAACCTGCCGGTAACAGGTGACAGGTCTTCTTTCTCTGATTTAGCCTGCTTTGAGCATCCTCATCCAGGACTCTGAAGTGTTTTCTCCCCTTGTTTCCTTTCTTATTTTCTCCTTCCTCCTTTCTTTTTTCCCTCACTCTGTCCCCCCCTTTCTCTTCTCCTCTTTTTTTTTTTTCCATCTTTTTGAGACAGGTTCTGACACTACAACTTATCCTGCCCCAGAACCCATGGCAAACCCCCCACACACACACACCTCAATGTATATTATAATCTGAAGAAGACTGGCAGATGACATCCAAACTTTCCCTTCATTTCTAACAGTATAAAAGAATACATGCTCTCATGCTCTTTAGTAGTGTGACATTAGGCAATCTCTTAGTTTTATGAGTGTCAGTTTCCTCATTTAAGTTAATATTCTTTTGTTGTTGATTTGCATTAAACAGAGTTTCCAAGGCTGATGACAAACTGAGCAAAATTGCAGAACTCTAAGAGTGTTGCTTCTTTGGTTGATCTTTTGGTAGAAATTACTAGATTCACCATAGAGGAATGGAGCTACTGATTATTAATATCTAAGTGGAAAGCACAATGAGAGAATGTTTTGCATGCACTAGGCTTTGAATGTAGACAGCAGACGGCAGACGGACAGTCACAAGTAGTTGTCCATGCCTGCAATGGAGAGTATGTGAGGGTCCAGACAGTATAAAAGGAAAAAGGAAAAGGATTTGTTGGCAGTGTTTTACCATTTATTTGAGATAGAGTCTAGCTATGTAATTCTGACTGGCCTACATAGACCATGCTGGTTATAGCAATCTTCCTACCTCTACATCCAAAATACTGATATTTAAATGCACAAAATTATCTCATGTACTGTTATAAACAAAACTTAACTTTCTGATCTGATACACATACATTTTTGAATGTTTCATTTCATGTCAGATCAATCACTAATTGGTTGTTGCTTCCAAGGTTATTTTTCTATAACTATTTTTAAATCAATTTTCCATTAAGTGGATTGGAAAAGCTATGGCATTATAGGGCATGGAGAATGTCTCCTTCAATTACTTAACAAAACTATGCTGTGGGGATCTACTGTTTTTCGGTTGTAAGAATGGTTAATATGTTTCTTCTGCTAAAGAAAAGTTAATAGCAGGGAAGAAAATCCTACCTTGGCAGAATTTATGTTCTAATGGGAGGAGAAGGATGGAAAATAGATGACATCAGGTAATAAAAAGTCTAAGGGAATGAGAGAGGGAGGGAGAGAGAGAGGAAGGGAGGGAGGGAAGAAGGAGGGAGGGAGAGAGAGAGAGAGAGAGAGAGAGAGAGAGAGAGAGAGAGAGAGAGAGAGAGAGAGAGAGAGAGAGAGCTCTTCTAAATGAGATGGCCAGGAAAGGAAAGTGATGGACTTGAGTCATTGTAAGAAATCATGGATCATGGAAGGTGCAAGAATGTCTCTTCTTCATTCTTGAATTTAGGAAGAGACCATGATAGAAAGTATTAGTTAATGAAATCTACATGTTGCTCATCCCAAGGCAGAGAGCCTGGGTTTGATAACCCCAGGGGTTTTCTTTTGATTATATTTTGTTTCCGTTTTTAGTAATCTGGTTTTATGATTCATCAGTGTAATTATCCTCTAGCCAACGAGAGGATACTGGTTCCCATCCAGCCATCCACAAATGAGATCAGGCAACTGTTCTTTACCCTGCACTGGGATTTGGGATAGCAAATGCTTTTGACAAATACCCTGTACTTTAATTAAAGTTTAACATTTCCTGCACAAAAGAAATAACTGATGATATATTATTATTAACTTGCCTTGTTCGATAAATAAAGCCTCACAATGAAAAATTTGAAAGACTACGTTGAAACCATGAATTATTAGTCACCATTTTCCTTTGTTCGGCTGGTGATGTTGGACATATGTTCCTCCTTTATATCTGTGCCTCTTGAATTAGATAGGGTTGGGGGAGACTTCCATAGGCTTAGATTAAGCATGGGTTTTCACTTATTTATTTTTACTTATTTTCTGCAGCTCTATCATTGGCACTCTTGGTTTTGAGGGGAAGGTTAGATCACAGTTGTGAACTTTTACAATGACCTGGATTGGGATATGTGAGGGATCTATGAAAACTTTATATCTTACTGGTTCCCAAGACAGGAAGGCCCAGTTTTTATCAGTGTGATGTGGGGTTAGGTAGAGGGATGAGAAATTAATTTCCTAGAATTATTTAAATTTCAGCTCAAGACAAAGATTCTACCTAGATGTTTTTCCTCTCTTGAAATCCAAATGTGTCAGAGAGAGGCAAACCATGAAGAGTAAAATCGTGGATGTGTCTGTAAAGAGACCCAGATACCTTTTGAAACAGGCTGCTTAAAGTGTTGTCTTCTTGGTTCCTTTTGGGACCCATGTGACATTTGCACTGAAAGCTGGGAGGCAGGGAGGCAAAGAAAACTGATGTGTTGATTGGAATGAAAATACACAACTAAAATTTATCTGGTAATCATGTGTTGTTCATCCTAATACAAATGAACTAAACACATTGCCCCACACACAAACAGAAAGGAGACACAGAATATGGCAGCTTCACTTAAGAATGTCATAAAGCAGTACAATTTATTAATAGCATTAAATACTGACCTTGGATACATATCTTTTTAATATTCCAGGTGATGGAATGGCAAGCACATACACAGAGCATGTCTGAGGCTACTAAAGAATTGTGGTGATCTCAAGGGAAAATACATATGTGGTTGAGCTACAAGCTGAGCTAGCAACTTTTTTCCTAGTACCTTATTTTTCTTGAAAGCAAGAGCAGCAGACAACCCATAGTTATTTAGACATAAGTGTTTGGCAGATGTTTTCTCAAAAAAAGCTAGCTTTTAAACTGATGGTATTTACTCATAAAACAAATAAAATTTAGGAAAACCTGGTAATTTATTAGTGAAAAATAAAATTTCAGTTTTCACATAAAAACTCAAATTCTAAAATATATATATATATATATTCATTATTATATAAGCTAGTTAGCTTCCTACTATTTAAAGGTATTTCTGATGCAGTCGTTGGTGGTATTTACTACTGTGATGTTTTAGTACTATACAATGAAGTACCCAGATGTTAAAAGAGTGTCATGTCTCAGTGAACAGATATGTCCAGGATGGCTAATGCATGCTGTTACTGATCATGCAGGGTAAAAAGATCTGTTCAAAATGAAATATAAAACTTTAGATTTCAATGCAGTAAAGTACACATTTTATTGATATGGCTTCAGACACCATGCTATAAGTAACTTTTAAGAAATTGCCATTTCTTTAGTTTAGTGTGGCCCCGAGCTTGGAACTTCACAATTGCGATGACACACTGAATATAGAAGCAAATATGAGAATGAAACTGTACTGTTGAGCAGATGTGAAAGATTTACAAAGTCACAAAGCAATATACTCTACTTGTCAAATTTGTTTTGTTCACTACCTATAGTCATTGTCATAAAAATGCATTGATTTGGTTATGTGTTATGTATTTGGTTTATTACTGCTAACTTCAAATGCAATATTGGATAGATAACTTTAATCTTCTCAGTTTTAATTTCTGATGTGGTTTGTAGCAATCGATATGAGCCGCATAAGCAAGTAGGGGGATGTAATTATCTCTAAGGGTACTAAGGGATCTGAGCCCCTAATGTTAAAACATTGTTCTCTTTAGACCCGCCTTCTGGTTTTTAGCAGTGAGCAACTAAAGCTAAGATGGATGGCATAACTCATCGGCTGTGTGACAGCTGTAGTTCTCTGAAAATCACTCCCCAGTGCCCAGCCTTTGCCTTTTCTGCTTCTCTGTGAGGCATAGCAACTGCCTTGGGAAGACACTGAGCTACCACTGTTCAGTGGGAAAGCTGGGTGGGAGATGCTCTGGTGAGGTCAGCTTTTCAGACTGGACCTCTCCACCCTGTGAAAAGCAGACTTGATAGGAGGCCTCAAGCAGAGGAATGACCTTATCTCTTTAAGGCTTCACACTTCTTGTTCTGAAATGCAGTGGCTTTCCTTCCCTGCAGGGAGTTTGCCAGATGGAAAGTGAACAACTTGGCCCTAGAAAGGAAAGACTTCTTCAGTTTGCCTCTGCCTCTCGCCCCAGAGTTTGTGCGTAACATCCGCCTCCTCGGAAGGAGACCCAACCTGCAACAGGTTACTGAAAACCTCATCAAAAAGTACGGCACTCATTTCTTACTTTCTGCCACTCTCGGAGGTAAGCAGCATCCTCGGTCCCACCAACTGGTTGTTCCATTGCTGAAATAACTTTTATGATATGTGGTATCATTCTCCCTGCATCTTTTCCCCCCTTTTTGGTGTATCGAAGAATAGTGCATCCTCTCTGCACCAGAAACCACCCTAGAACATTTCTATTCTTTTCAAAGTGACATCATGAAGGGGGTATGGGGTAAGAAGGCTGGGGGAACACACGGGTTTCTACTAAGCATGTACCAGCAGGGGGCGCTCCTACTTTTATTTTGACTAGCCATATAACCCAGGGACTTAACCACTTCTTAATTCTTACTGTGGCTACAAATGTCACATCTATAGGCACAGAAATAGATAGATGTTCATTGAGTCACTGACCCCCTCCTTTTTCACTGTGAGGATTGGGGACTAGCCAAACCACAATTCCCTCTGGTAGAATGGGGGTAAAGACTGGGCTGTGCACAGTGAAGCCGGCACTCTGATAGACTGGCAAGAACTGAAGACACAAGAGTTCTCCCAGCTATGGAAAGAAGCAAGCAGGGTTTATCACAACATTTAGTTAAGTGTGCAGTGGACAAAAACGCAGCTCCCCCGGGGTTAGGACCAGCTACCGGCATGTGGTAGGTGAGTGTTTGATGGAGAGGGACCAGGCAGGGCCTCAAAGCTTTTGCCCTTTCCCTGGAAGCAATAATAGCCATGTGGCTTCTCATAAACAACTTGAGAGGGGAGAATTGTGTCTCCCCCTTGGAGGCAGATTGCCTGTGATGGAGATCAATAGAGGATGTTAAATGGAGACTCTGCTGAGGGGTGAGCATTGGGAAGCTTTAAGAGCTAGGGAAAGGAGGCCCTTCCAGGCAGGGAGGCCTGTGACCCTATGCACATTCTGAAGAGAGAGCTCTCAAAGTGGAAATGATGGGGAGAAACCCACAGCAGGGGCAGTGTTCTCTCTTAGCTCAGTCTGCTCTGCCAGAGGGCTACAGGTTCTTAATGGCCGGGGATTCTGAAACTGACAACTTCACTAATGAGCTCATGTTTTTGTTATAGGAGAAGAGTCCCTGACCATTTTTGTGGACAAGAGGAAACTGAGCAGAAAGGCAGAAACATCAGGAGGTGCCCCTGTAGTTGGGGGCAGTGGGAACAGCTCTGCTGTGTCCCTGGAAACCTTGCACCAGCTGGCAGCTTCCTACTTCATTGACAGAGAGAGCACACTACGCCGACTGCACCATATCCAGATAGCTACAGGGGCTATTAAGGTAAAGGGGAAGCCAAATCCTCTGCTAGCTCCAGGTCAGCCAGGCCACACTGAGCAAAGTTGCTTTCTGGTGGCATCTCAAGTCCTTACAAAAGGATGCATCACCCAACTTCTGAAGGAACATCTAGCCAGTAGACCAATTTGCTGTTGTCAAAGATAGGTATGACTGCATCCTGGTGGGGTTGAGCTACTGAGTAAGAGAAGGTGATTTCAGGTAGCCATTTAAAGACAAGATATACATTTTTTTTTAGGGTGCTGGAAGGGGAGCAGCTAGCATTAGTTAGATTGGTTAGGAAGTGCACTTTAAGGTTTATCCTGAGAGGCTGAGACCTGAAAGAGGACAAGCCTGATCATGTAGAACTGAAGAAGGCTGTTTCAATTAAAAAAAAAAAATGTCAAGTGCTAAAGTGCTAAAGCCCAAGTCAGGAAGTAGCTTAGTGCCCATTGAAGTGCAGAGAAGAGTCTTGTGAGGGCAGAGAGGAAAACAGATACACTATGAGGACATGATAAAAGATGAGGTGCTGAAGTAGACTGGAGCTGGTTGGCATGGTCATAGAAAGGAATGTTAACACCAGGCAAAGCAAGAGTTCTAGCAGGAGCATGGCAGAATCTATTGATCACATGCAAGTTTTTAAGGGATCCGTAGTTTCCGTGACTTTAATAGCCATGCTTTCCACACACATATACTAGCTCTACTTAACCTGTAGGACATTCTACTAAGGGTCCTTTGGTTAATGGATGACTAATAACACTTTGGGTAATGCTGGGGTTTTAAAATTCTAACTATAAAATTAAAGTGGTCTATAGAAGTCAAAGTTATGTTCTACTTTCGTATCATCTAAAAACAGGGGATTTTGTTTATTCATTAGTTAACTCGGTAAATATATCTTGAGTACTCAGCATGTATCAGATACTATTGTAGACACCAAGAGCACACATAAAAGTCTACACTCGTGAAACTTGTGTCCAAATAGTGGACCTGCCAATAAATATGAAATGAAACCAAGTAAGAGGACAGGGTGTGATGGGGTTAAAGGAATGTCACTTCAGGAGGAGCCTGAGTGAAGTGAGTGATTTGTGTATCATTAGCAAAAGTACTCCAGAGAGCAAGCACACATAACTTACAGGGGGATTGTTTTGAGTATGACCCTGAGTACCAAGGGAGGAAGTGTAGCTGGTATGAAGTCAGCAAGGTAGTGAAATGGGAAGCAAAGCTATGGAAGTTGCAGGGCTAGAACACTGGTACCTTACTGATTATGGAAACAAGAAAGGGTGGTGCTAGAGACCAGTATAGTGTCCAAGGGCAATGTGTTTGGTACAATGGGACATTACAGTGTCTTGGAAGAAGATGGTGGCACATACAGTTTGATGGTAGAGGGGCAGAACCCACAGGGTGAGGTAATGGATTAGAAGAAAGAAATCCAAATTATATTTAAGATATTTGATGTAAGCAATCAAGCGAATAGTGATTCTATTTACTGAGAAGATCAACATTGAACAGAGCTGGAGAGAACAATGGAAGGGTTTAGTTTTAGATTCAGGCATGTTGGGCTGACTTTCCTGTTAGACATCTAAGGAAAGGAATCTGATAGGATATTGGACATACACACCAAGGATTCAGGAAAAAAGTCATGATCTGGCACAGGCATGTGTTCATGTGGACAGTTAGCATTGGTTATGAATAGAAACCATGTTTTTGCTGCAAAGGAAATCAGAAGAGTGGGTACTTATTGGAGTGGGATCCAGAAAATGGATTTTGTTTTCATGATGAAAGATATTCTAGCTTCCTGGGATGTAGGAAGAATGATTTGGTAGAAAGTAATGGAGTGATGAAGCAGGAGAAAGAGAAGATAATCTCAGAGGCATGATCCATAAATAAAAGAGTTGACATTTATGTGGGAATGAAGAAATAGGCCTTACAAAGAATCACTCCATTCTTTGTGTCAGGGGCAATGTAGAAGGTGTGAGGACACCTTTTGAAGGATGGAAAGATGTAGTGATGGGAAGATGCATTTTTTTTTTCTTCTCTGATTGGTTCTGTTCCCTCGGCTATCAAGAAGCAATGGTCTTGGCTAAAAGGAGTAAGAAACTGTTGTAGAAAAATGTGTAACCTGGTCACTTCAGCGATGGAGAGGAAGGAGTGTCAGAGTATCACTTGAGTGGCAACACACAGAGTAGACTCCAGGGCAGCATTAAAGATCCACATAGTATTCATGGTCATAAATACACAAGACTATAGTTGGGTGCATTTTTTTTCAACTCTATTCATTGTTTCATATACCAGCAGGCATGTGTTAGATGGAAAGATGGAATTAATCAAGGTGCATGTGTGGACAAGATGAAAGAAAACGACAAAGGAACAAAGGAATTAAGATTATATACCAGTGCATACACCATAGATTCAGGATTCTAAGCCAATCATTAAAATAGAGAAGTTAAGTATGATTTTAAAAAAAGGTAGGTCAAGTCTAAAGATTGAAAGTCTAGGTCTAATGATAAGTAGTTCTCAACCTTCCTAATGCTATGACCACTTAATACAGTCCCCTATATTGTAGTGACCCCCAACAATTTTTCATTGCTACTTCATGACTATAATTTTGCTATGGTTGTGAATTGTATTGTAAGTACCTGATATACAGGATATCTGAAATGCAACTCCCATTGAAAGGGTCATTTTAGCCCCAGGATGAGAGCGGATGTGTTATAGGGAAGAGACTGGAGGAAGTATGATGTGACGGTTTTTGTTGCAGTTATAGAGGAAATGCAGTTTGTAATAAAGTCTAGTCCGTAGCATGGATGTAGTGACTGAGATGAGATTACAACTATGAGGAAGCAAGGTAAGGCAACAAGCAACTAAGAGGAGCAAAAGTTAAATGATTGTATGTATGGGAGGAGAAGTTAGTAAGAATGGTATAGGCTTCTGCCGGTAACAATTGTTCACTACTGTAAATCCTCAGTGAGCCAAGAAGTGTAACAAGGAAATAAGTATCAACCAGGCACAGGATGATTCTGGCTTCCAGGAGCCAGAGATGGCTAGACAATAAAGGACAATTGCAGTGAGGTATCTGCCTCATGTCCATGCTCAAGAGTATGAGAGGCAAGATAAGAAACAGTTACCATTAGAGAAGGCTTCAGAGGAAACTACATCCCTGGGGAAGTGAGGCTGTAGTTAAATCAAAACAGGTGAAGTGGACTCTTAAGAAGAGCTTGCCATTATAGAGATGTTTCTGAGGACTAGTCATGGCATACAGGGGGCACAGTGGAAATTAACTGAAAAAAAGAAAAAGTAGCAGATCACAGGGGTACAGTGTCTGGAGGGAGCATCCAGGAGAAGAGGATGGGTTTCCATTAACAGAATGAAAAGGATCATTTATGAAGCCAGTATCTAATGCAACTCGAAATGATGGAAAGGGACTCTAAGTAGCCTGGAGAGAGTTTTACCAAGATATTAGAACTTCGTAGAATTTACCTCGTCCTTCAGTCTCGTATGAACTGAGTCTCAGTTGGAAAAGAAACACAAAATTCTTACCAGGAAATGAAGACATTTTATCAACAATCCAAAGGTTTCATTGCCTTCTAGTAGCCCATTCCTCTCATGCCCTAATTCATTGATCCATCACTATCATTACTCCTTGCCCCTGAATTCCTTTCATATCCATGTGGTCCCCTAATACAAATTCTCATCAATATGTACCTGGTTTTCTCTCATAATGCTTTCTATATTCTCCTGTCTCGGCTTCTCTCCTGGATTTATACTATGTTGTTACTATGAGCATGAGCATATATTCTTGTGTCCCCTGATTCCATAGCTCTAACTATGCACAGAGCAAACCTGTTTGTCTAAGAAGGGTGCCCATGTGATGCAACAGAAAGAAAGCAGTCTCTACTCCAAGAATCTGAGTCCTACCACTGTGCATGGATTGGGTATTAAACAAGTTACCAAACTTGTATGGACTTCATTTTCCTCTCTCTAAAATCATTAAATAACTAGAAGAGTTTTCAGCCTCAAAGAAATTCTGGGATACTTAATAAGAAAATGTACAGATTGCCCAGAGCATAACACGGTAGGAGATTGAAAGAGTTGATAGTTCTTAACAAAGCAAAATTATTGATGGTCTGCCCCTGCTGTCTTTCTAGTTTCATCTCTAAACAGTTCTCTCTTTGCCCGTCGACTGTTTACCCTCCATTCACATCATGTAACCGAGGCATACCAGATGTTACTAGAACACTCTATCCTCTCACACCTCACTTCCTGGCACTTGCTTTCTATTGTATTCTCAATGCCTGGCTGTTGACCCAAGTGGCTCTTCCTTCCCTTCTTTGCTCAGTTCAGAAAAGTGACTCCCGTAAAGCTTCTCCTGACTCCTATCCTAGATAAATCTCCTTTTCAATGATCCAAGCACATGCCTCCATTACTGAGTTTGTCATTTGAACTATAGGTGCCAGCTAACATGACTATGTACACAGGAAACTAAGGGATTCTTAGAGGAGAAACTGGGTCATACTCAGCTTTCATTTCTTAGAGAACTTGTCACCCTGTGGGGAGTGAGTGAACAAAATGTCAAATGATGAAGGAAGAAAGGAAGGAAGGAAGGAACTAACAAATGAGTAAAGTCCATCTGTCTGTCTCTGAACCCACCATTTTGCACGTGTCAGAGAAGTCTGCTTAACACACATACAAATACCCATGCATACATTTAGCTGAAAGAAACAACACTCTATTGAAGGCATCTGAGTATAAAGATGGTTTGTTAAGAGTTCTCTGTAAGGTCAGGTACTGAATCTATTGCAGACATATGTGCCTTGGCAAAGGTTGGTTACATTCTCAGCATACTCCTTTAGATTCTTATTTGGATACATGTTTCTAATTTAAAAAAAAAAAGTCCTTACCTACTTTATAATCCAATTTCTTTGTTTGAGAATTACATTCTCTGTTTATCAGACTCTTCTGAACCCCATGGCTTAGACTTAAGAGAATCCTCCCTTTGCTGCAAAGCCACCACTGACCCTGAAGGTTATCTTTCTGTTTTATTGGTGCAAGGACCACACCCTCATTCATGGTCAAATCCTAGTTCCTGATATCTAGGATATCAGGAATGGGCTCAATTAATTAAGAGTGGGCTTAATCCTTAGGTATTAATTGGGTGAATTTTATATCATCAACAATCAGATCCTTTTACGGATTAGATCTTCATATAACTCAGTTATCTTCAGAAAAAATAACTGATTTAGAGTTGGTTTTCAGTTCATAAACACAGCAGTGTTTGTAGAGTTGCTACCATGGGTTCTTAGACATATCCCTTATGACAGAGGAGTGAAATACAGCAAGTATTCAAAGCTGAATCTCTTATAATGCCTGTGGATGGTCCCAGAGCTACAGTCACTGCATGTCTCCTCAGAGGAGGGACCATAATCTCTGGAAGCCTTCTTTTGGAACTTGTCCAGGGACATATTGACTATGAAATGAATAACCTGTTCCCACTGCATCAACTGCCCTGAGATTTTCTTTGGGAGTACCAATGGGTTCTCCCCATTGGATTCAACTCAAAAAACCATGCATTAAAAGGGATGGTTTCATATTTTCTCCTATCTCCATGCTTCCAGATCTTTAGTGAGGTGTGTAGATTTCAAGGGCATCCTGTTAGACTAAGAATTAAAGAGTTATGTTGGTAACTCTTCTTACAGCTCTGTTCACTGGCTGGGTTTGATCTGCAGTATTGCTGTGAACAGATTCTCCTTCTTTGCTCTAAATGGTTAGCACTTATAGACCCATGTAGGATAGTCCAATAGCCAGATTGCACCTCACAGCACATCCTCAAAGCTAACAATCCTCTGTGCAGTAGCACTTGCCATCTGCCTCCTTCTACTAAGCAAGCCTTAGTCTTGCTGGGCTCTTTCCTTACTATATCACTAGGTGGGGATGAATGGAGTGAGGATGCTCAATGCTGTGCCTTCATGAAAGAAAAGTCCTCTAGCACATCATCTGCCTGTGCTTCTTCTCTAAGCAAACCCGTGGTTGCTTTTCACTCTTCCCTAGTTACTTCTTTGCATTTAAATAGAGAAACAGGTGCCCTGCCCTCTCTGGTTTATTCCTTTGGGAACCAGTAAACATCCCTCTGTGTTATAAGGCTTGCCCTGATTAACACACACTTTCAAGATAGGATTTGTCACCATACATTCTGTCTGTTTGCATGCCTGTCCTCCCCCCTTCCCCACACCCACTGTGACAGTAGGCCTTAAAGCAGAAGGAACTCAACTGCATGCACATAGCTCCAAGTCCCTTTATAGCATCTGGCATGTGGCAAGATGCTCAATAAAATGCTTGAGAGGTGAAATCAGGCTACACAATTTAGAGAGAAGCAAACCAAGTGGAGCAAGAATAGTTGGGATTGGGATTCAGCCTTGATGCTTGCTATGTCTATGACCTTGAGGAGTCATTGAACTTCATTTGTCTCCTCCATAATTGGAGGTACCAACCACTTAACTCACCTCTACACAGGACCTTCAGATAATATTATTCCTGTTTCTAAAACATTGAAATAATTCCAAATTCTTCAACCCATTTCATGTGCCCTAACCACAGTCACTCTTCCCCCACTGGCTCCTACATACCTTTTTGTGTATGTGTGTGGCAACCAAAGGACAAATGCACCTCAGGAATTCTCTGGTTGCCTTCTGGATAGTAAGGCTGGTTACTGCCTTCATAGTCTACACGATAAAGATAATAACTGCCATCTCTGCTATCATGTTGGGATGACATCAGATGACACAATCCTCAGGGAAACTGTGCAGAGTATAAAAGGTTATATGCATGTATATCTGTCTGTAATTTCCTAGAAAGGATCAGCACCACAAAGAAGAGATAGGGCCTTTTTCATAGCTATACTTCACCTTCTTGGTACAAGGATTTGGAAGGACTTCATGAGGAGGGATTGAAAAGCCCATGCACTGACTGAACAGAGCTGGTCAGAAGCCAGCCAGACCCTAGGCAAAGGGGAGAATTTCTCCTTAAAAACAAAAACAAACAAACAAACAAAAAACAAAACAAAAAACAAAACAAAAGGACTTGATAAAACCACAGCAGCCCGTGGCCTGTGATTCACTTTGAAGCCTTTTTAAGCACACACACCTTTACTGTGCTCTTCATGCTTGGCCCCATTGCTCACCATTAGAAGCCCATTTTCCCCTGCTGTTAGCAATCCAAGATATCCCCCCAGGTAGGACAGTAGCAATCTGGAAGTGAGAGAAGGGGGAGGAACATAGGCTCACTGGAATGATGGTTTGCACAGTCTGGTATTATGGAAAATTGGATGCGCTAATGAACCTGAGATACATCAGGGCTTTCTGAAGGCAGGATGGTCTCTGTCAACAGACCAATTAGCACACAATTATTTTCCCCTTCTAGAAAGCTTATCTGAGGCACTTTTTGAAATGCCTGAGTGTGCCTGAGTGGATTGCACTTTCTGTTACCTCTATGGGCCCTTTTAATAATCTCCCAGAACTGTTGGCCCCTTCACAGAGAAAGCTGCAGAAGTACCTTGATTTGCCCTTCAGAGACAGAGGCTTTTGTCACATGGGTAGGAGCAGGGCTATACTCAGCCTGTACTGTTTTCCCAACTTAACAGTTTCTAATGGAGACTCTTTTCAGGCCCCTTTCTTCTTCCTACCTCATTATTTATCCAGGGAGGAGAGAGATGGTTCACAACAGAATAGAAATAAAAGTAATCATGGCCTTGGTATCGGATGGAGTCTGAGCATGCCTCCTCACAAAGATATGGCTTCCACTCTCCCCTCTATCAGGACATAGGTATGATGCCAGGGTATTTCCTCTTCATTCTCGTCTTGCACCACAATCAACAAAAGAAAGCACCTCTTCTCAGAAACCTACCTGACTGATTGTCTTCTTGTGGAACTGACATTTGAACAAGCAAATAGAGAGAGGGGGAGAGAGAGACAGAGAGAATTACAAGATTACAGTCAGCCTCAGTATGGGAAAATGATGGTGGGAAGTAGATAGATGAGTGATGGGTAGGAAAAGCTTTGGGAGACAGAGAAAGAACAGGAACACCTCTATTGTGGTTATTCTCTGACCTGCCCTTTCTAACCCATAGCTTGTTATCTCACTCCCTGCCTGAAGCTTCTTGGTGAATCACCAACTCTGGAGTGGGTAGTTGGAAAATCCAGAATGCAGCTTAGGGATAATATGGTGGCCAACTTACCTGGAGGTAGGAACAAGCTAGTTTTTCAACCTGCTGTTCTGTCCAGCCAACTTACACAGGTTTTTGGCTCTTCCTATGGGGAGTACTACAAAAAGAGAAAACTTGCCTTCAAGTAAGCCTGGCTCTGTTTCCCCAGTCTTATCTGATCACTAGCCAACCGCTCCCTAGGAATTATTCCATACATAGTGTCCATATGAGAAGAGAGGCTAGCCCAAGAAGATCTACTAGAACACTGGGATTCTAGAAGCATTTCCACCAGTCTACAAGTGCCATACAGGCAGGAACTGTCACATTCATCTGTGAGGTGATATTAGTTGAATAAGGCAATGCAAGAGTATAATGAATTCATCCTGGTCCCCTAGGCTATAACATATATGATATTGAGTTTGTCATTTAACTTGTCTAGACTTTGTTTTCTTAATCTCTATAGGAAGATAATGAATGAAAAATTGAGGATTTGGTGGCTCCTGGGTATGTTTGAGGAGAAGGTCTATTGTAGATATGGTGAAGAAAGCAATCAGAGGCATCTGGAAGGGCCCAGACTGAACTGGCCCAGCAGACTGAACCAGGCCATGAGGAAAAGGAGAGTGAAAGAAGAAAAGAAAGGGGGTGGGGGAAGCTGAGAACCAAGAGATCATGAGCAGGCCAAGAGAGTGCATGGACCAAGAGGGACATAGCCAAAAATGTCTGAATTATACAAGGAAGAGAGGCTGGGGGAATGGATATGGAGGCCCTTCTCGTGGTAGGGAGAGGTTTAGGGTAGAGGGCTAGAGGGTGGGGTGAGAAGTGCTGGGAGGAACCACAGGTACTGAGTGAGACTTTTGAGACCCAACAGATAGCAATACTAACTTCCAATCATTACAACCTTTTTTTTTTCCCCCACTGTGAGCCTTCTGAGGAGGGCAGATCACTAGCCTATTGTGATGCTATCTGAACTGATCTCTTTAGAATATTGTCTAGAAAGTGGTGACATTTCAAGGTGGCTTTAATTCACTTTACTTTCTACAGCCCTTGGACCTGTTTTCTAGTCATTAAAATGACACAGACCTAGAATCTGAAAGCTCCAATGTTAATTTTGATTGATTGTTTAATTGATTGATTGATTGATTTTGGCTCAGGCCTGTGATCCTTGTACTTAGGAGGCTGAATCAGGAAGATTGTTATAGGACAGGGAGAGCTATACCATAACTCATAGTATGGGAATCAGGTGAGAGCCTTTCAAGAAAGGATATAAAACTGCAGCTCATGTGCCTGCTGTAAAGCACAGGTACCTGGAGCTACAGGAGGTCAGCAGTACCAAGTAGAACCCGGAAGAACTCCAGAAAGGCACTCCATGAAGGTTTGATGAATTGCATGGGACTGAACAGGGGCTGCACAATAAATACTCCTTGATTGGTTGATTGATTGTTGGCAAGGACTTTGGAGCCCTGAGAAGAAAGGGCCTCAGGTCCCCATCATTCTTATTACATACTTATTTCAGTGAAATTCTAGCTTCCCATTTTTCATCTCACACTTTAAACATCAGGGGAAACAGATGGGCCAACTTTATAATATTTTAAAAGATGGTGTTTGGAATATTACATAGCTGTAAGAGTTTATGTATATTTAATATACTTAGTAAAATATGCAGTAATCCCATAGCTGATTTTTCTCTAAGGACATTTCAGTGTTGAGGTAGACTTAAATGTTTAATTCTAATAATAATACTCATAACTACTCATATTTCTATTACTAGTGCTTTTCACCTTCAGGATCTCCAGAACCTGTAAGCACCCCATCTAGTGAATAGGACTGGCTCACTCACAGGCTAACGGGGACCATCTCAGGCCCTTTACCTCCTTCCAGTTGGCAGACACCAACTTGAAGGTCATATGCTATATCAACTTCCTGGTTATACAGAAAGTAGCTCCCCACTGAAAGGCTCTCTTGATCACATGCAAGTTTTGCCACTACCCACATAGGAAGGATGTTCACTGACTCAGGACGAGGAAACAAAGTTACTTTGCCTTCATAGAGTAGACAAATGCAGTTCCTTTGGTCAGGGACAGGAAATAGAGTCTCACATGGATGGCTAGAAGAAAAGGGCTAAGAGAAACATTCCTCTTGTTTTCTGAGTCCATATCTTATCCCTTCTTCTCTAGGTCACAGAGACCAGGACTGGCCCACTGGGCTGCAGCAACTATGACAATCTGGACTCGGTCAGTTCTGTCCTGGTTCAGAGTCCAGAGAACAAAGTACAGTTACTGGGTAAGCAGCTGCATGGTTGTTACATACTGCTCAGGTCTGATGGAAAATCTGGACCCTCAAAGAGAAAGGAAAGATCTTATTTTCTCATTTGCATATGTTATCAGGGATGTGGGGGAGGGGTGTCTGAGGTGGATATGTCCAGGCTCTCAGCCTCTTAGTTATAGTACTAAAATAAGGGCTCACCAAGTGAACAAAGTAACTTCATTCAAAGCAAATCAATAGTACAGATCAGAAATATACTGTCAGAATTGGCGGCAAGCTATATAAGAGAAGGTACTCAAGGACCCAGATTATTGTGTGGGTCTTCCTTTTATGGCATTCAAGAGAAGGAGGAGCTAGTTATTTGGGACAGAGCTTAGATGGTTCTCTACTTAGATAGACAGATTAAATTCCACAACCATTTTTTTTCTACCATATATGTTCATTCCCATAACACATGTGATTTTAGTCAAATGTGTACCCAATTTTGCATAGGCACAGTTTTAGGTTATTGCACATATGTTCAAAACCAGTCTAGGTCACATTGTTCCCCCAGCTTCATAACTGGACGTAATGGAGTTCAATAGAATAGAATGCAATCTGATGGTTGTAAAGAGGAAGAAAATGCACTCTGTGGTTCACAGCAGGGTGTACATGCAGCTCTTTGCAGGAGGGTGTTCTAGGTTGCTAACACTTGCTGGGTGCATTGTTTGGGGTAGGGAGTGTATGTAAATCACTTGCAGATAAAAGACCTAGGGATGCCATTGATTTCAAATAGAAGTGTGTACACATCTCTGAACAAGTAGAGTCTTGAGTTATTAAGTTTATGCTGATCTGCCTCAGCTAAATCCTTTTAAGACAAGAATCTTCACAAATCTTAGGAACCTGCATGTAACTTTCCATCATTTTTTTCCCACACCCATTGCCCATTGCTCCTGCCACTTCCATTGTGTTCCTTTTCAAAACCTGTATCATTATCCTGTAGGGATCAGACACACAACCTTGTAAACCGGGAACTAGTTCAATGATCGCTTTGGCTACCAAAGACACACGAAGGAACAAGTGACCTTTGCATAATAATTGTGGGCTCACTAAAGGGCTCACTCTAGCTCAAACTTTGTATCCTACTGATCTGTAACCAGAGCAGAAGAGTGGCTCTTGCTTTCCATGTCCCTGTCTTTGGTTTTCTGGGAGAGTGGAGAACCTTAAAGCCAGGAGCAGCATTGAAGAAGAATGAACAGGAACATTTGGACTGGAGATAGAATGGGCAAAGGAGAGAAAGAAAAAGAAAAGACCACTGCTGTAGGCCAACAGAATGGGGGGGGCAAGTAGAGATGCTTAATTCCACCTGTTTCTCAAATATTTTAAGGGCAGAGCTATGCAAACTGATTCCGTAGAAGAGTTCATTTTTCCTAAGAGCCAACTGCATCTGCCTCTGTTTAAGATATTACTGTTCCAGCATCACAAAATCAATAGCCCTCCCCCAGGATCTACAATTACAAATTTTAAGCAATCTGAACCAGAGGCAACCTACATTGCTTTAGGAATTGATGAACATACAACCAGAGGAGTTAAAAAAAACCTACTAACAGATACCCATTACAATTAATATCTCTCTTTTGCTATGTCCTGATACAAGCTGGATTTGTGTCTGAAAATTAGCAGTGAGTGAAGTTCAAAATGTCTGGTGGTTCATTTGGAATAGTTTATGCCATTTAATTTTATAGCCCATCACTCACACAGACATTGCTCAGGGCACTTACTTTATAGCAATGGGAAATGTTCTGGTGAAGAGGGGGCCAGTAATGAGGGAGATGGAAGGAGAGACTACATGAAGACCATAAGTGTTGAAAGTGAGCATGTGGATAGGGTATGTGTGCTGAGCAGGAGTGGGAATGGACTGTCAAGTGCTATGGTGGGCACAGAATCAAGAAAGGGAAATGTAGTAGCCAGTGAGAGTAGGAGGTGGACCATGAGTGAGAACAGAAAACATCCACGCTGCTGACAACTTTAAGTTATAGTGTGAGGTCTGCTGAGGCTGAGACTCACACTGTGAGCTCTTTGGTGTTCTGCCAAGGACAAAGTCATGGATGTGGAAATAAAGAACATACATTTGAGGAAAAGAACTCCTCATCTTCAGGGGTCCTTCTACACCTCGTTCTCCTGGCAGAAGCTCCAACAATACCCCTACTTCCAGAGCCTCCTGAAGAACTGACCCACTCTCAATCCAGCCATAATCCATATCGATTTTTCCTTCATCCTTTGTATGCTTCCAACAGCCACCTTACTCATGACTTGAAGCCAAACCCTATCCAGGCCCAATGACCTGATTAATCTTGAGGCACAGTCTATCATCCTACATTAATATTTTGTTGAGTTAAATTAGCTGGGCAGTAGTGGCACATGCCTTTAATGCCAGCACTCAAGAGGCAGAAGCAGGTGAATTTCTGTGCATTCAAGACCAGCCTAGACTACAGAGTGAGTTCCAGGACAGCCAAGGATAGCCTATAGAGACAGAGAAATCCTGTCTCAAAAAAATCAAACCAAGACAAAACACAACAAAAAACAAAAACAAAACAAACAAAAGAGTTAAATTACACTGAGGTAAGCTACTATTTCGAAGTATACAGTATCACCTGGTGAGATAAGGGCAGTGATTGACACTAGGGCTGTGACTTGAGTGGGTCACTGTGGCCTTTTGGCTTTTATTTTCTCACTAAAAAAAAATCAATATAAAATTAGGTATGATGACACACACTGATAATCCCAGCACTTAGCTGGGCAGCTGCAGAAGGATCAGAATCCATCAATAGTATAAGGAATGTGAGCCCAGCTGGTTTTAGGGAACAAAATAAAACAACAGCAACACCACCTCTGGGATGGAGATGACCCTCAGAGCCACTATCAACTATATATAGAAAGTACTTGGTTTAGTACCTTGCTACTGTATGACTGTAGTGCTTATCCCTATCTCATAACCAGAACACTTTCAGCTGGAATGCGAGGTCCAGGGAGGTTAGGATTTAGTAATGTCTGAGCATGCCTACTGCAGCTTTTGTGTAACTATAAGAAGGATGGCTATTGGAGGCAAAGCAAGCTCATCGAGCCTTGCTATTTCCCCCAGGAGGGCCTTAAGCTCTTATTTTATCTGAAACATCTTCCTGTTTCTCTCCTAGAAATGCTGATGTGTAGCCAGCCTGTTCTTATGATATGCAAGCTCTCAATTTGGCTGATGTGAGGAGTTTGGCTAAGCCTTGGGCTTTGATGTTCCTCATCTGCATATTCAGATCCTCCCCCATCTGTCATAGGGGCTAGAAAAGCCCTCTCTCCCAACCAGCTCAGCAGGATGGGACGCTGGGGTGACCATTCTCAGGCCCAGTCAGCAAAAGCCCTGTTTGGATTCCTATAGCCTTGGGTCTGAGAAACTGAGTCCCCACTGGTTCTGCTCAGTGATTCCTTGATTCATCCTTTCCCCAGGCCTGCAGGTGCTGCTTCCTGAACACCTGCGTGAGCGTTTTGTGGCTGCAGCACTTAGCTATATCACATGCAGCTCTGAGGGTGAGCTTGTCTGCAGGGAGAATGACTGCTGGTGCAAATGCGGTCCCACTTTCCCAGAATGCAACTGTCCTGATGCTGACATCCAGGCCATGGAAGACAGCTTGCTGCAGATCCAAGACTCCTGGGCCACTCACAACAGGCAGTTTGAAGAGTCAGGTAAGCAAGACAACTAACTCAGAATTTTGAAGAGTAGAGGCTGTGAAAGGACAGAACATGAGGAATCTGACTTAGGTCCTAATTTAACTATTTTTGTGAACTTCTAAGGAAAGAATGACTATATGGTCACCAAGAGTCTCAGGTGGTGTGTTTTTCTTCCAGCAAACAATCACAGTGCCTAACTTACATGTGTGTGTTAAGGACTTAGTAAGTTTAGAAAAATACTGTTGAGAGTATAAATACCATTGTCTGTCCTGCAGGCTACTGATTTCATGGTGTCTAGCACAATGCTTGCACATGATAAGTATTTGCTGAATATATGAAGTATGTATAGAATGGTCTAGTAGGTACCCAGTGGAAACTAAACTAAAAAATAAACTGCTGTTTATTTATTGCTGACATAGCTAAGAATCAATGCCAACTTAAGACTTAGAGTCTGAGGTGTTAGTTTGCTTTTTGCTCTATTACTGACCAACTTTTCCATTTTGGTTTAACCATGGAGTTCCTCAGTGCTATAATATCCTCATGGTTAAAAGAGAGTGATAGGAGCCTGGCATTGGTGGCTCACATCTTTAATCCCAGGACTGGAGAGGCAGAGGCAGGGTGATCTCTATGAGTTCAAGGCCAGCCTGGTCTACAGAGCTAGTTCCAGGACAGGCTGCAAAGCAATATAGATAAACCCTGTCTTGAAAAAAAAAACAAAAACAAAACAAAACAAAACAAAAAGGACAGAGAGTAATAGAAACAGTTTGATACATGCAGCTATTAAAACAAAATCAAGTTCCAGTTCCCAATACATGCTTACAACATATTCTAGAATACAACTTTAGTTTTACCACTGTAAGAGTCTACAGGTGGATACATGAGAATGTCATAGACCCATGCCAGTTAGTAAGGTGGTAGCAGGTCCCAAGGTAAAGCAGAGAAGAGAGTCTTGAGCATGAGTTCAAAAATCATATTATACATTCAAAAGAACTCTTATTTGTAGCTCAGAAGTAGAAATCATGTTGCTTCTATATTAGCTACTTGGAAGAATGTCTATGTGGCCAGGAGCCCCAGAGAGCAAGAGTATCTTAGAGAATCAGACAGTAGGCTGTGGAGGGAGAGGCTAGTCTCAGGTACTAAATGTTTCTAAGATTTATGAGCTGGGTACAGTACCTGTTTATCTCATTCACTGGAGAGTATGGTAGTGTTGAAGAAATCTACCTGAAAGACAGAAAGGGAGTGGATCAGGATGGGAGGGGAAGAGGAGACAAACTGGAAGGAGTAGATGGGGAAAAACAGTAATCAGAAAATGTTATATGAGAAAAAAAAGAGATAGTTTCGTGAGTAAGTTATACAGAGAAGAAAAAGAAAGAGACACATCCTAAGGGTATTAGTAAAAGCTAGACCTCTAGCCATTTGAGGAGTAACAGATATCAGTTTTGAAAATTGAAGATTTACTGGAATAAGAACAACAACAATAAACAAACAACAACAAACTCAGAAGCTAGGGCTGGAGAGATGACTCAGTAGTTAAGAACATGACCTGCTCTTCCAAATGACCTAAATTTGGTTTCTTGCAACCATGTTGGTCATTCACAACCCCATCTAATTACAGTTCTAGGGGATCTGCCCTGTTCTTCTGGCTTCTGTGGGCACCTGCATACATGTAACACACAACAGACAACACACACACACACACACACACACACACACACACACACATATACACAACCAAATAAAAACCTAAAAATGAATGAGTTCTTAAGAAAAGAATTCTGGAACTATATTTTATGATATGTTAATTAATTTCCAACAAAGCCATGTGTAAATTTAAAAGCTAGTACAATGGATGTGGGGCCTCTTTCTTATGGAGTGACCCTGAGGGGAGAAAAGAATAAGCAATATTTGTTCCCAGGACTCTATATAGCTTCACTATGCTCAGATCCTATATTTTTGCCCACAGAAGAGTTCCAGGCCCTGCTCAAGAGACTGCCCAGTGACAGATTCCTGAACTCCACAGCCATCTCCCAGTACTGGACCATGGACACTAATGTCCAGCACCGCTACCAGCAGCTGGGAGCCAGCCTGAAGGTCCTGTTAAAGAAGATGCAGCGGATTGTCCGCCGCCTCTTCAATCTCTGCAAGCGCTGCCACCGACAGCCTCGATTCCGCCTACCCAAGGAGAGGTGAGCACCCAGGCTTCAGATCCAAGCCTCAGCACCTCCTGAACATAACTACTGAGACCAAGAAGGACACTGTGTTCACATGGAAGAAGAGAAAGTAGTGACATGATAAGTCATGCTGGTTATGTAATCTTGGCCTGCATATTATATAATCTTGACCTCCCTACTTGTCACTTTCAATCACCAATTGTGTATGAAGAAGTTAAGGGAGACTTGTGTTACTTTTATATAATTATAGTAGATTCAAATGCTACTCTTGTAACACCCGGATTTTCACTTATCGCTTCTGAGTTTTCTAAGTCTTCTAGAGAGGAAACGGGTTGAGTTCAAGCAATTGCAAATGATGCGAAATAAACACACTAGATTGTTCCAAACAAGTGACTCTCATCACTTGTCTGAGTCATAGTAGGGAAGAGAGCTGAGGCCTAGGCTCTCCCAATATGGTAGGAGTGTACCATGATAGGAATCCACTTATTTATTTACTCTTTCATACATGCATTAATTATAAATATATTATACCTATATTCCATGCCCTGCTGTTTAGCTATATGGGACACCAATGACAAAGTTAGATTTAGCAAACATGTAAAGACATAAAAAAAAAATTTAAAATCCTGACTATGTTAGCCCCTGAAATCAATGAGGTAGAGCACCAATCAAAAGGACTTAAATTTTAAAAAGAACAAAAACATTAAAAAAAAAAAAGTTCCTAAGAGTCAGAGGCTGGAGAGAAAAACTTCCAAAGAAAAAGGTCTTAGACAGCTTGTGCAAGAAAAGATAGGAATGCCTGGAATATGTAGGTATGACGGTGCTCTGGACAGTGAAGCTACCCTCGAAGAGGTCCAGCCATGTCACTGATTGAGCCTCAGGGAAGGCAGGATGCAGGAGTGGAGAAGACAGACCAGCAGGAGTTAGTAAGATGTTCATTTTTTAAAGCCACTAATTATTAAATGCCTATCATGAACAAGAAACAAGCTTGCTCTCTAATGTGTTAGTTCTCACTGCACTTCCAGGGAAGCCAGCTATAAATAAATGCTCCACAAACCAATAGCCATTCTATACATAGATAGTTGCCACAGATTAAACCAGAACACAGTGATGAGACAGTGACTGGAGTTGTTCTTTGAAGGAGACACTGGGAACAGCCCATTTGAGGAGGTAGCTAAGAGCTGAAATCCAAAGTCTAAGTAACCCATAAAAAAAAATTCCAAGTCTTCTTGTAAGAAGGATAAACCAGAAAATAAGGAGAGAGCTTTAGGTGAGCATGAACTTGGCAAAAATATAGACTGTTTAAAGAACTATGCTGTAGTAGGGAAGGCTAAAAAGGTAGGTTTTATTTGAGACACTGAAAACCCTCCAGTTTTGAAAAGCAGAAAGACCTGAAAGAAATTAGCCTGGCTGGTTCCAGGACACGCCTGATATCAAATCTTTCTGGTTTGTCAAGCAGAGAGAGTTACAGGCTTAACTCAGTAGGTTCAAAGTGGAGCACCAGGGTTTTCACCACTCAGTGAACTTGTGGCTTTCATCTTTTCCTTGTTTCCCTGCCCCCTCCACCCCTTCTATTAGCCAGTGAGCTGATACTCCATAGGGAGGATAGAGGCAGCTTCCTTTGACTCTCACTTCTTTGTCTTATCTCTTCAAGATCCCTGTCTTTCTGGTGGAACCGAATCCAATCGCTTCTCTACTGTGGAGAAAGCACCCTCCCTGGGACCTTCTTGGAACAAAGCCACAGCTGCACCTGTCCCTATGACCAATCTTCCTGCCAGGGCCCCATCCCATGTGCCTTGGGCGAAGGGTCTGCATGTGCCCACTGTGCTTCAGACAATAGCACTCGCTGTGGGAGCTGTAACCCTGGCTACGTGCTAGCCCAGGGACTGTGCAGGCCAGAGGTAGCTGAGTCCCTGGAGAATTTTCTGGGGCTGGAGACAGACCTGCAGGACTTAGAACTCAAGTACCTGCTGCAGAAGCGAGATAGCCGCATTGAGGTGCACTCTATCTTTATCAGCAACGACATGCGTCTGGGTAGCTGGTTTGACCCTTCCTGGAGGAAGCGGATGCTGCTCACTCTGAAGAGCAACAAGTACAAGCCAGGGCTGGTGCATGTGATGTTGGCCTTGTCCTTGCAGATCTGCCTCACTAAGAACAGCACCCTGGAGCCTGTTATGGCCATCTACGTCAACCCCTTTGGGGGCAGCCACTCTGAGAGCTGGTTCATGCCTGTAAATGAGGGCAACTTTCCTGACTGGGAAAGGACTAACGTGGATGCAGCTGCCCAGTGCCAAAACTGGACTATCACTTTGGGGAACAGGTGGAAGACTTTTTTTGAGACAGTCCATGTTTACCTAAGGAGCCGAATCAAGTCCCTGGATGACAGCTCCAATGAGACAATCTACTATGAGCCCCTGGAGATGACTGATCCCTCCAAGAATTTGGGCTACATGAAAATCAACACCTTGCAGGTCTTTGGCTACAGTCTGCCCTTTGATCCAGATGCTATTCGAGACTTAATTCTCCAGCTGGATTACCCATATACTCAAGGTTCCCAGGACTCAGCACTCTTACAACTCATTGAGCTCAGAGACCGGGTGAACCAACTCTCTCCACCTGGCAAAGTCCGACTTGACCTTTTCTCCTGCTTGCTCCGGCATAGGCTCAAGCTGGCCAACAATGAGGTGGGCAGGATCCAGTCCTCCCTGAGAGCTTTCAATTCCAAGCTGCCAAATCCCGTGGAGTATGAGACAGGCAAACTCTGTAGCTAATGGGGCAACAACCCCAGCACTGGTCAGAGAGTTGACCCACACATTCAGGGTGCAAAGATAATCCGAGCCCTCACCTCAGTGCCAACAGGGTGCTTCCATGAGACCTTCAGCACCTGGGAGATGGGAGCTCAAGGCTTGGACTGAAGCAGGCCAGAGACAATGAAACAGCTACTGCTCATGTGCACACGTGATT
Source organism: Cricetiscus sungorus (assembly GCA_030556225.1). Classification (NCBI taxonomy): domain Eukaryota; kingdom Metazoa; phylum Chordata; class Mammalia; order Rodentia; family Cricetidae; genus Cricetiscus; species Cricetiscus sungorus. The sequence goes on from JANBXA010000730.1 coordinate 32,556,119, forward strand.
AGAACCCCCCCCTCGCCCCCACTCACAGGGAGGCCACAGCTCAGCAGCCTGGGATCTGTAAAGTTGGTGCTCTCCAGAATGAATGCATTTGAAGAAGAGCCAAGGAAGAGATAAAAGAACCAGCTAAATTGTGAAAGAAATGAGTGAAAATTCTTCAAATTTGTCACCCAGGATAGCAAAAGGGGACAAAAGTGGGACGGGCGGGAGACCTCCCCTCTGTGGAGTCACTTTTGTATTCTTTTTAACCAGATTTCTTAAAATGTTGTTGTTCTGTGACTCCCTGCATCGGTTCTTACTTTTTGTACACTGCCTCCCTGCACCCCCAAGGCCATGGGCTGACAGCTTTTGGTGCCACTTCCTTAGAAAGTATGTGCAGTGCTATGGCAGAGGAACCAACACTAAGGGCAGGCCACAGCCTCCTTGCTCACTCCCTCACTTCTTCCTTCTGCCAGACCCCTCATTCCCTTGCCTCCCCAGTGTCAGAGTTTTGACTTGTTCCAAGAGCCCCTCACACTTCACCCAGAGCCCTCCTCCTGCAGCACCTGTCCGTCCAAGGAAGCAGTTTTGTCAAGTTAGAGACAATGTATATGGAAATGTTCTTTTCTAAAAAACAACAAAACAAAAAAAATATTTATTTTGTGATTGTTTTTCTTGTCAACATGCTCCAGTCATATGAACCTCTGAGTAAAATTTTACTTGATTTAATGCATTTTAAAGACCGTTTTTAGTGAAAAATGAGAGGGAAAAGAGAAACATAGTTCCTTGGGTTGCCTGAATATTGTCTAATATTATTATTGTTGTTGTAATTGTCCTGTGTCTGAGAGGACTCTCAGATGATACACATGATACACATGGATGTGGGAGCTGGTTAATTAGTATATGTATGCATTCATTTGTGCCTGTGTCAACTCAGGTATGAAGTGTGTGTGTGCGTGTATGAGAGAGAGAGAGAGAGAGAGAGAGAGAGAGAGAGAGAGAGAGAGAGAGAGAGAGAGAGAGAGAGAGAGAGAGAGAGAGAAGGGAGAGAAGGGAGAGAAGGAGGGAGGGAGGAAAAAACACCAAATGGAAATGGAGTAGAACTCTATTAGAGAGTCAGCACAGGCCTTGGCACCAGAATATCCTGTTATCTTGTCTGAGGATTGACAGTTCTTACTCACAAGAAGCTGCAGTCTTAACCTGAAACCTGATGACAGGGGCTTTCCTGTCAGTGCCCCTATGGGCAGCAGGGTACTCTCTCATGTTCTACATATTATGGTCTGGGAAAACCCTTTGAAGAAATTCACAAAGATATAAATGTGATATTGATCTCCTCTAGTCTGTCTGTCACTTCCCCAACCTACATACATTAGACAACACATTCTCCTCAACGTACTGCCCCTCACAACAGTAGGGCATCACTTCGTAGCATAGTATGTAGACAACTATTTCTGTGTTCACATGCTTCGTTCTAAGTGTGATATGTAAGTATTACAGCCCTGTTTTTATTCAGAGAAAAATCACAGAAATACTAAATATCTCAATCTGTAGCCATGGTACATCTTGGTTAGTAGGAAATGAAATGGAATGCAATGATAAAATGGTTCCATCTCCCCAGGAGTCTTTTGTGTTCATTGTTGCATATTGAAGAAATTGATGTTACATTTAATCAATTACAACAACAACAAATTCATGGCAGATAAGTGGCAGGTCACTACTTCAAAACCTCCCTGAAGGCTTTAAATCCAGAGTACTGGGAGGACTGAGGGTGAAGACAGCTATAGGCTAGCTAGTCCTAGTTCAAAACATTGCTTGCCAAGTGGAGTTTATACCAAGCTTCTCAGCTACGGGAAACAGATCAAGCAGATGATATCTTCATCAATGGAAGTGCTGAGAGGTACCAGAGGAGGGTACTCTTAGTGAGAAGAGGGTTGCAAATGTCAGAGAGACTTTGATATATGCTGAGGATGGGCTTTGAGAGGTGTAAGGCAGACAGAGGAGTCTGCTTTTAGCACTCCAAATGATCCTGTCTACATGCTATAGGAGTGGGTGGACAGAAACTTTCACTCATAAATTATGGGCACACTTTTTATGTGGCAAATTGTCAGCCCGCTGTGAATAACAAAACTTAGAGTGGGAAGAGAGAAATTGGGAATCTACTGTGCATAAAGTTAGCTGTGTGGAGCCCTGGCAGTGGGACATGATTGCCTCTGTAGGAAGTGAATCAGCACACAGAGAGATATAGGTTCCCCTTGGGTCAATCCTACCATTGTGCTGAGGACTAGGAAATCTCAGCCCTATGCCCCTGATTCAGATCAAAATGGCTACAGCATTTCGAGAAAGGATGTTCTTATTTGAGAGATGAAGGACATCTTGGGAACCTGTAAGTCTGATATGGTGAGATGTTGTGGCTTTAGGGATGTATTTACCTATTACAGAGATTTCATTCCTTGCCTGCTGAAAGCTTTGGACTGTGGAGGTGAGAGTATCAAGTGCATCCAAAAGTTCTATACTGTATCAGTGCCCCTTTTATCTCAGGTGTAGGGACAATGATAGAGGTCGGATGAACATTAAGGATAAGAGTAAATATTTTTATACTTTGCTTACTCACTGGTTTTGGGACTGTGATGGAGTACCATTGAGTGCCTAGGGTAGAAGAGCTTGGGTTAAAGCAGCAGACCAAAGATTTCTCTTCTAGAAGACAGAAAGGAATAAAGAAGGGGCATAGTGGGTAGGCAAGGCCCCTGTGGGTCATGATCCCTTTGGGGGGAGTCATACATTAGAGGTCCTGCATATCAGATACTTACATTATGATTCATAGCAGTAGCAAAATTATAGTTATGACATAACAATGAAATAATTTCATGGTTGCAGGTCACCACACCACAAGAATAATATTAATGGGTTGCAGATTTCAGAAGGTTGAAAACCACTGCTTATGAGGAAGTTTTAAAGGGTTGAAACTTAGTTAAGCATAGAGTTTTTCATAAAACTAGGCTGTGAAATTCATTAAGAAAAGGATGCCCATGCTGAAGTTTTCACCTATAAATTCTATGATAACCAAACATGTGAGCCACCTATTCTCAGACACATTTGCAAATAAGGAAATGCCATTAATTAGTACTGGCTTGTCAACGTTGATGAACTCATTGTGGAATTAAAGCTAAATCACAATTCAGTTACTACCATGAACTGGATAATAACAATCAGGAATTCAAGCCTTAATTGTAACCTCAAAGAACTAATACATCAAATGCTAATCTTCCCTAATGCTCGAGACTAATACCTCTAATACTAAATAATATATTTAATACCTGTTGCTAATAATATAATGCTGTGCTCCATAAATGTACTCAGTGATGTACTGCCTAAAACATAAATGAACTTATAATATTGGGTATCACATATCGTTCAGATCCTGTCCTTGGCTTCTTTTCAAAAGTAATGGAACAGTGGTTCACAATAAGCAGAGCTGCATTGCCAGTAGACAGAATATTCTGCCTACATCATGTTCTGCCCTAAAGTCTATAATTTCATCAGGTAGATTTGTCCTGAATGTTCAGAGAAGTCTTCATTTGCCTTTATGTTCTGCATGGAAGCTAAAATATCCCTTGGGAGAAGTGAATTTTACAAATTAAGCAATGGAAAGATAGACAACTGTACTCTAGGAAGGGAAGCTTCATAGAGGCTAGCTAGCCTATCTATATATTCATTACTGACTGACATGAAGAGAAAGAAGCTAAGGGAACTGAAAAGAGTAATGAGCCTGTCTAGTTTGTATCTGTCAGCAAAGGTAGACACAACAGTCTTGTCTTTCCCTTCTTGGCTTCTCTCTGCCAGTAAATGATACCCAAGTCTTAGGGTTGAGCAAGGCCCAGTTCAAAACTGGGGAGTGTGAAAACAGACAAAGGAAAACAATATTCCAAGAAGACTATTAAGAGATGGTATTACCTTAGTGTCATTCCCTGTTGTTGGTTCTAGGAATAATTCAAGCATTAAGCATGAAGTAGGCATGTTTCCACAAAGGACAGAAACAGAGCAATATCCTTGCTAGTCTCCTAATGGCAAAACCAGCTCACTATGTTTAATCACAATATCTTGCCTCTAATTTCTTGATACTTATATTTTCTGTAAACTATCTACTACAGATATTTTAAGTTTTTATTCATCTCTCATATATTGCATCCTAACAACAGTTTTTCCTCCATCCACTCCTCCCAGTCCCCCCTCCCACTCCTACAGATCAATTTCTTCTCTGTTTCCCTTTTTAAAAAAGTAGCAAGCCTCCCAGGGACATCCACTGTACAGGGACTAACAAGATAAAGTAAGACTAAGCACAGACCCTTATAATCATGCGACATGGCAACCCAGTAGGAAGAAAAGTGTCCAGGAGCAGGCAAAGAGTCAGAGACATCCCCACTCCCATTGTCGGGAGTTCCATAATAACACAAAGCTACACACCATAAGGTATATGCAGCTCAAACCCATATACAAGTCATGTTTGTTTCCTCAGTTTCTGTGAACCCCTATGAGTCATGATCATCAAGTACAGATTTTGAATCTCAATAAAGTGTTCTGGTGTCTACATAGCATCTTTCTTTTGAAGGCTAGAAGCATTGGTTGCCACCAGCACTGAAAGCCTTGAGCTGTCACTGTGGACTGCATCTGGGACATAGCCAAGAAGAGTCATGAAGTGATACCCTGCAGTTTTTAATACAAACAATAAGCACAAAGTGCTTTTGGTGTCTCACCCATGACACCAAACCAGCCTGAACTCCAGGAACATCTTTATTCTCTCTAGATGAGGCATTAGGCACGAGAAGGAAGAAAGGCAGGCTGGGAATTGTTGGTAGTTTTCCAGGACTACATGAGCTATCTTCTGGCTTTTAATTGTGGTTCTGCTACCAGTCAGTCCCCTGATTAAGCTAAGATTTTTTACATCTGTGGTGTTGTGTTTGCTCCCCCTTGGAAAAGAGAGTTGAATTTTCTGCACAGGTTCTGTGAATCTTTTTAAGTTATTCTTCCACAGTGAGAAGAGCGGTGAGCAAAACAGACTGTGTAGCCCATGAGTCAAGCCAATCTGCATTTGCATCTGGACCCACATTTACAATCTGAATGACTCTCATCATCATCATCTTGTCTACAACCCAACTGATGCACCTTACTTTCTTTATCTGGACATTTAGCTCCTGTCTTAGTTAGGGGTTTTATTGCTGTGAATAGAAAACTTGACCACAGAAACTCTTACAAAGAAAACACTTAATTGGGGTGTCACACTTAACAGTTTCAGAGACCCAGTCCATTATCATCATGGCAATGTGCAGGCAGACTGGTGCTGGCTACATTTTGGCTTGCAGGGAAAAAGAAGTCAACAGACTCTCTGGGTGGTATCTTGAGCATAGGAAATTTCAAAGTTTGTCCCCACGGTGGCACACTTCTTCCAACAAGGCCACAACTGTTAATAGTGACACTCCCTTTGGGGGTCATTTTCTTTCAAGCCATCTCATTTCCCAACATTCTTTTACTCTATACTCTTCAACTTTCAGAATACTCATGTGCCTCAATTTACCATAACTCAGTTTCAACTTCCTATCTAATCTCTTCATTGCTGACAAGTTTTTCTTGTATTAATTACCAGGATTTCAAGATCCTCCAAAACATGTTTCTAAGGTTGTGCATGCAGAGGACTGGTATAGAACACTCTATAGAACACTCACACAGGAGTGGTTCACTTTCCAGTAGAAGTGAATAGAGTATTGAGTTTTGTTTGGTTGTTTTTTTCTGGTTTTGGTTTTATTGGGGGGGGTGTTGTTTTTGTTTGTTTGTTTGTTTTGGGTTTTTAAGACAGGGTTTCTCTGTATTGCTTTGGAGCCTGTCCTGAACTTAGCTTTATAGACCAGGTTGGCCTCGAACTCACAGAGATCCAACTGCCTCTGCCTCCCAAATACTGGGATTAAAGGGGTGTGCCACCACCACCTGGCATGTACAGAGTATTGTGAGAACACAGAAAAAGTAAAACCTATCCCCTTAAAAAAAGACTTACAAAATAATTGTGTCTCTTCTAACAACTATGGGAGCAGCACTCCCAGATCGCCAGCTACTTAATCTGATCTAATTTTAGAAGTAGAGAACAGAAAATACAGTAGCAAAGCCCCCCCTGAAGGTACCTACCACATTGGTACACTGCCGTTCACCAAGGAACACCGAAGTGATTTTCACAGGACCACTCTCAAGAGTGCAGTGGTGTGAAACTGGCACTTCTTGCACTTTACATCATCTGAAAATTCTGATTCATGAGGTATGTGCCCAGACTCTGCATTTCTAACAAGTTCCCTGGGCAATGCTGCTGCTGCTTCTCCAGGAACCACACTCACAAGGATGTTTTCAGAAAGCATGTCCCATTTCCCTGTTGTATTCAGGAATTTAAAACAGAAGACTCTGGGGAAATACACAGACTAATAAAAGGATCCATTGCTTCTGGCTAGGAGACAGGGAGCTTGCAGATAGAAATCTTGGTGCTCTCCTGGCCCTTCATTTCTCCTCCATTTAAGAGGTAGATGTCTGACCTATATACACCAATAGAATGGAGAGATAATAGAAAAGAAAAAAAAAACTTTAGTAAATGAAATTTCTGAGGTCTCCAAGCTGACTTGCTTCATGAATGTGTGTTTACAGATAAGCAGCCCTAAGGCCTGGCTGAGTCATGGTGACTGAGTAAAGGCCTTTACTCCAAGCCCATCAGAGTCAATCTGCTGAGGAGAGGGCCAGATCACTGATGGAACCATACATCAGAAGAGATGATTAAACTCATACTAGAAATGTGCAAGCAACCAGAGGCCCCCAGATCTTAGAATGTAGCCAGAGGCATCTAGGTACCTAATCCAAAATATGAAATGAATTTTTCTTACTTTCAGTTCTGTCCTTCTCAGCCCCAACCTGCATGATTACCACCCTTGCATCATTAATAGAAACAACGACCAAGACGACCAAGATTTATGAAGGGTCATTCTTTCAAGGCTCCCAGAACTTGGAAGAACAAATCAATCAAAATTATTTATTGAGCATTTTCAGCTAGGAGCTTTGGGAAATAAAGCAAACATGGATTTAGTGGGTACACTCCCTTAATTCAAAAGGCCTGCAGATGACTCAGGGAATGAAACTCAGGGAGGTGGGGAGACATGCACAGCTCCAAGAATACAGAAGCTGGACTAACCTTGCTCTCCATAGTCAAACAGTTTCAGCTGCACCTTGTACAAGGTATGCAAGGCTGGATATGTCATTCATTATCTTCTAGCCTCAGATTGTACAGAAATAAAAGAAGCTCAACAACTGTGTATTCATAGGATATGGTGATGGTCAGTCAACTGACATGAAGCATGATTGACAGACTCATAATACATGTCCAATACATACATTTGGGTTGTTTTTATTGTGGAAGATGGTATCTATTATTGGAGGGAAGGAAGGGGAAAAGGAGAGAAAGAAAGTGAGAGGAAAAAACAAATTGAGGGAAGGCTGATGTGACTCATTTGCTAAGCAAACTTCTTCCTGGAAACGAAGAGGGGTTTATCATCTGGCCTTTACATAAAAGGTCATTGGGTAATATAATGGGAAAACTCTTCTATTAAAGTTTCCAGAATACACAGATAAGCCATTCAAATGTCTATTTCTTCTATAGACTCTCTGTAAAAGCAGAGAATATACTATTACAACATAAATCATCACCAAAATGTCTGTGCCCAGCTAGGTCATGTGGCCCAGGGACATTGTTCTGATGACATAACTTGTTTCAACGACAGAGCTCGGAGTTCCTAAGAGAATGGCTAATTAACGTGTCCATTCGACTGGCTCCTTCCATGGATGCATCTTAAGTGCACTTTTCACCAGCACAAAATTGCAGTCAATTCCTGGCTGAATTATTTGATGGGGAAGCAGCGTGCAGTTCTGTCATAAGGTTCCTAGATACAGACAGGAGGGAAGCAGAGTTTACATTGCAGGTACAGTAGAAGCATAAGATATAGGTAGACAGAAAAGTAGAGAGAAATGCATGAGGGAATGTCTACAAAGTATTCATAAACACAATGAAAAGTCAGCTGAGAATTTACATTCTATAGCTAAGCTCCTGAACCCATCCCCTCGCTTCGTCTTTTGTAAAGGAACAGCTTTACTAACATATCTCATGGAGTTTGTCCTCTTAAGGTGTGTATGTAGTTTCATAATTTTTATTTTGAAAGGTGTACACAAATCATCAAATCATCACCAACTACATCCAGAACAATTCTATCACTCAAGGAAGAAATCCCGAACACTGCATGTTTCTTAGTTTTTCACATACTACAAGCAAACCAGCTGAGAAAAAAGATTCATTTTGGCTCAGAGTTTTAGAGTTTTTCATTCATCGTGGCAAGAGGGGATGTGACAGGCCAGAGTAGTTCATCCTGTAGTAGCTAGGGACTTAGAAGAGATTTTGCCTGCATTCATCACCTGCCTCCTTTTTCCCTTTTATTCTCATGGGTTCCCCAGCATACTGGATGGGTTATTCTACTTCCACAGCTGATATTGTGACAAACACCCCCAACTAAAATCAGCCTTGAGGGAGGAAAAAATTGTTTTGACTTACAATTCTAAGTCGCCATCCATCTTTGAGAGTAGTCAAGACAAGAGCTCTTACGGCAGGAACACAAAGCAGGCCTACTTGCTTTTTGACACAGCATGACAACTGACCAAGGAACTCAGTTCACATCACAGCTGAGGAAGCACAACAGGAAGTGTGGAAGATGTAGTTTACTTTCTGGTAGCAAATGTTTACCTACCTTTCTTATATAGTTCAGGACCATCTGCTTAGGGGATGGTACTAGCCATAGTCAGATAGGCTGCCCCTCATCAATTGAAAATCAAGACAATCTCCTCACCGATGTGTTCCACAGGTCAGTCTGATCTACATAATTCTCTTCCCAGATAATTATAGGTTGTGTCAAGTTGACAGTTAAATGCTCACCAAGACAGGTGGCTTGCCTCACAATTAAAGTTAGGTCTCTCTCCTTTAGTTAATACTCCCTGGAAGCCCCCTGTAGACATCTCACATGTGAGCTTTATTAATCTAATTTCTTCTTAATCTAATCAACTTGATTATCAAGTTCAACCAACACACACAAGTAGCCACTCTCTATTCCTGCTCATTCCAAAGTCTAGGTAACTAGCTCTTAATGTATCTTTTACCTGAATGGAATTATCTATTCTGAAAATTTCATGTAAATGGACTCACACAAGAAACGTGGTCTTTTGTGTCTATTTTCTTTCAGTGAGTGTAGTATTTTCAAGGTTTATCTATGTTGTAACACATCAGAATATTATTCCTTCATAAGATCAAATAGTTCATTAAAGGGTTGTGGCAATTTTTGTTTACTCATTCATCAGATTATAGGTATTTATGTTCTTTATGCATTTTGGGCTATTAACAAATAATTCTTCCATGAACATTGTGTACATGTTTTGTGTCAACATAATGATTTCAGCTCTTCTGAGTACACACTTTAAATGGAATTTTGGGGTAACATTGTAACTCCATGTTTAACAATTTGAGGAACTGTACACTGTATTCCAAAGGAGCTGTATCTTTTCACATTTTCACAGGACATCCCTTCTAAGCTAGGCTTCTGTTTCTTGACTATAGCCCTTCCAATAAATGTTAAGAGGTATCCCATTATAGGTTTGACTTGCATTTCCCTGAGAATTAAAAATGCCGAGTGTATATGTGCTTATTAACCATTTGTATTTCTTTTTTGAAGACATGTCTACTCAAAAAGTTTTCCCGTCTTAAAAAGGCAATTAAGTACATTTTAATTTGGTGAGTTTTAAGAGTTCTTTATATACTCCAAATATGATTCCCTTCTCAGATACATGATTAACAAATATTTTCCCTCATTAAAATACTTGGATTTTCATTTTCTTAATGCTACTATTTAGAGAACAAAAGTTCTAAATTGTGATGGATTCATACCTACCAATCAAATTGTTATTTGTCTTCATATCTAAAAATGTGTTGCTTATTCACAGTCACAAAAAAATATGTATGTATGGTTTTTTTCCAGTACAGTTTTGATTCTCTATTCCAAGCTTCTGATCTACTTCTGGATACTTTCAGAGATCCGTATGAGCTAGGAGTCAACTTCATGATTTCGCATATAGATAGACAGTTTTCTTAGTGTCACTTATTAAAATTCCTCCCATGGAATTTTCTGGGCACAAATGTCAAAAGTCACTGAGCATAAATGTATGGCTTGATATCTGGGTGATAAATTCTATGTTATTGATCCATGTGTCTATCTTCATTCCAGTAGAAGACTCATTATTGTTGTAGCATGCTAGTACATTCTGAAACAGAAGTTTAAAGACCCTGATCTTGTTTTCCTTATCAAGATGTTTTAGATAGTCTGGATCACCTATATTTCAGTACACATTTTAGAGTCAGTTTATCAATTTCTACAAAAGATTCAGGTAGTTCATGTATTTTGTTTGTATATAGAACTATAGCTGACTCTTGTGTGCTGACCTATGTCTAGCAACATTGTTGAAGTTGTTTTTTTTTTGTTCAATAGGTATATATGTGCCATAATTTTATATATTCAATATCACATTCATACACACACAACGTTCCCCCCTTTTATTTTGTAGCATTCCATTTTTAGCTAATGTGCTCTTATCCTTGAAGCAGAGTAGAGCAGGAGTTCTTTATTCTTAGGCTTTTACTAGAAGCTTTTACTAGGAAAAAATTATTTTACTATGGGGTCAGATTGTCATATAAAAAATCACTGCCAGCATTGTGTGAACACATAAAAAAGTTTTCAAGCATTAATAGAGAAGATTGTGAGAATACTCCGTAATGCATGGTGCTTGTTCAAAGGTTTTACACAGCTTCAATTTTCTCAGCTGTTTCCAAAGTTCATACTGTAGAGCATCAGTATTAGATCAATTTAATAAGACCCGAGTGCAACTTCCATACTTGCATTAGTAGCTACTTTGTCTACATGTTCCTTGTACCAAGGTGGCCAATGAAAGGGATTGGCTCTTAGTAGCTAACCAAGCCATTCTGTCCATTGGTTTAGTGCCTCTTCTATGGAAAATGCTCTTTGGTAACATTAACATGTAATTTAAAAATCTTGACATTTCCTGTGCACTTCATAGTTCCATCCACAAGCCTCTTTCCCAGAATTTTTTGTGTTTTGACCATTAAATCACTCTCCTTCCAGATCCTTAACAAGCCAGGGTATTAACCAGTATTATAAATACATGTATATTTTTATCTTAGGTCACTGCTCTTTCTGCACAAAATAGATGGCCAATTATACCCCATATAAGACCTTTGACCAATAGGAAGAAGTTTTACTTATCACTATCCATAAAAACACCCTATAAATAAAACTTGGCCATTTTACTTCTCTGTTAGTTAGGCATTAAAGTCTTCTCATTAAGCTGATGATTAGATCTACAAGAAAAATGTTAGTACTCTAGTGTAGTAACTAGTAACTCTAGTTAGTACTCTAGCATGGGATTTTGTGTTACTTGCTTGCTTTTGTGCTCTATCTCTGACTGTGTCCAATCTTGGATGTACCAGGCCTATGTTAGAATGGACTGGTGCACTCCATAATTTGGTAGCTTTTACCTAACTCATCAAATTATGGGCAGTTTATGGTTTTATAGTCAGAAGTTCTGTGTTTGCGAAGGTCCAATAGCACATTAAGAGTTGATAGATCATTATTCTCTGTTAATAGCATGGGGTTTCTCCCCAAGACAAGTGCACTACACTGAAATTATTCTATTGGCTTTTACATAAACTATGCATTATTGTCAGGGCTAATCCTGATTGTCAACTTCACATACCTAAAAAGAGGGAACCTAATTGAGAAATTGTTACAAGCAGATTGGCTAGTGGAAATATCTTTAGAACATTTTCTTGATCGCTAACTGATAGAGGAGGATCAGATCATGGAGGGTGATGCTACTCTTATATACTGTGTTGATCTTGGGTTACATAAGAAAATTAAATAAGCAAGAGAGTCAGTAGCAGTTCATTGTGGTCTCTATTGTAGTTATAATAGGTTCAACAACAGGTTCTTGCCTTGCATTTCTGCCTTGGTTTTCCTCAATGATAGACTATAAAGTATAATATGACATAAACCTTTTCCTCCATAAGCTGTTCTTGGGCATGGCATTTGTCATGACAACAGTAAATTAGAACAATTTCCTTTTTCTACCATAGATTCCAGGAGGTGTTGATTGTAAACATGATGCTCTTTAGAATCACCTATGTAAATCTCTGGGCATATCTTTGCAAGTTTTTCTAGACAAGTGTAATTGAGGTAGGAAAACACTCCCCTGCTATGAGTGGTACCGTTATATGGGGTGGAGTTCTGTATTAAAAGAAGAGGAGAAAGTGAATATAGCACCAACAGTATTCCCCCTCTGCTTCCTGAAGGCAGACATAATGTGACTTACTAGCTTGTTCTATTAAAATGGTGTGAACCTTCAAACTGAACCACAACAAATTCTTCCTTCCTTTGGTTGCTTTGTTGGGCATATTGTCACAGCAATGAGAAATATGGTGAATGAGGATGCCTTCAGTACTCTTGGTTCTCTTGGGTTATGAGGTTCAAGGTTCTTGACCACTGTACCACAGCCTGGTCATTCTACTAGTCTCTTCCCCCCCCTTTCCCACAGTCTCTGTTTTTTTGTGGTAATTAGAAAATGGGTTAGAGTAGTATTGTCTAGCACAGAATATTCAGCATGGCTCCCAGGCTCTGAAAATACCATTATTTTGTGCTGTTGTGTTCATATTAAGAGATATAAGATACAATCCTGTGTAGTTTATGTTGGAAGGGATGTGCTGGAGTGCTCTAGCTCTCCTGAAAAAAAAAATCATAGTGTCCTGAGACTCTGAAGATGGAATGTCAACCTTCTAGAGCATATATGTTTTACTAAGACTTATAAAATACTTGTAACTTATTATTATGCTCCTCTTAGCATGGCATTGTCAGTAATGGATAGTAATTGTCAGCTTGGAATAGCAGGCTCTCTATAACTTTTTCAGCAATGTTATGGTGGGAAAATCTGTTATGATAAGAGTTGTATATTCTTCTCCAATTCACATAATCGTGTACTCTTCTACAGTTTACCTAGGATGTGAACTACTTTTGGCCCTTCTCTTTGATAGAGTAGCTTACCTGTTGGTATATGCTGGTCTCTGTAATTAATTTAGTGAAAACACATCTGGCTGGCATGGCCACTATTGTTCAAGTAGTGATTCATTCAGTTGTGATTCAGTCTCCTCCTGTATGGTCCAGTTTGAATGGAACTTTACCCTTACATTCTTTACATCTTTGCAATCAGCACCAATCTCTACCATTTCCCTAGATTTCAAAAAAATAATAAATCAGGTATGACTTTTTATTTACTATATTAGCTTGAGTAGGAACAAAGAGTCAGTGACTTCCATGCCATCTCTACTATTATATTACCCTACAGAGTAAAAAATGCATGTGAAGGTTTTCACCAAATTCTAATAACTATTCAATTATGCCAATCAGATAGTATGGCAATCAGATAGAATAAGTAGAGTGAACATACTGTGAGACAGATCTAAGATTCCAGGTTTACATTTATTCCTTAGCCACATACAGCTAAATTCTAATAGGGCATTATGTAGATTGGTTCCCGTGTTGAGTATTAACATCAATTCTGGCACAATGTCCAACAACTCTACAGAAGTCTTGGCATTCCTTTTCCCAAATGTTATCATGAGAAAAGGGCTATGCCTCTTGAACGATGGGAGAACTTTCATCTGACTACAATTGCTTCAGACTTGCACAATTTCTTTTCATTTGGAATCAGTGTCTCCTTCTGCCTCCAGGGTCCTAGGGGTAAGAACTGACTCAATTCTGGACACCTTACAAAGTTATATGAACTTTAATTTGAGAGATTCTTTTAGACTTCTCATACACTCTTGACATCTCTTGCTTCCACAGACTGTAAAGTATTCCCTTTGATTGCACATCTAACACTTTCTGGAAACAACAAACTCCAATGATATCTCTGGAAGTCAGAGGCCCCTCCACCAGCCCAATTTAAATACTATTTGAGTTTTTCTGCACTCTAATGTCTGTTTTTACTGTGCTTCATTGCCACAATTATGATCCTGTTGATTCTGAGCACCAAATGCCACCACCTATATCTTTATGTCTTTGCTTCAGGGTTTCGTATCCATCTTTTCTGCCATTAGCTCTGTTCTAAAGATAACAGTCGCCAATGAGCTGGTCCCCCTCTCTAGTGCATTCCTATTGCTTTGACATTGGGAATGCCCCTTACTGAGACTCTATCATAGAACATCTTCAGCAGTGAGGTGTCTAGTCCTACATTTCATATGTTCAACTTCTTGGGGCCTTTTGCCACCATCCTCTGTGGCAGTTCTAGCACATCTTCATGTGGCTTTATATTTTGTTTTCATTTGTTTATTTTTCAAAACAGGATTTTTCTGTGTGGTCTGAGCTATCCTGAAACAAGCTCTGTAGACCAGGCTGGCCTTGAATTCATAGACATTCACCTGCCTCTGCCTTCCAAGAGTTGGGATTAAAGGCATGCACCATCAATGCCCAGCCAAGGTTTTATATTTTGAAGATTCTAAGATTCCTTCCAGTGACTTTTTGGCAGCATTTCTGACCCCTGATTATGCTATCAAATAATATCCAAAGAGGCTTCTCTGATATAAAGGAACTCCTAACTATCTAGCCTAGCATTCTGCCCATCCTGCTCCATCGCTCTACAATTTGGTCTCATACTACCAGATTCTAACAATGTTTCTGCCCTATAAGTCCTTTTGTATGTGATTATTCATCCCACAGCAGAATGAACATACTAACAGACTGGTGTACTGATTGGGTATTTCTTGTTGGCTAACTACCAGCAGAGTAAATCTAAATAGATCCTAAAACAGGCCAAAGTGCTTGGAAAGTGTGTGCCTTCTACACTCTCTTTAAGTAAGAAGTATAACGTTATCTTCTAACAATGAAGAGAGGGTGTGGAGGGGACCTGGGAAAGCCCACCCAACCGAAGCTCTTAGCTGCAACCCCATTTCAACTATTATCTTTTTCGTATTAGGGTTTTGTACCTGGCAGAAGAGGTTTACTGAGGCCAAGGATTTAATCCTATCTGAAGGCCATCTACTCTACTGATTAGGTTCTGAGCCTAGTTCACTCTCGTTTGATATCTGGCTGCAGTAGATTAGAGTTTCCATACATGCTGCAAAGGAGGCCTCTTGGATCTCATATTTGCCTTGGAAAAGGAATTAATCATCTGAGCCTGCCATTGTTTATCTTTTACAAATTACTGGTGCTCACAAAGTCACCAAACTCTATATTAATAGTCACCATTTCTTATATGCCTTTTAGGAATTAGTAGCACTGTTTCAGACCATGTACATAGATAATCCTCATCAGCAACCATGGGTAAAATGCTAATGATGGGACAATAATGTACTAGCATTTAACAATTGCTCTGATACAACACAAAGGCTGCTCTCCTCCACTTACTGCAGCAATGGTGTTTGCAATACTGGATAGCCAGCTATTGACACATGTACAAAATTCCATTTTAATTATGAGGTTGGTAAAACTACTTATTACATCAAGAATTCTTAGATGGAAATTGCATGCAAGAAAATTCACATGGAAGACAGGTTTAGATTGAAGAAGAAATTGACTTGTACAGAGCTTGTAATTAAGATGCAAGCTGATTCTGTGGTTAGGGATGGAGCCTAAATGGCCAGGCCTTTAGAATTGTCCCACAATGAGATAAGGGACTTTCATACCACCAGTCAGAGCAGTCATTTATAAGGGCTGCCTTCCTAAATGGAGCCATGACTTTGAAAGAACCAGTTCACTGTGACTGAGGGGAATTTCTAGTAAGAAGCTAGTGTGAAATGTAAACAGTTGATCTTCCAGGAAGCTAGGGGATGCCTGTGTCCATCATGGAGAGGGCACCCTTTGGCACACTGCCTCAGCCATATGGATTATATTGTCTGTTGTGCTTTGGATACAAAGTGTTCCCTTGAAAAACAAGACAGTAGGGAATATGACTCAAGAGAATCTTGGAATCTGGCTGGATCCTTCTGCCATCACAGGCTCCAGATGTAAAAGAATATATTAATTTGGAGGACTTTCCCTTGAGAAGAGAGCTTCATAGGAATGCCTGTGCTCATAGGATTCATTTCACTATGCCAAGTTGACCAAGAGCAGTGGCTACTTAGTCAGTAGTCAAAATGGGTTGAGCTACCACATGAACTGATAGCAAATGCTGGCATCACACTCATGTTGCTAGGTTTTCAGGCACAGAGAATGTAAGCATTTCAAGGCAGCAGAGGACTACACCCAGTTTTTAATGGATAGCTTTAGAGATCAGTTAACACATCATAGGGTCAGATTCCCTGTGAGAAACTCCTGAATAAGTTATATATGAAGCTAAGGCTGAAATGGATGCTGCACCAGAGACCCTGGGAAGTTAGAGAAACATCTTCCATAAAAAATCACAAGTAATGAGTAGAGCCAACCCAGAAGAGAAATGTGTGGAGGTACCACCAGCAAGGCTGTAGAGATGAGATTGCTTAGGTCTTTGGAAGCTTCAAATTTTCCAGATTTAATGCTTTCCATTCTAGATTCAGTCTTGTTTTGGTCCAAATTCCTGCTTTTAACATTCCTGTCCTTTTTATCTTACAGGTAAGGGTTTGAATTGACTCTCAGAAAAGACTCTGGACTTGACATTTTGAACAATGTTGGAACTGATAAGAATACAGACTCTTTGAAATGTACTGTTCTAGTTTGCTTCTTTGTTGCTGTAATAAAACACTGGGACCAAAAACAACTTAGAGAGGAATGGTTTATTTCACTTACAAGGTAGTTTGTAATCAAAAGAAGCCAAGGCAGGAACTCAAGGCAAGACCTGAAACATAGACTTTGGAGGAATGCTGCTTACTGGTTTCCTATCCCTGGCTTGCTCAGCTACCATTCCTACACAACTCAGGTCATTTGCTTAGGGATAACACCACCCATAGTGGGGATAAAGACCCTCCTTTATCAATTAGCAATCAAGACAATGCCTCACAGACATTCCTATAGTCTGATGGAGGCAATTCCTTAATTGAGATAGACTCTTCCCAGTGTGCAAAAAATTTAATCAGCACATGGCCTGAAGGTATTTTTTGATTATGAGATTAACATGGACATTTGGAAAGCCAGTAGTGGAGTTAAATCATTTGGATATTAAATAGTTCCCAAGAGGCTATGCTACTGGTAGCACTATAGAGAGGGATTTGGATTATACAGTCACTAACTTTATAAATATGTTTGGACCTGGCTGAAGTAGGTCATTGGAAGGAATGACTTTGAACGGTGTATTTTATTCTGGATCCTTTCTCTCCCCACCCCTAATATTGGCATCCTGGCAGCCACAAAGATAAGTAAGCATCAGATGTTCATGCTAAAGAGATAAGACCAAGGGACTATGGATTGCAATTCTGAAACTATAAGCCAAATACAAGTGTATTTTCTCATTTTAATTATCTTCTGGGTATTTTCCAGAGTAATGAACATGACAGCCATTTCTATTATCCTACCGTCATCAGCATTGCTGCCTGTGGTACATTGTTCTCTACACACTAGAGTCTTCACAACTCTGAGGATAATACTGCTTATCTTGGATACACAGGGTTACTTCCGAAAGCAAAAACAAGGCATCTTCTATTGATGTTTAATAAGGATCAAGAGAAACAAATAGGTAGAAAAGATGTTTATTCTGGGAGAAACAACTCACAACATAGACAGGTGAACACCAGAAGGTTCCTGGTCCCAAGTATGCCTCCCGTTGTACTCCTGTCCCCTTGCTGCAAGCAAGAGAGCTCTCCTCCTCAGCCTTAGTTCCCCCAGGTCACATCCGGCCCTGTCTCCACCCCCCAGTGGGTGTGGTCTATGCTACAAGGTGAATATCTCACTACAATTCCTCTTTTAGTCTAAAGAAAAGATTTGGGCTCGATACAAAACTATATACAAAACAGTGAATAACAAGTGTGCTCTAAGAAAAGGAAAATCGAGAACATGCAAACTTAATACCTAACTATCTAGTCCTAGGGAGAAGTCGAAACAGGGTTTACAATAGAGTTGTCCTAAGCTGGAAAACTTAATTCTAGTAACTAATATAACTAGGAAGACAGAATAATAGTTGTGATAATTTAATCTTCAACCTCATCAAAGACCCGAGAAGGAAAATAATAATACTAGGGTAGGCAGGAAGTACGGATGGGCAACTTCCAAAAGGTGCAGCAAGGACAGAAACAGCAGGCTACCTGGATAGTCACCCAAGGTCTCACAGCAGCATTGGTACAGCCAGTTTTGGCTAAGGCCTAGAGTACCTGACAGACCACAACAAGGCAGGGAGGTAAAAAGGCTGTCTTACCCTGACTTGGCAAGGTTCAGCAGTCTTCTATGTTTGTTTCCTGCAAGCACATAGGACCGCACATCCAAATCAGTGGTCGAGGTGGGGGCAGTTCTTAGCCTAAGAGGCCATAGCTGAAGCAAGGATGGACTCCAGAAGGAGCGACAACAGTGTCCAACATTTTCTCGGGAAATGCACGGTGCTGTCAGGAGCAATAGTGTCTCATGTCAACGGAGTACTAGTATTAAAACATTTAAATGCCATATTCTGCAGGTCTATGAAGTCTTTGAAGACTAAGCTAAGCATCTATTTCTGACTAATCTCATAGGTATAAGAAACATGGGTGAAGATAATCTGTAATACTCAGGAACCTAGCTATAACATTGATTGAAACTTCCCTGAGTAAAGCAGGGACTAATACTTAAGTAATGTAACTATGTATACATATCATATATATACATATAACTATATATACATATAATTCCCAAAAGCAGAGGTAGAGTAGAAATTTCTAGACCAGAGGTAGAACTATAAAGTGCAGCATGATAAAAATATCCTAAATTGTATCAATATACAAAATATTCTTGAACATAAGTAAAAGTATACATACATAGAATATAGTAAGGATATTGTGCAAAAACATCGTAACTGGAGAGATTTTCACATTATAACAAAATATACAGTTTATATATAATTCTGGGAAGGGAAAAATTTAATTTTACATAGGTTACCACGTATAAGAATCTATAACCATGTAAGCTGTAGGATACTAATATCTCACTATTACTAAAATAATTCACAAGAAGATAGGCTATTCTATTCATATCTTCTACTGTGGTACCACTTTAAATGTCATCTTAAGCTTAGCTAGCAAGTAGGGGCCCTAAGGGACAACCTGGTGGCAAATAATGTTGCTAAGTTTAATCTAGAGTCTGCTCTATGGAAGCTGTTCCTGCCATTGATGAGGCAAACTGGTTAAATGTGTTTGTAATACAAGAGAAGGAAAATTTTGTCTTGACATTACAAGTTTGATTATGACATTGTCCTGATGATTAATCACTTTGGAACTTTTGGACATCGTCTGTTAATTAATGTTGCCCTGTCTTGTAGTCTCCTGACTCTTTCACCCCAGGGTCAAGTCATAGGACAAAAAGTCTATCCTTACTTCTCTAGGGAGAAAGAAAAAAATAAGAGAATAATTGCGATAAAAGTTCAACAAAAACACCCTCCCCGTGTCTCTTTGGCATATAGTAAATCTCCATTTGCCTGTCTTCTTTGGCATTGCTAGAACCATGTGCCTGGGCTCTGGATAAAGAAATTGAGCAAATGTGATTTTCCAGCCCCTTCCAGATGTACATCGTAGACACTCATACATGCTGTTCTCTTTGCTCTCCTGGGTAAGACAGGAAAAAGTAAGAAATGAATGTTAGTCAAGGTCAAAGGCATGATATAGAAGGCTTAAGAGATTTAGATCTCTGCTTGAGAAAAAGCTATCCTTGTAACATGAAGCTGGGATGGAAACAGTCATTTGTAATGTCACTGCCATGGAATGGCAGGATCATCTGGTGTGGTATTTGGCTTTCACTAATACAGAGGCAGCAAATGAATGTGAGTCAGCAGAAACCCAAGGGAACCATCAAGTTCTCTGCCTCTTGCCACCTCCAGGCTCTGATTACTTGATTACACTGTTAGCGTCTCAGAACCTATGCAGTGACTTCAGCTGTCCAGAATAATCACTTCAAAAATAAACAAATTTCCCTTGAAAGTCACCTTGGTGAGCATAAGAGAGAGGCCAGGACTTCTTGTGATCAGAGACACTTGACAAGTGAGATTTGTTGCCTCTGTGTTACTCTTTGGCTACCCTCCACAAGGCTTTGCATGGGACAGAGGATGACTTATCCACCCTCCCCACCTGCTCCTAGCCTCTCTCCTCAGACTAAGCGACAGTCTCTGCATAACTGTGTCAGGTATATGCTTGGACATGCATTGGTGTTATTTTCTTCCAAGAAACATGGAAATTGTTGATCTGAACATTGGAGTTTGGCTGGGAGCAGTCCTCAAGTGAAGGGGCACATGACGGAATGCGGGCTCTGGGAAGGCATCCTTGCATTTAGCCATGCCAACCTGGCACATGATGTTCATGCTCCTCCAATTAAACTGTTCGATTCTCAATCATCTGGAGCTGCTGCCAACTGCTGGCTGCTGATAGTCAGAGTGGCTGCTGCCCGGAATGTCAGCAATTCTTCTGTTCTGCCTCTCCTGACTGGCTCCATGGCAGGCACTCTCTTCATTCCCCATGATAGTCAGGTACTCACTTCCCTTCACCTGCATGGTATCCAAAGAGTCACCTGGGCAAGTGCAGCACAGCTACTGAGCAGTCACTCCCTTTAGTGCACACAGTCTGCACCTTGCACTGTGCCGTTTTAGCACTTTAAACACTACCCTGTCCTAGCTGACTGTAAATTCTTATTTCTGAGGTGAGCAAACAGCATGGGTAATGGAGAGAATACTGCTGAATGCTCAACTCCAGCCAGCCTAGATTATCTATATCCTATATATGAGCTTAAAGAAATATAACATCAACTAAGAAGGAAAATGCTGTATATTGATCTAAGACATGAAAGATTTAAGAAATACTTGACCATTTGAATATGTATCTTCTCTTTTTTCCCGTTAACAATAACCTGGATTAGAAATTTACCACCTTTCACACACACACACACACACACACACACACACACACACACACACACACCAGCCTCCATTTTAGCCTCTGAATTTTCTTTATTACCTATGTAGTATTCAGAGTCATAGCTATTAGCCACAAGTGGCCACTGGGTATTTGGAGTGTGACTAGACCAATTAAAATATGCTATAATCATAAGTAACACAATGGATTTTATAGACTTAGGACAATACCTGAGCTATGTGTCACATTGATTTTTAATGCAGGCATTTTAGATATGTTACATTCAACAAAAATTTTCCAGGGAAACTATTTCCTTGCTATCTTTTTAATAGAGCTACTACAAATTGTAAAATTACACACAGAGCTTGCATTACACATTGCAACGTCTGTGAATTAGATTTTCTGGTGTCCAGGAATTAATCAATATATTCTGTTTAAATATATTGACCATATATTGAATATATAACCCAGTTATCCATGTCTCCTTCCTGTTTCCCATATGCAGCTGAACAAGTTCCTGAGTCTTTAAAATGGCTAGTAGGCTTTTCCATATTTCCTTTCTTGACTCCACATATCGCCCAACCCTCAACTTTAAATTTTATACTTTGGGCATCTCTAAGTGTGGGTAATTCTTCAAGAACACAGTTTCTACTTCTTCTGCTTCAATTATGTTTCCCATATCATTGAAATCCCTAAGAATTACCCAAAAGCATTCTCCTGTTCACCTCTTCAGACCTGATAACTTCTAAAAGCCTGCTGTAATCCTTTGTCTTTATCTGTCCTCTCACAGCAAGTTCTAGGTGAAGCAGGCCAGGAACTATGGGGCAAAACTCAAGGAGAAGAGTGTACCAACATGAATTATGTGTCTTAAATCTCTGACTTGTCTCACCCATTCTATCTCTTCAGGCTCTACCTCTTTGGAAGATCTTCCATGTTACAAAATGTCCTGCCTAAAAGTCCATGGCTGCATTTATCAATGTCTTAAAATGATCTCTGTGCTATTGTTTTGGAGGTAAGGATGATGCTGTATTCCTTAATGACTCTTTAGCACCCACATCCTCTCTACAAGCTGATGTTGCTACTCACAAGAGACATTCAGTCTATTCTGCACATCAGCTCCTGTCAGACACTTTCTTATACACCAGAAATTCGGTAATGATATAGAGCCTATACTTGAAAATGCCACAAAGCGTTATGTGTTCTCTATCTTTCTATTTAAATAAAAATGTCCTAATTTTGGGATACGAGCTACTAGGTGTATCCCAAGATACCCATAAGAGGGGTTCTGATTTTGTAGTTCTGTGATAGGGCCCAGGTGGTCTGTGAGCAAACAGAAACTTTCCTGCCTCCTCTGCTTCTGGAATTCTTTGGTGTGGGGATCCTGACTCATGCATTGTCTTTAATGTTCTGACTGTTAAGTACATAAAGTGAAATGAAGAAGGGTAGTGGGTTCTAGGTTCCATATGTACCACTCTGCTTGGTTTCTGGAACCAAGATTGTGTTCCTTTCTGAGAGATAAGATTGATTAGCCAAGATGATTACCTATAAGGAAGGAGTTGAAGACTGGATTCAAGATCACACAATGAATAGGGAGGATGAACTTAAGCTCAGCTGTCTTCCCAGTTGAACTTACAATTTGCCTGCAAGGTTATTTATTTTGAAAGTCCTAAGAATCTCATACTTGGGAATCTCACCAGCAGAAGGAAGGCAGAAGGAGAGAAAGAAGAGAGTCACAGAAGCCAGCATGTGTGAATGGGAAGGAGTGAGACTCACTGTTCTTTGAAGGAGCAGATAGCAGCCACAAGTCTACTGGAAAGTCTTAGTGTGGAGGTGCTGATGCTGGGACTCCTGTTCCAGTGTACTGGCCCAAGCTCAGGAAGCCTCTGAACATCTTTCTCTTCTCCTCTCCTCTCTTCATCCCCCTAATCATAAGCAGTCTCTCCAACTCCAACAGAGGAAGGCCATCTGAGATATCAGTCTGAAATCCCTATGGCACCAGACTTTTCTACCCCATTGCTCTTTCTTACCCAGAATAGATGATTTCATTGTCCAGAGGATATGCCTCAGCATACCCTGTATGCCCCCCTTAAGTGTGATGAATTATTCCAGGGTCTAAACCCATCTGGGATCTTGAGGGAAGCCCCCTATGTAGCTGTGCAGCAACCAGCCTGCAGCCTTCCAACCCAAGATGCCCTCTTGAGCTTCCTGGATCTGGAGACCAGGCTGTCAGTTTAAGCAGACCTGATAGCCATCAGCCTTCAAGAACAGTAGTAACATCCTTCCCTCCCTCCTTTCTTCCCTCCCTCCCTCCCTCCCTCCCTCCCTCCCTCCCTCCCTCCCTCCCTCCCTCCCTCCCTCCCTCTCTCTCTCTCTCTCTCTCTCTCTCTCTCTCTCACACACACACACACACACACACACACACACACACACACTCCTTCTTCCCCCACCCCCTTTCTCCCTCCCTTCTCTTCCTTTCCTCTGTTGTTGTTGCAAGACTGGAAGCCTGACTAGAATTTAAAACAAGCCTTTGAGATAAAAATACATGCCAGCACCAGACCCTGCTCTCTCAGCTTCCTTACAAGATTGGCAGCTGTCCACCTGGTGCAGGGCTGGGGGTGGGGGTGGGGTGTTGGTGAACAACCACAGCTGCAGATGATTAGAGGTGGGGTCTGGAGCAGGGAGGCAGGTGAACAGGCTCTCTGATGCCTGAGTAATCTTCTCTGTCCTGACACCAGTCAGGCTTTTATTTGGAGCACAGGAAAGGCAGGAAATCCCCCCAGGGAAATGCCTGTCATGTGTCCTCATCCCAAGACTCTTAACTGTCCTGGAATCTGGCATGTCAGAAGGCTACCAGTCACAGTTTAGGCTTACTCCTCCTAATCATGTTATCCATCTTCTTTCTCACCAGTCCCTGCTTAAGACAGATAGATAAATAGATGGATAGATATCAAGGAAGGACTCTAAACAGCTTAAATAAACTATCCTATTTACATCTTTGCTTCAATCTATCAATCCATAGGTCTGTCTGTTCAGTGTGGACTCTCTCTCGGTCTGCAGCTTCAACCTCCATTAGCCAGTCATCTGTTTTCCTTTTGCCCTGTACTTTCGCCTTCCACCCCTATTTCCCAGCTTCAGAATAAATCTGAAGCTGAGACACAATGAGGCTTGTCCTTCCACTCCAGTTATCCTGGAAGGGTGGAGGTGGCAGCTGACACTGGTGACTTCCTCTGACTCTTCTCCTCAGGAAATATGCAAATGTCCTTTGAAAGCTCTAGGGACAAACACCAAGTGTCAGATCTGCTGGGCTGGTCCCATATTCACAGTTTTGCAAATAGAACACAAAGCTTCCTAATCCAATGTCTCCTGGGGTAAGAGAGGCAGTGGGGGATGGCAAGGAAGAAGACAGGCAGGAGAGCCATTTACATTGATAAGGAGACAGATGTAAGCATTGAATATTTGTACACCAGGTAGCTATACTGCCTTTTCAAGTTATTTGAGCTACCTGGATGATACAGTAGAAAAGGAGTAGACAAGAGAAAACAAGAACATCCTGCATTTCATCAATGTCCTTTTACCCCTGAAACAGTGTCTGGGGATGCTCTGAGCTCCACATACAGCCACTCACAACATAAGGGGCTGGTTTGGGATGATTACATCCCCAGTCAAAGCAATGAAAATTCATGATGTTAATTGGTTTTGAAAATATCAGCAATTTAAAAGAGAAAGAATAAAATCAATCACCAACCTCATCAAATAAAGTCTTTTCTGTGTGCTTGATGCCCCCCCCCCCACACACACACACAGACTGGGGGCAGGTGGGCAGGGTTGGGAGGGGGCACATCCTGGCCTTTCTGGCTCTTCATTGCTCTCAGGAAGACCATGTCAATCCTATTCCCATAATCTCTCCAAGAACATACACTCTCTCTGAGGCTTCCCAGGTGCCACACATACCTTCTTTGACTTCTAGACAAATGTGGTTTAAAGAAGGCAGGAACTTTATTGAAGGAAGAAAGTACAGAAAGACAGAGTAGAGCTTTGCTTTCAGTGAAGATTTAAAGTGGGTGTTTCCTGACTCCGATCAGAGATGTGAGTGCACCACACACAGTGAGTGACCTGCTATAGGTCACTAGCACTCTTGGATACCAAGAGGGCAATTCAAGAGGACAAGTGGCAGCAGGATGCCCAGTGGCTGTACCCACACTCCTGAAGAATACAAAGTTGCTTTCAGAACTGCCTACCTTCCAGCCAAAATAGAGACTACTGGGTACAAATGACTAGAGAATTATCGAAAAGGGAATGCAGTTGAGACAGGAGAAGCAGAGCTCAGGCAAGAGACTATGAAAAAAGTGAAGGCTAATGCAGCTGAGAAAAAAAAGTAAACATTTTACTCATCTACCACTTAGTAGATATTGGCTGGCTGACTTTGGAGCTTTGTGATATTATTTATAAATGTACACTGGTGAATATCAGATGTCAATAAGTAATTATGAGCTCTGCCAAAAAGAAAAAAAAAAAAGCAAAACCAGGCCATTCCTCAAGCTAGCCAAATGAATATTTGAAGGGTGGTATTTTTGAAGTAGGAAAATATTGCTCTCATACATATCTATTATTTTAAAATAAGATTTTCTGAATAAACATTATTTAAACAATAAGGAGATGGGAGATGGAGACTTACACCTTACAATTCAGAAAATTATTCAGGGTTTCTCATTCTAGTTTTGTCTATTTGTAATTGAAGAAGGCAAGTAATACTGTCTTGCACTTCTGGGTGCTGGGGATCGTTAAGGCCCCTCCCAACTGCACAGTCTATGATTTTGAGATGTTCCCTGCTTTGTATTTAAGGGAAGAAAACCTTTCTTCTGGCTTTTGAGATAATCTTTGGGAAACAAAAAGCCAACAGAAGCCAGAAAGGCCAGCCATTCCAAACCCTACTGACTCAAGGAAAAAGGAGGAAAAGAAGTTTTTAAGTGAGTGGGACTGTGAAGGCTGGCTAATTAAAAGTACGTGAATAATGAATATTTGTATAGGCAGCGCAAACATCCAAACAAGGTTCTCAGAACCATGGGCATCTTGGATAACCACCCTGCACCTAGCACTTCCCCAGTAAAGAATTCCAATGAGTTTTGTTGTTTCGTTTTAATAAAAAAAAAAGAAAGAATATTCAGTGTGATACGTTGATACGTTGTGATTGGCTCTGTGTAAGATGGTAGGAGAAATCAGATCTGTATAGGGACTGGCTGTGTAACACAACTCAGAAAACCCTGTTAAAATTCACAGTCCCCAGTGCCTCTCCAACACATTGACTCCCCAGGGTGGTGGCCAGCAACCATGGTTGATGAATGCCCAGCTCCTTTTTATATAAGCCACCCCTGCTATGCCCTAGATGAACATTTGAGAACTGGTCTAGATGACATGATCAGGACCCTCCAGCCCAAGATCTTATGACTATGAGAAGCAGATATCAGGAGAAGAGTAGAGAGCTGAACAAGGGAAGTTTATCCACTGGACCTTCATTGAACATGTGCTACGCCTCTATTTGACAGCATAACAGTGAGGAAGAAAGTGCAAGTGTGTTTCTCTGGGCCATTTCTAAGCATGAACAACTTGATTTTCAATAGGAAGATACACATACATCACCAAACCCATGATGGACCAGATTTAAAAAAAGAAAAACAAAAAAACTTTGGTTCACAGAATAAAAGCTGTATACTGTTCGTAGTTTGTAAAATGTTCTCCATTTAATAAAGCACTTTGAAAGCACCTTTCATACAATGCAATGAAATAGGCATCCCTTGGTATCTTATTTTATAGATGGGGAAACTGATTCTTATAAAAGTTAAATTATTTCTCTGGGGTTACTTAATTTAAATGAGGGGAGCCAAAAATTGAATTCAATGTTTCACATCCCTAATATTATTCATTTTACCATTCCTTAGACATACTTTACTTATTGGAGATAGTGTAAATGATCCTGAGAGATTTCTGACAGTTTTTGATATTTTAGCTAGGTGGTATCATCTCCGGAACAGAGGAATGTATCACTTTTATTAGTACAATAAAACTCAGATCCACGTGGAAAAGGCAGCCGGACTGATCAGCCTCCAGGATTCCTCATTTAACATGGTGCCAATGACCCAGTTCCTTCAACTAGACCTTAGAGGTGGTCTACTCCATTCAGACATAAGTCCATTGGTGAATTATCATGGTGGTGAAATGAGAGCCCTCATGACCCTAGAACACCACAGAAATAATACTCATCCCTATGGACACTTCTGATCCAAATCACAAGCAGAATGATCTTTCTTATAATGAGAAGATGTAGCAGAGAGAGACTGGAAAGATGCTGGCCTTGAAGGGCAGTATGATGTGGCCCTATGTTATAAAATGCTGATATCTACCAAAACTACCTCTTCTTTGGAAAAAAGCAAAGAATGGATTGTTCCCTGGAGCTCCAGAGAGATTACAGCAATGCCTGCACCTTGACTTAAACCTATGAGGCTCTTTTAAATCTCTTGACTTTCCTGACTGTGAGAAAATAATTATTTTTTCAAGACAAGTTCTCATGTAGCCCAAGCTAGTCTCATGTAGCTGAGGATGGCCTTGAACTTTTGGTTCTCCTAATCATTCCATATACAGGCATGTGCTACCATGCTTGATTTATGTGGTGGTGGGGATTGAACTTAGGGCTTTGTGCATTCCGGGAAAATTTTCTACCATTTGACCCATATTTACAGCTCCACATTAAGCAGTGAGCTTGTTTATATTTCTTACAGCAGCCACAGAAAATGAAAAATAGTGAGATTGAAAAGTCAGGTTAGGAATAGACCCAATTAAGTTTAATACAACATTCCCCAAACTTGTTTGGCCACAACAGTATTTTCCTCATAAGACTTATTAATAGCAAAACAGAATGCATCCACTTTGGAAAATGATGCCTAAGGGAAATTCTTTACTAATTATTAGGGCTGCCGCTGTTGGTCTTGGGGCAAAGATGCTCTCTGCTAATGTTCTGACCAAACAGAAGCCAGCATCCTGCCCTGGCAGCTCTGCAGCATCATTGAGACCAGAGAGATTATTTAAAACACATTTTCCTAAAATCAGTGGATAACAAAAGAAGAAAGCTGGAAAGCATATGATAAAGCAAAATAAGAGAAAACTAGAAAGTTGTGCTTGGATTTACAGGATGAGCTTGTTGGGTAATCTACAGGAATTTCATTGGCCAGTCCTAGCCACTGCCATATTGCCAAAAATATCTATAAATCTCTGCATGCTAAATTGTACTAGAATACCTCCAGGTTTCTCTGCCGGGAATAAAACCCATCTATATATCCGATGACTCTTGTAAAGTGACCAAGACCTGGACAACAGCCCCTTGGCTGTGTGTGTGTGTGTGTGTGTGTGTGTGTGTGTGTGTGTGTTAGTTCAAGATGCAAGAATCGTTGATGGTAAGGAGACTTTTGCCCTTCCTTTCACCCATCAGGAGGCCTCACCCTCACCATGCAGTTGTGTAGAATTGAGGGCCACATAGGAGAGGAACCAGGGCCATGCAGCTTTCCCATACAGGAGGGAATACTTCACCTTGATCTGCTGCAGCCATACCTGAAAGTACATTAATGGGAGAGACTATGCTATTAAAAGCCCCCTTTCCAATCTCCCTTCCCTGATAGCTACTTGTTATGGTAATTATCAGCTCTGCACTCACCTCTTTCCCATGACCAGGCAGCTAGAGAGAAGCACTTGGTCTGCTTTATTGCCGTTTGCCTTATGTAGGCCATTACGATTTTACCACTCAAGCAAAGTTTAACTTCATCTTTAAGAAGGCTCTGTGACTTCTAGGCATTTGTCAACCCAAGCTGGGTGATGTGTGGCTTTTCTATGGAAGGCAAAATACCTTGTGTCCTAGTCATTGAACAAAGAGGTCACAATGACATTTCAGAAGTCCTTTTATAGGTTATTCTCGCTATGAATTTTTGGAAAAGAAACTCAGAAAGTGACACAGAAACTCGGAAAGACAATCCTATGGTAGAAAGTACATTTAGAAAAGAAGTAACCATGAGCATATGATACATATACACAGTGACACACAGACCCAAAACGCTGAAGGCGGGCTCAAGAGTCTAGGTTTCGGAGTAATTACTTCAAGCTACGCTGCCCATGCTCCTCACTGAGCTGATTCCTTTTGACAAGGAAGGGAAAGGGGCTGCAGAGGGAGCCGACTCATTGTCTCCACCACACTGGTGAATATTGTACAAATGCTGCTTTATGATAGGAAGAATGCAATGGGAGGCTATTGATATTCATAATGTGCCAAAGCCAGCCTCCCCATAACAGACTCTAAAGGCATTTACAAATCCTTAGCAAGGGCCACTGCATGAGGTGTATGTCTGTTCTGGGGATCTATTTTTTTTCAGTGACCTCAGGCTTACACAGGCCACTATTTCCCCAGAGTTCAGGAGCTTCTTTGTAAAGGCTGAACCCATGAGCGGCAAGGAACAGCTTTAAGGAAGTTTCTGTAATTTCTGTGAACTGATGGGAGCAGAAGCCTCCTACTCTCTCTGAAGCAGAGGATGGCAAACACTACCCATGGAGTAGAGAAGAAGAAGGACGATGTATTCTTGGGGGTTGACAGACTGGTCAGAGGACTGGAAATGTCACTCTGAAAGCTGAGCAGCAGGCCACCCCTCCGGCCTGACTGGGCAAGCAGTGGCTTTCAGTGTGTTCGTTGCAACCATGACAGGTAGGAGCAGGTGAACTGGTGAAGATAAAAGAATCCACCTATGCCTCTGGAAGCATGAAAACAATCTCCACTAACCTTTATATGAGGCATTTATTTTCTTCCAACTATTGTTTCTGCCTTTCAAAAACCCTAGATAGAGGCAGCCCTATAAACACCAGCGCACCAATGAAAAATGTGAGCATGCTAGCCCAATGGTGCCAGAGCCCATTGGTTTGCAGTGGGACAGCAATCGAGGGAAAGAATTGAAATATAATGGACCCCTTTGGGGATCACCTGCTTCCAGACATTGTTCCTTGCAATCATCACTGACCCCAAATGGGACCATCTGATGGAGAATGGGCTGTGTAGCCCACAGACAGAGTCCACCGCCATATGGAACAAGTATTCCAATTGCCCATTGCAATTCACAAAAACAATTCAGGATTCTAACTCTATTTCCCTGGCAATTGAGTTGAACCATCACCGGGCCCAGTATAATCTGATTCTGCTGCTCTATTTATTAAATATAAGTTTGCTAAACACATGGCCCAAGAGATGGTAATAGGACTTAGAATCTAGCTTAGTGGGGCATCATTTCTCAGATCTGCCTGTGGATATGTAAAGCAATTGTACTTAGATATGTAGTGATTGTCAGCCTATGGCTATGCAGAGCATATAAAGAATGGATCATCACAGCTGCAAAATGGCTTTTCTTAATGACATGCAGCAGGCTAGAATTAACAACTGAAGAGGTCAAGATTATAGGTTTAATCCCAGTGCCAGGAAGCTCCGTCTTCAATTCAGTCAATATTTTAGTCAACAGCTACCATGTGCCATTACCAATGTTCCTTTCAGTAGTAAAGGATAGGCAATATGTCTGCCTAGAAGCTGTGGAATAAGGTCAGAAGAATACAAATTTAAGTCCTTATCTGTTTGATTTGTGAAGTAGATGGACAAAGATAGATGTGGGAGCCATAAAGGAGGAGTAACTAAAATCTAACCATCCATGATGTGCATATAGAGTCTTACAGTTTATAATGCCTGAACCTCAAACTAAGCATTAAGATTTGGATTTTCCACCTGGGAGAAAATGAAACAAAATTCAACACCCAAGAGTGTTCAGCCCAGGGATGGGTATCATAGGAAAATACATTGCTCAGCTGAGCCTCATAGTCACACTCTAAGAGCCTGCTGGTACATCAAGGAAGTACCCCTCTAGCCCCAAGCTCAGGTCCCTGACCGATGACCCTGCCAGAGCAATTTCTCTTTATTAATTATCTGAGTTGTGGTCTCCATTATCTATGGTTCACCACACAGAGAACTCAGAACTACTGGAAATGCAGAGGGAAGTATGCTGTAAACTGTGGCAGATTAAAGACACCTGCACATTCTGGACCTCCCTGAAACTATAGAAAGGACAACTGTCTTAGTTAGCTTCCTATAGCTGTGATACAACATTCTGATCAAATGCAAGTTGGAGAAGGAAAGAGTTTCTTTAGCTTATACTTCATCTCATAGTCCATCATTGAGGGAAGTCAGGGCAGGAACTTAAACAGAGCAGGAAACAGGAATCAGAGGCTGAAGCAGAGGCCAGACAGAAGGATGATTCTTACTGGGTTCTTACCCATGGCTTGTTCAGCCTGCTATTTTATACTACCAAAGACCACTTGTCAAGAAGTGTCAAAAACCATAGTGTGTGGTACTCTCTCTCATCCATCTTCGATCAAGTAAATACCCCCACAGAGCCTATAGACAATCTGATAGTGGTAGTTTCTCAGGTATCTTTCTTGCCTTTTTTGTCAAGTTGACAAAAACACACAAACAACAACAACAACAACTAACCAATTCAACAAGGATTTCTTTAAAAGCTGCCTATGTGCAGCTGTGTGTGGCTCAGTTAGTAACAAGCTTACTTAGCACCTCAGAGGCCTTGGATTCTGTTCTCTGGCACTGTAAAACAAGCAAAAGCTGAATATGGTGGCACATGCCAGGAATCCCTGCACAAGAGATTCTGACACAGGAGGTCTGTTGTAAGTTTGAGGCCAGAGAGATCTACACAGTGATCTCTAGGCTAGCCTAGGCTACATAGCAAGTTCCTGTTTTAAGAACTAAAATAAACATATAAGGGAAGAGGCCAACAAGCATAGGGAATAGATTAGCAATATGGAACTCCACTTAGCACTGGCTACATATACACAGTCTTCTTACAATGACTTGGCAACCTAAACCATCACCTACTCCTATTATGTAACACAACTCTTTTCGACAAAACATTGCAACTAGCAACCTATAACCTTGGATCCCTTCTTATATTAGGCTGTATGTATACCTGATTTAAGAAATAAAAATAAATCACACCTCTACCAATTCTTCGACAATACACTATTTTTATTCAAACATGTGCCAGAACATAGCCAAAAAGAAAAGAGATATGCCAGTCCAACCTGAAATTGTTTTGCGTTCATCAACAATAAGCCAAACAGTGTAGTCTGAATGAACTCATAGGGAGAATCTCCTATTTGCCTTCCTATACCTATGCATAATTTGACACATATATGATTAAACCACATGAATGTTGGGAAGAAACAAGCATAGTAAGCAAAGTCTTATATATTCCAAAACTAGCAATCAAAACAGAGAACTACCCATACTATACTGGTACACCAGTGTTAGGAGTGTATCCTTAGCAACCAAACTCCTCATTCTCTTGAACCTCATAAAAGGAGGTCCCAAGCAATGATCAGGGCCTTTGGATAGTCTCACTTATGTGGCTCCCTGTGACTCTCGATGATGTATTTGTTTCTGATCTGTGCTATTGTTTTGCTTTGAATAATGTTTCCTTATTACTTTGCAATCTGTGAGTCTTTATTTCAATTCTTTAAATAAGAGGACATGAATCTGGAAGCACTTGGCCCAGACCCTGACCATGGGTAACAAAACATCCACTAACAAATAAAAGAAGAATAGGAAATTTTAAGAACAAATTAAAAATGAAAGATGAATATAAACACAGAAATCTGGTGCTAGAAGCAGATGAACAAGTTTGAAACGAACTTAGCATGCTCAAACTGAAGTTTGAAGTAGAAAAATTCCAGAATTAAGAAGGTCTGTATCTCAGAAGCCCAGAAAAGCCTGAGCAATACAGAATAGAGTTGAAAACAAGAGATGGGTTAAACCTCTACGTGAAATGTAGAAGTCCTCAAGTCTGTCAAGGCTGCCAGTCTTAATCCTGGTGAGAAATCAGATAGGAAGTGCCAGAAGAACTTTAGACTGAACAGCAGTAGCATCTGCTTAAAAAAGGGTTTGTGTGTGGTGTTGATGTTTTGAACCATAGGCCCTCCTACCCCTTCCCAACCCTTCACTATCTGAGAACTCTGGCTACCAGGTTTGTATCCACAGGCAGTAAATCTTCAATGTTGAGACACTAGACCAGTGCAAAGCAAAATACTCTGAGTAAAACTGTTTGCCAGTAAACCAGGAACAAACACAGAACATCCAGGCACTATTTTAACTTCTCCCTGTTAGTTGTTGTAGTCCATAACTGGGAGGACTTCAGGGATGCTTGAAAATTATGGGCAGGAGGATCAGGTTCAAGATCAGCTATACAGGGAGTTTAAAGCAGCCTGGAATATGATTAAGATCCTGTCCACAAACAAAATAAAACAACAACAACAACAAAAATGTATGGGGCCTCTGGTAGTGGATCAGTATTTATTCCTAGTATATGAATGGACTTTGAAAGCCCATTCCACATAGGGGGATACTCTCTCAGCCCAGACACATGGGGAGGGCCTAGGCCCTGCTCCAAATGATATGACAGACTTTGAAGACTCCCCATGGAAGGCCTCACCCTCCCTGAGGAGCAGAAAGGGAATGGGATAGTGGGAGGTGGGGGGAGCAGGAGAGGGAGAGGAAACTGGGATTGACATGTAAAACAAGCTTGTTTCAAATTTAAATAAAAAAAGGAAAAAAATGCTTTCACTGTTTACTATAGCATGAATTATTTCAGAAAGCCTTTAGCATGGAACAAAGAGCCCCAAACAAAATAACTAACTACAGAAGTACAGAGACAAAGAAAAAAAGAAAAATATTTTCAAGAGAAACTCCCGTAATTATCATCTTCAGAAAGATGAAAGAAGATATTGCCTACACAATAATCATAGCTAATGTGGCTGCCCACTCCCACATGCAAGGCTCTGCCCTGCGTGCTATCAAACTATTAGAAACCATAAAACAAGCCTGCATGAAGTGAGTGCAGCAACTATTCCCATTTTATAGTTGAAAAACTGAGCTCCTTGCAGGTTAAGTTAATGTTGAATGTCACAGAGAAAGCTAGTCTGTACCAAAGCAAGCTGCTCCCTCAGAGTGTGACCTCAGTCACCACAAACGTTCCTGTTCCAAGACAAAGAGACTACAAAAAGAAAACAGAGTGAAATATCCAATTATAGATGACATACTCTTGTAAAAAGAGAGTAAGAAAACAGTTCAGACAGGGAGAAATTAAGAAAGAATATGTAAACACAACAAAACAAAAAAAGAAGCAACGCCCCTCACACACACGCAATGTACCAGAAAATATATGGAGAGAAAAAATATTAAGGAAAATATTAGAGAAAAATTCCAGGGCCTGCCACGCCCAGTTTCTAGAATGAAAACACTTTGTATCTAAACAGTATTATGAATAGGCAATGAGTCATGGAAACAGTGCCAGCCTGTAGATGTGGGAAACTGAGGAAAAGCCTAATGTTTTCTCTAAAGAATAAGAAAACATTGAAAAGAAACTGTTGGGTTTCAAACAAACCTACTTTCTCAGCAATAAACAAGAAGACAATGGAAGGATGATTAGTATTTCTTCATTCTGTCTACCAGGAGAAGAGACCAGGGTTATCTGAAATTCAATACCAACTCATACACCTTTTTTTTTTTGAAAGCTGTTGGAAGATCTGGGAGTAAATCAATAAGGAAGGGGAAATGAAATCTAGAAAATTAGGAAACCCCAAATAAAGGTGTGAGACCCAAAGGATTTAAGGAAGCTCTCTGAGTATCTGTGGGAGGCTGACCTCAACAACGCTCTCAGATGGCCATATAGGGTAAAGGCCCTGGGAAGGATGTAAGGCAAGGAGACCAGAGACCAGTTTATTTCCTGATGTGCTGAGAACATAAGAGAGAACAGATGACTTGGAGAAAGTTTCTTGGCTGAAGGAAAAGAATAATAGGCAAATTATTAACCAACTTTATGGAAATATTGAATTTTAAAAAACAGCATTCCCTGTGACCCAGCTGTATGTGCATATTACATTCACTCTCAAAACAAAAGCAAGGCACAGTAACCTCCAAAGAAATTGTGATTAATGAGAACAGGGCAGTGTGTGTGTGTGCGCACGCGCGCGTGTGTGTGTGTGTGTGTGTGTGTGTGTGTGTGTGTGTGCATCAGATGGCCAAATGCTAGTAGGTAATCAATAGATTATGCCTAAAATTGAAAAACTAGCTGTGTAAGCATGTTATTTAAAATTATTGAGGTAACTGCCAAAAGAAAGATTAAAATAATTGAACGTGATTGCCTCTGGGGAGCATGAGCCTAGTTTTGGGATAGAGTATTAAGGGTTTCATTGCAAAATACATAGAACTCTTTCAATCTCTTGAACTATACAAACCTTGTCAAAATTGAAATAATTTTTTAAAATATAATTATCTTTCTGAAGGCATTAGTTAGTGTATACTAAACAGTGTTTTAAACGTCATTAATTTTTTGTTCTTCATTCCTGGTGCTGGCAGAGGCCAGAAGAGGGTGTCGGATCCCTTAGGGAGGCCAGGAAACGATGTCAAGATACTCTGGGTTAGAGGTACATAGTTGTGAACACCCTGTGGATTCTGGGAATAGAACCTGGGTCCTCTAGAAGAACAATTAGTACTTTAACTATTGAGCTATCTTTCCATCTCCTAAACATTTTTGTTTGTAACTGAACAAATTTAACCCCTTTAGATTGGGAGCCAGTTCCAACCACTTACCACACAATGGTAACATAGAC
This sequence comes from Cricetiscus sungorus, assembly GCA_030556225.1. NCBI lineage: Eukaryota > Metazoa > Chordata > Mammalia > Rodentia > Cricetidae > Cricetiscus > Cricetiscus sungorus. The sequence goes on from JANBXA010000730.1 coordinate 32,592,003, forward strand.
TGTGCTGAAACTCAACCTTCAGTGGGCTGCAGCTTGTGTAGCCTGGGTGATCCCACTCCTACTGGTCACAATCCCCCAAAAAGTAAAACCAAAACCAAAACACAAACCACTGTAGATCTTGGAGGGGGAATGGAGACTGCAGAATAAGCATGGCTTCACTGTGTATGAATTAGACCAAGTCCAATGCTTTCCCAGAGGATGAGAGGCTGTTTTCACCCTAAGCAGGACTGTTTACCTTCCTGTGTAGGTTATTTTCCAGCAACAACACTATTTAGAGAAGGACAATAAAGGTTTTTGAGTGAAATGGTGAGGTAACTTTTCTCATTGGTTTGAGCTCCAGGACTACTTTATTCTTGACCCTATGAATCAGGAAGTCAAACAACAAGATCTTCATTTCTGTAATGGAATCAGATGTGAGGTGTAAATAGAGAAACCAGCTACTGAGGTTTGCATACTGCCAGGAAGACAGGGGTGCCAGGGAGTTGTGAAGACACTAGCTTAAACCTAGAGTGGATGTTGTTTCCCCTTGTAAATCCAATTTGGTCCAACTGTGACCCAAGCGCTACTTCATCCATCTCTGTCAAAATCACTGATGAGTGGTGGATACTGTTTGTTGTCTCCATCTGTGGGGGTCTGAATGAGAGAGGACTCCATATGTTTGAATGCTTGTTCCCCAGTTAATGGAACTGTTTAGGAAGAATTAGGAGGTATAGCCTTGTTGGAATAGTGGAATAGGTGTGCCTTGTTGGAGGACATTTGTCACTGGGGATGGGCATTAAGGTTTCAAAAGCCCATTCCAGACCCAGCCCACCCCACTTCTGAAAAATTACAAGACAGATGTGATCTCTCAGCTATTGCTCCAGCACCATGCCTGCCTGCCTCCATACTCTGCCAAGATGTCCATGAAATAACATTCTGAAAGAGTAAGCAAGCCCACAATTAAATTCTTCTTTAGGTTGCTTTGGTCATGATGGTTCCTCACAGCAATAGAACATTAACTAAGGCACTATCCAAAGGGAAAAAGTGCTGGTGAAGATTGTGGGAAATTTCTCCCACAAAACCAAAGAGGCTTCCATCCCACTGCTGTATCTTTCTGGTCCCTTCGGCTCTTTCTTTCCTGTTCTAACATACAGCCAGGTACAAACCCAAGGAACTATTTTGGAGTTACCTCCTGTTTTGGCTTCAAGTTTTCCAAGGACTGGGCCACTTTTTAAGTCAACTTCCTGGAAGAGTCAAATGACTCCTATGATGGGGGAACTTCGGGTCCTATTGGAAGTGAGGAAGTGAGTGTATGTGGATCAATTTTTTCTTTATCTCCCTTTGAGTGGAAGCTTGGTCACTGAAAGGATTCATTCACTGCCTCTCCATGTGGCTGTCAAACTTCAGATCCAGCTCCCATTGGGGAGGCAAAACCCACTTGACCAAAGACTTCTGCCATGCCTTTAATGTAGTTTGTTATGACTTTCAGCAACAAAGCTGACATTTTGATCTCTGACAGTAGGTCATCTCTCATACTATATTAGTATTACTTGCATGTCCACATAGGTTATCTAAGAGCCATTTCTAGAACATGAACAATGCCTCACCCTCTGGGGCCATCATATCTGTACCCTTCTGCAATCATTCATGGTATGCAACCTTGTATACAGTTCTCTGTTTACTGTATGATAGTGGGTAGTGTTTTCCTCTACAGTGAATGAGATTTGGAGATAAGGACTTTGTCATGTTCCTGACTATATCTCCAGTACCTATAATAATATCTTGTACACAGTAAGTCCTCAAGAAACATTTTGATCAACCAGTGAAGTTAACCTTTTTCTACTAAAGGAGTTTAATTATGATTTTAAAGCACAGGATAGCTCTATTGCTAATACTGAAAATGGCTCAATGAATGTTATTCTGTTAAAGGCTAATTTTTCCCTAGTTCACTTGTTGACCAGTTGGTTCCTGATCACAGTGTACTGACAGCACCAGGCCTTCCTATTTGCAAGCCAGCAGGATACTCGTCACCCGCACACTTACTACACCTCCCTCCTCTCTCTACCCTGTAATAGTTTGCAGTACAGACTGAATCTGGTCTCTATTATAACCCAGTGACCACTTTAGTTACCAGTCCTGTCCATTCAAATCTATTTCTGGCTGTTCCCATTTTACTAGTTCCTTCTCACTTTGAATCTATAATCAATTTTATTTTTTATAACTCACTTTTTGTCTCAAGGGAACCTATACCATTGTCTCTTAACCCCTTCAATCTGGAAATCATTTTTCATTAGCATTTTTCTTCTGCAGCTTTATTTTGCATTAAAAAGTTAATATCTATATACCTTGAAGGATTTTAAAAGTCATGAAAACATTACACAAAACCACTAATACATTGCATTTATATTTTATTAGAAACAATCTCATCTGTCTGGTTGGCCACCCAGGAGTTTTTACCCAAAGTCATAGGATAATTCTATGCTGTATCTCAGAGCTTTACAAATGAAATTGCATCATCATATAGTAAGGGCTTCCATGAAACTATACATTTCAATTATGGGTTGTCTTTCTAGCTACGACAAGTGCAAAAAGCAAGGCAAATCCTTAGATATGCTCACAAGAGCTTACACTCTTCCAAATAACCTTGACCTGTGTGGTTCCTGGAAAGTTCAAAGTTATTCTTAGGCAAAACAACCCCCCCCCAAAAGAAAAATCTAGAGGGAGTTCATTCTTTGGTTTTTGTAAAATTGTGTGACCTATTTATACACATCCAGTCATTCACTATATAGTGATTGTGCAGTCAACAATGGGGCAAATGTATTTTGGTGACCCTGTAAGATAATAATGAAGCTGAAAAATGCCTGTCTCCTAGTTATGTCATAACCATCATAACACACTGTTGCTGCTCAGGTGTCTGTAATGATTTTCATATAAGAATCTTATTGCATTGCCAGTTATGTGAAAACATCATGTACATGGTTGTTTACAGTTATATAGTGCTTGCGAATGATAACAAATGACCATGTCATTGATATATGTGTTTACTGTAGTATATGCTTTTCATTGTTTCAGCTCATACCCTTTCTATAAAAAGCATGTATGCAAAATTATCATACCACTTATGTTCACTGCATACTGAGTCACTGACTCACATACTGAGTGACTGACCTATAATTCTTAGGCTCATATAGGTAAATGTTACGGGCAGGTTTTTCCCACAGGCCCACCAGCCTGCCAGCCCGCCAGCCCACCAGCCCGCCTGCAGCAGGTCTGGGCCCAAAGCCACACCAGCCCCAAATAACACTCAGAGACTCTGTATTTGCTACAATCTTGTTGGCCAGTTACCATTATTGTTTATGGGCTAGCTCAGTCTTAATTATTAACCCATTTCTACTTATCTAAGTATTTCCACGTGGTCATCTTATCTGGGAGCCGCCGCCCAGCATCTTCTTTCTCTCAGGTCTCCATCTTGACTCCTTACCACTTCCTCTTTCCTCCTTGTCTCCTAGCCCCGCCCATCTTGCTATCTCATTGGCCCAATGGTGCTTTATTAATTAACCAGTATGAGAAACATATTTACAGAATAACATCTCCCATCAGGTAAACTCTTCTTTGAGTACATGACAGAATTGGAAAAGTTTCTAAGGTAAAATTTTAAGGATAAAGTTCTCAAAATATGCCCACATTCTTTCATTGAAAAACATATGGCTATATACATATGAATACATGTAATATGTATATTCATGTTATGTAAGGGAGAAATGTAAAAAAACATCAGCTATCTATAATGAATTGTGTTTCAGATCAGAAAATACTACCCTTGGGGAATTTTCTTTGGCATTTCCTTATGAAGAGAACAGAGTAGCATTTTCTAGACTTCATGGAAAGTATTCTTCATACACTAACTTCCTTGGTTGGTCCAGGGGAGCCTAATGGCTTAAGAAGGAAATGTGGGAAATTCTGACTTGTACACAAATGGGCCCATTTTTTATATCTAGTGATGACCAGGTAGACTGGGAAAACCACCAACTACTGGTTGAATTACTATGTACCCACTTCTAAAGAAAGAAAAAATGTAGCAAGTCAAATATACTAGACCATCTTCCTTTATTTTGGCTTAATTTCAATCTCATTCCTGTATGTTATAAACTGAGAACAGTTTCATTATATTATAGATTACAGAAAGACAGAGGCAATATAAATATTGTCTTGTGTATTAAATCCATGATGTATGAATTTGCACACACAGAGACAGAGTCAGATAGACAGACACATACACTCGCCTGCGTACGCGCGCGCACACACACACACACACACACACAGAGAGAGAGAGAGAGAGAGAGAGAGGAGAGAGAGAGAGAGAGAGAGAGAGAGCTAATTCTATAAAAGATGCTTAGATTCAATAAAATGTCTCTCCAGGGACAGTGTACCTGACACAATCACTTTCAGCCTCTCATTTATTAGTACCCATTAAGCCTCTTAGTATTAATGTTGCCACCGAGTGTTGTGTGGTAACAGACTCAGGCTGTGGAAAACAATTCTTGAAAGGAAAAAGGCATGCCTGATGGTGTGCTTCAGCAGACACTGTTGCTAGAGGCTTCCCAATTGACTGATCACAAATAAAGTATTGGTCAGAAAGGCAGAAACTTGAATGACTTCTGAGGAAGAAGACAAGATGCTGGCAGAGACTACTCCTGCAAATACCAGATGTTGTCTCAAGGCTATGTCATATGACTGTTGCTCCTTTGGTGTCATCCTAGCCTGTAGCAGAGAACCACAGAGATTTCAGAATGAGCAGACTGGGACACAGAGAATTAAATGACAAATGAAAGCTGCCCCATTATTCCAAAACGAAGTTGGGTTACAGAAACAAACAGCCAGGTGTGTGGGCAAGACCTGGAACTCCGTCTTTCTTCAATGGCCCAGCTCCTTTCTTCAAACCCTTTCTTGGGGGCTCAGAATAGAACTTGCAGAATCTTGTGCTCTGGGCCCTTTAACTGAAATCCTGTGTGAGGTTGCTTTAGTGTTGTTGACTTGACAGAAAGTATGGTCACCTGGGAGAAAGGCCTGTGGAGAATTACCCTAATTATTTTAATTGACATGGGAACATCAGCCACTGCGGGTGGCACATTTCATGGGCTGAGTCCTGCCTTGTGAAAAGCAGAGAGGAGGCTAAATGCATGCATTCCTTCCCTTCTCTAAGCTCCTTGGCTATGAATGGGCAGAATCAGCTGTCCTGAGTTCCTGCCATGGTGACTTCCCCACAGTGATGGACCTGTGGGCTGAGGTCAAGCATTTCCTCTTTAATTTGCTTCTGTATAGTTTCTTACAGCAACAGGGAAAAGAAGCTAAGACAGAACCTCAAAAGAAATATCCCCAAAGAGATAAGATGATTTCTAGGCACTTCAGGTGCTCAAGTATTACCCTTGCCTCTGGTTAATTAAGCTCCTCTCACCTCCACTGAGATGGAGCTGAAGGCAGGATGAGAGAGGGAAGGGACAGAGGACAGATGACTGGTCCAGTACCACAGCTCATTATTCCAAATGGAAGACTAATAACTGGGGTGAAGACCAACATTCTCCTGGGGCCCTGGAAGCAGAGAAGAGTCCCCAGAGGGGCTCCTGTGGCAAACTGGCTGAAGGTGTGTCCCCACACTGGAGAGTACAGGGTGATGGCATCAACGTTCCCAACAAAGGAAGGAGGTAATTTTAATCAAGGAATGAGGATAAGATGAGAATTAGATTACCATAATTTGTAAGAAATGATCTATAAGAGCTTGTTCTTTCTGATTAGGAGCATCATCAATAAATTAGAAGTTGATAGCATAAGGTTTCTATATGAAAGTGGCAATAAAGAGGTTTATTTTCACTTAATGCAAAAGTTCTAGTATGCAAGTTGTTTCACCTTGGAATGTTCTGGGCACATGGGAAGTTTACAAAATATATGTTGATGAATAAGCTATCCTCCTTGTCTGTCTGTCTGTCTGTCTGTCTGTCTGTCTGTTTTATATATATTTGAGACTAGGTCTTGCTACTACAGTCAAAGCTGTCTCAAACTCAGTCAATCCTTCCGCCTCCACCTCTCCTATGCTGGGTTCTCATGTATGTATGTAGTACCTCCTGGGTTCCAGCCTCGTTTTTTTTTTTTTTTTTTTTTTTTAAATGTTGTGATTAACCACTACACACTGCCATCTAGTGACTATGTCCCTAATTGTAAGCAAAGTACCAAAGTAAGTAGAATGTGAAACAATCAAGGACTCTAACTGAATGTTTTTAGGAAGGAGTTTGTGGGTGCTGGAGAGATGACTCAGTGATCACCAACACTTGCTGCTGTTCCAGGATCTCCAGGTTCAACTTCCAGCACCATTCCCAGCTTAGAGGCAGCCCGCAACCTTCTGTAACTCTAGTTGCAGAGGATCAAACTCCTTTTTGTGGCTTCTGCAGGCACCAGACATACATATAGTTCACAGATGTACAAGCAGAGAAAACATACAAACATTTAAAAAATAAAAATAATTTAAGATTTTTAAAAAGCAGTTTACATAGTTGTTTTGTTCTGGTTTTGATTCTGTATGCATATTTACAAGGGAATGTACTAACAGTAGACTATATGAATATTTTTATTGTATTCTAAGTGGTCAAAGAAAGCCTAGCTTGAAAGCTTTATGCTCTTTATTTGAAATTACCTGCAACTATAGAGTATTTTCTCAAGATTAAAACTCTGGAGTAGACAAACTCTCTGGTGTCTTTAATGTTTCTTGACTCAAAGTCACAGGAGGAACCCATGCACTCCAGTCCAAACTTTTCAAAAGAGTTCCTGAAAACATTCACTCTCCAGCGTCTGCGGAGTGCACAGGTCTAAAGCCCTTTGAGCCACCTCTTGCCTGCTCTATTTCCATTTAAGAACATAGGAGCTGACACGGGCTTTCTATTTTTTACTTTAATGAATGCTATTTCATTTGCTTTACAGAGCCATCCCCACGAAGTCTAGTGACAAGATGAAGCACCACTGGTTTCCTTTTTCCCTGACAGGTTCAAAAGTGCCATGCGGGTGGCAAATTAGACTTGGCTTCCCATTAATTGGTAAGAAGAAACTTTCTCTTCTGCCGTTGTCATTGGCTTCTTTAGTGCCCATTGAGGTTTTATGAATTATTTTTTAAGCATTGTTATATTTATCATTTCTGCAGCTAATGCTACAGGCAATCTTTCTGAGAAAAGGATGAAGAGCAGGTATCAGAAGCCTCCTTCAATAAGCATCTTAAAATAGCTGGGACCTTGGGGTGACGAGCACATCAGTTCATACAAATTCTAATTTGGGGGTAACCCTGGATCTGGGCAAAGAACTTACTCTGGAAATGTCTTTAAAGAGCTTGTCAAGGTGGTATGAGTGCTACTGATGTTGCTAACAATCTAGACGTTGGGCTGGTGAGATGACTCAGAGGGCAGATTCACTTTCTGTTGAGCCTGAGTATCTGAGTTCAATTCCAGGGAACCACATGATGCAAAGAAAGAACTGAATCCCACAAGCTGTCCTACAACCTCCACCGACACATCACACACATATAAATAAATAGATAAATAAATAAATAAATACTCCTAATTTTGAGAATGTACCATCACTTACCAATCTCCTGTGACATGCTGGTGACATAGGTTGTTTTACACTTGCTTATTTAGTCCATGGAGCAAGACTTTGAGGAAAATTATCCCATGATCCTTGGACAAGTAAGAGGTTTTCCCCAGCTTTCCACAGTAAAAGGATGGTAAAGCAAAAATTCAGTTCCTGAGTATAGTTGAAAAAATCACAGAAAACAAAGCAACAAATAAAATAAGTTTAATCCTTCCCTCTTTTCTAGGCATTCCAGTGAACAGAACCAAAGACTAAAATGGTGACTAGATAAACCTGAGCCCAAGAAAGACAAATATAGAAAGAAAAGGAGGATGTGATTTTCTAAAGCCTGGAGGTCTTTCTGTGAGTGTCATGGGGGGGTTGTTGTAATTGTTGCTTTGTATTTGATAGGGCAACCCCAGATACTTTATGGACTGAAATCATGAGAGTAAACTAAAACAGAAGTGTTTGATGGCATGTTGGCTTTGTGATATGTCAAGTTGGCTAGCCACAATAATATTCCCTAAATAACCCTTCTGGTGTGTCCCTGTCTAGAAAGGACTGTGAAATGGGATAATGTTTGGAGTATTAGACTATCCAGATGATTTTCAGCCATTTGCCATATATGTATACCTCTCAATTTTCCAATCAAACACTAGAGAAAGCACTACGGTGAAGGATTTTACAGATGTAATTTAAGTTCCAAATCAGTTGATTTTCAGCTAATCAAAAGAAAAATTATCCTGGATGGATTATCCTGGCTTAATCAGGTAAAGGGCCTTAGAGGAGAGACCATGCCCTTTCTGAATGTGAAAGATTCCGAGTAACAAGGAAGAAGGGGAATTGTAAAATAGCTCAGCAGCCTGAGACTTCAACAGTCCAGCCACTTCAGAGGATCTGCTCATATGTCATAAGCCTGAGAAAGCAACTGCCACTCTCTACCTTCACATTCTCCCTCCCTGCTCAGGGGATTTGGGATTGCCTGGGCCTGCACTCATTTGTTCTCTTCTGGTTGATGTCTACCTTGTAGCCCTCTGTGGAACACAAATTTGTGGTATACTTGAAAACCATCTCTTCACTAGTCAAACAGTTTTACATAAGGGATTGTCTCTCCTGAATGCCAGTGAGCACTGGCTTGGGCAGAATTCTTATGTTAAAAAATAATCAGGAAATTTCATATGCCCAACTGTGAGGAAGAGAGAATTCCTTTAATGAGACAGCACAGTTGACTATGTATGTGGGTTATCCAAATAGAAATACCATAGACTGCATAGCTTCATCACAGATGGGTGCACTCTTACTGTTCTGGAGTCATGAAGCTCAAGTTCATGGTAAAAGCAGGGCCGTTTACAGGAGGACCTCCCTTCCTAGCTTACAGGTTGTTTCCATTTGCTTTAGACATGTTTGTTTTGCTTTTCAATGTATGAGTAAAGACCATGGTGTCAGGATATGAACTCATGTAACTTAATTAGCACAAAAAAGGATTCCAACTCACAACAACATCACAGTAGGGATCAAGGCATCAACTTATGAATTTGGGTGAGCATGACTGAGTCCATAACATCTAGGGAATAAAAGTAAAAGAAAAGATGCTTCTGACATTGGAGATGCCTAAGGGTGAAACAGTCCTACACAGGGTTAAACACTGAAGGGAAGTAGCATTGTCCGTTGACATCAGCATATTCTTATCTAATCTTGATCTTTACATTTTTTTTCTCCCCAACCATGCTGAATGTCTTTTCGAGTTCAGTATTGGACCATTTTTATTTTTAGAAAATTCTGTTAATATTTTTTCTGTTAATTTATTTCAGTGAAGAGCTACAAGGAAAACAAAGTTTTCACCACCACACACTCCACAGCAGAGAAGATCCAGGGCTCTTGCTAGTTGTAACTCTTCTCAGTTTCACTGTGGTCCCCCCTTGAGAATTACCTAAAGTTATTCTTTCATTTCTCTATTTTCCCAAGCACTTCTGTCCCTAACCTCAGGCTTTTATTTAGTATAACATAAATTTCCACCCCATCTACCAGGCTCAGTGATTTATCAGACAACACAAACCAATCTCCCATAGTGGAGTTCCACTGAAATATTTCCTCCATCTTGCTTCAAGAAAAGGAGAAATTTCTAAAGGAACTGATGTCCCCATAGGCACATACACCTGCCAAGAGGACACCTCCAAGTGGAAGGTGGGCTAATTAAGGAAGAGGAGAAAGGGAGAGGTTTGGAGTCACTTGAGATAAGGACACATTATTTCCTGAAGGCCAGACTGAATTACTCCAGAGAGAAGAAATGCAGCCAACCTATTGTGGGCTGGGCCACTGCAGTTACTATTTCCCCATCAGCAAAGAGGAGCAGGCATCTTAAAGCAGTCTGCTGGGACCTGGGCTCCTAGAACACAGTCAGTGCAGCTACCCCTGAAGGAACTCCCTCTGCTACTCATAAAAATGGCTAATTTAACACACCATCAAATTAATAATGGAACGTTGCTTTGCCACAGCACCGAGGGCCTCCCATTCATCAGCTCACTATTGGGAAGTGCCCTCCATGAGCCCTTTCCTCATCTCATTACACAAGCATCTCTTTCCGGGACTCACTACGAATTGTTCCCCTTGGAATGCCCACACTCAGGGCCTGAAAACTGTTGTGATGTCAGTAAATGGGCTATGCTAATGGCAAGGACAACACAGGAATGTAAATGTTGCTGGGTGGGGTGGCAAGTAACTATACTCTTAGTAGTTGGGAGGCAGAGACAGGAAGGTTAACTGTTCAAGGCTAGCCACAGCAACACTGGGTTTAAAGCCATTCTGGGTTACATGAGATGTTTGATCAAAAATAAACAAAAGAAACATGAATGTTTCCTTCATGAGTTGACATCTGAGGTACAAAGACCCACTTTACTAGTGAGTAACCTCCAACAGGTGACTTTTTTCCTTGAGAATTCAGATTCCTTGTTTTGGTAAAATTATGATTTTTAACTAGGTTCCTTTTAAAATCTGTCCTGGATGAACAGTGGCCATGACCATTACCATGGCTTGATATTTAAGATGTGTTTAAGCCATATATGAATACTCTTCTAAATGCATTATCCCATTTATACTTTACAATAGTCCTATGAGAGCAGCATTATCACCATCTGTTGTGGAATATTAATTGAAGCTGTGTTACAATTGCTTATGCCATGGAACATGTGTTTAATGATGAAAAGACATGTTGTATTCTTGTACATTACACTTGTTTAACTCTGTGAATCTGTGTTACTTTGCCTGTCTAAAGCACCTGATTGGTCTAATAAAGAGCTGAAGAGACAATAAATAGCCAGAGAAAGGATAGTTAGGGTTGGCAGGCAGAGAGAATATATAGCAGAAGAAATCTGGGAAGAGAAGATTGGGTAGCAAGATAGAAAGGAGGACAGGAAGGCATCAGGGACTAGCCACCCAGCTACACAGCAGCCCATGGAGTAACAAGTAAGGAAAGGTATATAGACTAGAGAAAGATAAAAGCCCAAAGGCAAAAGATGGAATAATTTAAGTTAAGAAAGCTGGCTAGAAACAAGTCAAGCTAAGACTGGGCATTCATCAGAAAGAATAAGCCTCTGTGTGTTTATTGGGAGCTGGGTGGTAGGCCCCTAAAGAGTAAGGGGTGGGGGGAACCTACAACCATCATCCATAGTTTTATTTTAATTTTAATTTTTTTGTTCTTTATCTTATGTGTATAGTTGTTTTCCCTGTATATACATACAAGGGCCATAGGGAGGTGATGGCTCCCCTGTTACTGAAGTTACAGATAGTTGTAGGTGGCCATTTGAGTGCTGGGAACTGAACCTGGGTCTTCTGGAAAAGCAGGTAATGCTCTTAACCACTGAACCATCTCTCTAGCCCCAAACACCTCTAGTTTTAAAATAAAAATTAAAAGTAAGGCATGAGGAAGTTTCAGTAAGTCATCTAAATTCTGCAGTGAAAGCTTAGAGCTAGGATTTTAGCCAGGTAGTTCATCACTGCAGCTGACACACAGCTGTGAATGCCATAATGCACCAAACCCTAAGATATGAATTCCATATTGTGCCAGTCCCTTAGCTGTGAATGCCACAATGCATAAAGCCCTTAGCTGTGAATTCTAGAATGCACTAAGCCCTTATCTGTGAATACCATACTGCCCCCAAATCCTTATCTGTGAATTCAATACTGACCCAAAGCCCTTAGCTGTGAATACCATACTGCCCCAAAGCCCTTATGTGTGAATTCAATACTGACCCAAAGCCCTTAGCTGTGAATGCCATCCTGTCCCAAAGCCAATGAGATTGTTAACAAAACAGCCATTGTTCCACTTCAGCAGTTTTTAAGTGGTGGTAGAAGGCTTTTGAAAATCCTTTGATGTGAAGACCAGAGGAGAATTGCTGTCCCAAGGTGAGTGCAAACACAGGAGTAAAACAGGCAAAGATATCTGACCCACCAAGGATTAAATACTTGACTATGGTCATGCCAGGGCTTCAGAACACCTCATTTCCCATTTTGACAAGATTGATGTGTGAGGTACCTAGAGAACCAGTTTTTAATGTTACTAACACTGCCTACTGACCACCTGTGAGTAGGCAAGCTTCATTTCCCCACATAATTGATGGACCTTAAGAGGGCAAGCCCAACATTCAGAAGTCTGCCTTTCATTTAGGAACCAGAAACTTCATTTATGGCTCATAACAACAGCTTAGCTTAGCTTAGCTCTGATTTCTATACGTGCTTATCACATTTTTCATAACAGGAATGGTCTTTCCTTTCTCTTGCGAACTTCAGACTTAGCCTTCCAGAATAGTCATCCCACTGGCCTCTTCTCTGGCCGGGGCAACACTGTCAGCTCTGTCCTGTTTTCTGACTGTATCTACCTGAGAATTTTGGAGGAAATGGAGAACAATCTTTAGATTCTCTGTAGTAATGAACTGAACTCATAGCTCTATTACCACTGGCACAATTGATCAACTGGGTTTGAAAGAAAGAATGACACGCAGGGACCACTTTCTGCAGAAGCATTCTTGTTATTCAGGATTTGTAGAAACAAGGCCTCTTACCTATGGCTAGCATTTGGGCCCTTTGGGGCTTAGATCCACACTTGGCATCCCCAACTGAATAACAAATGCCATCTGGAAAGGACATCACAAACTGCCATTGACATCCATCAACACTTTATTTCAAGGTAGGCTTGCAGAAACCCAGGTATAATGTTAATCTTTGTGAGATCAATACTTGGTTATGGAAAGGTCAGGTCTAAGCAGGGAGAGTTGGCTTCTGAACAAGAATGAGGAAGGTAAAGAAAGATTAGGAAAAAGTGGGAATACATCAAAAGGAAATGAGATAGACAAGAAAGATGTCTTGCTCCTAAGCCAGCCTTTGGAGAGGCCTCTTGAGCATATTTCTGTTAAAGACATGCACATATATATATATACACACACACACATACATTGGGGACATCGAGAATCATATCTCATCAAATTACAATCTGAGGAAGCCAGAATGTCTCCTTATGTTTTCCACATATAATTTGACAGTCTAGGCAATGTGGATTAGATAATTATGATTGATATCTTATTTTGAAGAAACTGACTTTGAATTATCCAGCCCATTCTGTCAAGAGAGTTAAACCATAGTTTGTAAAGAGAAGTTTCAAGGTTGAAGGTATATTTGGGCATCTTCAATTCAGGAGGCTTGCTATGGGAGGTAGAACATTTGCTCTGCTCAACCAGCAAGTGTGCCTAGACACTCTCTTGGGTCTACATGCTCAAGGAAAGAAGAAGGAATATTTGATTATTGCCATCAGAGAGTGTGTGCAGGCAAAACAGATACAGGCGGCTCTGAGCCAGCACCTGCCCCTGGCCAAGGCATCTGCAAGCCACACATTTTCTGGCCATGAAAGAACAGGCTTGGATGTCTCTTTCTTTACAGCTTTCATATTCTCGGCCAGAGAAAGGTATGGCCATTGATCAGGCATGGCTTGTTTTTCTTTCTAGATTTTATGCACGGGCAGCCCCAATCCTAGAGTAAGGAAATTATCTTTTAGAAACAACAACAGCAGCAACAACAAAAGCCTTCTATTGTGAGTGGCATATGTTCATATCTTTACGAGAAACTTGCCATCCACCGGTCATAAAACACCATGCCTCTACATATTTCCTGCCCATAGACACTTCCTTTGTGTGCTGATCCCACATGTTCACAGCAGGCCTTGTCTGTACTCTGGCTAAGGCCTTTTTGTTGAGTCCTTCTACCTGTGGAAGGACTTGTGTAGGGCTGGAAGAGGAGTGACTTCATTTTAGTCCCTTCTTCAGTGATTTGATTTTGATTTTTCCATTTCTAAGTTGTAGGTTTTTAGGTTTCTTTTTGACCACAAAGAAAGAAGAGAAACAGAGAGACAGAGATAACCAAAACTTAATGAATTCTAACTCATAACTTCTTTTGTTGACCATATTTAAAACTGAATTTGGTTGGAGATTAAATCTAGTCTGACTACATATTTAGGGACTTTTTTAAAATGTCGAGTTGGGTGCCTGGAGAGAGACCTCATGCCAAACATCTCTTTCCCTTTCTCTTAAGCCTTATCACATCTCCCTATCTGGATTTTTTCCAGAATATTTCTCTGATCTGTTTTATCATGAGAAATATACAAAAGAAACATAGCCAAAGTCCAAACCTAACATATCTCCAGAGATTTGGAAAATTCCTAAAGTCGAAGAATTGTTTGTGTATTTGTTTTGAGGGGAGATGATAAAGACCAGGGTAAGAAAAGCAGTTTCTCCTGGTTTACTGGCACTCTGTTCTGCAAGGGTAAAGGTTGGGGAAGCAAGAGAATGCTGCCAACATTCCTCCAAAGAACAAACAGCTGTCTCAATTCAGCCATGAGTAAAGAAGTTGGCTATGTCACTGATTAGCATACTCAGTGTTTTTTGATCAGTGATTTCAAAAGCTGAGTCTTCTTGATCCCTCATGGACCCATCTCACATCCCTCCCTTCTACCCTACCCTCCTCCCAGTTTACCCAGGAGATCTTAGCTATTTTCCCTTCCTGGGGCCCTCCCTGTGTGTCTCTCTTAAGGTTCTTCTTTTTACTCAGTTTCCCTGGGGTTGTGGATGTATCCTGGTTATCCTTCGCTTTACATTTAATACCCATTTACAAGTGAGTACATACCATGTTTGTCTTTCTGGGTCTAGTTTACTTCACTCATGATGGTTTCCCTAGTTCTATCCATTTGCAAATTTCAAAATGTCATTTTTTTTCAACTGGGTATATGTACAACATTTTTTAAATTCATTCTTCATTTGAGGGGCATGTAGGTTGTTTCCAGGTTCTGGCCTTTACAAATAATGCTGCTATGAACTATTAAGCATCTTTTGGGTATATGCCTAAGAATCATATTGCTGGGATTGAGGTAGATTGATTACCAATTTTCTGGGAAAGGGCAATCTGATTTCCAAAGTGTCTGTACAAGTTTACATTCCTACCAACCGTGGAAGAGTGTTCCCATTCCTCCACATCCTCTCCAGTATAAACTATCATCAGTGTTTTTATCTTAGCCATCCTGATAATGTACAAGATGGTATAACATAATCATTTTGATATGTGTTTTCCTGATGACTAAGGATGTTGACCAAATCCTGAAATGTCTTTTGGCCATTTGAGTTTCTTCTGTTGAGAATCCTCTCTTTAGATCTGTAGCCCATTGGGGAAGATACAGAAGAAGAGAGCAATGAAAAATATATCTTGATAGAGGGTGTCCTTATTGGGTTAGGGAGCAACATGGTGCTAGAGAAATTCTCAGGAATCTAGAAGGATGACCCCAGATAAGACTCATAGCAATAGTGGAGAGGGTGTCTGAATGGACATTCCCCTTTAATCATATTAGTGACTACCCTAATTGCCATCACAGAACCTGCATCTAGTAACTGATGGAAGCAGATGCAGTGACCCACAGCCAAGCACTGGGCTGAACTCCTGTAGTTCAGTTGAAGAGAGGAAGGAGGTATCATATGAACAAGAAAGGCCAAAGCATGATGGAGAAAACTACAGAGACAGCTGTGGGAGCTCACTGATTATAGACTGACAGCTGGAGAACCTTCATAGGACTGAACTAAGCCCTTTGAATGTGGGTGACAGTTATGTGGCTTGTTCTGTTGCCAGGGGAGGGGAGGAGCTGGCAGCGGAAACAGGACCTATTCCAGGTGCATGACTGGCTTTATGGAACCCAACATTTATGAAGATACAGAGGGATACCTTGTTCAGCCATGATGGGGGGGGGGACTTGCTTCAACTTGGTATGACACACTTTGTTGATTCCCCAAGGAAGGCCTTACCCCCTCTGAAGAATTGATGGGGGTGGAGCAGGGGATAGGTGGAGGCCTGGAGAAGGAGCGGGAGGAGGAACTGGGATTGGTATGTAAAACAAAAAAAATCAATATTTTAAAATAAAAAAAAAAACAAATGAAAAGCTGGTCTTTTGGTGTGTGTTTGCTTTCTGACTCTTAGTGTAAGGGGTATTTTTGTGTTGTAGGGCAATGGGAGAAAGTTGGAAATAGATACTGCCATTCTTCAGTGAAATCAATGTGATTCTTTAGCACTATTTACTCAAATACATTATGCTGGGGAAAAGTAACGTTTGGTGTTTCTCTGTGATGCTATGGGGTCTGTAGCTCTGAACTGTTGTAGTCTCAAACAATTTCCTGGTGATGTTGCTAAGAGGACATCTGCCTACAGTGGAGGATGCTGAAGAAAACTAGAATTCCTTTCAATTATAGAGACTGTTAATACATGAGAGATTGTGATGAGATGTCCTTATAAAATCAGAGTTAAGAAAAGCTATAAATAGATACCAAAATAACTTCCTAACCAGGACACTTGATAGAACTGAGAGAAAATTGGGGGGGGTTATTGTCAATTCTTTCTTCTGAGCATTATTTTAGCCTGGAAGATAACAATTGACCATAGAAAATTTACAGAGGGGAAGTGGGTCCTGTAACCCACAAAACCAAAGTGCTCTCATACACAGAGTTAGTGCCAGTGATCATAAACACTGTGAGGAATAATCACTTTATGCTTTTGTACAAATATCTAGTTCCCTTCGCCTATTTTCAGAAATGTTGGCATGGTAGATTTGGGGTGGCATCTGGCAATCTGTATTGATTTTGCAGCATGTCAACTCTTGCAAAGCACAAAAGTAGTATTAAAGCTTTTGATGGAGATGCCAGGAGCCTAGGTTCTTCGGGTAGTCTATCACTAATTCATTAAAGAGACTTGCCTAGCTGCAGCTTCCTAACCAAAAAAAAAAAAAACCTTTGCTCTGCTCATTTCACTGGTCCTTCCAACTGACTAGATAAGAGAAGGTATAGGCGGGCTTCTTATGGAAGAAAAGCACATTGCAAATGTGACTGAATATTCCCTTTATCAAATTTTACATCCCTCATCAATCACTCTCCCAAATTAATCAGGAGAGACCCTGTCTTTTCCAAGCTAAATTTGCACATGGAATTTCAAATCCTCAGATATTAATTAGGAGGCTACCCTATGCACAGACCTATGGCAAGCTACACTGCCACTACTGACTTCTGTAATCTTGAACAAATTATTGAAATTGTCTGATCTCCTATATCCCACCTGTGAAAATAGGGTGTTTTCACCTTCTGTCCTGGGAAGTGGAAGTCTGGGAGGTCATTGCCACTTTTCATGAACCTGGTTTTTCTCATCCATAAACTTTAACCCTCCTTAGTCACCCTTACCATCTCCCACAAGGCAAACGACCATTCTGTGATGGAGGCTGAAGTCTCCATTGTATTCGGCATAAGGAAAGCTAGTAAAAAAAAACATATGCAGAATGATAAGCCAGCTTTTACTTTGCCAAAATTCTCAACAGAGTGCTCATTAGAAAGAAACATCCTGAAATGGGGAGGCAATGTCTAATCCTAGGTGGGCAGTGAGATCTAGAGAGTTCCCAGGGCCTCTGCAAATCAGCTTTGTGAGCTCTCAGAGCCCTTCAGCACACAAAACTGAGTAACTCCAGAAGTGCCTGTAATGATGTCAAAAAAGCAAATATGGTATATTCCATGGGATCTTTTCTGACCCTACCTCTAGAGTACGTTTTGTACCCATCTCGCGAAGAGACACAGGAAAATAAATGGCTGTTAGACATTCAGGATCATGTGGAAGAATAACTTGGAATTTTAAGGAGTAACCCATATGGGACATTTCATCCATAATCATCTCTACATCCAAAGAGAGCCAGTCTGGCAGGTGGCAGGTGCCTCTGGGACCATGATTTTCCTTTCTTTCAATTTGTTTTATTCAGGACAGTCCTTCTTGTTTAAAAATGTATTTGTAGGTCTGTAACAACAGCTATGTAAGAGTGTGTAACATTCAACTGGAAATTGTTCCCCTTTTCTATTATTATTATTATCATCATCATCATCATCATCATCATCATCATCATCATCATCATCATCATCATCATCATCAACAAGCTCAACTATATGGGGAAATTATCCTTAAACCCTCAGCACAGGGATCCTTTTAAAGTAGACAGGAACATGGTATTTGGCTTAGTGTCTGGACCTTTGTTTTGAAGCCACTCCCATAGCTCAAATGGCTAGTGGTAGAAGAGACATTCTAGCATAAGTTGGACAGTTGCTTCCCTGAGACTGAGTATGGCTGGGAGAAATAAGCAAACTTAAGCTCACATCTCACTTAGTATTCCATGAAGCCTTTTCTGACTCCCAGTCTGGAGCCATGACATCGCCTGCTGGTCTACCAAAGCACTGTAACATCACCTGTACCCACCCATCTGGCCAATCCTTGCCTCAAACCTAACTTGTCACCTCAGTTCCTTTCCATAACACCCCTAGCCATCTCATTTTTTACCTCTGAACTGGGTAGAAACATTTCTTCTGTACTCTATCACAATGATCCACACATATATGGATTGTTTTCCATCTATCCATCCATCCACCCATTCATCCACCTTGTCTCTCTCCCCCATTATACTGAAATCTCCTGCAGGCAGAAGTTAGGCTTTAGTAATTTCTGTTCTTGGTATCAGCCTCTATACAAAAGAGCTCAGTAAATGTTTACTGATTTTTTGGATGGGTGGTTGAATGGATGGTCAATTTCAAAAGTGTATATCACACATTGAATTATTCTCTTTTTCTCAAAACTGCATTTTGAGCTAATATA
Source organism: Cricetiscus sungorus (assembly GCA_030556225.1). Classification (NCBI taxonomy): domain Eukaryota; kingdom Metazoa; phylum Chordata; class Mammalia; order Rodentia; family Cricetidae; genus Cricetiscus; species Cricetiscus sungorus. Next base: position 32,610,786 of record JANBXA010000730.1, read on the forward strand.
CCTTACATTTTCCTACATCTAAGATACTTGGAATGAGATTCTTTGCTTACCAATGATGCTGTGGTGGTTTGAATGAAAATGGCTCACATGTTTGAATACTTGGTGCTCAGCTGGTAGAACTATTTGGAAAGAATTATTAGGTATTGTCTTGCTGGACAAGGTGTGTCAGTTAGGGTTGACTTTGAAGTTTGAAAAGACTAGCACCAAAGTCTTACACAATTTCCAGCATTCTTTCTCCCCCTTCCCCTATATCTGTGGATCAAGATGTGAGAGCCTTTGCTCCAACATTTTGGACTCTAACCATCTGAAACCACAAGTCCCAAAATTAAACACTTTATTTTCTAAGTTGTTTTGGTCACTGTGTCTTATCATAGCAATAGAAAATTGCTTTGCATTTCTTGGAACAAATAATCAGTCACTGTATGTATGGGGAGTATGACTATGCATCTTCCTTTGAGGGCTGTGAGATCCACTGTCTGAGCCCTTCAGAACAGGGAACTTGGGAAGGGGTGGGGGACGCAATGGAGTTGCCTGCTGCTCAGCAAATCCTGTCTTCTAGGTTTTGGCTTTGAAAGAAGAGAACCCATGACTGGCCAATGAGCATATCTGGGCCTGGCTAGCTTGGAGATTTTTGTCACCCTTACGAGTTTTAAAAGCCCAAACATTTAACATAATAACTAATACAGGGAAGGTAGGCAATAGAGAGGCATTTGCTTGAAAGAATATATGAGGAATTACTTAATAAGCCACCAAGTAAAGTCATCAATGATACTATTTGTCAAACAAAGAAAAAGTGATAATACTATGGCTGTAGCAAGGAAGTCCAAGAAATTCGGTAGAGATAGCCCTAGTGCTAACAAGGCATTGGTACATAATGGAGCTGCACATATTTATTACATTGATAAGTGCCTTGGGTGGATTGGAAAGATCAAGAGCAAAGCTTTTTAGTTCACCTTGGGAAATTGCCTGCTTCATTGCTCAGGTCTCTGTCCATCTGCCTATGTACTGAGATGCCAAGCAATAAGCCATATGCCAGAGATACAGCAAAGTACAAAGGATAGTGGAGGTGGGAGCCAAGACATAAGAAAGAGTCTAGGAAAAGAATAAAGGGGTGGTGGACTGTGAATGTGGCAAGGGAAGGATGCAGGGCCTTGGGAGGGTAGAGGGTGACTGAAGAGGTATAAACAACTGGTGGTGCCCAGCAGTCCAAGGGGACAAGATGACAACAAGGGTTTTATTTTCTGCTGATTCATCAGCACTAGGACTGAGAGCTGGGAGAATGCCAGTGATGAATGAGCCCTAAGAATTCAAAGAAGAGGACACTATAGCTCACCACTAACATGTTTCTTTAAAAGTCTGAAGGTTGTCAAATTGCCTCCCATTCCTGAGCAAGCCCAAGCAGGCAACTCCCTCTGGGATGCACAGTAACCCTAATGTCTCACTGCTAGAAACATAAGCCCATTCTACTTGTCTGTCTGGTCTGTAGTCCTAGCAAGAACGATGAAACTTTATGAGGCTTGTTACAAGCAAATTACATGGGAAACTGCAGAGCATTGGAAGGGAGGGGGCAGCAGCAGGGTGTTGAGCACACTGCTGGAAAAGGGAGCAGGTAAAGATGCTGGGCATAGCCTGGACTTGGAGTGTACTGGAGCCCATCACTGAGCAGCTGGCAGCTCCTGCCTCCAGGGTCCAATTTTCCAGCAATGACTTGAGTGTTCACACCTGCACTGGCTGAGGAAGCAGCCCTCCCTCTGCAGAGTTAATGGGGCAGGCAGAACCCAGGGATGCTTTTGGCCATGACAATGACTGCTCTCCTCCACGGCCCTATCTTCTCTACTGGTGGAGTGGATTCTTCTCCAGCTGCTTGTGGCCTCTCTGCTGCTGGCTGGGCAGACATGCTCACAAAGGATATCTTGTGGTCAAAAAAGAATCTCAGTATTTTGCCCAACTCAGCTGAGAAACTTAGTCTCACCTCTTTTTCTACCTTCTTTCTTCTTTCCTTCCCAGTTCACAGACCTTCAATATTTGAGATACGACTCTGTTTCCTATGAAATGGAAGCATAGCCACATTCTCATACTTTCCTCTTGGTTGGGAACAAATGAAATGGAATAACTAGGAATTTCTATCTCAGAGTTGACATTCCTGTGGTTTGGTGTGGTTCCTAAATACAATAGAAAAATATAAACAATTTTAAATATAGATCATTTTATTTTTCTTAAAGTCGTTCTCATAGTAATTGCTGCTAAGATCATTAACTAGGTTTCTCTATTTGCATAATAAATATTTATACACACACACACACACACACACACACACACACACACACACACACACACACGAACATATGCTCACTCAGAACCCTCTGATTAGATGGTGGAGGCCTTGCACACTGAAGACAATTTAGGAAACGGATGGAGGGCAGAGGTTTGGGCAGATGCCTTGGACCAATGTGAGCGCAGGAAACTAAAGAAGCAAAGGAGAGATGCTATGTGAATGTTGTTACATAAATTTTCCTCCCAGCACAGCCTGAGGTGGTTTAGATGCTGTTTCCATCCAATGGGAGCTCCTTAAGCTTTCCCACTAATGCTGGAAAAACATTCACTTAACAGGCTTGTCCAAACAATTCCCTTTTTAATTCAGACATGATGAACTGCAGGGGAGAAGCAGAGCCCCAGGGCTGTCCACCTCAATACTATCACTCCTGACATGGCACAGAGCCACACACTCACCTCAACGGCCCATTAAAAAGCCTGATGGGGAAATGATGCTATATGGTCAGGTTACAGAAACAGGCAGCAAGCAATTAAGGCCTTCCCAGTTGCCCTGTCCTTCTATTTTCTTTTCTTCACAACCCACACAGCACATGCATACAAACCTAGTCTCTCTCGTGTCTTTGCTTGAATGTTCCTTCACAGGCACTTTCTCTACCGCCTACCCACCTTCTTGCACACACTCTAGTTTGCAATGGTTCTCTCAGACTTCAACTTGAAAGAGAGAGCAGAACCACACAATTATCACATGATCATCAAATCCCAACTACACTGGCAGCCTTTCTTTGCTCCACGCAATTCTTTCCAAATGCATTGATTTTCCATTTTTTTCTCTCTGACCTTGAACCTTCTAGATCTTCCTCTCTCATACAAGCAAAGTATTTTTGTGTCTCTTCTTTCCTATATTCTATCTTCTACATTGCTCGAACCTCTCCATCTCTCAGTAGCTAGGTGGTCCCATCCCCAGCCTCCTGAAGAAAATTTCTTGAGACAGTCATATAAAGTCTTATAACTATTTTATTACTTTGTCTCACTTTTCAGTTTCTGTCCTTCTAACTAGACTTGATTCCCCTGAGTTAAAAACCTGGCATTGGATTATGTAACAAGTTCCTTGGAGGAATAAGTGTGTGTGTGTGTGTGTGTGTGTGTACATTCACACAGGATCATATCTGAAGTGGATCTAGTTTGGTGGAAAGTAATGGAAATAACAACAATTCTAGCTAGTCTGGCTAATGTTAGTTTTTTGTCTAATAGTCATTTTGCAAATGCTAGCAGGAGGAAAAAAATACCACTGGGTAAAATATGCATCTATAAGTTCCTGAGGTCTATGCTATGTCAACTACAGTTATGTTCAATGCAGTGATAGAAAAATGAATTTTATTGGAGTATCTAAGCCATGTGATATGAAACATTTGTTATTACAATGTTTAATAACATTGCATATTACACTGTGATTAATACCCATTCAATTATCTAAACATTACTGTGCTCTTCTTATAGTTTGAGAGATATGGAAATCATTGTAACACATTTCACACATATTTCCATATATAACATTTTTTCTGTGATATTTTAAAAATTTGGATGCAGTCCCCATGTGACTGCTCAAATGGATGCTCATGCATGTTGAGTTCAACTCATAGGCTGACTACCAAAAGGAGCAATAAGATGCACAGGGACTGTGCAGGTGGCTGAGGGGCAAAACAGAGCCAGAGATATAACAGGGAGGGTCTTTCTCCACCTGCGCTTGTATCTGTGGCCCCAGACATATCAGAAAAAGAGAAGCTGTTTAAAATAGTTGTTAAGTATTTCCTCTTTGGAGAAGTTTCAGAAGCTAAATGGGATTTACAAAGCAATGTTTGGATGCTGTCTAGAGCAGAGGTCAGTAGATAATCTGTTAGTGAAGGGTATATACACAGTAAATATTTTTGTCTCTGGGAACCATATGGTCTGTGTTGCAATTGCTCAATCTGCCATTATAGAATGAAAGGGGAAAAAACCAGTGGGCATGGCTCTGCTATAGCACAAAACTTTGTTTATGAACATTGATATTTAAGATTTGCTAAATTCTCACATGCCCTTCATATATATATATATATATATATATATATATATATCCATTTAAAATGGAAAAATTCTCAGGTCATAAGCAGTCTAGCCATAAACTTTAAGTTGTGTTTCACACTCAGACCTTTGGCCCCTTGATCTCTGGAGTACTCTTGACATGTACTGTCAATCAGTTCCTCCCCACATCAGTTCCTTTTCTACCTTCTTTCTTTCCATTCTTTACCACCTGACTTCTCCTTAATACTACCTTCAATGACTTACAGGTTTGTCGTTATGTAAACTGATGGCCTCTCATCTTTCCTCTTGAAAATGCCACAGAGGAAATGCCTTTCTGGGTACCCTCATCAAGAAGCTGCTTCTTATCTACAAGAGATGATAAGAGCTTCTTGTTCCATTTATACAGTTCTGCTGAAGAGAGTGGTATGAGAGAAAAGCTTTCATATGACTTAGGTAATTGGCCATTCCTCCTACACTTCTCCTACAATACAATCAGAGTCCACCTTTTTGGAATCTACAGAGGGATTAACATGTGTTGGGCATATGAACTCTTGAAGAAAGCAGAGCTACTAACCATTACCTCTGCACCCCATCCCCTATGCCAATTTCCTGTTGAATCTCACAAAATCTGCTTGAAGTGGAAGATGTCTTAGCTCATCTTTGTTCTGCAACAACAGAATACATGAAACTAGGCAATTTGCAATAAACAGTAAATTTTGCTTTACAGTTCTAGAGTCTAAGAAGTTTTAGATCAAGGTGTTACTATCTAAACAAATTTTCTTGCTGTGATGAGCACATGGTAGAGGGGATAAAGGTAAGGAAGTGAAAAGAAAGTGAAGCCACTCCCTCAAATCTTTTGTAGAATTGTATTACTTTATTCATGAGACTAGAACCTTTGTAGCCTAAACATCTTCCAAACTCCATTTTTGCTCTTAGGATTCAAATACAAAAATTGTGGGGAACATATTCAAACCATAGAGACCAAGCACAGTACTCAGAGGCTGGCTGCATCTCCATTTCCAATGTTTCCCTACAGACACAAAGATGACATTGAAAATAGACTCCCAAGAGTGTAGACTATGAACATAGCATGGGGTCCAATTTTGCCTCTAGTCAACCTCAACTTCAATCAGCTGTAACATTTACCAGGGTTAAATCACATATAAAAGGCCAAGGAAAGTGTCATATTATCTCTAATTTCCAGAGAACACAGAGATGCAAGTCAGGAGGGAATATGTTCCAAATCAGGATGTGAAAACCCAAGTATAACAAAAAACCTAAATATGTTACCTTTATTCCAGGAACTTCTCTTTATTATGGGATTCTCTTATGTGAATGCATGCTACTTCCTTGATTTTAGTGAAAATTATTGAGTTTCTACAACTAAAACATTTACCAAAATGCAGCTGCCCACTAGTCAAATGCCATATCCCAGGAATAACCACTTCCACTGTTGAATCCAACAGGTCGAAAAATTAGACTAGATATTAAATAATCAACACTGCAGAACCATAAAAATGGATGCACTTCAAATAAAAGATGGAAAATCTCATCTTCTGCTCTGCTATAGTTTTTCCACACATCACCCATGCCCCTTGCCCAATGAGCCTGCAAAGAACCAGAAACAGGGTTTCTGGGCTCTGCTTAATGTTTGAACACACTATGGAATTTAACTTTGATAACAATACAAGCCCCATATTCTCCTTACAACTAGTTATCTTTATCCATACCAGCATAATAATAGCAGCATGGCTGCAGTGATGGGCAGCTCTGAACCAATTGTCTTTCTCTCTACTGACAGACAAGCAACACATCCTTCTTTTGCCTAGAAAACTCAATCCTCTTGGAGACCAGAATCTATATCAGTATTAAACAATTGCTCAGTTCTAGGAGAACTATTGGAAAACTCACAATGCTGTACTGCTCTGCATCACAATTGGCAAAAGGTCAGAGCGGATTTACTAAAAGCTTGCATTACATGGGCCAAAGTCAGGAATCAATACGAAAAAAACTGTTGATATGTGGAAAGAGATTATGATGAGATAGTGTCAGTTACTGTGAACCAAATAACTGTCACATGAACAGTATCTGGGTCTGCCAAGGCACATCTAAGAGAATCCTGGTCAGAGCTGGTAATTGTATTTCTTCCAAGTATGAATTACATATTAAGTAAGGATTCTCAAATGTTTTATGAACCAAATTATTAAAAGCCAACTGCTGACTTTACACACACACACACACACACACACACACACACACACACACACACACACACACACACACACACACACACACATATCCAGAATATTTGGTCTAGGACCTGAGGATGGAGTGGGTATAAATATAACTCAAATAATGGTTTAAAAGACAGGCTTTGGGAGGAACCATATGCAATATTATGCCTAACCAACTTTTTAAAAGAAATGTTGTTACTATTTAAATCCCAATGGAAAATATTTTTAGTTCATTTTGGTTACTATTGAATTAATCCCAATCCATCAGAGTCAGTAATAAAGAAAATGTTGCAGTTAGAACCATCCAGCACTTGCCCAATCTTAAGAGCAACATATTATAGATTCGTGAAGGCATATTTCCTTTCATGAATCCATGTATTCCTCCTCAAACATTTATTTAAACATCTATACTATTGTGCTTTGGAATCTGAGCTATCCAGTAGCCTCCAATTTAGCAAGGAATTGACATAAAAATAAACTATTACAACACAGTTGGATAATACACATTAAAAAGAGGTATATAAAAGAAATAGTTACTACTTAACAACAAGCACACTAGGAGGTTTGGACACATATTATTTAAATACAATACAAAAATGAATGAGTGAGCCAGTGAGATGGTTCAATGGTAAAGCTGCTTGTTGCCAAGTATGACTGACCTGAATTCAACCACTGAGTTCCATACAGTAGTAGCAAATAATTGATTTCTGTAAGTTGTCTTCTGGCTTCCACACCTACACTGTGGCACACACATGTAAATCAAATGAATAAATACATGGATTATTTTTAAGTGAGCAAAAGAAAGCCTGGATCTTGTGTCTTCATATTCCTGGGCAATCTCAGAGCAGGCCACTTTTAAAGTTTCCAGAAAAAGCTTTTTAGGGAAGAGGATACCCCAGACAGAAGGCACAGCATACATAAAGCTGTGAAGAAGTGAGAAAGCATGGGGTAGATAAGAAACTACTAGTCTGTAAGAGGTTCCCTGAGAACCTCAGCAAAGGGAGACTCTTCCTTAAATAGCACTGCTTGCTAAGATAGCAAGTGACCCCCCTGCCCTTCACTCTGATTGCTTTCTCTAGTGGAAAGCATTGGCATCCCAGCTCATCTCATGCACATCCACATGTAACTCCACCCCCCTCTTTTTTTGCTTACAAGTTCCATGTATGTACTGCTCTAGCAACCTATCATAGCAGGAGTGACAGGTTGCACTTGATTTTTTCCAGTGACTAGCAACAGACCAAACAGGTCTGCAGCAGGATTGGTTTCTATCTACAAATTGGACGCCAGCTAGCCTCGGCTAGGTGCACTCTGAGGTCTGAGGGGCCAAGCACATTTCACCCCCAAACATCTGGTAGTACTTTTAACTAGACAAACAGCATTTTTAAATCACTGCTTTTTCACTTATTTATTTTTTATATTATAACTAATAATGTCCCCTTCCCTTTCTTAACTCCAAACCCTCACATATACCCCTTCTTGTTCAAGTTCATAGCCTCTTTTATTTGTTAATTGTTGTTCCCTACACATATGTATATACTTATATATTACTAAAATACATAAGTACAATATAAATGTTCAGACTGTATAAAGCTATTTACATGTATATTTTCAGGACTGACTATTTGCTATTGAATAGTCAGTTGAGCCCTTCCTTGAGGAAAACTAGATGGATTAAAAGAAAGAGGGCTAAGTGTCTCTTTGAGTCTACCAATAACTAGTTATGGTACTTCTGTTTTATCCCTTAATCTCTCCAATCAGTTTTCACATCTATTCGCACAGCTATATTAGAGTTGTTAACTTCCTTGTCCTTTCCAGGTTGGAGTTTAGAAACTGTCAACATAATCATAGCTTGGCTAGGCAATGTGTTATGGAAGATTATTTGAGAGCAAGAATTGGCAAACTATGTCCCAACAAGCTAAGAATACTTGCAAGGGAAACAAGGAAGAGCATGATCAGGCATGAATTGGTGCTGTTACAGGAAATGTGATTGAGCTCTATGCTAGGACACCTTAAGACTGCTCAGACTGGAGACCTTAGCTGGTGAATAGTCCACAGTACAACCAAACTTCCCAACTCTGCTTAGCCTCTGGGAAAATATTACATATGATACTGCACTCTTCTCAATGAGAAGAGGGTCTTTGATCCCTCTTCTTGGCTGAGTGAACTTCAGAACTGTTTTGTTTCATACACTACCAGGAAAATGGTATTATGTTTGTTTGAGGGTGCAGGTACAAAATGACTTAATTTCTTTGTCTTCTGGAATACTGTGTCCAGGAGTCCTGGGCTGTAGCCTTGACTTTTGACAGACTGTGAAGTAAAGCTGTCTTGGATAATTTCAGACCAACCCATCTGCCATCTGGAGACCACCAAGGTCAGTAAGCATAACACAGAGGAAAGAAATGTCATGGCAGCACCAATTCCTGACCAATGACATCTTCAGAGATTGTCTCGATGGTCTTAGGTTGTTCATTTTCAGGTATTTTTGTTTCAAAGCAACAGATAATTTGACAGAGCCATAATATGGAGTGTATATGAAGTGTATACCAATCACCTTCTCCATCTGCCTTGGGCATGTATTTTAGTTAGGGTCTCCCATGGTTCACATTATCAAACAAGATCAGAAATGATTCTTCCTTCTGTCCTTTTTGTGTAGTGGGAGTTTCTATGATATACTTGGGCTTGTAGCAAGAGATTCCAGATTTTTCCATGGTGCCTCTTTGGAAACCCAGATTCAGCCCAGATCTGCTTGGAGTTCACTTCTTAATGCTTCTCGCCATTCAGGTGCTGAACTTTTCTATGAAAAGAATACCATCCAGGATGTATTGAGAAGTAAATTGTAAGATATGATTGGCCTTCAGAACAACATATAGAACCTAGCCAGACACAAGTCACATGAAAAAATCAGCTGCTCTATGTGCTTGTGAACTGAAAGAAAATACTAAATGTTTCATCATGTACTCCATGACAGAGCACAGTTCCAAAGCCTTTATATGGATTGCTTCACTTAATGCTCATAACAATTTAAAGACATAGATGTCATTAGCTTTATCTTAGAGAAAATGAAGTTATAGATGGCTGTGCCAAAGGTAGCAGAGATGACATTTGACTCAGTGCTTTTAACCACTCTGTAGTTCTTCACTTCAAAGCCAAAGCATCATAGAATCCACTCTCAAGGGGCTTGAAACATGGTTTAACCATAGGAAAGCTACACAGCAGGAACCATTTTGCTATACAGATTATATGTGAGACATAGCTCTTCTGCAGCCTGTGATGGGGATCCTCACAACCTATACCAGCTTAGTATAATAAGACAGAAAATAACCTCAAGTGATAGGAAAGAAACCTGGTTATCAGTTCACAGTTTTGTAGGCCCAAGTCCAGACAAGTCAGAGCTAGGTTCTTTCCTCAGTTTCTCAAGCCAAAATCAAGATATTGGGACGCGTGATTTCAGTCCTAAATTGCAGGTACTTTTCTGTGTCCATATTGTCGAGGCAGAATTCAGTTCTTTACAGGGAAAGACTGAAGTCCCTGGATCCTTGCAGACTATAGTTGGGACTATTAGACACACTCATAGTTCTTAGCACATAAGATCTTTATCTTCTATGCCAGCCATTGAGCTTTTCCCTGGCCTCAATCCCTTCTCATTTTGAAATCTGCAACAAGAGTCCAGTCTCACTTAAAGGCTCACTGGATTAGGTTCCTCTCTATCAGGATATTCCCTTAAAGTCAGCTTATTTGGCCAACTCTCAACTGTGCTCAGAAAATCCCCTCATGGCTGCACCCCCACTAATGTTGCCCAGTCTGACTGGGAGAGGAGTGTGTATAGCAGGGGCTGAGAATCTAGGTGACAGTCTTAGAACTCTACCTACTAGAAGAACACAGCCAAAGGACACACCAACACAGAAGCGACATTTCATGTGTGTCCTCTTGCAAAGACATCATTCTTTGCTGCACCAGACGGTCCCAGCAGAGAGGGCCCAATTCTGGAACCTTCAGGTGAATGATTATACAGTAATTTTTAATCTGGGAGTGGGGTTTGGAGAGATGAGAGTACAGACTTATAAAACAATGCTTCTGCATGTTAATGTGCTATATGAAGGTAGCGAGGCTGCCAACAGTGGTACCCCATGCTGGGTCCCCATCTTTCTCCTCTTAATAAGGTCTCTGTGGAGAGGATTCACCCCAAAGGGTATGAGCTGGGCAGGGTCTGACTTTGATTTTCCCCCACAGCTCTGTGTTCTCTGCAGAATGAGCTACTTTCACGGTTGAAGTTGATTATTGAATAATGAATTATCATTCTTTTTTAATTTCCCAGCCCTCTTCTCTTCAGAAATGCCCTGCTACTTTTCTACTTACTGAGGCTTAAAAATAATGGAAAGGGGAAAAAAGGCCCTTTCACAGAGAAAGAGCCAAACAGTCTTACCTTTCAACCCCAGTTTGATCCTGGAAATGATAGTAAGAATTGTTTTAATTAATTCTCTGATTTGGAGTAATCCCATGTTTCAGTTGACCAGACAATAGCACCTCTAACAATGTGAAGCTTCACTAAGTAATCAAAGACAAGGCACTTGGTCAGACCAAAAATATTCTTGGGTTGGAGGTGAGGCTCACACCTCATCTAGCATGTGTAGGGCTCTAGGTTCAACTTCTAGCACAAAGAATGAGGGAGGAAGAAAAGAGGAGAAAGAGGAGGAGGAGAGGAGAATGGTGGGAGGAAGGAAGGAGGAGACTACTTTCTTGTCAGCACTCCAGAGGCTGAAGGGAGAACTGTGAGCAAAAGCTTTCCTCAAAAAAAAATAAAAAATAAAAAAAATAAAAAAAAAATAAAAAATGAGGGAATGCTGAAAAGCTCTTGCCCTCTTAGATTTGGCAAGCTGCTCGCTCCCCTTGGGTCAGAGACTAGGCATGAAGAGGTGACCCTGGAAATGGATACTCCACCCAAGGAGAACAGAGCCACGCCTAGGTAAGAGAGTAGTGTTGCAGTGGAAAGATGTACTGTGAACCACTGGTCTGGGGGGTTCATAATGAGACACCATAGTTACAGAATGCAGGGATAATTTCAGAAAGGAGAGGGATGAGGTCTGTGCAATAGGGTAGGCAGCCACAATTGAGAAAAGAAAAAGAAATGCCATGGTATCAGGCAGCTATATTGAGCAGCTATAAAAAAGTATCAGAGATGTGTGTGTTGTATAACAAAATAAATCCACCTTCTTCCTACTTAGGAGGCAAGAAATCCAAACTGAAGGAGTCAGTAAGGTTTGCACTTCCTAAAGATTCTTTCCTGTACCCTAGTTTAAGCATTCTTTATGTTCTTGTCCTTCTCTCAACTCTCTCCATCTCTCTATTTTGTTTGTTTGTTTATATATTTTTATCCTATTTACCACTAAGTCCCTCCACTAGTCCCACCCAGATGCACCCTACCAACTAATTTATCCCACTGCCCATTTCACATCCTTTTGTCCTCTTTTTTTTAGTAATCCATTTCTTCCAATCTGTGCTGCCCTCACACTTCTGGGTGTGGAGCCATCCACTGGGACATGGTACATAAGATAAGCGTGCCCCTAAGGAAAACTGGCCCCATTGTTCAGAAGCTATCAACTGTTTATAGTTTCTCATTCAGGGTCTGGCCTCTCTTCTTATGAGGACAATACATTTACTGAATTAGGGTTCATCTATACAACCTTATTTTCCTTTAACCATCTCTTTGAGGGCTCTGCTTCCAAATAAAGCCACATTTAGAGCTGTCCAGGTTTAGAACTTCTGTGTATGAGTTTTCTGGGGTTGCCTGGCAAAATTTAGCCCATCACAGTTGCTTACACAGGAAAAAAGCTTGTATTTTTAAGGAATGAAAGAAGATACAGCCTAGAGTGACTTTGTGTAAATTGACTTTTGAGCCAAGATCAGTCCTTAAGTCACTACCTTTCAGAATTTCCAGGAAGGATAGATGGTTACAAAGGCTGGTTTCAAGATGGGGCTGCCTCAGTTGTTCTTCTATATACAAAGTCTGACCACAGAACCAGGTATCAAATGAGGCACTATTGGAAGGGTTGTGAATGTGTTATGTGTTCTGTGATATTTTGTTTGTGTCCTAACAAGTAAAGCTCGCTTGGAGTCAGAGGGCAGAACTAGTCACTGGTTAACCATAAAGGTTTGGAGGACTGTAGATAGACAGGAAGTAATAAGGTAGGGTGGAAAAGATATGGTCCCTTTAGGAGGGGGAAAAAGAAGATGTAGGAAGTCACTGACAGCTGCTCCTAGTTCTCTGATTTTCCAAGTTCTTATTCAAATATTTGACTCGTGATTTTTTATTGATTAAGATTAATTCGATTTATGCTTCATGTATGAGAACAAGTAAGCTGCCCATGAAGTTTATGAGAATGTGCTATTGGGGGTATGGATGACTCTGAGCATGTTATTGAAAATAAATAAATCAAAGCAAGAGTATTTCCTGTTCAATAAATGAATGAGAACATACATGTGTGAGATTATCCTCTTTCTCTTTCTCTCTCTCTCTCCCTCTGTGTGTGTGTGTGTGTGTGTGTGTGTGTGTGTGTGTGTGTGTGTGTGTAATATTAGTATGTGTGATGGTATGAGTGGATAAGAGTGAGTGAAGAGAAGGAGAGACCATGTGTATAAGTACATGAGTGTATATGAGTGAGAGTGTGTATGAGTAAGAGTGTGTATGCACATGAATAAAGTGAGGGTGTATGTGTATGAATGAATAGGAGTATGTTTTCATGTGAATAGCCTGTATAAAGATATGTTTGATGCTGGAAAAAAAATCACAACACATGCCATGTTACCTGGGCCATGAATTACTTTTTTCATCCTTACAACAGATTATAGGCCTTCATCTGAGGCAGGGAGAAGATTCTATAATGAATAGGTTCTAAGGGTTCCTGAAAGAGTAGAATAGAGCTAATCAAGCATGTGATCCTACAGACAAAAAGCAACATGTAGGTTCAGATGCCAACAGTCAGGTATAAGAAGCAAGAATTTGACAATGAAATCAGTTTACAAAATCATTTCTTTTTTATAGATAAACAACTGCTTGGAGTTTTTGCTCATAGACCATGGGATTTTAAGATGTCATATCACTAAATGGATCAAAACTGAACTTAAAAATTTAATGTGTAAGGTCCTAGAACTCTAAATTTCTCTGAAAGTTATTCACCCTAAGGGTATTCTCTTTATTCTTGTCCTAGAGTTTTATAATCCCCTCTAGGGGAAGAAACTGCTCATTCATTCCACACATCTTCTGCAACCCTTTCCTCTGGGTGGACTCCTGTCTCCATCTTGGCATTTGTAAATTTCCTTACATTTTAACTCATTTATTCTCTGACTCCTTAGCCACAATATAAGTTCCAAGAGTGGAGAGAATTTTTGCCCATAATTTTTCACTTCTACACTCCAGGGCCTTAACTATTACCTACCATAGGAGAAGACATGGAAATATTTTTTTCTTGATGAATGAGCACTTTGATGAAAGCCTACTACACACTCTGGGCAACCTGTTGAACACAAGAGAAAAAAGCAAATGAGCTCTTGACTCTTCCTTCATTTCCCCAGTTATTTCAGGGAATTTTTTGTTAGTGTTTTTAGCATTTACAAGCTAGTTCTGGAGATGGTCACTGTGTCCTGTGTTTATATTCCTGACTATTGGAAGCTTAGGCAAGAGTATCACAGGTCTAAGGCCAACCTCAACTACACAGGGAGATTGTCATAAAGAAAATAAGAGATGAAAAGAGATTGGGAGAGGGTGGTAAGAAGGGCTAATAGTCCCTGTCCTTGGTATCTTCCTAAAGCCTTAAGAATGACATCATCATCAGAGGGACTAGTACTTTCCTGCCACCCTCACCCTTCCCTGCTTCAACTTCTGTCTTTTTCTATGGTGTCATCCTTCCCTCTGTCCCACCCTCAGGACTGTGCAAGATCCCCCACTGCCCCTGAGCATCTATACTATAAAGCAGGGATTAGTCCAGGCTTCATTGTCTTAAAACAATATAGTAAGACAGCCAAGGCTCCAAGGAGATGACACCAGCCATTTGTTGACTTGAACTTCACAAGCAGAAGATACAAAGGAAGACCAATTTTAATAGGCTATATATTTTTAAGACAAACTAACCAAGTCTCTTAGCTCAATACCCAATAAGAAAATTCAGGAACACCAAGAAATAAATAGAAATAGAGACCCAAATATAAATAAGAACTGCATCCTATGCTTGTGAGAGGCCTTGTCCCTCTACTAGCATTTTTCATCTAACAAATTGCAGTTTTACCTCTCTCCCAGGTGAGATTTAAGTCTCTGGTAGTTCAAAAATTGTTGGTGAAGCTGGATGATGGCACACACCTTTAATCCCAGCACTCAGGAGGCAGAGACAGGTAGATCGCTGTGAGTTCCAGGCCAGCCTGGTCTACAGAGCAAGTTCCAGGACAGCTAGGGCTGTTGCACAGAAAAACCCCATCTTGAAAAAACAAAACAAAACAAAAATATTGGTGAGGACGAGAAGAGAGGGACACCAACACTCTGAACCCTTAGAAACTCAGGGGAGGAGAGCAATGCACATGACACAATAAAGGTCAGAGACTAGCATGATTGGTGTGGGCAGCTCCACTGAAGAAAATCCAAGCAAATTTGGCCTTGATCAATAGGCACATGACAAGCTCCCTAGTTCTCTTCCTTTGCAGACAGGGCTCTGAAAGGGCTCTGTAGAATTAAGCACAAAACATGCAGGGAAGAGCAGGGCAGTATGGGAGGACAAGATGCTGCTGGCCTGAGCACTACAGGGATGTTGCCAAAACCTGCAGGAAGGGGCCCCAGTGACAGGAACCAAAGGGAGAAATGTTTTGAAGAAGAGTAGACAAAGATGAAGGTGGAAATCTGGAACTGGAAGAAGATGGCAGCAGACACAGAAGGGTGGTAAATCCTGGGGTGGAATAACACAGTGAAGAACTGGAAGGTTCCACGTGTGGAGATGGGCACAAGAAGAGTTTTGGCAGACACAGGTTGCTTCTGTCTACAACATTCCACTCCCTCACCCTTTCCTTCTGGTAGCTAGATAATATGCACCACAGACATGTACAGAAATCTTAAAGTTCTACTTCAAGGTCATAAAAGTCAAATCCATAAATCCAGTCATGTGAGTGAGAGAACCCAACCAGCTGTAGGAAATGTCATTTACCTGGGTCATGATCTTCACACAAATGTGGGCACACATAGTTCTCTTCCACTGGGAGTCTGTAATGTAAGAGGATGACAAAAGGCTGATGACATCCAGCCTCAAGGTTATAATACAATAGATGAGATGGGGGATGTGTGACTGGGGAGGCTGTAGCCAACCAATGTTGATCACTCATCCTAAAACCCACTGTTAGCATAAGATACTAGGTGTCCAGTGGCTACTACATCTGATGTTCAAGAAGAGATATACTTCTGGTGTATGACAATTTTTAAATATTTAACATTGAAAAAACACAAAAGAAACATTTGGACAGGCTGTCTTCATCTTAAAATCAATTTAAAGCCCCTGACAGTCCAATATTATCTCTGCATAGGCCATAGAGAAGCAGCTTCTTGTATTGTGAATTGGGGCAATGCTGTCTATAGAACCTAGTTCTTCCCACATTCATGTCTCCTGCTTCTTCCATTATTTCAGGCAGTTTCTCTAAGTTCCTCAGCCTTCCTCCTGACTTTGAAATCTGTTTTGGTTTCATATTCTGCCCTCTGGGCTGTCAGTGACATCACTGCACCATCATAGTAAATGTTTTTAAGCTTTGTACATTCTTTCTGTTCAAACAGAAAAAGTTACTCAACCCTTCAGGACAGTATTGGGCTGAGTGTTGCTTCTTCTCCACACATGTCCACTATATAATCCTCAGAGCCTGTGGATGCTTTTTGGCTTGAAAGAAGGATCTTTGCAAATGTAGTTGTATGAAGGACACTGAGGTGAGGAGAGCATTCTGAGCTGTCCCAGTGGGCCCTGTATCTAAAGACAAGTGTCTGTATAAGATGGAAAGAGAGGACAGTAACACAAACAGAAGTGCACGAGGCAATGTGACATTACCAGTGTAGGTACTGGATGAGAGCCAGTTGCGTTGTTTTAAGCTATCCAGTATGATTTATTATGTTATGGTAGTCAAAAGACTCCTTTCTGATGTAGGAAGAAATAGTAATTATAAGAATGATGTCCCTGATTGGGCATGGGTATTCTCCAATCTTCACATCATTCTTTAGAATAGGCATTATTGTCTCTCTCGCCCATCACACCAATTACAAACTATAACATTAAAAGTTCACATAGGTCCTGAGCCCTAGCTAGGTTTTAAACCCCACACTCTCCTATAATTTCAAGAAGTTGCTCTTATAGTATTTCCATTATTACAACAAATAAATGCAGATATTTGTCCTACACAATGACAGATTTCTATCAATCATTTATTTTTTAATCTGAATTGCAACAATCAACATTAACAACAACTGCAACAAAAAGCCATGACTAGTTCACTGGGTTCAGGCGGAGCTGTGCAAACACACATTACTTTGTCATGAAGGCACTGCTAGGCAGTATCCTATGGTGAGATATCACGAGGAAATCCCTGACTGGTCAGTTGCATGCTGGTAACTTCATCCTTTAGATCTCTGGAAACTAACATCACAAAGTCTGGGAAAGGGAACATTAGGGCTCCATGGTGTTTGTACAAAAAGGTCAAATTGTGGGCAGCCCAAAGTGGAATAGGTTAAAAAAGGGAGAAGAGAGGCTCCTGGAATCACACAAGTATGAGTAACAGGAAATACTTTGGCAAGTACATTCTGATCTAGAGAAATAAAATTGAAGCATGAATTTCAAATATTAAGCATGAGTGCTTAGATAATTGAAGTTAATCTCTCTGAACCTCAATTTGCAACTGTAAAATGTGAGGGTATAATGAATGTACATATTATATGGAATAGTGTCTGGGATATAGCTGGCCCTGATTTTAATAATAGACAATTATTAAACTACTTTTTGTTGTCATTGCTATGACTTGACTATGGCATATCCATTGCTTGATTATACAAAATTTTGACTCAAATATTCTCCCAGAAGATATCATAAAAACGATCCTATCCTTCAGCTTAATTTATCTTTTTATAGTTATATAATGAATTGCAATTCCACACTAAAAATAAGCACCCTTTCAAATTATCTTTTAAAATAACTTGTTGCAAGCAAACATAAATTCACCCTGTGTATAATATTCTTTCAATTGACTTTGAGATATGAAAGCACACTTGTTAAAGGAAGAAAATCTATAAAGGCTGTGCTCATTCATCCACCAGATATTTATGAAGAAACATCGCTGGAATCAATGCAAAGTGCAGTAATTGCCCTAAGAGCTATGGATAAAGTGACATGGAATTATAAATAGAAATACAGAAAAGCTAGATAATTAAAAAAATTAAGCATAAATTCAGAGAGGGAAAATTCCTTTTTAATAACGTGCAGAGTTGAGGTAGGATGATGGAGGCAGGAGTTGGGACCCAAGACAAGGTCTGCAAAGGATGTACAGCCTATGGTGTGAACCTTAAAGGGTGAGGTGTGATTTTTTTTAATGAATAGCCAATGGCTTCTAGTCAAAGAAGAAGACAGGAAATTCCCGAGTGTCTGTGGAAAGCAGCAGATGATTCTACTGTAATGGTGCAAAATGCATATAAAAGTATCTGATTTAACACTGCTAAAGTGGGTGGCTAGAGGCCTCCAGTGAACTGGAACACTGGGAATCCCATTTATCAGATAACAGGTGTCTTCATGTCTTTGAGGAGTTGCACTGAGGCTGGAAAAGGGCACTCTGTAATTTTAGTCTATGGTGGTGAGAATAGGGGTTGAGAGACCAGCTCTAAAGCAGTTTCAGTGAAAAGGAAGCAAAAGACAAGAGGTCATTAGAGGAGAGACAATCAGTGAGATGGGTTAAGTGAGAAAAAATTTAAGTATGATTTTACAGTCATAAATCTAAAGGCCTCAAGAGAACTATTTTGGTATCAGCCTTAATAAGGAACAGAACAAAGAGCCAATTTGTTTGGAGAACTGAAATGTTTAATTTAGCAGATTCAAAGAGGGGAAAACAACATCAAGTTTAGAAGAGAGTTTGACCCTGGAGGTTGAGGAGGGAGTGATACACAAAGTGATGAGAAGAAGCCTTGAAAATCTCTGTGATTTATACAAAAGAACAGGAAGAAAAGGAGAAGAATGAGAGATGATCCACCCTCGAGGGTGCCATCCAATTTTATGTGTGTTACAGGAGTAAATAACACATGGAAAAGAAACAAGTAAGAGGAAGAAAAAATTGGCCCAATGTCTCCAAAGTCATTAGAGTTCTCCAGAGGGAAAAAGCACCAATTGAGAAGAATATGGATATACTAATAGATATGAATAGGCAGATAGACATAGATATCACTAGAGACACAGATACACACTTATGAGAAGAAACTCATCAGGAAAATCAGTCTATGTAATTATGGAGGCAAGGAAGTCCATAATATGCCATCTACAAGCTTCAGAAACAGGAACATTGAGCTTGGCTCTGTCCAAGTACAAAGGCCCAAGAATCACAGGAGGTAAATAGGGGACCACTAATGCAAGTCCTTGAGTTCAAAGGTGGGAGTTCTAATGTTCAAGGGACAGAAGAAAAATGTCCCGGCTCTAGAACGGAGAAAGGATTCTGCCTTTACATGCCTTTCTGTTCTATCCAGGCTCTCAGGCAATTGGCAGTACCCATATACATTGGGTGACAGTGAGTCATTTTGTACTCAGTCCATAGAATCAAATGCTAATCCCTTTCAGAAACATTCTTAATAACCAGAAATGATGCTTCATAACCATAAGTATTCTTAACCCAGTTGTAATTAAAATTAATGCCATACTATCATTATTCAGATCTTATTTAGGCAGCTATACTCTTGAGGTAGCATGAATGCAGCTTCTCCATTATTTGAAAGAAACACTTTTTACAGCAGACTTAGACATGCTAACACAGAAGGTGGAAATCTCATTGGATCCCATCAGTAGACCAAGAATTACAGGCAACTAGTGACTTCTGAGAGAGGGAGAATTAGTCTAGCCAAGAGATGAGCCCTCTAATTGGTTATATAATAAAAAGTGATTATCCTTGAGATCTTATACATAAAAGTTATACCAAGTGGACTCACTAGGTTGTATTCATATATTTATGAATATTTGTATGTATATATAAAAATAGCAAAGAAAATTAATCCTACCAATTTGAAAGGAAATAAGATAAAAGGGGATTGAGATGGGTTGGAGTGAGGAAAGTAAGGAGAAAGTAATGTAACCATAATTTAGCTAAAAAGTAATTTTAAAAAAAAAGGTCTTTGAAGGAAAAATATATATATATATATATATATATATATATATATATATTTCATAGACCAATACCTTAGAGAAAGTTGGGTTTTTACCAAAGCTGTTCGAGATGCCCTATTTGAGATGCCCTTTCTACTGGTTCACATCTACTTAATTCCAGTTCACTCAGGATTTCATTTTAAGTGTGATTGCCTCTGAGAAATGACTTCTCAAAGATATTCAAAGCATGGTATTCTTACTTTACATTTTCACCAAATTTGGTCCTTTAATCCCATGGTGGACTCTATGTGATTGTTCTGGGCCCCAGGGCTAATATTGAAGACATAAAGGAAATGATCTGCTTCAATCAGTATAAATCATACTTCTCTCCTCTAATGGAAAAAAAAGTGGAGACCTTTAGGCTTAGTACATAAAATCTGTTGCCATAGAACACACAGTCTCTTTTCCAGGTTCTTAATATTAGAGATATAATAATTTAAAACAGACAGAAGAAACCACGGAGACAATTACATTAGAGTTTGAGCAAAAACAAACAACATAACAAGTTAGCTGGTGACTGTAAAGCTGACAAGAGGAAGAAGACATGTCAGATGAAGACAAGGTCATGATTTCTAAAGTAGAGTTCTAGAAAGCAGGTTGGCTTAGCAACAGAAGTCTGTAATAGTTGCTTATATATGGTGAGATAAAGTGTGTCTTCAGAGAAAGAGAGAGGAAATGCCTGGAGTTATCAGGTCAAGCAGATTTAGGATTTGGGCCAGGTTCTGAAAAAGGGGAGTCAGAAGGGGGGGGGCAAGAATAAGTATCAGAAGGCAGGCTAGCTAAGTAGCAAGGATCTGTAAGCAAAAGTCAAGTTAGGGGCTTCTGGTGCATTTATGCATCTCATACACGCCTAAGAGAATAGTTACTCTTCTCATCTTCTTAATCAGATGTACCATATTTCTTTCTTTTTAAAATGTTTTCTTGAATTACTGTATTGGTTGATTGATGATTGGTGGTGGGGGCATGGTAGTAGGGGTGTGTGTGTGTGTGTGTGTGTGTGTGTGTGTGTTTATTTGCAGGTTGTGATGCATGTTTGGAGGTCAGAGGACAGAAAACTTCTGTGAGTTGATTTCTTCCTTCCACTATGTGGGTCCTGAGGATCCAGCTCAGACAGTCAGGCTTGATAGTACCTCTACCTATAGGCAGTCTCCCTGGCCCTATATCATGTTTTTGGAAGTTTCTGGAACAGGAAAGTTTTCTGAGGATCAGTTTGATCCACTTGGTTGGCATATGTCTTTTGAATAAATCTTTAGGGAAGGGATAATATTTTTGTAATCTTATACAATATTTTGGAAAGTTTAGAATGCCATTTATTCTCCTGGGGCCAGTACAACTCATATACCATTCTTTGAACCAAAACTCATGTAAAAGAATAGATGAAAAGAACTGCAGAAAATAATTAGTTTATAAAACAGCCATGATTTCCTGGGAAACAACAGCTTTCTTCCATGGTTTTCAACAAAACTGCCACCTTCACCTTCCTCCCCTTCCTGTGGTGCTTGAAATCCTAAAGATGGAAAAAAAAACCAAGCTATCCTTCCTCTATCCTTTAACATCATATTTCACTTAAGAGGAAATTGTGATTTTTCCTCTTTCTTTAAAATTAGTGTGTTACTAGGGAAACAGGAGGTGGGATCTAAAGCTGAGTATGAGGGAGATGTCCATACTACAATTCTCTTAACTCTGCTAATGTCTGACAAGCTACCTAACAGGATCCTCAGCTTTATACTATTTGAGATCTCAAACAAATAAATGGTCTTCCAAAATAGAAAAGGGGGAAAAAGCACTACAAAACAAGTATATGTGTTTAAAAATCTCCAGAGCAATCTATTGAATAGTCAAGTGATGGAAGATGTTATTCTGTAAATATGTTTTTCATACTGGTTAATTAATAAAGCCCTGTTGGCCAATATAAAAGGAAGATAGGGGGGACTAAGAAACTAGGAGGAAGGAGGAAGTAGTTGGGAGGAGTCAGCATGTAGAGCAAGAGGAAGCAAGATGTGGGACCCGCTGCTCCCCAATAAGATAACCACATGGAAATACTTAGATAAGTAGAAATGGGTTAATAATTAAGACAGAGCTAGCCCATAAACAATAATGGTAACTGGCCAACAGGATTGTATCAAATACAGAGTCTCAGTGTGTTATTTGGGGCCAGCATGCCAGACCGGCAGTGGGCTGGCGGAAGACATACAAGCTACAGTCAAGAGGAAATCACATGACATCTACAATGAAGTGTAAGTTCCATTTACTTGGGTAATATGTATACATAATATAGAATATTTTTATGTTGTTTGAGGCCATGAATCCAAAAGCACATTTACTCAGGAGTCATGAAGCATTCAATTTTCTCTGAAAGAAAGCTATTCAAGGAGGTGACAACACAATGTATGTACTTTACAGACCCTCTGACCATTTTATTTAATGAAATAGTCATCTATGAAGTTAAAGAGAAGACTTCAAAATTCACCTAGTGTAAATGTCTTCTTTGAGATATATTAGCTTCTGTACTCATCCTTATTTGATGTCCATAGTGACTCGATGGCAGGTTTACCTTGGAGAACATGAGATACTCTGATGGGAGATGTTATTCTGTATATATGTTTCTCATACTGGTTAATAAAGCTCTGTGGCCAATAGGAAACAAGATAGGTGGGGCTAGGAGACCAGGAGGAGGAGAGAGGAAGTAGTTGGAGTCGTTGGAGTAGATGTAGCCCGGGGAAGAAGCAGGACACCAGCCGCGGCTCCCCGATAAGACGACCATGTAGAAATACTTAGATAAGTAGAAATGGGTTAATAATTAAGACAGAGTTAGCCCATAAACAATAATGGTAATTGGCCAACAGGATTGTATCAAATACAGAGTCTCTGAGTGTTATTTGGGGCTGGCGCGGCTATGGGCCCAGACTGGCGGGCTGGCGGAAACATACACGCTACAATACTCATCGTCCATTTTGCAGTTCTATGATTTCAGCCCAAACCTCATAAATAAGTATTTTACCTGTATTAAAAGTTAAAATATGGGAGATGGAGAGATGGCTTAGTGGTTAAGAGTACTGGATGCTCTCTAAGGCCTTGGGTTCAAGTCCTAGCACCCACAGGGCAGACCACAACTATCTGTAACTCCAGGGGATCTGACATCCTCATATAGATAAACACACAGGCAAAACATCAGTGCACATAAAAATAAAGAAATAGTTCAAATCTTAATAAAGATGCATAAAATCAAACTTCCTATATTTTACAAAGAATAATTATGATGTTTTAAAAAGCAAGATGAAACTTTCGAGACAATTACATGTTTTCACATAGCAGCATCCAGCCTATATTCCATCTGTATGCTTAGTATTGTTGTCTTTAGAAAATGCATTAAGGAAGGATAGCAATATGGCTACTGCCGAGATAGGATGCCTGGGCGAAGCCTAAGGGCTGGAGTGAAGCAATCAGATGAACGTCAGCAATGACTTTTCCCTGAAAAAAATTCAGTGGGGTTTTATTATTCATTTAGATTTAAAATTATTAAAAATGGAACTACATGCATAGCATTCATCTAATTTATGAAAATGACAGTCCAGAATCCTATTTCAGACCCAATTTTCAATACATGGAAGTTGTCTGTGAGCATCTGAGTCATATTAAGATATTCTTGTTAAAATTACCATAGTCCGTGGAGAAAATTAACCTTCTGAAATATACCATAGGAACTACCATTACGGGCCTTTTAAAAGTTAGCATCCAATTTTCTAAAGTATGTACCTAAGTTTTCCAAATAATGCACATTTAAATAAAAAGCTTCATATATATATATATATATATATATATATATATATATATATATTGTGTGTGTGTGTGTGTGTGTGTGTGTGTGTGTGTGTGTGTGTACTTAAACTATATACATTTTAATATAATAGTAATGTGATCATTTTGTATTACCTATCTGACATGGAATCAATTTCTTTACATCTGCACGTTTCTTGCTGGTTATTTAAGATGAAAAAGCTCACTGGTGTTTTATTACCATGTCTCTAAGATAAGAGAAGCAGAGACAACTGCCTTCCTTTGCAATCAATAGCCTCCACATTATTTTCAAATTTTATTCATGTAATTACATTTAGGAAAAAAGCTATGAAGGTAGGTGGTGAGTACTACAAAAAGAAAAAGTGAAAAGGTGAAGATAAAGTCAAAGACAAAAGGACCACTTCAAGGCTTTAATATGTGGTCAAGCATAATTTTTGAACAATGAAGCCTTATTTAATAACGATGATAAAATTATCATTCAACCTCATGCATTGTTCTGGTGATAAAGATATGACTCAGTGTCTTCCCTTTCCTATCACCACACCAAAGGATCTAGACTGTAGCCTTTCAACCATCTCAGACCTGACAAGGGGTTAGCAATCATAATCAATGACTTAGTCAGTAATTGTCCCTTCTGCATTTTAATGCCCCTGTCTGCTGACCTCTACTTTTTAGAAATTCTATTATCAACCAACAAGCTATCTAGGTTTTAAAACTTTTTAGACTACTTAGAGGCACTTACACATTTGCAGAAAATTCCATTTGCAGAGACCAATCTATTCTATTTGTTGGGTGAATATTCATTTCAAGAACAAATGTTAATGAGACCAGGTGAAATTTGGCCATTTAAACAACTGAACTACCTTCTCAATGTTGGGACTCTGTGTACAAAAGGGGATTCTTAAATGGGTCACTCGAAGTAAATCCCATGTTGCTTTGGTTCACTGGTTATAGAACTCCCCAGACCATGGAGATGTGTGCCCATGTCAGACAGCAAGATGCCCCTGGGTCTTCCTCAAGAAAATTGCACTCCCCTCTTGAGTTGTCTATCACCTGCTCTGTGGACAGGTGTGCCAGCTGTACTAAACAGTCACCTGTCTTCCTCTGGTGTTTGTTTAGGAAAAGATAAAGATAGAGAAAAGAATTACTTTCTAAAGTCATTCACCTCAGAGAATAGGTATGGTGAGAAGAACAAGAAAGGGTGAGCAGGAGTCAACAGGACCAGTTTCTGACCTGATTCATGCAGATAACCAGCTGTACCATGAAAATTAAACCTGCTTTGTCTTCAATCCCTAAAATATCCCATGTTAAAATGACCAAAGAAACCAAGGCTAAACCCAAGGGGGAAAATAAGGTCTTGATCAATGTATGCGAAACTACTTTCTCACTAACACCTCAAAACAATATCATCATTCTAGGCAAAGGGGCATAGGAAATTATACTCGTGTTCCTTGCCATTTGTGCCTTAGGCCTTCCCATTCAAGTAGTAAATATTAAAATAAGAAGTGGCAAATAAAAAATTAACCAACGTAAGCTTACTTAATGCTGTTTGGTCCACAGTTGCTGGGCTAGGGACCTGATTTCAAGAGAGACTGGTGTATGTTTTACTTGAAGGAACCAGGCAATGGATTAGCAACACTAAATAATGAGAGAACCCAAGGAATTCTAAGAGGAGAAGGTGCTACAGAGAAAGATGGATTTGGCCCAGGGTTCCTAATTTGCTTCAATTTCAAATATTGTTTTAGCCCTCAGGACAAAGAAAGTGATACATTGCAACTGTCAAAAAAAAAAAAGGACCCCTTTTCCTATATTTCTTCTTTTCTTCTTCCCCAGCAGAGGTGGGGACACACATTGTTATTCAGACTGAGCTGACAAGGAAAGAAATACAAAATGGAAAATAAGTAAACCCGGTTAATTAGGTGATTGCACAGTGCAGATGTGAGTGCAGATAGGGAAGAGTGGTCACCATGGAGATACTACCACCCTGAGTTTCAGCAAAATGTTACAATATCATAAACATATACAATATGTGGAAAGAAAAATAAAGCCAGTGCACACAGGGCTATGTGAACCAATATGACTTTAGGAAGATGTCCAAGCAACCACTATAGCCTTTACACCCTGACATTATCACCAAGGAGACAGTAGAGCATAGAGGAACCATTCCAAACAGACTTGAACCAATTAGTTTGTTACTTAATTTTTAGGGTTCAGCATATCTCTATTAAGTGTGAACTTAAGGCTCACCCTGTAGGTTATGAAGATTTTGTGAAATAACACATGGTGTGATGGTTGACTTTCATTGTCAGCTTGGCTGAATTAGAATCACCCAGGAAATACATTTCTAGAAAGGAGATCAACCCTGAACATGGGTGGAGACCTTGCATTGGCTGGGGTAAAGAACTGAATAAAACAACAGAGTAGACAGGCTGATTAAGCCAGTACAGTGTCTGCTGTGCAGCATGAAGACCTGAGTTAAGATGCCTGGGATCCCCACAAAAAGCTGAGCATGGCAAAACATACGTGTAATCTCAGTGTTGGGCAGCTAGAGGCAAATGGATTTCTAAGGTTTGGTGGTCAATTAGTCTTAGTGAATTAGTGAGCTCTAGGTTCAGTGAGGGACCCTACCTCAACAAATAAGATAGACAAATAAAGACTTCCACTATTCACCTCTCATCTCCACATACATGTGTATCCACATGTGGGCATCCCTTCACATGTGCCTATACACTATTAGCTAAAAATGAGGAGGAAACAATCTGAATTCTTTCTGCTTCCTGATTTCAGTCACAATGTGACCAACTGCTTCATGCTTTTGCTACCATGCCTTCCCTTCTATGATAGACTGTATCCCCTCAACCTATGAGACAAAATAAATTCTACCACCTTAAGTTGCTTGTCAGGTATTTGATCACAACAATACACATGGGAAAACCTTAGCTTTGTAAGAGCTTCATTACAGTGGAACTCTTCAATCATGGTTTTAAGTACACATAGTCAAATGAGGTCTGAAAATATTAAATGGAAATTTGTAAAATAAATAATACATTTTCAATTTAGGATTTTTATGACCAACATGATAAAAAAATCTCACATCATCCCACTTTACCAGTCTAGGAAATAATCCATCCCTTTATCCACCAGGTCCACACTGTATTGGTTCCCCCTCTTTAGTCACTTATTCTCAAGCATGGTAATCAGATCAATTATGGTTATTGAAATGCTTGTGGTCACTTAACCCTTTGTTACTGAATAGTGATCAAACACAATAGCAGAGATGCAAAGCTCATATTAGGGCATAAACCCTGGAAGGACAGAGGAACTCTCTTTGTACAATGTGGCAATGCTCTTAAGACAAATAGAAAAATCACAGCACTGTAGTTTATTAATAATACAGTTTATAGTATCCACTAAGGAGCTGAGAAGGAAGGCATCCTCCATAGATAAGGAAAACTACTGTACTCGCAGTTCTTATTAGCATCATCATCAAGTCAAACTACAGGATGGGTGATTGATTTAGGCAAATACATTTCTGGATCTTCAGTCATGGACACACAAGTAGAAGATAAATATTACTGTATGTTGCTTTGCAATAAGTAATAGTTTTAGTTGCACACTGTTTTGAGCTTACATACAATAATTTAGTATTTTATGGTTAACAGAAGGCTGTATTTTATTTTACTCTCGTTTTGTGAGACACTCTCACAATGTAGCACAGGATAGCCTCAAATTCAGGATTCACATGCCTCAACCTTCCTAATGTTGTGATTATGCATATGCATTACCACTCCCAGCTATTGAGTGTGTCAGTACATCCCACAACATATTTTTCAATTTGTGTATAAAGTATAAAGTATGCACATGTATGTATGTGCATCTTATCTTTTCTGATGGTGGCAGAAGCCAGAAGAGAACATCAGATCCCATGGAACAAGAATTGTAGACAGTTATAAGCCACCATGTATGTGCTGAGAACTGAATCTGGATCCTCATCAAGATCTCAAGTGCTCTCAAATGCTGAGCCACCTCTCCAGTCTTAGCTTGGTGTTTTCCATGACCATGTGTGCTAATGAGAGCATGATGCTTATCTGTGCTAACACTCTTATGAAATGTTTTGGTGCCTGTGTAGAATCAGTTCCCCCTAACATCTCTATGAGCTCCAAGGGTCCCTGTGAAGAAAGGAAATCTCAATGCAACCTACTCAAACCTTTAGCCACATAGATCACAGGTCACTCCAACAATTTACATCAAATCCAGAAAAGAGAAAGAGGGAGGGTTCTCTCCTGCAGTTCATTCTAGTGAACGTGGGTTCTTTTCAGAGATAGAGGTAAGGCATCAGCTCACTGATCAAAAAGCCAGGAAGCACCAAGAACATAGCTGATTAAATAAAGACCACAAAACCTAATCATTTCATAAGGAGAAGGCTGGTGAGAGGTTAAGGAACTTTTTTTTTGCAAATTATAACTACATTTATATTATTATTAATTATGTCAGGGGTCAGAATTCCTTCAAGTCAAATGAGCAGCTAATGGGCTACTTTGAGATTTATCCTTATATCATCATTAAGTTTGAGAGTGGGTGCAGAAAATTCCTTAAATGTTCTGGAAAGCCAAGATAGCTTTGGTTATTATTGTTATTGCTGTTTTATTTGCAAATGATAAATTATTCCTAACAAATTGTTGATGACCCCTAATGATGGCTGGGATTTTCCTTCCCATCAAGTAGCTTAAATGTAGAAAAGTTCATATTTCAGGAAAGTTTTTTTTTCTTTTTCTAATCATTTCTTCTGCCCTAACTTGACCTTCCTTCTCTACTGAAGTTGAGAGAGACAAGACTCACAAATGAGCTGAGAAGGTTAGAATGGAGCAGTGGTGGGAACAGCCCTTTCCTACTCTTTTCCAGGCCTCCGAGAGGAGCTTCAGAAAATGAATCAACACCACACCTTCTGTTCCGTTGTCCTTTTACAAGCAGCTGCTCAAATTAGCTTTAAGTTCCCTGAGGGTAGGGATAAGGTTTATTTTCAAACTGTGTTCAGAATCTAGCACCTTGCTTAATCAATGTTAAATAGCAACAGTGCATTTTAATTGGCCTACTTTCAGAGCATCAGATTAAATTATTCTGCTAATTAATTGGTTGATCTCATATTTCACTTATATTGTCAGGTTATTATTTTTTCCCTTTAGGGCTCAAGATACGACTGACAGTTCAAATACTTCTTCATTAATTACCTAATTTTATATTTTTGCATAAGTTTATTGTAATTATTTTGATATCGTATTTATTGAGCACAAGCTCACACTAGGAAAAAAATCAAGAACACAGAATCCATTGGAAACTCTTCTCACTAATGGGCTCATTGCATACAATCCAGTGGAAGGTGTTCTTGGCTTGTTCGAACAGAGCCTTTAATTAGGTTTAACCAGTCAGACATTAAACTAGTTTCATGTAAGTGGTCAATGAACATTTTATAACATTGGATCAAGTTACTTTCTCACCAGCCAAATGTTTTCTGTTAATTGACTCATCCTGTGTTTCCTAGTTGGTTGTGATATATAAGTAAACCTATCACTATGTTTTAAGAGGAAATTAGATAAACAGGAAATTAAAAAATTTTATTTTGGGTTTTTCGAGACAGAGTTTCTCTGTATTGCTTTCAGGCTTTCTCTACATTGCTTTGGACCCTGTCCTGGAACTATCTCTGTAGGCCAGGTTGACCTCAAACTCACAGAGATCTGCCTGCCTCTGCCTCCCAAGTGCTGGGATTAAAAGTGTGTGCCACCAATGTCTGGCTAAACAGGTAATAGTTTTAAGAGAAAAGAAAGCAAGAGGGAATAGTATTTGAAAACCAGCATGGGTCAAACAGTTAAACAAGTTGTGTTTTTTGCCTAGAAACAGAAGTGGTGAGATGTAACAGCTACATGTAACACTGAAGAGCTTACAATAGTAGAGAAGGGTTAATATCACGAGACAGAACCAAATCTAGTGAGTAGGTAGGGAGGGAAAGGAAAACCTGCACAACATCAAAAGACTCTAAACAAATGCTTAAAATACAATGTACAGTAGAGACCTTTATAGCACAGATAATTTCATTCAAGGAGGTATAGAATGCTGATTATTTTTGTCCACACTATGAGTTGAACCCAGGACTTTGCACACTACATAAGTGCTCTACCATTAAATCCCTGGCCTATTAGGTTTTAAAGATTCAATTAATGATTACAAATGTCCATTCTGTAAGATACTTTTATAAGAAAAAGTGAACAAATTGGACAAAGGATAGTTACCAAGGAGCTTAGTTCTTGGTGCGCTTGTAGTATTTGGAGTTATTACTAGTCCCTGTGATGGCAAGGAGGTGAGACCAGAGAGGTGGGAGTTAGCTAAAGCTTGTCAGAGATTTATAGGGGAAGGTGGAGAGTTATGATTTTAATCCAAGTACAGAGTAGCCTTTGGAGGGTGTTAAGTGGGGAAGACATCATCTAATTTACATTTTTAAAAGATCACTCTGTCAGCAGTGTGGAGAATGGATTAGAAACAGGGAAAAGAATAGAAGTGGGAAGAATAGCTAAGAGACCATTATAGAGTGAGATAGGTGAGAGATGTGGGTGGGTAGACTTGAAGAATGTTCTGGAAGTAAAGCTGTTGCCAGATCACAAGGAAGGGCTGAAGGATCAATGGCAGGTGGTGACTATCTCAAGGAATGTTTAAAATAGAAACTGGCACTTTAAATGAATGGTTGAATATAATGGCTTCTAAAGGCCCTATCTGACAGTAGCATGATTTATAGTAAAACTCTGGAGCCTCCGTCTAGTTTCTGCTAATACCAAAAGCACTATGTAAGCATTAAATTGACAACAGGGCAAAGAGAAGCAGGCATCTATAAAGGCAGAGATTGTTGCTTTCTTCTCTAGTGAACCTTAGTGCCTATCACAACCCTCAAAAAATACCAGAGTCCAACAAAGTCTTGATGAATGAAGTGGGAAAGAAAAACTATGACGTAATCTTTAAAAAATGTAGTTGATGTGCAAATAAAACCACTTCCATTGTAGTTCTCTTACTGTGGTGTAAGAATTATACTAGGATGCAACACAAAGAATAAATAGTCACTTGTATAGAAGTTGTGGCCTAGGAGTTGAAAGAGGTTAGAATACTCCAATCTTTCAAACTCAAAGGGAAAACAATACAAATAAAAGTGTACCATTATTACACAAAGTCATTTGAATCATGTTTAGTCTTTGAGGATACATAAGATACAACACCTGGGCCAGTTTGTCCAGAATGTTCTGTGAACGCTCAGAAAATGTCAGCAAATGCATAACATCTATGCTCCCCACGGATAAGGGAAATAGGCTGGGTATGGCTGTTTGGCCTAGCCAAAGGAGATATTGCCAGCCTGAGTAGTCCTCTAGTCCTGTGTTGCTCATAGGGAGTGGTTTATCGTGCCAACATCTCTACTTATTTGCCTATAAATCATTATGGAAAAATTGTGTCTATATTTGAAGAGCTTTCTTAATGTATATAATTGTTTTGTTGGTCCCAAAGACCCAACAGACGCCTTTCCAGAGGTTTTCTACATTAGTGTCCTCTGTTCCCTTTTTCCTCCTGTCACTCTGGATCATTGCCTTTGTTTTGCCTTGCCCTCAGAGTTTATTCACCACTCTTGTACTATGAGGCAGGGGGGAAAACAATGACAACCAAACAGTAAACTTCACTCTCAGCAAACAGAAATTGTTGCCAAGGTAACTGAGCAAGAGTGTCTCTGCATCCAGCTATCACAGTGTGAAGTGAGTTTCAGATGAGGAGATGGCTTAAGGGACAAGGAGACCCTTCAGGAAAAGGCTGACCTAATAAAAGAACCCACGAATTGCCATTCTGAGTGATGTCTTTTTCTCAATAAAGAGAAGAGCTTGCAAAAAGCCTTGAAAGACAGGCAGGCTGCAAAACTAGATGAGATTTCACAGGGGTCTGGGCAATTAATCCAACTACAGGTAGATCTGAACCATTGTGCTTCTGGGTACAAGCAGAGGGGAGACTTGGGGGTTAGGAGCGACAAGAAAGGGGACAGGGCATAAAGCACACTTCTGATATACTGTGTACACTATAAATAGGAGGGACTGCCTTTATTTGTACAATGCTTTTTTGTTGAGACCCAGCGTGCACAGCACAGACATTATCTCCCTGGGCTTCCAAACACCCCAATGAGTGGAGAATCAAAGATGGGATTATTTTACAGATGGGAAAACTGGCACTCACAGGCAACATATGTGCCAAGGCCCCTTCAGAAGGAAGCAGTACAGCCAGAAACAGGATTCAGGTAAAAATAACGACAATGAGTGTTTATCTTTTTTAGAAAAAAAATGCTTCTTAACATATTCTCCACTGGATCTAGATAGAGTGTACAAAGCAACCTCGAAGAGTCTAATTATTCTGTTTGCCCCAAGAGCAGTGGGCAGGTACACTTGGCACACAGTTGTTAAAGCCCTAACATCCTGTGACTGAGGGGACACAGGGCAAGCCTGAAGACTGACTACATTTATCAAATGGAAACACACTGACAGCGCTCTTGAATTTGCTTTCATTGTTTAATGAAAGAGCTTGTAGGAGATTCATTCTGGTACCTCCCAACCATGTGGATTCTCCATCTGGGAATCTTAATCAATCAAACAAATGTTTATTGACTGCCTACCATGTTGAGATCTAGTGCTGCAAATGAATAACAAATGTTGCCTGTGGTACTCACTTGATAAGATTGTGTATCCATTACAGTGCTTCAGCAGAAGATGTATAGAACACATGCAGTACACAATGAGTGAAAGTGCAGACAATGAAGGTTAAGTCACCACACATGCCGATAGGGGAGAGGGTGTTCTGATTCTGAGGCTATGGTGGCATGAAGTTGAAGCCTTGGGTCAGGCTTGCCTTTGGTCTGTTTGACAGAGGTTAGATACGGGAATAGGATGAGATGATGCCAGCCCCAGATGAAACAGCCTGAAACACTTCAAACTTCACAGTATTCCTGCCTTTACACCTCAGTGATAGGACTTGCCTTTTCCTGGTGCTATGATAAGAAACCCTAATAAAGGGAACAGATTAATTTCAGCTCATAGATCAAAGTTATAGTAGTCCATGATGATGGGGAAAGTCAAGGCAATTGAAGAACCTGGTCACATCACACCTCCACTCTGGAACCAGGAAGTGATGATGATTGTTTATAGCTTACTTTCTCCTTTTTATTCAGTCTAGGACCCACACCTCAGAGGATGATACTGTGCGGTTCCAGATATCAAGTTAACAACTGAGAGTAACTAGCCCAGGACATTCAGTTGTATATGGTTCTTGCTTTTTTACATTGTGTTCTTAGTGAAGTCCACATGGTATCCATCCCTGTGCCTGGTCTTATGCTTGCACATGGTGAGTGATCATTAATATAGTATGAAGGAATAGACCACATACTAAAGAAATGTCCTGGACAACAGCAGCTGCATAATAGAAGCTCTAATCCTGTCTCAAATACAATGAGGATTCAGAGCTGATGATAAATAAACAAGCCCTTAAGTCTTCACATAACAAAAAAGCCAAGAATGTTGGTGGCATTGGAGTAGGGGGGGGATGCTGAGTGTTTGCTGTGCCACATACTCCCCTGGTGGCCTCAGGACAAGGCTCTAAGTCACTCTTTCTTCATTCATAAAATATGAATAAATTAATTATATTTATCTCAGTGGCTTTAGTAAGGATCGAATTAAATAATGCATGCAGAAACACTTTGCAAAGTATAAAGCAATGTACAAATCTCAGCTATTATTGCCATCAATAGTATAATTTAGCATATTATTAATTTATGTCTTCCATTACACATTTTCTTATCAAAGTGCTATTGAAAACTGTAGGCCAATTAGGGCTGGAATAGCCTCTTAAGATGAATAAGCTAAGGTAGAAGCAAAATGATTTCTCCCAAGGTCCAGCAGCTGGGAGTGGAGCCATACACTGTACGTTTATTCTGTGCTCCTTCTACTGATGGCTTCTAAAGGTCCCTAGGACATGAGTCTGCCATAGAAACCATACACTTGCCTTCCCCCTTGGCTAGCCCTACTTCCCCAGAACCACAGCCCCAAGCCTTCTTCAAAACCCAGATCTTGGGCTGAGGGATAGCTCAGTGTCAGAGTGGCCTTCATCCAATCATTTTCATCACACACAATAAAAGGTCTTTCTGCTTTGAACTGAGCCTGGGGTCGTCTTCAGCATGAGCCCCACGAGATGCTCTTGTAATGCCCCTTTCCTGTGCAATGTTCACAAGCAGGTTCTTCTCAGAGGTAAACACATTGTGTGCTATGCTAGACAGATTTCTGTCCTTATCATGAAATGCTTGAGGGAATTAATTTACCATGAGAAGATTTATGCTGGCCCCTGGTTTTAGTTTCCTGCTCATGTCTGGCCAGTGAGAGGGTGCCTGTTTGCAATGGCAGAGAGTATACTGTAAAGCAAACATCTAACCTCATGGCTAAAACAACAAAAAGGGAAAGAGGATAGATATGTTCAGGGTTGCAATTTCCCTTCAAGGGCAATCCTCACTGACACAAGGACTGATGTCCTGCAGGGCCTCTTCCCTTGAAGGTTCAACCACTTCCCAGGAGCATCACTTTGGAGATAAAGCCTTCTGCACTGGGCTTCTAGGGGACATCCAACATCCAAAATGTAGCAATGCCTGTTGTAGATTAGATTCCAAGGGGTCTCTGTGGCGGTATGTGTTTTATACAGTTGATGATGAAAAATAATATGTATAGAATAGTACTGTAGCTTGCTGAGTCCTACTACCTCTATGCAGTTCTCTCACACCCTTCAGTGTGGTCTGTTTATTCAGTCTGAACTAGATGTCCACTGATTATTTTTATTGCTTCCCTTTTGTACTGTGCTTGTTTATGAAGGTTTCTCTATGTCATTTACACCCAATATTCCCACACACTTATCTGTATGTATGTCAGGGCTCCCTCACCAAAACATAAGCTGGGGAATTGTGATAATTAGCTCCTGTCTGTTTCTCATAGGCAGCTGCCTGCTGTTACTTTCTGGAAATGGCAATAGAGATTGGCTGAAAGCATTCAACTGGTCTAACTACTAATGTCACTCTGACACACAGAGATGCAGAAAAAAGACACACAGAGAGATACAGGGGGAGAAACATGGAGAGGACCACAGCACTGCATCTTTCAGAGGAACATTAGTGAACCCACATCAACTTCCTATGATCAAGACATCACATACCTTCCACGACAGCAAGATAATTAAAGAAATGTAGAAGTGCATAAATCAGATACCTAAGGTAGCCAGGTCACTCCTATGTCACAAGTTTCACAGTTCTACTGCCTAGTCATGAAGCATTCTCATTATTTCCTCCTAAATGCCTTCAGAATTTGCTCTTATGCTTTTAGCATGTAACACATGTTGTCTCTACTGTGCATTAATTAAAGATCTGTTAAGCATCCATGCCCTCTCTCTGGCAATAAAGCAGGGGACTCACCACATCTCTCTTCTTCAGCAGCTTGCTGTCTAATGAAGGAAGCAGAATAAGAAGAAATTGCAAAAGACAAAAATGATGTGGTCAAGAAAGGCTGGAGATTCACTGAGGGGGTAAAAAAAAGTTTCTATACCTGGATAGCCTTCTCCACCCATGCAACAATTCAAATCAGACCAAATCTAACTGAATTAGAAAAAATCCATGTTTAATGGATACAATGGTCCAGGATGGCTGTCCAGCCCACCAGAGAGAAGATGGGAAAGTGAGACTGGAAAAAATAGTTGTCTGTTCTCCGGGAGACAGTTTAAATACCCAGAGGGAGTGGTCTTGAGTATCTCTAGAGGAGGGGTCATCATTTGTCGGGCTTTCTCAAATGTAGCAGGGTTTGGAGGGAGGTAGGGAAGGGTGCTTGGGCCTCCACCATAACAGGGAGAAGCTAATCCAGGAAGGCAGATTACCTAGAGTTAAAGTCACCAAGAAGCATTGCCTAAGAATGAGTGGTGCTTTAGTGAAATTAAGGAGAGAGTGGGGGTACCTAAGGAGGCAAGTACCTTCTCAGTCTAGTTACTATTTTATTCATACTTCTTGTATTACTAGCTATATTATGAGGTTCCCAAAAGACAGACAGACATTAAACCTCAGACACTGTATGGTCTCTTTGTATGTCGATAGCTAAAGTCTGCAGATATTGGATACTAAAATTCTACCAGCTGCTGCTAGAAAGAATCCCATTTTGATGTGTTGTCAAACTGAAAGAAAAATAGTATCCCTCAAGTTGGGTCTGTCAATGGTCCACTGACTTAGGTGACAAGAAGGTGGTGCTGGTGTGCACTTGTTAGGGGATTCAATCATTCTGTTTGTCCTTGAATACTCAAGTGGAGAATTAAACCATTCTACCCTCAACCATACTATTATTACACACTGCAAATTTCAGGAGATTGGGAGGTAGTGAAAGTTGGGGAATCTATCAAATCCTAAAGTGAAGGGACCCATAGACAACAGCCTCTGGCAGGCCTCTTGGGAGTGCAGAGCTGAAAAAAAAAAGCATGAATAAAAAGGACCTCTTTGGAAGTATATCTGGTCCCGTGTCTACTATAATCATGTCTACTATAGACAGCATCTCCTGGTTCTCACAACAAGGAAAAAAGGTGGGGTTGCAATGTGCATATTCAGATAGGGTCTTCCCACAAGCCTGTCCAGGAAGGAGAGGAACAAACAGATGTAGCCAGAAGACTCCTTCCCCTGCTCTCTCCACTCTGCCTAGCAGACTATTTACCCAGACAGGCCCAAGACTTTCTTGACACATACCTCCATGTTCCCTATGCAACCTGCCCAGGGAAGAGCACGGCATGGATGATTTGGTCACAAACCAATGTAAACTTTGGAGAGTATATATTTTAAAACACACAGCTTTCCCAAACATGGGTATGTAGTATGAGTAATAACTAACACTCACTAAAATAAAAACAGGCTGTCTGAACAGCAGAACTCGGGTTCTTAGGAGATTATACCGGTAAGTCATTTCCCAAGTCTTCTGGAGCAAGAATCTTTGCAAACTCATCTTCAACCCAGCTAAGGCCATGGGGAGAAATGGAAAACATATTGAGACAGGGCAGCTGGGTATAATAAGACCTTTATTTCCCCTTTGGAGATGAGTTCTCTCTGTACTACATATACATCCCTCCAGTGTGCCATGCTGTTCAGTCACAACAAAGTAGATAACACAAAGGGATAGCAGGAGATCAAGGGGAGCTTTTAAAAATTATAACACAGAGTTGAAAATTAATGCAAAACCAGAAAGCTTTAAAATGAGTAACAGATAACTAAGAAGTAGACAAGGAAAGGGTTAAAACAGGAGCTTGCTATCTCAAGAACCATTCTATAAAAAAAGTAGTAATAAAGAAAGAGGAGGCAGAGGAATACAGCTGGTTAAAAGCAAAATGATCAGTGCTATCGAGGTAAAAGATTAAAACATGGAAGATGAAAGATATAAGGTTATGATAAAGCTCAAACTCTAATATAAACTTAGAGTTTTTGAGAAACAGGGAAAGAATCAACAGAAAGAACAAGGCTGTGCAGAAGAGAGATAAGAGGAGAAGGTCTGACAGAGAGACTTAGCCCTCCAGCTTCTGAACACTGAACTGTGAACAGCCTTTCCCTCTGTCCATTACAGAAATCTCCTGGTATATACTGTGGTGTCTACATTAGAATGTATACAGATAATTCTGTCACAATATCAGGCTCAGTTTTTACTGTCTGGATTAGGAAAAAAAGTATAGATCCTCTAGATAATGACAAGACATAACTAACCCTCTCACTTCCTGCAGGTACTTCCAAGAACTTTGATAATGTCTCCTCTTCTCAGTTTCGCTCCAGGAACTTCATCAGCTCTGTAAAAAAGCACTGGATCTGGTAGCCAAGACAGATAATGATGGAGGACTGATTTATATGATCCCATACTCTGACTTTCACTATTGACATGTTTGTTCATTACTTTCCCCCATGGTGGCAACAGAAGGACCAACTAAATAAAACTAATGGAAGGTTTATTCTAGCTTACAGCTCAAGAGGCCCATCCTATCATGGTGAGCAAAGCATGGCTATAGGAGCAGGAGCCACTCAGTCACATGGCATCCAGGAAGAGAAAGAACAGCAAGTGGGCCAGGCCATAAACCTCAAGGCCCACTCCAAGTGAGTCCTTACAGCAAAGAGCTACCTCTCAATGGTATTAAGTAACAATGGTTCTCTAGGAACCTTCCAAACCTTTGAAATTGTTGTGGCATCTAGACTCACAGATTGAACAACTACTGGGTTCTTGGACTTCCAGGTGCATGGGACAGCTGTTGTTGAACTATTTCAACTGTATTACATATGTAATAATAATAAATCCATATAGATAGATGATTGATAGATGGTAGATAACAGATGATAGAAGTGTTTGTGTGTGTGTGTGTGTGTGTGTGTGTGTGTGTGTGTTCATTCAACCAATTTTCTTCCTCTAGAAGACCTTGACTTTAATGCACAAAATACTTTAATTGTAGGACACAGAGAAATTAAATTACAACTGACCTGAAAACTTCCTCACCACTGGCTTCATAGTAGGCAAAGGTACTATGTAGACCATTAGAAGAGTTTTCAGTAGCCTTACACAGTATTGGATAATGCACACCAGCATGACAGGCAAGATTGTGCACATGATACAGCCACTGCATTCATGAATTTACAAAAGATGTATTTACCTATACATGACTCACGAGATCCAGCCACCAACATTTCCACATGAATGAGGGGCATGAGCTCCACCCCTGGCTGAAGACTTACTGGCAGCTCATGGCTGATGAGGAAGAAGCACTCTTTGAAACGGACAAATATCTCATGTCTTTCTTGTTCTTTACCTTTGAAGTGTAAAGGCAACACTTGAGAGGAATATATCCTGGCATTATTAACACAGAGAAATAATGTGAAGTGGGAGGTTTTGTTAACATCAAGGCAATGCCCATTCCAGACTATCATGCCTGACAATGAGTCCTATCTCTTTACCTGAAAATGATATCCCACATATCAATGAAGATTCCCTGAGTAATGCAACAGAAGCAGAACATCTGTGATGCTGCAAGTGACAATACAGGCCAATATTCATGTTGCTTAAAGCTCTCAAACTGCCATTCTTACAGCAGCTTGCAAACCTGCATATGGAAATGATACTGGACAAACATCAGTTAGAATGCATTAAATCTTTCTCTTGGTAAACCAACTTTGCCAATAGAGCAACTAATTAGTTCCCATGTGCTGGATCCAGAGGGATTATTACTATTATTTTCCTTTTTGATGACTTAAGACTGGACACAGGAAAGCACACAATTTAATGCAGGCAACTATGAAGTATTGTTTTAGGGGAAAAAAATCTAGACAGAATAAGCCATGTGAACACTAACTGTTTTGGAGAGGGGCCAGGTAAATCATGCCAGTTCTCTGCCCTGCTGGCACAGCAGCATCCTGACACATGCTGACCTCCTCTGGACTTCTAGGTCAAGGTGGAGGAGGGAGTATCTTTTGTTCTTTAATCCCAGGGCTGTTTATTTCCCCTGAGGCTGGATTAGTGTCCTTTCAAAGAAAGAGACAGAAAAACAGTAATCAGTGTGTCAGGTTATCAATTGAGGACTCAGAGCTTTACAATTCAACACAAAGCCTTCACCCAAGGGATGACTTAGATAAGGATGCAGTCTTTCTAAAATCCCCAGACATGCTTTTAACCCAGAAACACTGGCTCCAAGCTATAAAAAATACACATATAGAGACACTTACAGGGCACATGCTATCCTTCTGTGTAGAGCTCATTTGAGGTACAACTATATCCAGGTCAATAAGTGTAGGTTTATTCATTTGAGCTTGGTACCTATGAAGCTGACAGCTGACACCAAAGTCAGGCTCTTTTAATAACATCTCCATTTCTCATTCCATGTTTCCTTACTCTTTCCCTTTTTGTTTTGTTTTGTTTTGTTTTTTTCTTTTCTTTTGTTTTGGAAGAGCTGTGATATTTGGTCTCCTTAGTGATGGAGGGGACCAGTCTTTATAGAACCTGTGCTTATTTCAGAGTAAGATGGCTCACTTCTTATCCTGTTAAAACTCATCTTGCACATTTCCCTGAATTCTGCACAAGAATTTCCCAGAATCTCTTCCTTTGTGGGTGTGAGAACACTTAATGCCTACCACATCTATGAGTTCTGGTGCTCAACCTTCTGTATAGTCTGCTGAGTGACTTTGTGCATTTGACTCCATTTTTTTTTTCTGAAACAGCAACTGAGTTAATTTTCTTTATGAATTTTCTCCTTGTTGAAAACCTTGAGTGAGACGTTGCAATTCTTACAGATCAAGAAGCAGGTTCCCTCCACATTTCAGGCACTTTCCATAGCAGAAATAAAATTCCATGTTCTTTTCAGCACACATGCTTTAGTACTCCAGATCATTTTGGTATCAGTGAGGAGAAGCACAGGAATTCTTGATCCTCAAGGTTATTTAGAGGTTGTAAACCAATCCCTGAAGGTGACCAAATAGTAAAACATAAAATACAAAAGACAAATAGAAGATAATCTGTGATTATAGTTTAAGATGATCAAGCTTGTGGACATTAACTCAAACTCTCCTTTTAAACTCTCAGTTTCTTAGGCAATCACACTGATTTGGAAAGTGCAAGAAGGAAGTAGAATCAGGGAGAGCAAAACCTTCAGGCCTCTATAATCCAAACAGGAAATGATCATTTCAGGAAGCCACCCACATGAAATGAAGAATGTTATTATTTACAAAGAGAGAAATGCAAAGATGAGCAATTAAATTTATTTTAACTGGAAGCAAGTTAGGATGGATGGAGACATTTGTTAGATTCGGGGATGTAGGTAGTATGGGCAGAGTTTGCCCTAGAACTGAGAGTGGGATGCTGGAGGTATCCTTCTTCAAGGAGCCATTCTTGATGACTATGTGTTTGCCATGGTTTCACTTATGGACAGTGTGATGAGGGCTGTGCAACTGCTTCAATTGTAGCTGTGTCTGTGCTCTGGTATTGCCCATCTGATGCAAATGAGTATTTTTTCCATGTCTGTCCTACAAATTGAACCTCATCTTTCAGATCCTTTATGGCCTATTCTTATTCAATAGCATTGTTTCACTCTTATATTATAAAAAAATCAACATGTGTTTCCTTAAGAAACATGGAATTGCAAAATCTGAAATATCATGAGTTCAGAATTTCTGTTCAGTGTTTTTGGAAGGGAGGATGATGAATATTTATATAAATAACTCATATATGAATGCCTGTGCATATGATGCCTCAAATTTTTGTCTTGTACAACTCAGACTGTATTGTGAATTCAACTTGTAACAATAGGTACAGAGTATGAAATTTCTTATTTAGAGAAATAGCCTTTAAAATCCACATTGAAGAAAAAACTGCAAATTGAAATTCACAGAGCATCAGATTAATCATTTTAAAGTGACCAATTCAGTTGCAGTTAATATATTCATAATATTGTCAACCTCAATCTTCATCCAGTTTCAAACAATTCTGTAAATTCCAGAGAAAACCTTGAATCTATTAAGCAGACTTTCCTCATTCTCCTCCCTGTCTGAGCAGCTGGAAATGACCAATTTGTATCCTGTCTCTGCATTTACCTATTCTGGATATTTCACATAATGGAATCACAGAACATGTAGTCTCTTGGGCCTGATAATATTCTCTTAGCATGCTTTTTGATATTCCTCTTCACTATAGCAAGTATTAGAACTTTATTCTTTATGGCTGAAGAGAACGCCATCATTTCTGTATACCACCACTGTCTCTAGTCATCCATTAGTGGACTTTGGGCTGTTTCTGCCTTTTCAGGTATGAATATGTTTGTGAGTATACCCAGAGTGGAATTATAGATTATTACTGCAATGTTTCTCTGTTTAATATTTGGAGGTACTGCCAAGCTGTCCCATGGCTGCTGGCTCACTCCCATCCCCACAAACAGAAGATGATGGTTCTGATTTCTCCATATCCACACCAACCCTTGTTAACTTTGGTTTGTTTTCTTCCCTTATAAAGATACCCATTTCATCTACTATAGAGAATGAGAAGTGGTACTGCACTGTGATCACAATATTTCTTTTTAGATTTTTTATGTGTATGGTATTTTTTCTGCATGTGTGTGCTTGGTGAACCCAAAGGTCAGAAGGGGGCATTGGCTCCCCTGGAACTGAGGTTATGGATAGCTGTGAACCATGTGTTAGGAACTGAACATGGGTCTTCTGCAAGAGCAACAAGTGCTCTTAACAAATGAGCAATCTCTCCATCCCCAGAATGATGAAACCATGGTTTTTCTTAATGATAATGTATAATTCATCTAGTACATTCTGCAATGGACTAATCAGTCTGTGCCCCATTGTCAGCATTCAGGTCGCTTTGAAATAGTTTCCACTATAAATAACCATGTGGTGCAATCCTCATACAATATATAAATCGTTAATTAAATGCCATTGTACTTTGGCAAAAGTTTCTGAAAGCTGGGGTCTGATTCTGCAGGGGAAGACGTTGAATTAACAAAAGCTGGGGCTAGCATTCAGGTTGTCTAAACTTAGCCAGTCATTTTGTTGTTTTGATAAATTTGAGTCAGTGTTTACATGGCAGATGTATAGAAGAGTTATTGAAACTCAAGAAAAGGGAAAGCATAGCATCTGATGCTGTGCAGGGCCAATTATTTCAAAGTAACTTTAGAACTAATTTTGTTCATTCTTTTCTTTGGATGGAAAAGGAGATCTCACCCAATAAAAGCTTTGTGTTCACATGCATTGTTGTACACCTAGTTCTGTCAACAACTACACACCTTTGTGGACAGCTTTCAACAAATCCCTCCATAACTCCATCAATCCTTCATATGCTAAAAGCCTGAGAGAAGTGGGTTCAAATCAATTGCATTTGGTCCATTGCCCTTCTGTGACATTTTCCCCACCATCATGGCATTCTGTTTTAGGTAGAAGAGTGACAAGCAAATCTACTCTGTCACCAGTAGCCTACTATTTAAGTGACATTTTCAATGAGATTCAAGCTGGTGAGTGAGTGAGATCCAATGATACATTCGGAAAATTTTAGTGAGATCTCAAAAAGAAATATATCCAACCACATACAGTGCATAAAACCACAGTCTGTTTCCCCTCTAATTGGTAATAAATGTAAATGTTTAGTTATGCCTGGCTGGGGAGCTATGAACAACACATCTGTCTGGATGCTTTTTCAGTGTTCATAAGGACTGCAACACTTAACCCGTCTGTATCACATGGAGGAAGAGAGAGGGGCTGCAATACGAAAAAGGTATTCTATGAAGTCGGTTGGGAATTCATTGCTCAACAAATCTTTACTGAGCACCTCTCATGACCTGAGCACACAAGAAGGATGCTGTTGGGGGAAGATAATAAGTCTATCTCCATCCAAACTGGAGAGGTGTCAGGCCTATAGAGATATAAATGCTAACCTGATTATTGAAAACAACTAATGGAGATTGAGGTTTAGATACAGTAAGATTTTTTTTTAAAGAGTGAAGTTTAGCATTAAACACATCCCCTTACCCAGACAGACAGAACTTGAGGATTGTATGGAACAGAACTCAGATGCTTCTCCTAAGGTCTAGTCATCAGACTAGTAGGATTCCTGCAGGCAGCAGTGCCACACAGGAAATAGAGAAGACTCAGCTCCTGAAACTCATGAACAAGGAAGGGTGTAATGAAGAGGAATGGGGACATAAGCACAAATGCTTCAGATCTATATATTAGGGCTATATGAGGATTTTAGCAGACTGGGTTCTATCCCTGTCCCCACAAATTCAGATTTTCATTGGAAGGGATTGGAAAAAGGTATTTGGGATTCCAAAAGTGACTCCTGGACTGGGAATCACCATTCTAACAAAAGTGAAGGGAAAGGAGCTGCCTCATCCCTATCCCTGCAGCAACTACTATCATGGTAGAGTGCAGTACAGCTAATATCCACCTTCTGAAGGTTCTTCCCCAGAAAGAAGAGGCATTAGAGCAACCGTGGTACTGTCTTTTTGCACTGAGGATGGATGAACTGAATGAAGGGCTGGAGCTGAGACCTTTTGTTGAACCTGAGTCTAGGTTCAGAAAATTATCTAGGAAATTGAGAAGGAGCCACAGGAAAGACTGATGATAAAGGGGCTCCTTTTGATGTTGTGGCAGACCCGGGGAGGGGGGAGAGAGAGAGAGAGAGAGAGAGAGAGAGAGAGAGAGAGAGAGAGAGAGAGAGAGAGAGGGAGGGAGGGAGAGGGAGGGAGGGAGGGAGGGAGGGAGAGGGAGGGAGGGAGGGAGGGAGAGGGAGGGAGGGAGGGAGGGAGAGGGAGGGAGAGGGAGAGAGAGAGAGAAAGTAAAATGTTTAAAATTAAAGGAAAATAAGTAGATGGGAACACAGATTGCTTATTAGTTAGCTTTCTTCTGGATCCAGACTTAGGATAGCATGCCTTGGCTGGGAGAGAAGACTGTCATGGCCTGTTGTGTCCATATGTGTAACCTCTACCAGGGACTGTGGTGCTGTGCAGGGGAGC
Source organism: Cricetiscus sungorus (assembly GCA_030556225.1). Taxonomy (NCBI): domain Eukaryota; kingdom Metazoa; phylum Chordata; class Mammalia; order Rodentia; family Cricetidae; genus Cricetiscus; species Cricetiscus sungorus. The sequence goes on from JANBXA010000730.1 coordinate 32,655,145, forward strand.
ACCAGCTTCTAGAGACCACAGTGTAGGTCAGAGAAAATGATGATGATATAAAGCATGGCCCCAGTACACCTGCTGTGGGTGATAGACTTTGCTGCTTTTTGCTATGAGATGCCTCAGGAGCTTAGGCAGCACAGGTCTTTCCTTGCCTTTGAAAAGTTGTGCTGAAGATCTATAGATATTTTCCTTTGTTTCACAATGCAATCCTCAGTAATTGGCAACAATAACAATGCTGAAGATCTCTGAACACTGCATCTTAATGAGTTTTATTGATAACCAGACCAAATGACTTTTTGGTACCAAATGTCTTAGTCCATTTTACACAGCTACAACAGAATATTTGATATTGGATCATTACATTTTTTTAAAGATCCAGCTTTAATTCTTATTGTCTTAGTGACCATAGCCAAAAAAAAAAAAAAAAGGTACATTTAGCTCTTGTTCTGGAGGCTGGGAAGTTCAAGCAGACAGCTGCATCATGTGAGTGTTATGTGCTGACTTAATATTGAAGATAGGACTGTGGACAAGAGTGATAACAATCACTCTAGAAAGAAACGGAGTAAGAAAAGGGAGGTACTGTCTCATAGCCCCCTGCTCTCCTGGAAACCAGTTCAGTCCCAGGAAGGACAGGTTTCTCCAAAGACCAAAGGCTTTTGTTAGCTTACATCTATGATGACCTAATTGACTCCCAGAGGTCTCATCACTTTTCCCTACTGGTGTACTGGAAACTAGGTCCCCAGCACATGAATTTAAGGAGCATTAAACAACACAAATTTGTTTATACTTCGTTCAACCCTCATAATTCCTTCGTGAGATTCATTTTAGAATCCTATTTTATAGAACCTGGGGGTAGGAGAAGTTCAGTAATTTTCTAATGTCAGCATTTAGGTAACAGAAATCAATGAAAAGAACTCCTTTTGCCTTCAGTAACAAGGCTGTAATGGTGGACATGGTTTCCAAGTCCTTCAGAGCCATATGCCAACAAGTCATCTTTGCCATGTATAGAAATGAGATTGGAGTAATTTGAGAATTCTTTCTATGCTGTAAACTCTTCTAAAATACATCGAGAATCCCTTACTTGAAGGTGAGAGAAAATTAATACATTATCTATACATGAAATTTCCAGAGATCTTTAGAGCACACCACAGATGTGGGGAAATGTGAACTTCTGATCTCAGAGTCACTTTTTCCCCAGTTTAATTGCTCATCATGTTTTCTAGATTAATATCCTCATTGTATGCTTAGGTCCTTGCCAACAATCCATGGGAAAGTCCATAAGGATGATTGGCCATAAATTTCTTAGCTGCACATTTATGCTTTCCTTTTGATGGCTAACTTTTGGCCAAATGAATGAATGAGTTGGAAAAGATTATGACTGGTAGTACACAAGGTGTAATGGAGACACCATGCTTTGCTTAGGAGATATACTTCAGGAAAGACAGAGTTTGGGAGCTGGAGCCTGACAGGACAAGCGAGAGGCTGAAAAGAAAGAGGTGTCCTCATCTCTCCTGGGGCTTTGATGACAATACTTTATGCTATGACTTTAGGTGTTTGATGGCTTTGCTCATCTTAATTTCAAATTGGATCTTTATTTTGAATCCCTGAGACGTTGCACAGTAGCAGTCTGCATATCATTTGTCTTCCCACTCTTCTTCGAGGTCCTATCTTGGCAGCACTTGCAGCTGACTTGCAATTATCTTCACTTGCTTTTTAAAGAGGCATTTGACAAGAGTTCTCCGGTAAAGAGAAAAAAAATGGTCATTACCCACTTTCTCATGATGTGCACATATAAAAGTCGCATCTACTTCCTAGACTCAGCTTCACCCAGTGTGTGTCTGTGGAGGTCACATGCTATGTGCAACACTGTGATAAAGAAGCTGGCAGTTTGAGGGATAAATCAGATCTAAGTCTTGATTCCAAGTGGGTACCCTGGGGTAGCAATAGCATAATGGAGACTCTGCTACTTAATAACTACAGGTGTGACATCATGAGAAGCTTACCTTGGCCTGCAAGAGCTGTATTATCATCTATCTTACTTAATATCTGTTTTACTGCAGAATAAAAAGTTAAGGGATAGCATATAATTCCAGTTCAGTCCACACTAAGTCCTGGACATTGCTGTGGGCATGTGAGAAATTGTGCTAGAGTTACTTCTCAACCCAAGATTTAAAACTTTAGAAACTTAATGACCAGAAAGTGTAGACCCTTTCATGTTGCCATGTAGGGCTATTTTGATATTATTCAATCTATTCCAGACATTTGGATTGAAGTTTCAGCTTTGATAATGGGTCTTGCAGACCAGCAACCATTTATGGAATAGCTAGGACATGTAACCCCTTGGCTTGTGCCTAGGAGAAAATGGGGAAATAGAGAAGAGGTATTTCCTGTCTGTTAGGAGCTATCAGCCAATTAATTTGAAGAAATGATGTTGGTGTTTACACAGGGAATCACACAATGAACCATCCTAGCAGAAAAGAGAATTCTTTAGCCTAGGCAGAAGGTTCAGAAAGTCTCCCTGAGAAACTACAGCGCCTCTAGACCCTTAAAATGAGCACTAGTTCACTGAAGAAAGGTGTAAAGGGAAGCAAGGTAGAAAAAAGGAAAGGACAAAGAGAACAAAAGTGTGTGGTGTTAGGGGCAGTTCTTGGCTAGTAATTTGAATTAAGGTGGGTCATAAAAGGTTCAATGCTGCTGGAGATATCAAGCAAAAGGCCAGGTTAGGGCTTTGACACAATACAGCTGTGCTGAGTCTTCATGACTGCATCCTAGAATGAATTAGAGGAACAGGAAATTGAGTGAGAAACCCAGTCTAAGATCCTAGCCTAGAGGTTCCTAAAGCCTATGCTAATACTCTGAAGCCTCCAGTCCCAAGATACAGGAAAGGCTTCATGAGAGAAAGTATCCATCCATTCATTAGGTTGAACCCTCGGACTTGTTCAGGCAGCATGAAAGAAGGGTGAGATAGATCTGGGGTTATCACTGGGGAAGAAGGAAAATAAAATGACTCTGAGATTTGGGGTGTGGCCAGACAGATAGACCACACATCATTTACTATTACTGGAAACATGAGAATCTTGGGAACAAAAGGAAGAAAGGCCAGTTTGGGTTGTGTGCTAAGCTCACAGTGCCTAGGAGATAAGTCTGAAGGCATTGAATAAGAAAATAGATGTCTACACCTGAAGTTCAGAGGAAACACTAATGTTTGAGATAAACATAGAAGCCCTGTTTTCCTAGCTCACATCTCTTAGATCAGAGCCAGGAAGTAGTAAGCAGGAACGTAAATAAAGCATATTTAAGGTGATTTCTTTGGGGAGCATGCGAGAACTATTTACTCTAGAAAAGAAAATCTTTTAGGATTTCTTAAATTCGGAAATACGTTAAAACACTTCTGAACACGACAGGGGTTGACTGTTAATCCAAGTCTGAAAGCAGTTTTTCCACTACTGGTTTTTGGTGGCATTCTACTTATTTTTAGACAACATTGGAATTAACTTATAGAATCTTCTTTTGGAGTTTACCCAGGAGCAGGTTACATGGATAGTGAAGCTGAAGACAGAGTTTCTGTTCTGCCTGGCCCCACAACCACTTAGACCCAAATAAACACACGAAGGCTTGCATTAATTATAAATTGTTTTAATGATTGCCCAGACTACGTATTGGCTAGCTCTCTTAATTATTAACCCATTTCTATTAAACTATGTATTGTCACAAAGCTGTGGCTTGCCTGTAATACTCCAATATGTTATTCCTTCAGCAGCTAAATGGCATCCCTCTGGTGACTCACTCTCCCTGTGTCCCTCTTCTAATTCTCCTAGTCTGGTAGCCTTGCCTATACTTCCTGTCTGGCTACATCCTGCCTGTCCATTGTCCAAAACATCTTTATTCCTCAACCAATAAGAGAAACATATTCACCGCATACAGAAGGACCTCCCTCATCCTGAAGTATTTGGGAATCCTCTCATAGGAGGATTAATTTAAATACTTGTAGATACACACACACACACACACACACACACACACACACACACACACACACTGGTATAATAGTCACTTCATCCATATATATTAGGGACCATCATACCAAAGAAATAATAGACTTATTGAATATAACCACAGTAGATCAATTAGTAGAAATTATATGCAAATAGAGTTAACCTTTACTCAATAAATAATTATTAATTGCCAATGTTTAGCAGCTTTTGTTATAGATATATAGATCTAATGAAGCACAAGATAGATAAGGTGCTTCTTCTCTCCAGGTTCATGTTTTAGTGACGGGGAGACAGATAACCAACAAGATAAATGACTTTATGTACTGATGAGCACTGTCAGGAGAGGGATGGAGGACAGCATAAAGAGGCAGAATAAGTCCCAGAGACCAAGAAGGCACACTCAAAGGCAGCAGAAGCTTTTTAGAATGAGGACCAGAGGGACTTCCCATGAAGGACAAGAAAATCTAAGTGAAGCAAAAACTCCAACACTAAGGATTGAGCCTGGGGCGTTAGGACAAGAAACTGGAAACTATGGACAAAGGAAATTGAATGGGGAAGGTAATGTCAGATAAAGTTGATTAGGTAAACAAAGGAAGTTTATATAAGATCTCTGGGGACCCTACTTCATTGAAGTGTGATTAGAGATTACTATGTAATTTCTAAAGAAGCAGAGATTGTTCTAGTAGTAAATTATCTGGTGTATGTGTGTGTGTGTGTGTGTGTGAACACGGAAACAAACAGTTGTTGTCAGGAGTCTTTCTCAAAAGCTCTCCCTCTTAGTTTTTTGAGACTAGGTCTCTCATTGAACTTGTGTCTCACAAATTGACTGATGGATTCTTGTCACTTTCTCCCCAGTTCTAGGATAAGCATTTTGCAAGAGAAGGTTCTCTTGACCTTCAAAAGGAAATATAATTCTATAATGAATGGAGTGTGAAGTGGTAACACCATGGAACAATCATTAAGGGAAATGGACTCTATATCTTGTAGTAAAGTGATACCATTGTGTATGAAAAAAGCAAATACAGAATCATTTTAAATGGAGAAATGGCAAGATTTCATGAAGTGGATGATAAGAAAGCAGGGAAATGGCAAATTAAGTGTGACTTGGGCTTTTGGCATGAGTGTTCAATGTGTGGTGCTGCCCTCTATTAAGAGGAGAGATGCTAAAGAGATACAAGAGCAGACTGTGGATAGCAGACAGGTTAAGGGTAAATGGTTTTGATTTCTTTCATACTCACACACCATTATGCTGTGCAGGAATTAGCCATAAGAAGCCAGGTCTCAGGGTCATGGCTGGAGAAACAAGAGAAGAGCACTCCTCAGAATATGGACAGCTGAGAGGTGTGGAATGGAGAATGGGAGGAAATAAAAGCGACCTCAAAACTGGGTCTCAGGAGTTTTTAACATGCAGGGTCAGCAAGAGGAAATGGAGATCCTTAAAGTGAGTGATGGGGTTCCACACACCAAGAGAAGATCAAATAATGAAAACCCAAGGAAGTCACACTTAAACAAGAGGAAATATTTTCATATAAATGAAATTATGAAAAAGAAAACTGTTTTTCTTTTCTTTTGCAGATTGCACATCCTAATCTCTTCCATGAGGATAGGATAATTTTAGTCTACATATTTTCTCTTCTGAATGCTAGAAACTAACCCCAATGACCAGAAGACAAATGTTTCAGATCAGGCCAGATCCAGGAAAGGACAGAGAAACAGTTATTAGCTGCTCCAAACTGCATCCTCTTGTCCTAGACATTGTGTAGACTCCTTCCCTTAAAGTGAGGTCCTTGGTTTATTCTTGGGTATTCATGAAAATCTCTTTGCATATTGAATGCTCTTATCTTCTTTGATTGCATTCCAATTCTCTATGTCAGATCCCACCACCAGACCCACCTGAGTTCATTAGTGATGGATTTGGCCTTGTTAGGATAAACACTTACTTTAAGTTTTGGTTGAATTTTTTCCCCATTATATTCCAGCTTCTCAAAAGTCCATGGTTAACTACAAGCTATGCACATACACAGCCCTGTGTCTCATCTAACTACAGCATTAAACTTTGCCTAATACTACAGGTCTTTTGAGATTTTTACACCATTCTGAATCTGTACTATGGCAACTTGTAGCACTAGCAGAGAATTTCATGAATGTCCAAGCTTCAGTAGGATGAACCACAATGAACCCTGTAATAAAGAAGGTACTTACTTCATGAATGGGATGTGGAATGGATGATCATTCAGGACCCTGTCAGCATCTAAGATACTGGGGTGCTTTCAGATGTACCATTAAGACATGAAATTCAAGTTCATTATGGAATCATTTAGAGAGCAAACATTTCATGAACACAAGTATATTTCTTTTTCTCTAGCATATGACTTCTCAATCTGAAATTCTGCTTTTACATTTCTCTCATATGCTTTGTTTTAGGTTGAGGGAGCTCTTGTTTTGCTGACAAGATATTTTGCTTGAGGCTCACATATTGCTACTCAGGCATAATTCCAAGTGACAAGATTATACACTGGCGTGTACAATTTCTTCTGGTCAAAACTGACCTTCTCAATTCCTTTTGCATGTAGTGGGCACTCAGAAAACATTTAACAAGTTGAACTGAGGCCTTTAAAAATGTGTTCTCCTTGATAAAGCTATGGTTTGTGTTAGCTTTTGTTATCAGGATCTGGAAAGGGACAGGAAAAAAGGAGATTTTGAGCCATGCTGTTTCCCTCCTCGACTACTCAGTGTTAATAAGAGGATAGGCTAATGCTTTTCTATGTGTAACAAGAGTGCTCAGGAAAATTATAAATGATATGGAGGCAGGGAGTTTTTTCAGTGGGCAAACCATTCACTCTATAAGCATAAAGATCTGAGTTCTGATATTAAGAACCGATGTAAAAATTGGACACAGTAGATCACATCTACAATCAGAGTTTCTATGTGAGTTCAGAAGTGGAGACAGGAGAATCCCTAGATGTTTGAAGGTATATATTCTTGAATATGCAGCAGTAAACAATAAGAGAAACAAACAAAGACAAAAGCAAAGATCAGCACCAGAGGCTGTCCTCTGATCTCCACATGCATGCTGCCTTTGTGTTTGTGTGTATCCACTTTTACACATATGAATCACACACACACACACACACACACACACACACACACACACACACACACACGATAAAAAAATCTGAATGTAGAGTTGTGACTTTTTGAAATAGACACCATCCTAGAAAATGACATTAACTTAGTGTTAGTATAAGTGGGGACACACCACACTGCCTTGTCCTCTACCCCTGTCCCAAGGTCACTCTTACTGGAATGTAGACTAGCAATGGCCCAGGGTTGGGGAGAATTGAATCTAACACAAAAGGCCAAGGCTAGTGATCTTCATGTATGTCTTAATAGGCCCATGCAGAATTTCTGAAATGTTTAGGAAGCATCCATTCTCTGATCTTCATTCTTTTTGTTACATAGTGTGTGACCTACTTCATTCATTTTTGCTACCTGCTAGGGTTTTGGATGTTTTTAAATGTGTAAACATACTCTAAACTCTGATAGAGTGGGAAGCATAGCAGTGCATAGAAATTGTCATACATAAGTTTTATTTGGCTTCTACACCAAGCCTCCCTTTCCTTTCACATCTTCCCAAGGCATTATTTATCCCACCAAGGAATAATACTGGATCTTATCATTTTTTTTTTCTATCGCTCCCACGCATTTCTGAAAAAAAAAATCTGACTTAAGAGTAAAATACAGCTTGATATCAAAGTTTCTATCTCCTACCCAAGGTAAATCCCAGGGCTCTAATCACTCTCCAGATGTGTATACTCACTAAAGTTCAGATCTAAGAAGGAAGTAGGGTGAGGTAGGCAGCCTGACCACTTTCTTGATCACTATACCAATGCTGCTCATAGCTACCTCTAGGACAGTGCTTAGAAGCATGGTTAGAAAAAGGCTACAGTATTCTTTGGTTGGTGAGTTTAGACCAGGTCCCTGGGTCACCTGTGTGTCAGAAGAAAGCAGCTCCTTCCCTACTGGATGGCTTAGTAGGTTATTTTCTGCATTTCACTTGGAGGTACCCCACCTATTGTTCCTCCATGTGAGAAATATCCTCTCCCCCAGGACATTTATGGATCCCTGACCCATCAACAGAACTTGGTTTGGGAATACTTCATTTCAGCCAAGTATCTTATTGAAAAAATCCTGAGATTCCTGAGATCCTTTACCTTTTATGAGGTAGAGTTCCAAGGGAAAAAAATGTTTTTTGGTGCTGTAGGTTTGAGGAAGGTGGCCACTTTCAATGAAGCTGTCTGGTTCTTTGCCTTTGCTCTGTAGACATCTTCAGGGCTTTCAGGTAGACACTGGCTCAATCTCTTAAATTGTCCAGAGATTATATATCAAATTATTCCTTGTGGGCTTTAGGTGGGGAAAAGTGCCTTGAAGCAGGCTTTCTTTTGGATTACCAATGAACTAAATCATATCATGGAAACAGTAGTTATGAATGCTCAACCTTAACTTAGGCTTATTTCTTGGCAGCTCTTAATTTGACCCGTTTCTCTTCATCTATGTTTTGCCTCAGGGCTTTTTACCTTTCATTCTGTATTTCCTACTCTCAGTGTCTGGCTGGCTGATGACTGTCTGACTGGCTGGCCCCAGATGTCTTCCTCTCTTTCTCCTTCTTTCTTCCTATCTTTTCTCTTCTCTCTGAGCCTAAATTCCTCCTCCTACTTATTCTCACTCCCTGCCAGCCTGACCTATCCATCTACTGCCTAGCATTAGACATTTAGCTTTTCGTTAGACCAACTGGTTGCCTTAGGCAGGCAAAGCGACACATCTTTACATCACTAAACAAATACAGTATAAACAAATGTAATGTCTTTACATCATTGAGTAAATGCAGCATAAACAAATAAGACACACCTTTACATAAAATAATAGTCAGCACCATAAATAAGTGTAGCACACCTATACATAGTTAAAGTAATATTCTACAACATACCCTTGCCCACACAAGTCAGATGGATATCCCAAAGTGTTTGATATTCACCAGCTACTTTACATGCCCTCAGCTTTCCTTCACTTGTCTGGAGTCAGGTGACAGGGGATGAGGACAAAGCATGTTTTGTCCCATCTCTTTCCAAATTCTGCATGGGTGATGCAATACCTCATGTCAGGGTCTCAGCAATAGAATAGGAAAAACATGTGATATTTTTATTCTAAGTTCCATAAAACAAAGCCTCACCTACCAACTGCCAATCAATCTTCACATCTGCTTTGGAGCCTCTTGACTATGGATTTTTAAAATCAACCTTTCCTGTCCCTTCTTTATATTCTTTCCCATTCAGCTGAAACAGTTCCATCAGAATTAAATAAATTTTACAATCTCCCATCTGCCAAAAAAAAAAAATCTGTTAAGTTGTCCCTTGGTTCGCACACACCTCTCCAGGTATTGCAAGACTTTTTCTGCTCCTCTCTACAGTCAGATTTTCTAAAGTGTTTTTCTACACAAACTGTCTCCACTTTCCACATTTCCAATTTACTCTTCAGCCCGTGCTGCCTGACTTCCGCCACCATAACTCACCAGAAACAGCTGTTGTCAAAGTTAACAACCTCATGTTGCCAGATGCAATTGACGGTGTTCCTCCCTCACCTTCTGAGTGCTCTGCCAGCAGCTGACTGACAAACTTTCTTCTACAATCACTTTCTTCTACAGTCCCCAGGACACCACAGTGTTCTGAATTTCCTCTTGTCTCGCCGTTTTCTTGTTGCCCTTTATCCTTTCTGTTTCTAATGGAGCCAAATGGCTGAGCTTCCCCAAGGCCTCGTTCAGTTCCTCATGTTTTCTGCTCTCTTTGCCACGCTCTACCTTATATCTTGTCTAGCATATCACAACTTATCCATGTAACCCAGAATGGTCATGCTTGTGACCTTGCACACCCAACTGACTATTTAATGTAGTGTTCTGTAGCTGTCAGCCAAGACATTCAAATCAGAAGTAAACTCTTCTGTTGAAATTGTGGTGTTGCCAGTTTTCTTCTTCATCTTAGGAAGTAACAAACCTCGCTTGCCTGCTATGAAAGCTAAGAGCTGGGGAAATATTCTCATTTCTCCCTCTTCTCAATGTTTATGACAGAATCACATATATGTTGAGAGCTTTCATGTATCTAGGTCTGGCTCTACTCATCTTGCCCCAGTCCTTATCACTGTACTGTCAAAACACGGCACTAATCTGCCTCCATTTTTCCTCTCACAGGCTAGGACATTAGTCCAAACATCTACCATTTCTATCCCAGACATCCCAGCTGTCTCTCACATTCACTCTGCCCTCACTCATACCCTTTTCTCTTTCTAGCCAACCTCCAGAACAAATTGTAAAATGTGACAATTTTAACATTTTTCCTATGTTTGGTTTAATTTTTTGAAGAAGTCCAAGTCTATAGCCTAAGCTAGATCAACATGTTTTTATGTAATACACTCTGGCCTCAAACTCATGGCAATCCCCCTGCCTCAGTCTCCTAGAACATGCACAAGCCACCATAATTGGTTTTTCCTTGTCATTCTCTACCTTTCTACATACTGTTTCCTCTTACTTGTAATTGACTTGTTTGTTAATCACTGCCACTCCTACTGGCTTATAAATAAAACCTTTGGGGACAAGTATTGTGCTCCACTTGCTAATAGCAGCATTCTCACCACTTATTTCAGGGTCTGACTGAAAGAAGGCATGCAATACATAGAAGGACATTCTATCCACCTTTCTAATGGCAGTACACTTGAACAACATCTCCAGCAGAAACAGAAATGGAATGGAACACTGAAGATTTTCTTCTTATAAGATGGAAGACATTTTTATTTACAATGTATTGAATACCATTGTTCTCTGGAAATATACAATCCACAAAATGTAAAGTCTCTGCCTTTATAGAGCTCTTGCTGTCTCATGCTAATGGGCGACAATATATTCAATAGAAAAAAGATGGTATGGTATGATTCTACAAGACATATGCTTTGTTGAAAAACAAAGCAGGCCAGAGGACAAAGAATCGCAGTGGTGAGGGCCCTTTAGAGTGGGTGGCTAGAAGTATTATCCTTTCTAGAGGAACATGAATGCAGGGATATAGATATGAATGTAGTTACATGTATGGATACAGATATGGATATGAATGATGATGGAAATTTCTGTTCTGCCTGATCTCTTCTTGGTCCTTTCATCTGGCCTGGTGGAAAAGTTTGAAGATGAAAGACACTGTGTGAGAACTTTGAGGTGCAGGTTCCAACACCTCAACCACTAATTAAACTTGGAAGCCCCCTTCAATTACCCCTTTGTTCCTAGGGATGCTGGGCCACCTAACGGAATGCCTTTCTAGATGGGAGTCAGCAAGTGGCACCCATTGGGTCTGGTACTCCTTGGAGAGAGGAATAGAAGCTTTTTGGGGCTGGGGGAGTCTCACATCCTGGCTATCTCAGTCTGTAGTGCATGAGACTCTTAATCTCAGGGTCGTAGGTTCATGCCTCACTTTGGGTGCCATTTGATGAGGGAAGTTTCTGTTCTGCCTAGTCCCACAGAAGTTTAGTTCCAAATAAACACACAAAGGCTTATATTAACTATAAACTGTTTGGCCAATGGCTCAGGCTTCTTATTGGCTAGCTCTCTTTTGATTTCTATTAATCTGTTATCAAACATTGTCTTGGCTTGCCAGTGATACCCTGGCTTCTTGCTTCCTCAGCTGCTACATGACCATCTCTCTGGCAGCTCACTCTGTCTCTTTTCCCTGAATTGTACTTGTCTGGTAGCCTCCACCTATACTTCCTGACTGGCTACTGACCAATCAGCATTTTTCATCAACTAATAAGAGACACATACATTCACAGCATTTAGTAGGACATCTTTAATCATATGGATACAGGAGAGAGGAGAGAGCAGTTCTTGGGAGAGAACAGGAGTTTGGAAGGCCTTTAGGCTGAAAAGGGTTTGTAGAAGTGGAACTAACAGAAGACAAACCTACAAGACCAAGATGAGAGACTGGGAGACAAAGAGGTTGGAGGGTTGTCAGGGCTCAAGCATGGGAGGCTACAGAGGACAAGGCACACTGTTGAAATTTTATTCTAAATGTGATAGGAAATGTAGGGATTACAGCAGGAGAAGGACATGATTTCATTACTGCTTCAGACAGACTTTCTCTGACAGTTTTGTAGAAACTAGCCAGAGGTACCTGGAAACAGGAAGGGAAGCCAGGCAAGCCAGTGATGGCAAAAGGAGGACTGTGGGCATGGGGGACACTATTTGAAGATAGGATCAAGACAGCCTGTTGGTTGTACAGAGCAGCACAAGCAAATTTCCACACTTAGGCCTAAATAAGTGGTTTACTGGAAGTGGTGGGGAGGGAGCAATAATGGGTTCTATTTTGTCTAGGTTTGAACTGTTCTGAAAGTGGATATAGCTAGTTTTAACAATGCACCACTCTTATGTTCACTGAGATACATGATAACCATGGAAGGAGTTAAGTGTGTGGATCAGTTACAGTCCATATAAACTCATTACCTGTTTTAATGACAGCAAATCTCAGATCAGATTTTACAAAACATGCAGAGCTAATGTCTTTAACATATAGGGACAGGGCAGTTTGCACACCTGTTCTGGAAGCTTGATGTTGTCCCAAAGCACAGTCCTGCCAGGTATGTCAGCCACTGCACCAAATGAATTCACTCAGCAGAAGGTAATGTCTCAAAGCAGCATCAGCTAGCCAGGTATGCTTTGCCCTGATGGCTAGAAAGAGGATTGTTTTTAAGGAACAAGCTGTACATACTATCCCTATTGTAAAGCCCATAGGTCCTGAGGGATTCTTATTTTCATAGGGGAGGTAATATCTCTAAAATCATTTGCTCAATATCTTGGTTACCTCTAATTCAATCTACAAAACCCCATTTCTAACATCCATTTTGCTGATTAACAAGCCACTAATTTTACAAATGGAAACCCAGTTTTGATTCAGCATGCTAATTAGCAAAATGTCTGGTGTTGATCAGAGTTAAAGATAGCTGAAGTGCTTCTGGTAGCTGCCTCTGGAGGAAGGCCTTTCTGCAAGGAAGCCAGCTGTAGTGCCAATTCTTGATTAGAGCAACTGTCTGCAGCTAAAAGTAACAAATACACACCTTGGAGCTTGCTCTGCTCTATTTGATAAAGCCATGGCAGATTTGCATGCTGCCTAACATGCAGCCACACAAGGGCATCTTGCTAGTCCTTGGATATACAGAGATGATACTCAGGACTACAAGGGAGCAGTCTTGAGTGCCCAGAATATGAATGATAGATAAAGTTACGGAACTAGATGAGAAGGGAAGAGACTCAAGGCTAGTGACCTGGGACACTCCAATCTTAGGAGAGAGTTAAATGATGTGGATATGGCCTATGAAATCAAGGAGTATATCAATACAGAGAAAAATGCTAAGGACAATGTGTATCTCAAAAGGGAAGACTGGCCAAATGTGTCAAATTTTCTGAGACACTCAGGAATGAGGATTGAGGAGTGAACACTGTGTTTACCTGTTTGACACTGTGGATGCCTTTGTCAGGATGATCCTCATACAACATTGTGAGGAGAGAAGGTTGAGGAGAGAAGTAGGGACAGTTTGGGCCACTAATTGAGAAAACATGAAATTTAACGGTAATTGAAGAACAAAAGTTATCACAGAGGTCCTCACTTTTGTTGTATGGTGTCATATATGTGTATGTCTGTATATCTGTCTGGGTATGTTCATATGAGTACAGTTGGCCAAGAAGATCAGGGATATCATCAGAGTCTTTGAAGATAATGTCATGGGTGGTTGTGTGTTGCTAGACATGGGTACTAGGAACCGAACTTGGGTCCTTTAGAAGAGCAGGAAGTGCTCTTCACTGCTAAGCTATCTCTCCAGGCTAACATACTGTGCTTTGATAGAGTCAGGATTAACATATTAGAGAGGAGGACATAAGGAAGAAAGGGGAGCATCCATTCCTGATGCTATGCCATGACAGGGCACCATTGTCACCCCACATAGCAGCTTCCACCTTAGAGTTAATAAAAAAAAAGTTCCTTGGTCATTTACTGTACTGGCAGAAATAACATCCAGAAGAATTCAAATTCTTAAAACTAAAAGACCACCATAGAAGGCATGCTTTAGTCCCTGTATCTCCACACCGTGAATCAAGAGAAGATGACAGGCCTCTCATCTGGTCTGTTAACCATTGGCAGTGGGTTTGGCCTGAAAAATGTTCAATTGTGTAACTCAGGTTTTAGATCAATCCTGAATATCACCAAGTACAGAAATAGCCTCCAGGAAGGTCACAAGTGTGCTGGCTGAAGGAAAAGAGAAACATGCTACTGACCATTGTCTTGCATCCACCAGGAAAGATGAGGTCATATTCAGCCCATTAAAAGGGACAGAGCTGGGAGAAGATGAGTGGGATGAGCTGGAGCTCTGGCTACACTGAAACTTCTGCTTTATGTTTTGTGAGATAATACATTTCCTGACTGTTTAGGTCAATTTGAGCTGGATTTCATGATACTTGAAGCTAAATGCCTTCTTTTCACTTAGTACAGCTGTTGTCATCTGGGTAGAAAGAGTATTCATCAATTCTTCCTTCACACAACTCCTGGTCACCATGCACTTACACATCCCTCTTTCCACCCAAGGTTGTGAGCTCATGATCTTTCTTCAGTATCTTGTACACAGCCCGCCATATGCATGAGTACCTTTCTGATCCTCAGAAAACCCAATACACTGAAATTATATGAAGTTATATTTATCTAAAATTATTTACATCTCCTGTTCCTTTAAATCATTTCTTCCTCCTCATAATCTCCCTTTTCTTTTATGCTTTACAGATAGATAAATGATGAATAGATGGATATATATATGCAATATATATATATATGATAGATAGGTATATAGATAGATAGATAATAGATAAATGGATAGATGATAGATATAAATAGATAATAGATAACTAGATAGGTAGATTTTAAATTTACAGATTTAAATCAGGTTCTGCATATGAGAGAATGTATATTGTCTTCCCAAGACTGTCATATTTCACTCAACACAATGATATCCAATTACACTTATTTTTCCTGTGACTACTGGAACTTTTAAAGTTGAACTAAATGAATTTTGCATTATGAGATTGCCATAATCCTTTCGAGATGATAAAGGGTGAAGAGTTACAGTTAGGATGTCAGGTTGACAAGGGCAGATTTTATTGTCAATTGGACTTGATTTTTAATAATTGAATAGACACAATTCTGTGCATATCTTTGAGGGGACATAAATAGGGGATTAATCTAAGGCCTTCCCTTAGAGCAGTACTATCTCATTGGCTTGGGTTCTGAACTGAATAAAAAGAAAGCAAGCAAGTAGATCTTCAATATTCAGTCCCCCATGCTTCCTGAGTGTGTTTGTGATGTGCCCACCTACTTCATGCCCTTGTCACTAGGTCTTCTCCAACATGATGAATGTATTCCATCAAAATATGTGTCAAATTAAACCCTTCTTTTCTTAAATTGGTTTGCTTAAGCATTTTGTCAAAGTATTGAGAAAAGTATCAAATACAAGTCTTTAGGCCTTTTAAGCATGAGAGCATAGCATTCACAAATAAGGATAAATTTCTCTCCTTTTCTATTAGTCTCCCTTTTATTTCTTGTATGTCCATAAGATTTTGAGCACAAAGAACAAGAACCCTTATTCTATTGTTGATTTTAGAGGTAATTATTCTAGAATTTTCTTATTTATTATAAAGCTGGGTATGTATGTATTATATATGTATGCAGCTGGGTATGTATGTATCACTTACTATGCTAATAAATGTTTTTTCTATTCCTATTTTCTTCAGGAATATTTTCCTGAATACTTTGTCAAAAGTCTTTTCTCTACCTGTTGACAAATCATGTGATTTCTGCTCTGAAGTCTGTTTATGGACTGTTTTACATTGATCGGGTTGCATATACTGAACTATCCTTAGGTTCTGCCAATGAAATTGACTTGTTATTGTATAAGATATTCTCAATTTGTTCTTGAATTCAGTTTTCAAGTAGTTTATTGAGAATTTTTGTGTCTATATTCTTCAGGTATATTGGCTACAATTGTGTGTGTGTGTGTGTGTGTGTGTGTGTGTGTGTGTATGTTAATTGCTTTTAAAATGGTAGAGTGAATGTTTTATTGGCTTTTAGCCTCCATTTTATTAATTTCTGTTTCATTTTTATTATTTCTTTTCATCTGTTGTTTAGGAATTTGGCTTCTTGTTTTTCTAAAGCCTTGAGTTACATTATAAAGTTATTTATTTCATAGTCTCATAATTTTTAATATAAGTACTCATAAGCATCTCTTTTTGAGATACTATAACTGTATCCTAAATGTTGGGTTGTTTTATTGTTTCATTCAAATGTGTATTCATGACACTTATTTCGAAATCCTGGTCTTGTGCTTCATGTAAATAGCTTTTCTTGAAGAATATTACAACAGGTATGCTGGTTTCTGGAGAAAACATATTGTTTTGGTTGTTCATATTTTTATTTTGCACTGAGATCTAGGATCTGCAGTGGTCATGTGTGTGATAGTTCTTTGTGTGATATCCAGTCTTGCCTTGGTTAGGTTGTTATTTGGTTCTTTCTTTGCTGTGTGTGGACAGGTTGGAGATGAGCACAGTGATGCTTGGTTCTCAGTCTCAGAGCCATTCTAGATTTCAGTGTTGATACTCTAGTTCCAGATACAAAGTTCTTGTTTGAGCTCATACTCTAAGCAGTTCCAGATGGGTTCCATTGGTGGAATGGGAGATAGGTTAGCAGGTAGGCCAAGAAGACTGGCTCTGGAAATCTCCCAAGTAGAGTGCAGGGTCAAACTCCAAAAAGTGGGCAAAGATAGAACCAGTGGCATCCTAGGTCTGGCCACAGATGGCAGCCAGTCCCAAGAGAATAGAGAGGGGTTAGAGAAAGATAGAGATGGCAAGTTTCTGGGTACCCTTGAGAAACCAGAATAGGGGAGGGGAAGAAGAATACAGGTAGCCTGCATGTCCTCCCCCAAGTATGGTGGCTGTGCAGCTCTTGAAGAGAGTAGGTTGTGGTTAGTGGGGCATCACAAAGGAATGGAAATGAGTTGGGAGAAAGTGCTTAGAACAATAACCACAGAACTGGGAACTGGTGGGGGATGGGGAGAGGCTGGACTTGGTCTGTGCCACATGTGATGGCAGGTGGAAATGGCCTGGGAAACCAAGCTGAGGCATAAAGCAACAGCAGGTCTAGGAATGAACTAATGAAACCAAAATGAAGGAGGGAAAGGAGGGTACTGGTAGCCTTCCTGGGTTAATGAAAAGTGTGGTGCCTATGGAGTTCCCTGAAAGAGAGTGGTTCTCCTATGGAAAAAAATTAATGCCTCCCATATTTCTTCAAAGACCCGCTGTTAATTTAAAAATGCATTGTTCAGTTCTCCAAGAGTTTGTGCATTTTCTCTGCTATTTATTTCTAGTTTTATTCCACTATCATCTTGATGAGAAAGGAAATGATTTTGATTCTTTTGTATGAATTACAAATCATTAAGGGGAAGGCAACAGAAGAGAAACAAAAAGAAGGAAATCCTTTTCAAAGAGAACAAGGCTAATAACTAAAGCATATCAATGTTTAAGATTAATTAGTGTCTTCAAACTTCTTAATGCATCTCTACTTGCAACAGGAATTAAAATCAGGAAAAACTGAAGCAAATGACTTCCTATCAAGTCTTGAATAGAGTTCCCAAATGTCTTTTGATTTCAAGTCTTGCTTCCAAAGCTTACCAGTAATTTGACTTTGAGCAAACTCTCTAAGTTTCATTTTTCTTCTTTGTGATATGGGGATGATAACATCACCACAGGTTGCTTAAGGCTTAAACAAGTTTGGACATAAAAATTACCTATCACAGTACCTGGGTCAGAATAAATGACTAAGATCATGCAGGGAGGTGTAAGAGATAAGCAGGTTGTTATATTTTGTTCATTTTAATTGAGAACACTTTCTTTAGGAGAGCAGCTCTCAGCTGTCATTGCCTGGCAGTTAAAATCGTTGATTTCTGTCTCTGCTGGTGTCTGAACTTAGCCTAGATACAGCTGTGGAGATGAAGGCAAGCCATCTCCATGTTGTGACAGGAGCATTAAAATTCCCTAGTTAAGAAAATAAACTAGAAGAGAAGTAGTAGGAAACTCAAGTAGGAAAAAAAAAGTAATGGAAATATCTATTTTCTGGATGCTTCTATTTGGGGCAGTGTTTTTCTAGTCTTTAAGTTGGTACAGTGTATATACTGCCCTTTGTTATAAGTTTAGGGGATGTGTCCTGAAGCTGTTCAGTCTAGCTGGGTTCTGAATTTCTAATCCATGACCATTTCATTCTAGACCTAGTGTGGGAACAATATTAAGCTAGAGCCCCAGCGCACTGGAGCAGAGTTCTACTGATGGGACAATGCAGTCAGTTTATTTTTAATTTTTCCTGTATCCAGAAAGAGAATAATGTCTTCATAACTTACTTCGTTCCTTGCAGTGGGTGCAACATACTTCCTTGACAATGTGCATTCAGGCCAGTCTATGGGGAAATCAGGAAAGATGAAGTAGGACTTTTAGAAATCATGTTCTTTACATGGAACTAGATCAGGCAGTGGGAGGAGGTGAACTGAAAATAGCCTGAGGGAGTGAGAGACAAGCCTGTGAAACAGTGAGAGGCAGGCTGAGACAACTGAGATTAGCAAGGAGAGGACACTGCAGAGAGAAGGGAAGACATGGCATGAATTTTTTTTTCAGGATTCTGTTAAACCACTCATCCCCCAAGGCAAAAATCATTCCTCCGAAAGGCAGTGTTTTAAATTATGTCAACTTAGCTAAAGTAGCATTCATTTGGTAGACTATATGCCCCTGCAGAAGCATCCATTATCTGCAGAAAAATGATCAATCAATCCATCAATGAATGGACAGACAGATAGCACTTTCTTCCAGATTTTAAATTAAAGTAGTATATGAAATTTGAAATCTACAGAAAATTATAATGACCAAAATCATCAATTCTGTTTTATAGATATACCTATGATTAGCATTTATATACATAGATTTTTATGTTATATAAGTAACACACACACACACACACACACACACACACACATCCCCATTTGTGGGTTTTCAAAGTAACAGGAAAAAAAATCCTCCAAATTCCTAAGCAAAATACATGTTTCCGGGCTTGTGAAGTTTCCAGAATTTCCTATGTTACAGTTGATTTCAGATACTGTATCTTCAAGCTAAAGTTTCTTATGTCTTATGTCTTCTACAATCTAGAATCTATTAAGTGTCTGGAGTGATGTTTTAGTAACTTGGAGCTTGTGCTGTTCTTGCAGAGGACCCAGGTTCAGGTCCCAGGACCCATAAAGCTCACAACTTTCTGTAACTCTAGCTCCAGGGGATTCAATGCCCTCTTCTGACTTCCATGGGCATCTTCACACATGTAGTATACCTTCAGACAAGTAAACATATATAAATGCATATAAATTTAAAATCATTTAAAAATCACCAAGCCTATGTATCCCTCACTTACCATGTCACTCCCATCCTTATCTCTGTCTCATGAGTGAATTGTTTTTATAAACTGATACCTTGTTGACATATTTGGAGTATAAGCCTAGGCTTTGGAAGCCTCCATAAGCTGGACTTGAGTACTCTACTTCAATATGCCAAATAATAATGACATGAGCAATCATAAAAACCAAAGAGAGATGACTTATTTAATGTGACTACAATAGGAACTGAGACAAAGGGGTCCAGTGATTTCAAGTAAGTCTTTGGACTGTGACATGAGCTTTAGGTTTTATTAGAAGAAGAGTAGAAATTAGGAGCAAGTGGTGCATATAATTAGATAATTCAGGTTAAGCCAAGGTGCAGTCTCACCCATTAGTGCCTGAGCTCCAGACTTCCAAGAAATCTATTGAAGTCCTTATTGCTGCCAGCATTACTTGCAGGGTTAAGCTACTTGGTTAAGACTGGGTATGCTCTACCCTAAAGTAATCCATATTATGTGACACAATAGCTTTTCAGGTTTTTTTCCTGCCCAGAGAGATTCAATATTTTAAGCATTTTTTTTTTTTTTGGAGAATCCCATACATCTGTACTGCATTTCTGTACATAATTTCTATCTTTTTCCTACCTCTAACTTCTTCTATGACTCTTTGATATCCTAACCAGACTCATGACTATAACTGTTTCTCTTTTAATTATTAGTGTTAAACCGTACACTTATTACACACATACGTATGCAAACAACACACACACACACACACACACACACACACACACACACACACACACACACTGCTGAGTCATCTATCGTCTCCCATCTGCATATGTGTTTAGACATGACCACTAAGGATTGGGTAATATATCAGGGGTGTTATTGCTGAAAAAAAAAACTGATTCTTCCTCTCTTAGAAGCCATGTGAATCGTGCTAGAGAATGTTATACTAAGTGAGAGTAATCAGACCCGAAAAAACAAACACTGAATAGTCTCTTATTTGTGGATCCTAGCTCCAAATCTTTATATGTGAGAGACTCCATTTTTCAAACAATTTTAAACTCCCTTTTGAGGAGAGAAGATGACTCAGCATATGAATGGCTATGTGAACAGCACCATCTATGCAGTACCAGCCAGTCAGCACAGACTGATAGGTTATCTACTCTTGCAAATGGAGAGAATGCCACCCTATACATTCATTGGAGTAAATTAGAACTATAGGAACACATAGGTTTATTAAAAATCATATCAAGAAAACTGAGTCTAATAACTTATCAGACATTATGACACTTAGTATATATCTCGCCAATAAACCCATCACAGAACAAGAACCTGAACAAGCATTCAGGATGATTCTTTTCTTCAAGAATCACTGGAGGAGGAGTGAGAGTAAAACTTCAAATGCTTTTAGCAGTTTTCGAACTGTGGTCTATGGCAGCAAATGCTGCTGACAATGGCTTATACTGTTTGCGTTGGACACTCTGCCTCTCTTGGTTGCTTGTACTGCAGGTAAAAATGACCTGCCTCCAGGGATATGGTTAGTCAACTGACCATTATTAACTGCTCATTCACATTTCTTAAAGTTATAACAGTGACTAATCCCACAGCTCTCAAACTTAAAATGACTTAGGTTTGTGACAACAGCATATGGCTCATAGGCACCATATTTTGGAATCAGAAGGTCAATTCGGAGTTAAGAATTAACATGTTCTAGACTTTTTCAAGGGTGTGAGAAAACTCCATGGAAACTGGCCATATAGCCCGAGGCTTCAATCAGTCAATGGCAGCCAACCAGGATCCCAAAACATTGATCACATTATAGGAGAATCTGATACCTTTCTAACCAACAATGCTGATATAGAATGCCTTGCCAGATATTTGCAGTTTCTAGTCTTAAATCTCAGTTCCTTGTTCACATCACAAGTGGGTTTGGTGTTTCACTTATCAGCCATAAACATGGCTGGCAGAGTAAGTTTAGAGCAAATTCCTCCTGCCTGGATGTTACTAAATCAAGGCACTGGCTCTCCCAGGGAACATTTGATGCTTTCTTAGCCAGGCCCTTAAAAGTCCCACAGTCTCAGAGTGGCAATCCAAAACTTGTTCTTGCTAAATCCTGGACCTTGACCTGTAATATCGTAGGCAATGGGGAACTTGAATGAATGCTAAAATACATCTCTAAAAGTGTTTTCCAGTGTGTGTGTGTGTGTGTGTGTGTGTGTGTGTGTGTGTGTGTGTGTGTGTTTTCCTGCTGTTTACCTTATGTGCTACACTCAGGACTACGTTCTGATAGTTTTATCTCTCCATACTTTCTCCCTTGATATTATCAATCTGCATTGCAATCTATATTGTTTAAAATGTCATTCTCTATGCTGATAATTCTCCAGTACACATTAGACTTGCATTTGACTTTGCTGGCCTTAGGAATTACTCCTTCAACTACTTACTTGATGTCTCTGAATGTGAGATGGATGTCTCAAACTCATTATGTCAAAGACTAGAATACTCTGTTCTCTATTGTGGCTCACCTTTTCCATGCCATTCTGCCTGCCATGTGGATATCAGCATCTTTACCTAGAGCACAGACTTTCCATTCTCCAACCTTTACCCACCTCTGCTATATTCTCCCATAGTAAACAAATTGATGCCTAATATTTATAGAATGAAAGACCCTCAAGTATCTTAATCCTTTTGAAAATAATTTTTTGAGCATATGGTGTTAGTATCTTTTCAAAACAAGTGGTAGTCTTAGTCTTTAACTAAACACATCACAAACGTTAATTATTTAATTTTCTACATGAATTCTGTAAGTGCTGATGTTGTTAGCATCCAGACATTACTCTGGCCCACCCTTCAGGTTTTCAACTGCAGCACTCCTTGTGCTCATGTGCCTGTCAGGCATTCACACTGGCCAGCCCTAAGAGTCCTGACAGGATATGTCATCAGCTACAGCCACTCCCTGTGCACAAGTGTTACATCCACTCATAAAAGGCAAGACCCTCTCACCCTTCCCCTGCTCCCTTTCCAGAGGCCTCTTCTGTCAACTCTCTCCCTTCCATTCCCCTCCCTGAATAGATCTCCCAATTGAGTTTTAACATGTGTTGCAACTTCCCTTTCCACCACTACACCTAACCACAAAACAACAATACATATCATAACTGTTTCACACACAGTTATTATTTTCTCGGGTTTGAAACCAAGACCAGTACACAGAGAATACTCAGTAAAATTTTAAAGTAATACAATATTTACATTTCTGATGTGTGTTTGCTGAACATGACCTCACAGCCTTATTTTATTGCCTTTTGAATTTGATCAATAATTTTCTCTTACATGGTGGACACTTTTGATGAATAATTTCACGTTTAATCACTCTGGGAGAATTTATGTTTACAGGGAAGGAAAACAACCCTATATATAATGATGTAAATTGGATACTAGGAGATTAGCTCCCCAGCTCTGAGTTCTACCTTTCTCCTTCAATAAAATTAAAAACTGCTACATGTCAGGAAATTTTTGGATTGCTTGACTATGATCAAAAACATAAATGGAAAATCTACCCATGCATGGAGTTCTGTATGTGTTTTCATAATGAATTCCCCATGTCAGCATCAAAAACTTCTTATTCCATTGAAGAATAGCTTCAATTAACTTTTTCAAAATCAGTGTTTCAGTATATACTAACCCATTCAATTTAAAAAAATGAATAATTGCTCGGTTGGGTATAAAATTTTAGGTAAAATACCTTTCTTTTACAGTTATGCAAATTCAGATGCAATTCTGTTGTCTTCTGATGTTTTTCATTCAAGGAAATAAAATGAATTTGTCACTATTTTAACATTAATGTCTCTGTAATCAAGCTCTTCATCTTCTCCTTGCCGTCTGGGGACCCACAAGACCTTTTAAAATCTTTATAATTCAAAAGACCTGTCTGATCACTTTATTAATTCTACCAACAAATTTTGGTCACTAAAGTATGAGAGCTTTTCTTAAACCAAGTAGTATTTTCAGTAAACCTTCTATTCTCAAGTGGCTAACATTTGGGGGGGATATTTTTCAAAAAGCATTCTTAATTGTCTGTAAAGCTCTTATCTCTAAGATCCCTGATCCTCATTCTCATTTTTCCCCTTATTCCTTTTGCCTGTTTTTGAGAGCTTCTCAAGTTATCTCTGTTATTTGCCTTCTACCCAGCGTCATTTCTGTCTCCCAATCCCTCTGATGAAAATAAAATACTTTTACAAATGTCTGGTTTGAGATTCCAGTACATGTGTCTCTTCATTCTGACAATTTTTTGATATGCCTTTCATGGTCACATTAGCCATATAAACCAGGATTAAGGAAGATCTAGTGCCTGGGAACAACAGTAGCATCAATACCTAGTCAGTCGTCATACTTGGTAGCTAGTGAGGCCTGTAAACAAGCTTATGATGTGAGAATTCCCTTTAGTGAGAATCTTCCTTTAGTGAGGCACTTATGAAAATAGAAGAGCAAAGGGCAAACAGGGTGGTTTAGCAGGTAAGCATCTCTTCTAAGGGGACTACTTAAGAAAACAGATTGCCCTTCAGAAGAACTTGGCTCTGAAAGTAAGCAGAGCTGCCTGTGGGTGTTTATAGGCTCTTGTCAAAGAACCAGAAATGTATCATGGAGAATGGAGCAAAGGTTGAATCCTAACCTTACAAGAAGAAGGAAGGGTGAGAAGGAGATTACATCAATCATAACAATAACATAATATTGATGTTAGGCAAGAGTGAAACTCCTCTCATAAATATCTGTGCTACAAACAGAGAAATTGTCAAGCTACTATAATTAAGCTCAATGTATAAAATTCTTGAATGGACTGAATTTAATTAGTATTTAGAATCTTACATGCCTAGTAGAGGTTAGAGCTAAAAATATGTTTCCTGAATGTAAAAGACCACATTGAATGCACCAGCAAGACAGTTTGTGGATAACTATGGCAATGCCTAGCAATCCTCCTAAAGCTACCTCTGAAGGTGAGATCCTGTGCCCATGCATTCCAGATGGATCTTTTTCATTTGTTTGCTTGTTTGTTTTTTGTTTTTCCAGACAGGGTTTCTTGGAGGCTTTGGAAGCTGTCCTGGAACTAGCTCTTATAGATCAGGCTGGCCTCCAACTCACAGAGATCCACCTGCCTCTGTCTCCCCAGTGCTGGGATTAAAGGTGTGCACCACCAACACCTGACTCCAGACAGATCTTTGTGTTCTACTCAGTCTGTATACATATACATTAGCACTTATATCCTTATGAGATTTTTTTATCTGTGTATTTAGCACTTACTAAAATGAGAACACCTTAATATTTAATAAATTGGCCAACATGTGAAAGGGGAGAGACAAGGGAGGTAAGGAAGGATAGAGGCAAGCTTCTAGTTTGAGTATATAAAATTGGAATTAATAGAGTTATAATACTTAAGAATAGAGGGAGCCATTATAGGTTTTAAACGAAATATGGCACTAGGAAAATGTTCAGGGATCTAAAACCATGGCCCCAACTAACAATCTAAGCAATAGTGGAAAGATTATCTTAAATGCCCTTCCCTGATAATGAGATTGATGTCTACCATATATGCCATCCTAGAGCCTTCATCCAGTAGCTTATGGAAGCAGAAGCAGACACCCACAGCCACTGGGCCAAACTCCTGAAATCTAGTTGTAGAGAAGGAGAAGTGATGAGCAAAGGGGTCAAGATCAGGCTGGAGAAACCCACAGAAACTGCTGACCTGAACAAGGTGGAGATCATGGAGTCCATACTTATAGCTGGGAAACTAGCATAGGACCAAGCCAGACTCCCTGAACATGGGTGTTAGTTAGGAGGACTGGGCAGTCTATGGGGCCTCTGGAAATGGGTCAGTATTTATCCCTCATATACTAATGGACTTTGGGAGCCTATTCCACATAGAGGGATACTCTCTCAGCCTAGACACCTAGGGGAGGGCCTAGGCCCTGCTCCAAATAATGACAGACTTTGAAGACTCCCCATGGAAGGCCTCACTCTCCCTGAGGAACAGAAAGGGAATGGGATGGGGGTTGAGAAGGACAGGGGAGGAAGGGAGGGTGTGGGAACTGGTATTTACATATAAAACAAACTTGTTTCAAATTTAAATAAAAAATATCAAAAAAAAAAAAAGAATAGAGTCAGGAGCTATACAAGCTGACTTTAAATACTTCTCTCTAGACTGTAACAATGAAAAAAATAAAAGAAGAAAATTTGGGAAGCTCACAGTTATCATTTGCTAGGTAAAAGTTGCAACAAAAGTTAAGAGCTTAAAACACCAATATGAATATGAATTTATTCCAGTCATTAAACTTGTGTTCAATTGATTTACACTGGGCTGAACAGAAGTGTTTGTCTAGTCTTGGCCTAGTGCCCTAACATTCCTTGCCAGCTGATTGTCATTGTCTTAAATTGAATATGGTCAGGGACAGGGACTGCTCTTTCTATAGTGATGGTAGAGAATAAATAAAACTCAATCATACAAGCATTCTCAAGGCTCTGCTTGAGTTACATATTTTAATGTCCCATTGACCAAAGGGGTAAACATTGAGACCATTAATGAGATCTACCACTTGCATTAATCTACCTGATTAACCTAATGAAGAGGCTCTTTATCCCTGTGAGAGCAAACAAATGTTTAAAAGCACCTCCCAGTTGGACCATTATGTTACACAGAAACACATATTTAGTTTTCAGAAAAATACTCTGAAGCTTTCTTAGAAATTCAAATCACCATTCACAAAGTTAAGCCACTCTCTAAAACTGGATATATAATGAGTCTAGGACTTCAACCTGTTGCTAACAACAAATGAGTCTTCCACAATTTAAAGATACCAGAAAAAAACCCCTGGATTTTGGGGTCAGAAACAAGGAACATTTTTTTCAGAGTTTATATAATAGCCATAGAACTTTTCCTTTACACAGGTTTCTTGAGCCTAATTCTCAAAAGGCAGCGCTTAGGAGCCAAGAAACACCTGCACACTCAGTTTGCGGCTCCATAACAGAAAAATCACATTGAAAAGATGGTCAGGAAGATAAACAATGCTTTCTCATAAGACACAAAGAATCTGTGGAGAATTGTGTCTAAATGATGTAAGAATACTTTACCCCCTTCTATAATGGCCTTAGCCAGAGCCAAGTCAAGGAAGGACTATAATTTAGGTTTTGAGAACTAACACTACCTGTGGACCTAGAGTCTATCTAACACATAGTCAGAGTACTACATAGCAAATACTGGCTAACTCACGTGCTCTGAATTCTGCTCAAAGACTCCATTCAAATCTATGTTGATTACTTAAATAGTTGGCATCAGACTTATCTGTGAGTCTCTGTTGAGCCTTCTGTAAAGGAAGGTGGGAGTCTACAAACCCTGAAGCTGGTTTTCTTTCAATTCCTTGTTTTCAGGTCTTCTTTTCCAGAACCTGTGCATTCATTCCAGAGTGTAATATTATCTGAAGTGTTCACATTTCAACAAAGTCAGATGACTTTCAGACACAGGAGATGGAGGAGAGAGAGAGAGAGAGAGAGAGAGAGAGAGAGAGAGAGAGAGAGAGAATGTGTGTGATTGTGTGTTTGAAAAAGAATGTTGTGTAAGACTGAGTGTGAGAGAGACAGTGAGAGTGAACAAGATGGAGAGAGGGAGAGAGAGAGAAAGAAATAAGAGAATCCATCACAACTTAAAGTAAAAAAATCTTTCTCAGGCTATTTATGCAAGGGAAAAATGTCAGAAAATACAGCGATTCATTGGAAGTGCTCTTAGTTTTCAGATCCCTGGTTACCTGTTGCTACTCCAAGTTACACAAAAATTTATGCAGATACATACCAAGAGTGCCCCTGGCAACAGCAATGCCTGGGAAGCTGTCTGACACTTTCACTTCTACTTAAGCCATCAGTAATGCTAGGCTGCTGCTTCTGTATTAATCAGCTACTGCTTTGGCTTGAAGATGTCACTGAGTTATGCAGTGGACTGCTTGGTTACAAAACAAAACCAGGTATCTCTTAACACAAAGTTTTAGTAATTTTTAAAGTATTTAATTTCTGCTTCTAATACCAACCTCCCTCCCAGAACTCCAAAGTCAGCCATATGTTCTTCCTTTAGAGTCACATTTCTTATCCAGAATTCATTTTGACTGTTATATTTCTACTGAACAATTGTTTTTGCCTCCCCCTACATACATCCAGTCAACAACATCTCTCCTGAATTCCACCTACTAGGCTTGGGTCTTGCCTTCTTCTGACATTTTTGCCATCGCGATGAAAAATATTCATAGCAGTATGATGTTCTGATTGCCGACAAACTTGCCAGAGGTATGTCACAAAAGTCCAGGAAACATCAGCAACTTCCCAACTTCCCAACTCAGCAGAACCATGCCCAGTCTTTACTAGTGAAAGAAGGCAAGGAAACAATATATGCAAGTACGCAGATGACCTGAGTTATGCACATATGGCACAGGTGCGCATCTGTATCCCCACAGTGTATCAAATTAGATGAAAAGTAAAATAGCATTAAAATGGTCACAAATTGTATACTATTCATTCTAATAGGTTTTGGAATCATGGAAGTGTCTCCATAGAGTCCCATTTTAGAAATATAAAATGTAGTCCCCAGGATGCACATATCCATAGTCAGAATATTCTTTTACTCAACTAGGCAGTATCTGCAAATTGGGAGGCCTGCTAGCACTACTTTTGTTTTTCTTCTAGAAAAGAAGAAATTTTCAAGCAATTTGTTTTCCACATCATCTTCTCTCCCAGTGTCTCCAAGGGGACCAGGGACACGGAGGAGATGCAGGCACAGATGCCACTTGAGAACAGCCTCATTTAGATCATCAGGATGCCTCAGAATGCTAAGACACACTTACTTGCTGCTCTGAATTGTGTTTCTTCAAAATCTAAAAATATTTACCCTTTGTCAGGCTTTAGAAAAGCAAGTTTTAAAAACCCCTCCTTCTCTGCACACCCATCCTAAAAATGCTCACAACAATTCACAAGTGGTCAGACACGAATAGACATACAGACTGCTCTGTGGAAACTAGCACAGTGACAACAATACCAGACTCCAGCTCTGTAGTCAAGGAACTAAATTAAAAGCAAAATAATCCACCTCCACATTTGGTACCCAGACAGGGAATTGTCACTTGTTGAAGCCATGTCAGCAGCATCAACATATAGTGAAATGTCTTTTCTTTAACCCCATTTTACTTCAGCACGTGAGCATAGCTAAAACCTAAATTAAGACATATATTTATGCTGCCAGAAAAAGGATATTTGTCTACATTTCTGAAAACAAAATGGATTATGAAGTATTGTCGAGGCTGTAATAATGGATGATGTAGCTACAGAGAGATGACATAAGGTCCAGGCTAGGCAGAAAGCAGAATAACAATGTCAGGATATTTATCTACCAGTGAACAGGAGAGAAAGCTATCACAAATGCTAGACATTAGATTTTGGTCCTGAAGATCTGTGCTTGAGGGTGAAGGAAAGGTAATTTGTGCTTATTAAATGTTTCTCTGAACATTTTCTACTCAACTTTCATTTCTTTACACACACAGGGAGAGAGATTCATGTGTGCATATGTAGATATAAACATCTCAGTTAATAATAAATACACAAATCTAATACTTATAGGACACCTCTCTCAACAGCCATAACTTTGGAGCTCTTGATTCCTAAACCCCTTGCTCCTCAACAACAACAATGAGGCTGTAGATATTCTTTCTCCACAATGTGTTTCAAATTCTCCTTCTCTCTGTTTCCCATGTTGCTATTTGGGTTCATGCCACCCATCATATTTTGTGAGATACTTCAATAATCCTTTAAATAATCACTGCCTCCAACTTTATCCTCATTCTTTTTCACACCTCTCTTTCTGCTACCCAGTTGCCTTTGAAAATAATGTTGTCTTTGTTCTGCAGCAGTTTCTTATTGTCTCCAGCTTCACACTCACCCTTAATAGAACTGACTTTTGCCATACCCATCCAGCCTTACATTCTATCATGGCCTTCCTTAAACTAACATCGTCCACCATATGGGGGCAGTTTAAAGTTCCCTGGCAGAGGTACTCACTCTTACTTAACCATCTCCCATCAGCCACTCCTTCTTCTTCCTTGTTCCCTAATTCTGTCTTCTACTCAGTTAGCACTTGATTTGGGTCATCTCCCCATAGCATTGCTGAATATCACCTATTATACATTGTCAAGGTCTTCCCTGGCAAGCCTAAGCTCTCAATAACAGCTAACATGTATGCATAATTACTTTTCTTGCCAAAGTAGTCAAATACTCAATGAAACTATTATTAAAAGGTAGAAAAGATACACTTTGGCTCACAGGTCAGAAGATCTGTTCCTCATGATGAGGAAACACATATCAAGTAGGACAACTTAATTTATGTAACATATGGTGGCAAAAAGTTTGGGGTATAGCTCGTTCACATCTTGGTGGCTTAGGAAACAGACAACTAGAGTCAGACCGAAAGCAGGTGTTATCTTTGAGACCTACCTCCAGTTACCACTCTACTTAACAATCCTACTAGCTAGGTCATACACTTTGAAGGCTCAACAACCTTCTGAAATAGTATCACCAGTTGTAGGATAAGACCTCAGATCCATGAACCTCTGAGGGTGCAAATCTTATTTATGATTGACTCGAGTAGCATATGAATAACAAGTCAATAGAAAAACACTTTTAAAATTCTGATCATTTATAGAATACAACACTTCTCATAAAAAGCTTACACTCTTTTTTTTCTGATCTTTCAGCAACTTCAGATCCCTGGTTATATATTCATTGTCTTTTGCTGAAACATAGATAGAAGGAGTCAAATGTATTTGATGCTAGTAATACATGTTTTTCTTTGTTAACAAGAAGATGGAATCTGGGTTACACATCCAACATTCAAACTCTACACCTAATCTCTCATCACATATCAATTCTAGGACTTTTGTTTTTGCCTCTTGAACTGAAAAAAAACATGGATTGAAATATCCAGGAATAAGACATGCCTTGAAGGGGCCACATGTCCCCTCTAGAATATGTTATTGGCTTGAAGTGGCTGGAATCACAAAGGGTGTAACCACAGATTAAGTTCTGCTTGCCTTGAAACAATGAAGGAAACAGTATCTTCAGGGCCAAATTCTGCAGTTAATTCTCAGGGCCCTTGCCTTCACTTCTATGGAAGATACTCAAGTTTGTATTTGATGTACCATGAACACAAATAAGACCTCAAAGAAAACACCTCCCATTCCTGTCACAGATGTGCACTATCTGGGAGTCTATCAGCTACACAGAAAGCTATATGTCTTTTTAATACAAACCTATCCTTAGGAAACCATGAAGGCTCTCAACATTTGTCCCATCCTGCCCACAGCAAATGGAGGGGATCATTCTAAATCTGATTGTGAGTACCTACAGAAAGCTTTGACAGAAATACCCACCAAAATGGTAAAAACAAAATATATTGGTCTCAAAAAAATAATAGAATCTTCAAATCGAACAAATGAAGTCATGCAAACAATGAGCAGGCTTGGTCAGGGACTGTGGACATAAACAAATTCCATCTCTAATTTTTTGTTAAAAGAAAAATACTGGCTGGGCAGTGGTGGTGCATACCTTAATTCCAGCATTATGAGAGGCAGAGGCAGGTGGATTGGTGGAGCTCCATGAGTTTGAGGCCAACCTGGTCTACAAAGAGAGTTCTAGGACATCCGGAGCTGTTACACAAAGAAACCCTGTCTTGTAAAACCAAAATAATAAAATATTAAAAAAGAAAAATACCCAGATAGTGACAGTTATTAAGTACCATAACATCTTAGAATGAGGAATAACCTTTCTACTATTGAAAAGAATGGTAAGGAAAGAGAACCATTTATCTGGGAGATCATCTCTTAGCCTGCCCAAAGGCAAAGGGCTGCACTCTGTAGGCCTAGCTTTTTATGCATCTGGTGCTGTGATTCTAGAAATATCCCTAATAAAATGTGAAATATATAAAGAGATTTGCTATTACTTTTCTTCTGAGTTAAAAAGAAAATCACTGGCAGGTGTTTCATCTGGCTGCTAAATTTTCAGGAGGAATTAGGCCATTTAGAAATATGTATAATACTCTGTAACTATTCCATGGCACTTGATTGATGCCTACAAATAGAGCCTAAAATAGAAATCAGGAAGGCATGTGTAGAGTGATTATTTCTCCCAACCTTGACTAGAAATACACAATGATGTTGTCATGGCCATACTGTGCCAATGCTTACAGATATGAAGTACTTGTTGCTAAATTTTATCAGTAAATTTTGCCCTGGGATGCCAAGGCAAGGAAATCCACAATGTGGGACCAGCTTAGACTCTGTTTAAAATGGTAAGAGTTTGGAAGGCAGAAAACCCATTGTAATCTTTTCTAACTCATGATGAGAAAGCACAGTGTCAGAATTTTCAACTCTAGGGAGGAAATTAAGAGTACCCTACAGAGAGTTCCTTGGAATGAATGTTCTTGATTGCAAAAGGTGGTGGGGAGAACAAAAGAACAGTAAACAAATGGGATTCTCAGCATTAGGAAGAATAGCTCACCAAGCTCAGGGATAAGTTTATGGATATTTGACCACGATAATGAGAGTCCTGCAGAATGTGAAATTATTAATATATTCTGCACTCAGTATTGTATGTTTAATATTGCATACATTTGTTTGGATGCCCTTACATCTGTTCCATAATTACTGGCAATGAGGCAAAGTATCAACAGCAAAATGTCCTGCTGTTCTGAGAATATATTGCTTTAAAGACATAAATTAGAAGTCAAAATATATGTATTTGACAAATGCATTTGAAATATTACATCTAACTGGCAGTGTGGTGGATTGTTTTAATTAATCTTTCAGTTTGTCTCCAGTTCAGATTTTCAGCATACTTTCCTGATATTATTTAACTATCACAGAGCCCACATTTAGAAAATGGAATGAACAGATTCCAGCCCTTAATCTTAAACAGAGGGCTGACCCCAAACTATGGGTTTGCTTCCAGCTCAGTGAGACAGAGTTTTGGAGAGCAGTAAGTGGGAGCAGGAGGAGGGCAGTTGTAAGCCATTTTGCCACTGTCTCTTACCTCCACATGCTTGCAGCCCAGCTTGAGAAAGCCCACAGGATTTAGAGTCCTACACAAGTTCACAGTCAATTCAGAAATCGCTGCTCTCTTTGAACTCCACTCTAGCCTCTATGCCCTCTCCCAATCCATGTTATTATGTAATGACTCAAAACATATCATCACAAAATGATTAAATGCACTACAGAAATGCAGTAGCATGGAAGACTATGCAGCAGTTATAAATAAGAATAAAATCTAAGTGTTTTAACATATAAAAATTCCTAAGACATATTAGCGAAACAGCAATTACAGTGTGATATACACTTTATACCATTATTAATGTTAACACCACAAACAATAACTAGTTTATTGAAAAGTCTGATTCACTGAGATACTAATACAGAATTGACTTCTTTCATTCACTGCTTTCATTGATTTAATTTCCCTTTTCAAGCCCTTATGGATGAAAGGGCGTAGGCACAGCTTTCTGAACATTCTCACACATTAAACACTCAGGTTGGCCCTATCCATTTATCCCAGGCTAGACCATCAGTTTCATAACCTCCCTTCTCATCTAGTTCAGCATCACCCCAGCTGGAGAAAATTGAAGTGAGGAAGGAGATGGCTCTGCTATTCTATTTATCTTCTCTCTTTGTGTATTCTTGCTTCTACTGCATTGGGATAAGGGTAGACTTGAAACATTGGCACTGTTGGAGTATGTGGTAGTGTGAATGTAATTGGCCCCCCATAACATTACAGGGAGTGGCTATTACAATGTGTGGCTTTGTTGGAGTGGGTTTGGAAATTTTAGTGGAAATGTGTCACTGTGGGGTGGGATTTGAGGTTTCCTGTACCTAGGATACTGCCTAGTATCTCAGTTGACTTCCTGTTGCCTGCAAGATGTAGGGCTCTCAGCTACTCCTCCGGCACCATGTCTGCATGCATGCCACTGTGCTCTCCATCATTATAACAATGGACTGAACCTCTGAAACTGTAAGTGAGCCTCACCCCAATTAAATGGTTTCCTTATAAAAGTTGCCATGGTCATGGTGTCTCTTCACAGCAATAAAATCCCTAACTAAGGCAGGGTATCTGTTTGCTAGAACTTTCAGATGTTTTATGCCACATAGAAACCAGGTTCTTTCTCAACTAGATGAAAGGCTCTGATTTGGCTCTCTGGTTCACTGCACTAAAGTATCTAAACTGCACTCTATTTGAAAAGTATTTATTTTTATGTGCATGAGTGTTTTGTCCATATATATTTGTGTGCACCATACAGTGCAGAGTTACAAATGGTTGTGAGCTGCCATATGGTTGCTGGGTGGGAATCAAACCCAAGCCTCAGGAGGAGCAGCCAGTACTCATAATAGCTAATTCAGCTCTCCAGCCCCCAACCACAGTCTATTGAGGGAATCATCTCCTTTTCTGGAGTTCAGCCATATTGGTCAAGAAATCTCAAGCTACCTTCTTTTATGTCCACTTAAGACACAGAAAACTCAATTGTTTTCCTAAAGCCTACCTCAAATGTTTATTTTCACATTCTGTACCATTTCTCATCCTAATAAATACGCTCTAAGTGAATCAATCTACTCTTTAAGCAGATGTTGAGCTTGTGAGTTGCAAGAATGCCTCCCTCTCTTTGCAGACACCCCCAAAATATGAATATAGTTTTGTTGGACTTTCCTCATTTGTGTCACTGTGACCAAACGCCTGAGAGAATATCTTAAGAGAGCAAAGGTCTATCCTAGCTCACAGTTTTAGAAATTCAAACCATCAATGGGGAATGTAGGGCAGACAGTCAGAGAAGAGGAAGTGTGTGTATGTAGGCTGCCAATCACACTGTAGAGAACAGAGTCAATGAGAACAAACTGGGATCAGGGGTGGTAAAACTTCCTAAGGTTGTGTTTCTAGTTACTCACGTCCCCCAGCCAAACCCTTCCTCTTAAAGACTTCACAACCTATAAAATATCACCAGACTAGGGACTGGGCATGTAAAGCCTGAGCCTGTAGGGGACACTTCAAATATTGGATTCAGCAGTACCTCTTCTGGATGACTAGGAGACAGGAAGGGAGAAGCCATTGTACTCTTTCCCTAAACAAAAAGATCACTTCTTCATACAACTTGAAGAGGAAGACAGAGGATAATGGTAGTAGGGTCTCTTGAAGTGCCCAGCAGGGAGTTATCCAAGGACTCCTCAACCAAATTGCCACTCATCAGCTTATTGCATACTATTAAAACAAAACTTATTGATATTATTTTCTTCTGGGGGGGATCATGGGATGGTGAGCAGTGGTAAATAGGTTTCAGTTTGTCTGTTCCATTTAGGTTTCTACAAAGAGAATATTTTCATATATCTCATTCGTTGATTTAGTGTATTGCCTGGCTTCTAGAGATACCATGAGTATCTTGGTCAAGCCACCTAAAGTTAGGAGTCACAGTATTGATCATCAGATTGTGGTGAACACTACTGACTGCACTGATAAAGTTCTCCCAAAGTCTGATTAAAGATATGTACTTTTTCCAAGAGAATAATTGGCAACTAATTGGAGCTACAGAACACAGCACAGATCCGTTTTACCCTCATTGCTAATGGGACACTGACAACAAGTCAATGTTCCTTTCCATGTTCCACCTGCTACAAGTCTGTGTGATCATCTGCTAGCCTCTGACTAATGAGAGCAGCAGAAACCCTGCAGGGCAGAAGGGGCAGTTTGACAAGAGCACACACAGAGATAAGATGCAGTGCTGAGTACCACATGGGGTTACCACTTGTTAGGGCCTCTTGACAAACATTTAGAAGGCAAGGGAGGGGCTTAGCCAGCAAGCAGCAGGCCTGGAAAAAATCCTTTTCTGTCTGTTATTATGCATGTCCATAGGGGGAGGGGGGGGGACAAGATTCCCCAAGGCACCTCTCTTGGCAAAGGGGTGAGATAACATAACCAGATTCTTTGAGGGCGGTGGCAGGCACATGAAACCCAGCTTTTACAGTTTTGCCAAGACATAAGAATCTCCATGGGTAGCTGGACAGGAGACGACTTCCACTACCTCTACCAAGCTTTGTTGACATTGAATAGATGACTCAAAGGGGAAATAAAAAGGAGAAATTGCGAGGTTTGGATATTGCACAAGTGCTGTGATTTCAGCTAAAGACAAGTTTACCTTAGGGATTCTTGCTCTCTGAAGATAGCTCCAAAATTGCCTCTGTGACCTTGTCCTTTTCCATCAGGTCACAGGAGAATTATGATCTCTCTGTTTTCAAATGGCAATGTGTTCTTTCATCCTTAGCAACTTAGTATTTATTATGGTGTCTCTTTGACCAAAGACACAGAAAACCTGATGTTGGAAGGCAATTTTGGAGATAATCCAATGTATCCATTTCATTTAACCATGTGAAGGGGAGATGTGCAGTTAAATGTCCAGGGATTCCCAGAACATCATGGCAGGGGATGTCCCGAATCCAGCTACTCACACCCTGCCCCGTGTGTGTGTGTGTGTGTGTGTGTGTGCGCACGCGCACACGCGCGCGCTCTTAAATACATCAGATCTTTAGCTCTATCACTTTTAACTTTATTCCACTGAGTTAGGGTCACTCATCTGAATTTGAATCAGCCAGAAACCCACAGTGATCCCTGTCCCCCACAGTGCTGAGGTTACAGACATACATAGTCATATGAACAATTTTGTGTGTGTGGCAGGATCTGAACATAGGTCCTCCTGCTTATGCAGCAGGCACTCTTAACCCCTGAGCTACATCTCCAGCCCCAAAGAAGAGTTCTGGTGATAAATTTTATTTTGAGTCGTTGCCAACATCAGCACTAATGGTGGAGAATGATAATAGTACCTAAGACATTACATGTCATCACAACTACTTCCACCCACACAGTCTCACTCGATTCAAAACAATTCAGAGTTTCAAGTAGCACAGCCAAAAGTAAGTCCATTTTACAAATATGGCCACTGATTTCAGAGAGATCATTCATTTTGCCTGAAACCATGCAGACATAAACCATCAGCCCTGTTTCTTACCTTAACTCTATGTCTATGTTATAAATCACAAGTCTTTGTAGTTTCTACAGATTTTTAACATCATAATTGACTACTTTACACCTGAACTTGGTGTTTTATTCATCTCCACAGACGAAGGAAAACAAAAACAAAAAAACACAGATCAGCCACGGGCTTATTTTCAGATATATCTGCTGGAATTGTATTATGAGAATATGGCATCGTGTATTGAAATTAACAGCCAGAAGCCACACTGACTCAAAGTACAATATGAGCCTGCTTCTTTATTTTTATCCTGGGCTGCATGCCTCTGGGGAAAGGTTTCCGTCTACGCCAACATAGACATAGAGCAGTAAGAGTCTAGCCATGACCTATCCATGTGTCTTTCTAGCTCCCCTCCTGTGTTAGCACTCCTCCCTTGCACTCACTGCACCCCTACCCATTTTCACACAAAGGCAGCCTCACCGGCTCCATGAACAGTAGAATAAGTAATACCAGACAGGCCTTAACACAGGACCGGCTCTGCCTCTGGCATCTTCTGCTTCTTCCCTTCAATACACACCACTTGGCCATATTAATTTCTGTCACAGGGGGGAGATTGGTCAGTGAAATCTAAATGGGCTTTTCCTATTTATTGATACAATTTCGTGGCAAGAGCAATTTTCAGAGCTTATTTTCCACTCCATTGAATCCCATGTTACTGCAAATGAATATATTCCTCGGTCAGTGCAATGGCAAAACACAGTTGTAAGTGCTTTATGCTTCATTTGGATAAAGAGTTCAGGATATTACCAAATATAAAAGGAAGTTAAGGGCCATATTTCATTAGGAAGCTGTCTCCCCTGTTAATATAACCTGATGCTGGTGGTAGATGTGTAAAAAGCCAGAGTGAGGACTTGCGGCTCTGGCTGGTATTCAATAAGGCGGCACAGTGGCTCTCCACACCAGCCAAGGAGTACAGCGCTCCTCCAGTCAGCCAATATCTCCAGCCCAGGGAACAGGAAGAAACTGATAGTTGGATGAGAGTTAGATGTTTCATAGAAAATTGAAAATCCCACCCTCAGGCCATGACTGTATTGTTCTTTATGAGTTGGCTTTGCCGCCATTAAAGGAAGACAGATGCTAATGTTGCTGAGTGTGGAAGCCATTAGGTCATCCTGTTGTGAACTCACATGCTCGGGCTTTTAAAAATGATGTCATGGATGGCCTTCCTGTATTTTATCTGGTTACTGGGTAAAGGAAGAGGTAAATTCATCTAATTTCTCAAGTGGGAGAACACAAGAGCAGCCACAGAAAGCACGGGGGAGCTGATTTCTTTAAGTAGGTCACTCTCCTAGTGCAGGTTTCCCAATGCCAGCAACAAAGAACGAAGACAGCTCTCCCTTCTGAATCTGAATGCTTTGTCCTCGCTCCAGCTGCATCTTTGTAGTGAACATCCACATCCTAATGCTCTCCCAACCATAAGAAGGTCACCTGATCATGCCACCAGTGTTACAGAATTAATAGTAGTTATTAGTTTTTACAAGCAGTACCAATACTTACAAATCCAGGTTATAAATGGTTCTTTTTTTATCAATTAGCTATAGATAAATTATAACCCTTACCTCAATCATATTAAACTCCCTTGAACTCCCAACTCCAGAACAAGTTAATCATTGACTTAATTTCCCCTCAACCTTATCTTTAGGCAGATTCTGGGGTCTTGTCTTAACTTGGATCTCCACTTCTCTGCTTCTTGTCTTTACTACACGCTTTTACCAAAATCTCCATTAATAGTAAAGTAGTAGCATTTTATCAAACTATTTTGTGTCACCTCCAAAAGTAGAAGTCCTTCATTGAGGAGAATCATCTGTAGATGACTCCAACTTCATCTTCTCACCTGCTTTACTTGCTCAATCAAACAGCATCAAGCCAGGCTTAAGAGCTGCTGTGTCAGAATCAGCCTCCAGGCATTGGATATTATCATGGATACTCTAATTCCTGAGTCACTCTCACTCTTTCTAAGCTGAAAGCCTGGATGTTGCCCTTTTCTTTCACCCACACCCATGTCCTTCCTGTTGTTTATGGAGGTCTGATTTGTTCATGGTCCTGCCAGGGTTTCCTTTAGGGCTGGTGAACACTAAGGTTGACTTTCCAACTCTGGCTGCAAGTCTGGGCTGTGGCCCTCAGCATGCTCACATGCAAGAAGCCCTGGTCTCAGGTGCAACACTCTACAACTTAACCAATTAAATGTATTTACAAATTCTCTGAGCTTTCTCTGTCCTCTTTGTGAAATGGTGTAATAATATTCCTAAACATGTTGTAGCAGTAGCATGCTTTCTGCTTATTATGTGTTTTGTTTGATACTCAAGCATAGGCACTTATGCTAACTTCCTGGTATCTTTCAAAGAGTACAGGAATTGCAGTTGACCAAACAAAACATTTCTCCATATTCTAAGATGTGGGAACATCAAAACTCCCAGTACAAAGTTAATAGTTGCTACTTGCTTCATCTTTTCACAGTTAAGATCCAATTTGTTTGTCTTCTTTTGTCCCTGAACTGTGCTGTGGGCAAAATAATGCCAAGCTTTTCAAGGGAAATCTGTGGGAGTCACTTCCTAATCTCCTGACAGGGAGCCTTGTCTTTAGTTCTTAAGTGTTCTGCTCAGTGCTCATGAATTCATTTATTATGTTGTCTTATTTTCTCTTTTTAATTCCCTCAATTTTATTAAGATTATAAATCTTCAGATTAAAGAAGTTAAATGAACCTTAGACAATATAAAAATAAAAAAGCACAGCAACACACAACAACAATCATTATATTGTTTAGGCATGTCTATCTTCAGATCATCTACCATCATGCTCTATCAACTATCTTTCTGTATTTGTAAAAGCAAGACTTTCCAGATTCAAGATACTGGTTATATGTGGCAAGTGAGAAAATGTCAATACATTATAGTTATTTTTGTTCAATTAACAGAAATAATGAATAAGTATTTATTATACTCTAAATTATAATCATCTCTACCACTAAGCACTAAAATAAGCAAAGTGACTTAACAAAACCCTTTTTCTCTGCTTCGTATTTTTGTGAAATTATAATCATCACACTTCCATTATTCGAATGCTAGCATTACAGGTACATACAACCACACCTGGCTAATGCAAATCAGTTTTTGTAACAGTTCTAATAACATGCGTCACCCACTAGATTGTAGACTCTCTGATGGCAGGGCTTATGTGGCCACCAGTGTGCACTCTTGTTTTCCCCCCATATCCACACCTGACAACTGGGATATCATCAACCGAAACCTATTATCTTGCATCCTGGGAACAATTTAGCCTCTTGGCTACACTCACACAGAAATGTTTCAGCTGGCAAAAGACAGAGGTGAATCCTGGTCCACTGAATCCAAGATACTCTGCTCCATGGATGGCATCTTCTGCCTAATGGGGAATGAAAAAGACTTCCAGCACCACAGACATTAGTCCCTGGAGTCAGTGACAGTCAAAAGAGAACCCCCTCTTCTCAGTTTCTCATTCTGAGCTTGGATAAAGAACATCTACATATCCATGCCAGGTGTGTTGGGGCACTTGGGCCTCTCTCCAAGAAGCTTCTTCTTCACCCCAACCCGTATCTGTCTTCCTGTTCCTCGGAACAGTTCATGCGACCTTTTGGTGTGTGTGTGGATGCATGCAGCCCGACTCTTCTAAGCATTTACCAGTATTCTCTTCCTGGGATGCTATTCCCTCTTCATTCACTTGCTCAGTTTAGTCTATAACTTTCAGGGTTGCTATCACTTACACTCTTACTGGAACCAAGGGTCAGCTACTCTAGATAGCCTTCTGACTTCTTTTTTTATCAATACCTTTTAATTAAAATGCATTTGGATCATTTTCTTTTCCCTCCCTCAAATCTCATATGTACCCTCTCTCAACTTCATGGTCTGTTAAATTTTTTGATTCCTATTCCTCTGGCTCTTACAATATATCTGTCCCTCTCAATGATGTGTGTGTATATCTATATATTATACATCTATAAAAATACAAACAAATATTTGTGTACTTAGGGATACACACACACACACACAATATATATATATATATATACACATGTATATGTATATAT
This sequence comes from Cricetiscus sungorus, assembly GCA_030556225.1. NCBI lineage: Eukaryota > Metazoa > Chordata > Mammalia > Rodentia > Cricetidae > Cricetiscus > Cricetiscus sungorus. The sequence continues at coordinate 32,695,864 of JANBXA010000730.1, forward strand.
ATATATATATATGTGTGTGTGTGTGTGTGTGTGTGTGTGTATACACAACCTGCACAGTCCCTATAATATGAATTTTATATATATGGTTTTAGGGCTTTCCACCTGGTATTGAATAACTGCCTCTTCCCAGCATTAAACTGCTTTCTTCACTCTCAGCATTCCTCGGGTGCTCATAGTTCTTTCTCTAAAGTTGGAAACCCATAAGATTTACTCATTCCATGTTAGCATGGCTATTGATTTTATCCTTGTTCAAGTCTTGTTTAGGCTGCCATGTTGTTGAGTATAGCTTCTCTGACATTTCTAGGAGACACAGTCTCACAGTTGAATTCCTGTTCTTCTGATTCTGACACTCTTTCCTCCCTTCTTTTCTGATGTCCTCTGAGCCTTAGGTGCAGGGAATATACTGTAGATGTAACAGTCGGGGATGGGCATCATATAATCATTTGTTCTCTATATTCTGCATATGTATATGATCAGTTATGGTTTTCTGTCATTGTGTCTGTCTTTTGCAAAGAGAATTTTCTTTGATAAGTAATGAGAGCTACACTTATCCACAAGCATAAGGATAAAATTTAGAATGTAACTAAAAATTATGCTGGTTTAGTCAAGTAAAGGTTTTAGGTTCTCCTTCAAGACTCATGGCATCACTAGCTCCAAGTAATTGGCTGTTTCTAGACAAGCATGGAAACTTATGAACAGGCCCTGTGATGAGCTGAACTTAAGTCCAATTAGAGAGCTGTTGATCTCTGCCAGGATATTTATGCCACTAATGCACCTTTAAAGTTATTGTGTCAAGCTGATTATTGCTATAGTTTGTAGGTGTCAAAGCTAGGTGGGGCTATTGGTTGCCTTTTCTCCCTTGGAAGCTTGCACCACACCATGAAAGCTAATACCATGAAAAGCTAATCCTTGGAAGGGGGATTTCAGTCTGACTTCTTCTGTACTGAGTCAGCCTATTCAAAGCTACTGCACATAAGTAGACCTTTTGGTCCCTAGGCTAATACTGTCTTTTGAGCACAGGAATTAGGCCAGTGACAACTCCCTGTGACCATTATTTGGCAAAGGCCAGCACTAATAGAAGGGATATCTCATAGGAAAGAGTTACATCTTTGGTGCAGGTAGATCGTGATTAGAACTCTGGCTCTGTCCTTGATGGCTTAGGTAAATTCCATTCTCACTATTAGATCTCTCTCAATAAAATGGTCTACTGAATCTCAAACTCGGGGGGGGGTCACGTTTTATCAATCCCAGTCAAAATAGGGCAAGATAGGCCTTAATATCTAAGATCTGGGTTTGAGTCATCACATAACTTAGGTGTGGGAGAAGTTTGAGTGAGGGTTGTCTTCTTCATCCCTAACTAATGCTATGCCCTCATTCTATCTCCAAATCGCCTGAAAAAATACATAGCATAAGCCAAAAAAGAATAAAAAGTAATATATGAAGTGATGAACCTCTAAGCTGGGCTCTGCATTAAAACAGACATTTATTGGGCATATACCAGGTACCTGGAAATGATATGTGTCGGGCATACAAAGCCCTTAACTTGAAGACTCGATAGGAGACCAAGAAAATACTTAATGCTGCTTAGTAACTGTGATATGACATTAAAATGAATCTCTGGAGTACATGGAGACGTCCCTGGTTTCAGGTTAAGTCCATGGCTTATAGACTGATAGTTTATACCCATCTCTTCCCATCTTTTCTATTAATCTAATCTCGTCCTGAAGAGCTTCCGTGTGTTAGATGAAAAATGCTATTCAAGATAATGTCATGAATGAGACTTGTGATGGTAGGCTGGAGCTTAGACCATCTGGGTACTATGCAAATCTGCCCAAGAGCAGTGAGTATACAAGTGGGCGTATTTCTTCTCAGCAGAGATGAGCAAGATCAAAGAACAGACAGACACAGTTGAAATACCAGAAAACTACCCCACTGCTTAGAACTTAGACTGCCTGTGAGTAAAAGCAGAGAAGAAAAACTTTTTATTTTTATTTTTTGAAACATGCTTGATTTTTGTTTTTAATTGAGGTACACCAAGAGCTGGCCAGCAACTGCCTCCTAAATTAGGTTAAAGAGAGCAGTCCCAATGTACATCTTAGGCTCCTTTTAAGGAGTAAAATCACAAGTAGTTGCAACACAAGTTTATAGAAAAGAGACAATGGGGCATAAGGAAATACAGAAAAAATCCTGGCTTCTGTTACTCAGTTTACCCCTGTCATGCGTAGAAAGATACAAAAAACAGATGGGTTTGCAGGACAGAACAGGTCAGAACTATTAGAAATGGCCCAGAAAGTGTTTGATGGCAGACAGGAAAATTTCTTGAACCTGCAATTCACCTGAAGAAACTGGAGCAGGGGGATGATGGAAATCCTTGTGTGTTTACATTAAACAGATATGATCAAAATTATTCCCATTGACAGAATATGAGATTGGAGAATCAAGGTAAACTCAGCTATAAGGAAGTAGAGGAAATTCTGTTTTCACAGTAGAGTCTATAATTATGAAAGCCACACCACCTGCATAATGGAGGCCCACTCTCTTCCTGAACTGCGAGCTCCTTGGAGAAAGCTTTGGTCTTATTCTACTTTTGAAGAGTGGATGGAGAGCACATTGGGGAAATAGGCTAGACAGCAATTTGAGTTTCAAGCCTATCTTTATTGTCTATATAACCTTTTGGAGTCTTCATTTGTTTCTTCAGTTGCAAACTGTGTTGCATGTAAGCTTCAAGACTTAATTAGGCGATGTGTGGGAAATGTCTGGCACTCACATACTCAATTAATACTTTCTTTTTCAGTTTCCTCTCTAGCTTCTCTTTCCTGCATGCAAAGCAAAGGGCATAACATGCAGTGGATCTTCAGTAAGCACACAACATATTTTCTTTCTTCATTTCTTTTTTCATGCCTATAGCACTTTTCTCACTTGTCACACCCTTCTTGATCCTGAAGCAACATTTTTCTCTCTCCCAGAACACTTTCAGGACAACCTGAATTAGACTCAGTTAGGCAAAGTTGTTAATGTTATTTTCCCTGTGTTGCAGTTTGAGAAACGAAGATACAAAATGGTTTGCTAGAATCCTCCAAGTCAGACAGCCAGTAAGTTAATGAAAGCAACATCTTTCTGACTCCAGAGATAACCACTTTCTTCTCTTGATTCCATATCTCACCCCATTCCAAGCTCACACTTCCTCAATTCTGCCACAGGTCTTCTTTGCACAGATTAGGTTGTTTTCCCCATAAATTCTTTGCTTGGTTTGGGTAGCTTTGGTGAGGTAAAACTCCAAGCTCTCAAGGGAAGAACTCGTGACTCTGATCTGCACAAACGCACATTGGCAGGCAGCCGTTTTTGCAAATCTCACTAAATCAGCCAATAAGTTCTTAGTGAGAAGCACTATTTAGTATTGAGTTTTGAAGGGTTCTGGAACTGCATGTGAGATCTTGAGCCATGAAGACAGATGGGGCAGTGAAATTAGCCCAATCCAAGCAGGCAGCTTCCTTGGATTTCTACTTCCTCATAGGGAGTGAACCAGCAGCTTGGGTTCAGGGGCATGATGGGGTTTGGCAGATCAACCCAAGCAGAGAGAAGCAGCCAATGGCAACTTCCTTCTCAAAGAATTTTTCCTTGGATCCTCTCTTTCAAGAGACAATAACTGCCAATGTTCCCTACTCTATCTTCTTGAATACCAAACACTAGTCACTCCCCTAAAGCTGTTTTATTCCCACACAGTGCAAGATTATTGCACAGGGCCATACTCCATGCTATAGGTTCTCAATAAATACTCCTTAGGTTAATAACTAAAAGAATTTCTTTTGTTCTTCTGTAAATTCTGGTGCAGAAAATTTTATTCTTTCCCACTTGGCTCCAATTAGCTGTGAACAAGAGGGAAAGGAAAGTGACATGTATTGATTGTGGTGGTTTAAACTGTATGTCCCCCATGGGCATCTATATTTGAGTGGCAAGCCCCCAGTTGATGGAACTGTTTGGGAAGGTTTACATGTTAGCATTCCAGGCACACCTGGCCCCACCCCTTGGGGAGCTGGCAGAGTTTGTCATCCTTGTGTCCATAGTAGTCAGTACCCTAGAGGAAGCCCCATGGTGGGTGAGAGACAAACATGCCATGCTGATAGAGTTTACTTGGGAAATTTTATTGGAGGAAGAGAAGGGAGTAGGGGAAGGGAGAGAGGGGAGAGAGAAATGAAGGGTAGAGTGACCTTGTGGGAAGAGGGAAGGGGGTGGCAGGAGGAGGAGGAAGAGGAATAAAAAGAGGAAAGAGTAGGCAGAATTTCACCTTTTAAAGGTACTACAGAGCAGGTCAGGGTACTCCTGGGCAGGAGTGACACACTCTACCAGGTCCCCAAGGGGCGGGGCCTGGTGTGCCTGTGTGCTGACATTTTTCCTTTAATTTATTAAAAAAAGGTGAGGAGTTAGGCAGGGCATGTTAGGGGAGTGAGGGGGCCAAGTTCTCAAGGCTGATTTGTGGGCATCAAAATCTGGGGGCAGGGGAAGAAAACTGGGAAGCTGGCCACTTCCTGGGGTAGCTGGTTGCCTCTCTGCTGTCCAGGCTCTATGGAACTGTCCGGTGCCTTTTGGACCTGGCAAGGTCCTGACAGAGCAAAGAACAAGGTTAAGTTTGGGATTTTTTTTTTCTTAGGTTCTGGTAATAGAGAGAGGGAAGTGTCAAGACCAGGGAAAGGTGGGGAGGCTTGGGCTGCTTAGGGCCTGGTAATTAGGAGGTGCATCTGACCTGGTCCAGGTGAATCCAAATTGACTTCCTGGAACTTTCAAGAAATTTTTGAATTTGTGAAAAGATAAGTTTAGACACATTAGTACCCCCCCTGTTTATAGTCTCTACTGAAATTCACATTGTAGAAACGGTGCTATACTCACACAATGGTAGCACTCTGCCAGGTTAATAGCTTATCAGGATTTTATCAATTAATGTTAAGACTATGAAATTTTAGAGTCTTACTATAACAGTGTAAGGAGAGAGTGTCCCAGGTCCTTGGGAACCTGGCAGAGGGAATCACTCCTGCGCACATGGCAAGCAGTACCTTGGCCTGCTGTGTAGTCCCTTTAAAAGGCAGAACTCTACCTGTGCCTTTCTCTTTTCCTCCTCTTCCTCCCTCATCTGTCCTTCCCCCCTCTTTTTTCACTCTCTCCCTCTTCCCATGAGGCATCTCTGAATTCCCTTTCTTTATTTCATCTCCTCTTTCTCCCTTCCCTTCCTCCAGTAAAACTTCCTGCATAAAGCTCTGTCTGCATGGCATAGTTATCCCTCACCTGCTGTGGAGTTTCCATCAAGGTCCCTCTTCCTCAAAATTATGCCACTAAGGGTTGTGGCCTCATTGGAACAGGTGTGTCACTGGGGTGGGCTTTGAGTTTTCAAAAGCCCATGTCCTCCCTAGTTAGTACCCTCTCTGCAGCAATGCTTGGAGATCAGATGTAAGTGTTCTGCTAATGATCCAGCACCACAACCCCATGCCTGCTGCCATGCTCCTTGTCATGATGATCTTGGACTTGAGCCCTGTGCAGCTATGATCCCCTAAATAAAATTCTTTCTTTTGTAAGATGTCTTCTTGGACATGGTATTTTTTCAGGGCAATATAAACGTAGCTAAGACATTTGCCACTAATGTGTATCATGTACAACATTTCCTATGCTTGACTGTCTTAGTGTAACAAAATATCTGAACCTGATTAAGTTCTAAGTAATAGCTGGTTACCTATATATTGATTTTCAAGCTAGAGGTCTGATTCATAAAACAACAAGGGCCAGGATCTGGCAAGGGCCTTTTTGTTGTATCCTTGCATTGGGGAGGACATTGCATGATGAAACACAAGTAGCATGATGGCTTTTGTTCCTTTTTCTCTTCTTATAAACCCACCAATAATATCATGATCTCACCCTTATGAGTTTTTAATACTAATTCCTCCAAAGCCTCAACTCCAAATATCATCTGTCTATGAATCTGGTGGTTGAATTTCTAGACACATGAACTTTTACAGATTGAAACCAAACAATGATGTTATTTAAAGCTCACAACAACTCTATGAAATAGATGTTACTGCTTTATCCTACAGATAACAAACTTAGGAGAAATGAGGTAACACCACAAAAAATAGTTTCTGAACCAATGATTTTTCCCCACTGTACTTAACACAGCAGTGTTCATTGACAAAGAATGTCAATTCCTTTGTTTTGATCCCTTCTCAAGATAGCTATCAGATACTTTTCTCTATAATTAATTGTAAATTTAACATTTTGGAAAATTTATGATGTGCTAGGTGTTACTCTAATACTTTATAAAAGTTAACATAATTAATTATGCCCAACATCGCTCTAAGGTTTAGAATGTAAGGTTAGAGATATTTTAGTTCATTTATATGGGGAATAAATAGGTCAGAAGATTACAATGCAAACAACCCATACAAAGGTCAGAGATCTGATGAGTGGTGGTTCATATTTCATATCCAGGCAATCATGTTTTGGTGTTCAAGCAATATATATATATATATACTACTAGTACAGTCCATGCTCCAAAAGTTAATAAGTCTTAACCTGCAGATTAAAGGATACTCAGAAGCAATTTATCCCTCACTAAATGTTCATCTTTAGAACTGAAACCCTATCAAATTATTAGTGTATTTGTGTTTGAAGCATAAGACTTGACTTTGTCATAGATACCGTCTAACCTTTTGACGTGGCCACACTTTTGGGTCCTCAGAGTAATTACATTTTGGAGTCACACTGCATTGAAGGTGGTAGGCTGGGGTTTTCTTTTAAAGTAATACTTGCATATTCATTGCTTGCACAAAGTTCTACCACTTCAAAGATAATTTTGCTCCAACTCACTAGACACGTATAAAAGAACTTCAGAGGGTCAGTGATAATAAAGGCTAGCCCAGTGACACCTGGAACTGTAAAGGGGCTTAGGATGTGAATCAGACAGCTCACATTCCATAAGCATGAAGTATGGGAGGCAAACCATGTGAGGGAATATGAAAAAACTACAGTTAGGCATGTATGAACCCAAGTATTTAAGAATATCTCTCTAATTCTCTTGTATATCCACTCTACACATACTCTACCTGTGTCCTGACCCCAAAACTAAAAATTAGAGTCATCTTTAACTAAGAGACAGGGATTTAACTTTTCTGATGACCTATGATATGAATACAATAAATAATACTACCTTCTCCTTATTGCAACTTTTTAATAATAGAGCAAATGTTTTTTTCATTAAATTCTCAAGAGTACCCCAGGACTTAATCAAGTTATGTTGGAAATGCATCCCTGCTTTTCTGCCACAGATACCACTTACTTTTAGAAATAAAAAAATACTGACTAGCAAGTAAAACATCTGAAATTAACCTAAAACAAAGGAAGTCTTTCCTGTGACACAAAAACCAGTGTTCCCTTCTAAATTCTTCCATTCTAAGATCTGGCACTGGAGGAGATAAACCAGAGGGATTTTTATTCTAGACTTGAGAAGCTGGAATGAGGAGCAGGCATCTTCTTCCCCTCATGATTGACATTCTAGGAGCACCAAGATATTGCTCTTTTAATTTTCCCATTTCCCCCTTTGCCATCTCAAAGCAACACACTAAGACAACCACATTCTGTGATGACAAGGACACTATAGGAATCCCAAGTGTTACCTTATTTCCACAAAATTGTATATTTGCAGTCAAACCCACAGCTTTCAAAATGTGAGAATATACCATTCAGAAGGCACCTTTAGACACATTAGATATATTATTATTTCTACTCAACAAGCACAAACTCAGCTGTTTTAGTAAGATTCTTTAGAGGGACAAAACCAAGGAGATTAATACACACACACACACATACATACAAATTTAATATGTACACTTTAAAATAATAATGATAACCACATCACACCCATGATTCTACAAACCCAGTACTTTAGACTGGGTATAAAAAGTGCTTGAATTATAGACACATTACACAGTGTCTGATTTTTTCTTGACTTCCAGGTATTCAAATTCTGGGCTAGTGTGGCAAGTATGTAGTTGGAGTAGTCACAGAAGAGTTGACTCTCACCAGGGATGGGGAAGTGTCGACCTGTAGTTACTCAGCCCATAAGATGGGGTGATCAGGAGTCCCATTCTAATACTGGAAGTTAGAGGATTCCTGCAGAGCCAGGAGTCCCTACTCTACAATGAAAGCTTAGAAGAGCTGATTCAGAAGTGGCAGCAACTTTAGGGTAGATCTATTTAGTCAGCTAGAGGGAGATCATGCCAGCAGAAAAGAAAATACTCTTCCTTGTAGAATCCCCCTTTTGTCTATCTGGGCTGCCACCTGAGAGTGCCACCTATAATTGGGGTGGATCTTCCTTCATCAATCAAAGTATCAGGACAATTCTTCAGGTGAGGCTTCCTTCTCAGGTGGTTCTGCTTTGTAGCAAGTTGACATTACAGCCAACCATAATAGCAATCATTCCTCTTTTCCAGCATCAGCAGACTGTTGATTCCAACATTAAAATGATACCATTTACCTAATGTCTAAGTTACTACATGACCTTGAGTGACCCTTGCCACTTTCCTGGGTCTTTATTTCCTCTTGTTTAAGAACATATGGGATGACTAGATTAGATGCCCTTGGTCCTCTCAAACACAGTGATGTTAAAGACAGCTCATAGTCTCATTACAACAAAACATTTAATTGTCTTTTATTTTTATTGACCAAAATACGTGGCTTTAATTATTGGCTCAGCTAATTATTAACATACTATGTAAGTGAATATGTATTCATGTAAGTTAAGGGCCAGAAACTTTTGTTTTGTTTTGTTCCTATTATTTTTTTATGCAGAAGCATGTTGGTACATTCCAAAAGTGTCTCTGTGTTAGGGATCATGTATTGAGATGGGAATTAAGACTGCTTTATTTAATTAAGACAAGAATTGGATTTTAAAAAAGGAAGTAATGTGTTTGGAAAAGGAAGTAGTTTGGAAAGATGAGCCAGGGAGTTATTAACTGGTTCAGGTATCCTGAACTTAGGTTTGTCCAGCAGGTGACCTGTACTTATAAGTTACTATTTACTGCCAGTGTCTACCCAACCTGTTGGAAGCAGATGCTTGCAGTTCTTACCCTGGCGACAGTGATAAGTAATATTGACTCATGTCAGTGTCGGTGCTAAACTAAACTAAAACATATGCTGTGCGTCAATTCAACAAGCACATCGACCAACACGTCCAACAGGGACTTGATTCTGCTGAGGAAAAAAGAGATTTTTCCTAGAGCTTTGCTGCATGTTACAGCAGATGCTTTATGGACAGATTTGTTGCACGTACAAGGTCCATGCTACATTGAATGCAGTATTTCTTTTTTCTTTTTCTTTTTTTCTTTTTCTTTTTTTTATCCAATTCCCAAAGATGCTCACATACATTTGGAAAAATTACAAGGTTCATTGGGTTAATATCAAGAATTATGAAAGTACTTGAGCCAAGAAAGGAGAGCATAAATATGGTCACTGATATTCTGAAGTCTAGACCATATCACTATAATAGTCCCTGGTGTGCTATTTGGCATTCCTTTTAATTTGCCTTTAGTTGTAATGAGATAACCATGGTTTATAATACAGTAAATATATAATTAAGCACAGATGATAGGCTATTCCTGGAAGAACAATTCAAGACTCTTGGTTGACATTCTATAATGCCATGAATAGTTTGAACACAGGCTAATTTGGGAAATAAAAGCCATAGTTAATGGGCTCACTTATAAACACCAATGCTGTTAACTTTGGTGTTGATTGGAAAACTCAGTCATTTAGAGGACCTTTTACTCATTCATTCATTTGATGAATATGTGTTAGATGCCAACTATATGCCAAGATGCATGCTACTGAACCTCATATTCTGTACTAGAGACTGACAGTAAACAGGCATAGATAACAAAAAATGTCTGTTCTGTACAAGGAGATATTATGTATGCATGGAAAAGCTGTATTATGTATGGCCAAATTCCCCATCAGAGTGACTAAGTCTATCCTGCCCATGCTACCAAAACAAATGGGATAGTTCAGATAATCTAAAGAAAGTGGAGCAAGATATTTGATTTGTTTTGGTGCTGGGGGTTAAACCTAGGGTTTTCATATCCTAGACATACAGCTCTACCACTGAGCTTCCCTCTTTTACTGTTTTAATTTGCAGAAGGGTCTCACTAAGTTTCCAAGGCTGCCCTTGAACCTGCAGTCTTTGGTCTTCAGCCTCCTAGTAGAGTAGCTGAAATTGCAGGCCTGCAGCACAAGGCCTGTCATGACTACCTTACCTGAGTCAATTCTTGGCTCTGCCAATGATTAGCCATGATTTTGAACAAGTCCCTGCTCCAATTATCGCTTTTCTCATACATAAGGTGAGATAGTACCTGTTCGACTTACTCATAGCATAGTGCTGATGAGAAGTAAATACTAGAAAATTGAATAAGTTGTAAAGCCAGATGCAAATGTTACTTGTGCTATTATTAGATCAACTCTAAGAAGTTCACATCCTGTTTCATGCCCTCAAGACACCTGCCATGAAGACGTTCCTTGTTTTCTTTTACTCCACTTTCTAAATAAAATGTCCTGATTGTAACTTTGCCTTCTGGTAAAAATTGACCTCTGACATATATTGTGCACAGACTTCCATCTGGAAAGCAAGAAAAGAATTTTAAGTGCTCTGCATAATAGGAGTTTGGGAGTATGTTCATTAGTTGGCTTGAGGTCTTGGGAGTGACTTCCTTTCAGTTTTCAAGTTACATAAAGAAATAATCAGTAAATAGAAAGACTGCCTCATTAGGCAAAGTAAAATACAGTCTGCCATCAACAGGAGAATCACGCCGAGAAGCTTGCTGAACAAGGTTCTGCCTCCAATTAAGCTCCGATTACAGAGCTGTGTAGTCACTGAAAATTCTCTAGAATGGTTTAGATTTCAAGGGGCATGGTCAACATGATAATAATTATATCATGCTGTTTTCCAAGATTTCTTTTCCCAGAGTATATCTCTACACTGTCTTGGCCTTTATCCTCAAACCCAGTGGTGACTATGGAATAATAGTTTCCCCCCTTTTTATTGAATTTCTAGATCCAGTCACTGGAGATGGAGGGAACACTGGGGGATTTGGCTAAGGAGCAATGTTAGGAAACAAAGCCAGGTAACAACTGCTCCTTTACCAGGATTTGTTATCATTTAAGCACTAATTGGTAAGTGACTTATATCAAGGCCCATACATACGAGAGAAGCCTCTAACATGGCAAAGGTGTTGGTGGATAGAAAGGGCTTTGGCAACTGTTGTTCCCCAGAGAACACCAACGATATATTAGCAGAGGATTTTATGAAATTGAAAGTGAGGGGTCAGAACACATCATTATCTTTCCCTATAACAAAGGAAAAAAAACCCTACAAATTAAATGTTGATGCATTCTTTTATTATAGTTGGTCATGAGACCTATCAGTTAGGTCCAAAGGAAACTCCAGTTCCCCATACTCCAAAATGTCAGTTCAAATATCCAGAAATGAGTTCAACCTGATCCATAGTAGTATTTCTGGTAGTTAGATTAAAAACAAGCCTTCTCAGGAATTTGTGAAACTAGTTCCCATCAACTAAGAGGAATCACTTCCCTCACCTCTAGCAGAAGGGACTACCTGTGGTTCCTAACAGCATAACAAAGGGCATGTGATCTCCAGACTCCCTCAGTATCACAAGTACCTGGGACACATTTCCAAGTCCATTCTAGCATCCTAACCCTTCTCACCTCCTCCTCTACCCTAAACTCCCTCCAGATCATAGCCTTCCCTCGCTTTAGCTACTTATTCTTATAAGCCAGCTATCCTCATTATTCCATCCTTCTGTTATTCCTATTGTGCTTTCTCTGTTCTCTATCTCCTATATCCACTTTCTCACAGATAATCCTCACCATGTCCAACCTGTTGGCCATCTTCAGGCTACTTCTTTCTCTGTTCTGACTCCTCCAAATGCCCCTTGTTGCTCTCTCTCTCTCTCTCTCTCTCTCTCTCTCTCTCTCTCTCTCTCTCTCTCCCTCCCTCCCTCCCTCTCTCTCTCTCTCTCTCTCTCTCTCTCTCTCTCTCTCTCTCCCTCTCCCTTTCCCTCTCCCTCTCTCTTTCTCTCTCTTTCCTCTCTCTCTCTCTCTCTCTCTCTCTCTCTCTCTCTCTCTCTCTCTCTCTCTCATAGCTTAACCATGTAATAATAAAAGCCTTAACCATACCATGGAACATTCATGTCAACAGTTTCATTACTGTGCCCTCCTTTGCTTACATGAGGTACTGAAACCCTCTTGATTTTAGAGATGCAAAGACCAAAGCAATGTGCTGAGAATCATTGAAATACAGTGTATTGGCTGATAGTGTTGTTGTAGTTTGCACATCTCTGAAAAGACACAGTGGGAGCAGGAAAATTTCAAGGAAATATGTAAGTTAATTTGATAACAAAGTTTGACAGTCCTCTCTATCTCTCTATGAGGCAATAACAGGAAGCCAGGTTTGACAGAGGATAAAAATGAAGCCTGAAAAATTATGTGGGGTACAGGTAGAGGATATAATAAAAGAACCACCTTACTAAATCCTGGAAATTCAGAATTAGTAGGAGTCCCTATATGCTTAGAGGGAGGATTTTCAGAACAAACAAAAAAGGATGTTATTTAACACAACAGGGAGTCCACATAAGGGACTCATTATTCCAGGAGCTAGCACAGACTAAAAAAAGATAATTTGGCTCAGAAAGGATCGTAGATAAATTCATGGATGGTAGAACCGTAATGGAGTCCATCCTCTTTGCACTTAAATACTCTTATTAAATCATCACACATCAGCCTTTTCCCCTTCTGTGCTAAACAGCAGTGCTCCCTCTAGCTCTTCCTAGCAGCCCTCATTTTCCAATCCTTCATTTTATCTGTCCTCCTTTCAGTAACTAATTCCTGCTTCCTTCCCCTTAATGAGTCCCTGAAATATTGTCATAGAAGGCCCAGATTTAATCAAATCCCAAGTCACTCTCAGATTTTTGAAGTTCACTGAGGGCAGAGATTTGCTTTATTTTTGAGGTATCATAAGGGCCCTGTATAGATCCCGGGATAAGTGTCCATTAAACTAATGGGTGACTGACTGAATGAATGTATAAATGAATTTGTGTAATCTCAGTTTACTAGCACTTTTACTGGAACCTGGATTGCCCAGGTATCCCCATAGTCTGTTAAAATGTATTTATTCTTTGAAAATTCCATACACATATATAATATACCTTGATCATATCCACTTCCTACTCACTGCTTTCAAATCCTCCCTAGTAACCACCAAACACATCTCTTTCTTAGCTTCACATCCTTCTTCTTATTTTTTGTTTGTTGGTTTTGTTTTTCAAGACTGGGTTTCTCTGTAGTTTTGAAGCCTATCCTGAAACTCGCCCTGTAGAACAGGCTGACCTCAAACTCATATCCTTCTTTTTGAAACTATATAACCTGCTGAGTTCAACTAGTGCTGCCTGGGTGCTCATGGGTGTTGGACTATCTCCAATGGAGCTTGGGAAACATACCACATCACCAAAGAAAAGTGACTCTCCCCCGACAGCCATCAGTTGCCAAGAGATCCCTTGCTATCTGTAAGTCTTCAGTAGAGCCTTCTTTATCCATGCTGGAACGTTCAATGGTCTTGCTCTTCCGAAGGTCTTCATCAGGTCCTATCCAATAGGCAATCATTTCATGCTGCTCCTCCCCATCACTGGCTCTTCCATTCCCTGTGTGCCCACCTCCTTTGTGGTGGTGTGGGGTTAAGGTAGATGCCCCATATACAGGTGAGCACTCACAGGTGCTTATTTTCAGCACTTTGAACACACAGGAGTCTCCATACAAACTACCCACTTCAAAAAGAAGCTTCTCTGACCCTATTGAGAGCAGTCAACTCCATGGGTGGAAGTGTAAAAACTAGAAGGCAGATTAACACCATGGCCACTTAGCAAAATAACAAGAGCATCTTACCCCTGGGGCCCGTGACCTCCCTAACCAAAGGTTTGGAGACCTTGTGTAAAGAGCAGCCCTGTGTGGGTTTTTTGTTTTGTTTTGTTTATTTAATGTGTCTGTTCCTCAGAAAGAATTTGTTTGTGTGCTGTGCTCACTTCTGCAATTGTTTATGGTGCTCAGCAGATAGCCCAGCCTCCTGGAAGTGAGGCAAGGAAACTGTTTCCACATGCCTTGCATTTTCAGTTTAGAAAAAAAAAAAGAGAGTGTTAAGAATAAGAATTCCACAAAACTGGAGAGATTGGGATACTACTTGGAGCTTTCTGAGGTGGTGTGGGGAAGTATAAAAGTCACTGGGAAATGATGGATTCAGAAGGAGGTTGGGGAGATGTAACAGTAGAGTACTTGCCACACAGTCATGAGGACCTGAGTTCAGATCTCGAGAACCCACATCAAAAGCCAGACAGGTACCTGTTATCTCACTGCTGACTGGGGAAGGGGTGATAAGAGGGTCCTTGGGGCCCATTGGCCAGCCAGTCCAGCCATTCGGTGATCTTTAGATTTGGTGAGAGACCCTGTTTAAAAAAAAAGAAATAAAGTGAAGAACAAAACAAGAGAGATACTTGATACCAAAACTCTGGCCTTCTCATGTACACAGTCACCCCACCAGCACCAGCACCAGCACCAGCACCAGCACCAGCACCAGCACCAGCACCAGCACCAGCACCAGCACCAGCACCACACACACACACACACACACACACACACACACACACACACACAGAGAGAGAGAGAGAGAGAGAGAGAGAGAGAGAGAGAGAGAGAGAGAGAAGCTTAGAAGACCTGTTTGCTTTTCCTCAAAAGAGAGAGGAATCTACTCTCAGTTTAGGGCCTTAGCATTGCTGGAGGTTCTCTCATTTAAGCAGATTAACATGATGGTGGTTTTGGTGACCAGGACTAAAATCATCCACCATTGACCACATGCCAGCAGAGCCAGAGGGAGACCTGTAGAAACATCTCAGTGACATCGTTTAAGAAGCAGAGAGGAAAAACATAGAAAAGTTGATACCTGTTTGAACTCAAAGATCAGCAGCCTTCAAGCCTTCATTCCTGTTGATGGGGAAATACTAAGGAAAAACAGTTATTCAATATATATATATATATATATATATATATATATATATATATATATATGTCTATTTCACTACAGCAGTTCGTAACATCTTTTGAGACAAGTTTTAAAACCTTACTCTGGCAACAAAAGCTCCTTTATGAATGTTTGTCGTTTCCCCAGTGACCTGAGTTAGCAGTCATCATTGCATTCTTTATATACTGTATTTATGGAAATGACACCATGTGAGGATGAAATGCTTTATGGCTGGTAATCTGTGTCTTGTTACATAGGATTTATGGGACTACAGAGACAGCACTCATCAATAGCTCTGCACCTGACGCCAACATCTTATACATCTTCCTTTTTTTCTTTTTCATGAGTTAAGGATTCATTTTACCTTATATTATTTATTAATTTTTTTCCTTTTTCAACATTTGTGAAACATTTAAAATATATGGAAATGCTGTTTAAGTATATCTTCTCTGGTGAGTAGGTATGTATTTGTTTGTATGTCCCTATGTAGTCGGGTCTGTATGTGTGCCTTTATGTCATAGATCAACATGGTTGTGACTACTTGGAACCACTCAAGGGACAAATCCTAATGCCAAATTTAAAAAGGAAATGCACTCAGCTTATCCATTGTGGGTCTGGAAGCAGGTTTGCATTCTGTAGAAAGTAAACGGGGAACATTTGTAGCCTGTTCTGTGCATTTGCCACATTGGTGGGTTTTCAAAACCTTTCCATGCAGTGACTACCATTTATTCTCACAGACATTTTACCATCCCTATTCCTCATTGAGCTGTTTAAGTATTTCTAAAAATGTAGCAACATTATAAACGCAGCAACTTATAAATACAAGGTTTGTCTCCTGCTGAGGTGAGAGGTGGCTGGGGCTCAGTCCAGTGGATCAGAACTTGTAACTGTTCTAAACATATGTCTTCAAACAGCCTTCATCAAGTTTAGAATGGGGAGAGGAATGCCAAGATGCCCAAGGATCTCCCTTCTTGTCCTGATGGTCCTTTGGCGAGCAAAAACAAACCTCTCATTGTATACCAGGTACTCTTTTACTTTCTAACAGAATTTCCATATTTATAATGACAGTAACATGACATTTTCCAGTCCTCAGCTTCTGCAGGTCTTTATCACCATCTCTTTTATAAATTAAAAAAAAAAAAAAAGCTCTTGAAATTCAGACACATTGAATACCTGTTCTGAGATCAATCATGGTGAACAATGATAAGGGGTGGGTTCTGTCCAAGTCAAATGTAGCATGTAAAGACAAGGAGAATTGTGGGAAGCCACAGCCCCAAGATGGCGCCTGGCTGGATGCCAGGTAGTTCGCTTAGCTGTAAACAAGCCTTATTTGGAAGTGCTTGATGGATCTGGTGCCCTTCCTCCTTCTGTGGCCTATCCAGGATTGCCAGGTGGCATGAGTTGATTGGGCTGTGAGAGCACATTTAAGGGCTTGCTGGGGCTGGGAGAAGCAGAAGCTGATGGGAGAAGCAGAGGAAGCTGATGTACAAGGATCCTGAATAAAACTGCTTGAACAAGAGTCCTGGTTGCGTGTTTCCTTGCCGGTCCGAGGTAAAGACGCGCGACAGAGAATAACACACAATGCACTAATACGAACACCATGGCTGCCTCTTGGGCCATGGGCATTAAGGATATCACTGATCCTCAGTTACCTCATGAGTAGAATCACTAATAAGAGAGGTTTCTACCTCATATGAGTACATAAAGTGACTGAATATGATATTAAGTATTAAGCCCAAAGATAATGGCTGGTGCATACTATATTTATAATAGTAGTTAATTAAATATAACTCTTATATTTTACATTATTATTCTCAAAAATAACAGTTGAAAGTTTCTCAGTGTCTCAGGTACCAAGATTCACTTTTGGTACAGTATATAGAATTTGTAGATTACCAAGAAGAAACCGAGAGATCATTTTTTTCTATAATAAATAAGCTAAGAAAAGGGATTTTATGAGCAAAATATTTTACTAAGAAGGAAATAGAAAACTCACCAAGTTATTATCTAGGGAAATAAAAATTAAAGAAATATTTTTAATTATATTGGTAAGCTTTTAAATTCCAAAGGTTATTGGGGTGTAGTCTTTCTTATATACCTTTAGAAAATTATCTACCCTTTAATGTTTCACATTCTATAGGGATCCTTGCATTTTCTTCCTCCACTCTAGCACATATGGCATTTTAAGCCTAAATGTTGGCACCTTCAGGGGTACTTGTGGGAAACATTTTAGCAAGTTCCTAGGGAAACACAGACCAAAATAATTATTTCTCAAATTGAGATCACATATCAGATAGGTTTTGCTGTATAACCAAATACCCTAAAACCCCTGGCTTTAAAACGTAACCATTTCTTTCACTCATTTTTTTCCAGTAGTTCTTTTAGCCTGGGCTAGAATAGGGTCAGCTAAATTGCCACCTTGTACTCAAATATATGACCTATCAACTTCCCTCAACTTTTCCAGTGCCAAAAAGACACAAATTAGAGCGAAGGGATGGAACATAGCTATCTATATTCAGATTTTGGGGGGCCCAAGCAGAATTATATAAAAGAAATTCCTTCCTTATCATTTTATCAGTACTCCTTATCTCTGAGGTTGAGACCGCACATTTTGCCTCCTGTTCAGACAGCCCCGCACCCCACCTGTCCCCTAAATGCAGTGCCAAGTAAGTAACAATTACTCCCCAATAGCACATTCCCTTCAAAAATCCATTTTCTCAGGACCTGAGAAAAAGAGAGTCTGCCCATCTTGATGGAAAGAATCGCAAAGACACATTGCAAGAATGTGGATACTGAGACAGGAGGAAATTGTAGCTATTTTGTAATCAAGCACAGGTCGCACTATGGATCTGAACGTGTGCCATGCCATGTTCACCAGGTAGGACACAAATGTTGCTATGTTAAGAGGAACAAGGCAACTCTTTCTAACACTCTTTTTTCTTAATCCTATTTAAAAATTGTTCCTGGATGTCAGTAATTCTCAACCTAAAATAGCTGCCTCAGCCTCAGTCAAACAGCCTTTAAGCTCTTTAGAATGCATTCATCACACAGTGGAGAGGTGACAGACGCACTCCTAAGAGGAAATCCCAAGACCAAAATATCATCTGTCACTTCCGACAGAAGATGGCATGTGTTCTGGGGGCAGAGGGTGGGGCAGAAGATGCAGTAGACCCTGTAGAGAAGGCTGCTCATGCCACCACCCATCGTACAGAGGCATGGTGAGGTATCTGGGGCTCTTTGGAGAAGGTGGGCAATGAGTGACCCCCACCCTCTGAAAGACTGATCTAATGAGCTTTGCTGCTTTGAGGAAATAATAGGCACGGCTTGATTGACGGTGGGAAAGGTCCTCTAACTGAATGGACTTGGGAATGATGCTTGATGTCCCTCCCCAAAGTGGAAAGCTGTTGGGCTATTAGCACCTAGCTAGCTCCACTCCCAGTTAGGGACAATAAAGGTTAAGGGGAAGCAGCCAGTGACCAAACCCAAATGATCTGTGCTTTCCAGCTTCTGAGAGAGGGATTCTAACTTGTCATCCTATTATTCCCCAGACCCAGCCAGAGTTCCATGCTCTCGATTTCTACAGATTCTATTAGCTTTACTCCCATCCCTCTGTCCCCATAACCAGGTCATTGCTTTAGTTCATGCCCTATTGCTGTTGCTTAGATCCCAAGTGAGCTTCCCAGCTTCAGGCTTCATTCTTGTCTGTCAATCCTGACCAGTTTGCAAAATGCAGTTCCAGCCAAATCAATATCAGAGCTGTCAGAATCAAGGTCACATATTTTGGTGATACCCTCCCCTATTTCTATATTCTTGCCACTTCTATACAGCTCTCTTCTTCACACTCTAGGCCTTCCCACACACCTTTGGAAAACTTATTAGAAAGTACTTGTGGCTCCTTAAAATGTGACAAGCTCTTTTAGGCTTCCAAGTCTTGTACATTTTGTTCCTTCTTCTAGGAAGTGCTGTCCCCACCCCCATGTCATCTAAGACTTACTCATCTTTTTATATTCAGCTCAAGCATCACCTCTTCCAAGAAACCTTTTTTAAATGTCCTAATCCAATATAGATGTTCCTCCTCTGTGCTCCTATCCTGCCCATGGCTTTGCTATATTGTGCTGAAATGGGTACTCTGAGGCCAGTGTCTGCTACAATTCCATAAGGCTGCATTTTATTCAACACTCCCATGTTAAACACAAAGCAAAAGCTGGTTAATGAGCAGATGGACAGATAAATAGAAACAGTTGTCTGCATTTGACTCCTCTTTCATACTGTGGTACAGAGCTCTCTCTTGGAATCTACAAGGTGATTAATTTGTTGTCACCATCAATTACCAATATTCTCCACTTCTTAGGTTTATCCAGTAAATTCTACCTTCAACTTAGACACATGACCAGACCTGCCCCTGACAAGTGACTCCCCTCAAATTGTCCCTTCCATTTTTCCCTTTCAAATCTCATCTTGAACAACCTCAAATGTAGTAAACCTTGCCCCAGACCAGTTTGATGACCTGGGATGGATGTGTGAGGTCAGCACCATGAAGAAATTGTGACTACCTGTTATTCTTCAAGCAAGTGGCCCCAAATAGCCTGGGCTGTCTTTATTTATACAGTTTTAATAGTTCACATGAACAGTTTTACAAGCAGTTTTTACTTACTAAATTTTTAAAAATGATTACAATAATTATAAGTTTTTTCCTTGCCTCTTTCTCCTTCCATTCCCCAACTTTCCCAGTGGTAGCTATTACCTTTGTGACCTATAGCTCTACTATAGAAACATAAGCAATCTTGCATGCCACAAAGGTAATTTTCTAAGTAGACACTCCTACAGCTGGAATAGTTGGCAGCACATGCAGTTACAGTGTCATGCGGGATGAGAAACAATTTTGTATCTTGTGGCTAACATTTCATCTGTTAGGGTGTGAGTCCTCATGACCAACTCACCAGCCAAAGCTTGATCAATCCATTCTATATTCTGTACTACTCTATCTCCTTTGGGGATATACCAAAAGGGTTTTCCATTTATCCTATAAACAACATAACTTGAAAATTTACTCTTAATAGTTGGCACGTTTTATTCCTTGTACTCACGTCCTTCTTCCTTAACTTCTTGGGGGTATTGGCACAGTTATTCGAAATGAGGGAACTGTGGGTTTCTATGTTTCTGCTTCATTTTCTGTTCCTAGACTGTTCCTGTTAACTCTTGATACCGTCTATTTAATAACATTTCTCAAAGACTCTTGTGGTTAAAATCATTCATTCTAGAACAGTTTGCAAATATGTAATATTAAACTTCACAACCTGTTGTGACTCATTCAGGCCAGTCATATGGCTACCATAGCAAAAGCAAGGAGAACATAGTACATACCCTCCAGGGCCCATGCCCAGAATGATGCAGTGACCTGTCCACAGGTCTTTGCCAAGTGGGTCAGGGTCTCTAGGGTCTTGCCACAAGGAGTGAATTCATGCTATTCACAGGCTTTGCTCCCCCCAAAAATCACAAGCTCCCAACATTCAAAGGAGAGAAAATATAATACAAAATATCTTTAAAATGAAGAGAGAATAGCCAAAAATAATGGTCCTTCTAATTATTTAGTGGTTTTGTTTAAGAAACTCTCCGATTCACTGTCTCTTATATCCACTGTGAGACAAGTCACATAGGCACTTTCATCTCCTTGTATGGCTGACAATACTTGAGCCTATGTAAGTTCTTCAATTTTACTGGAATGATAGAATAATAAAAATTAAAGTGTCAAATCAGATTATTTTTAAACTTTTTTCCCATTTCAATTTTCAAAAGATTTTGCTTAGATGGAAAATAAAAACCTTAAATGTAAGAAGAAAGTTGACCAAGTTTGATTAGAAGTAACATAGGAATAGATTCCAGGTTCCCTAATCACGTATTTAGTGAGAATTATTCTATAAGTAATGTTCATGAAGTGAGAGAGACTGGCAATTCTTTGCAAACGAATGCCAATAAAGGTTTTTCTTGGCTCATGTCCTGAGCTTCATGATCTCCTCATGAAAAGTAGTTTCAACCTATAAACATGCTTATAGCTCAGAGCTGTGCCCAAGTTCATGACAATGTAGCCTGCCCTACACATCTGCTGGAAGGTCAACTTGCTTCTAGCAAAGCCTGTATGCAAGTTCAGCTACAGTGTGAAGGAATGTGTGGAGGAGGAAAGAGAAATAAACAGAAAGGACTAACTAAAAAACTCTTAAGAAAAGTAGTTCTGTAGAGTTACAGACCATAATCATTTTCCTTACAAATGCACACCCAGCTTATGTACTATCATGACACTGTCTACCTAAATTTTACACCCCAGGAATCATGTTGCCTCACTCTAGTTATTGGAGTAATTGCAGCTGTTCTCACAAGCACAGCTAATACTGATTAAACTCCTGCTACACAATTTTTTCATTCTTAGGCTGTTTATCTGCTGTTCCCTGTGATTCCCTGGTGGTGTGACTTGGATCCTCATCCTCCAGTGACTTGAGTTTCTGGTCACGTGCTCTTCGGACTGTTCTCTGAACACAACTAGACAATAGAAAAGGAGAAATGGAACAGATTACCTGTGTGATAATTACAACCTTTGGGTGAGAGAAATGTTACTTCCTCTTAGGTAAATTTCAGTATATACTGCCAAGATCATGCTTCCCTTTGCCTGCTGATAGACACTAGGGATTCTATTTCGTCTCCAGTTGGTAACTATAATTTATAGTTCAGTAGGATTCCTTCAGGATAACATGATGAAAGTCTGTCCCATCTAGGGACAAAGACCTCTACACATACATATCCTAGAATGATGATAAATGGCATGCTTTTCCTTTCCCTGTTTGATTCCCAAATGTGTATATCCTACTACCAGGGAAAAGAACACTATAGTCTCAATTACTATATAGTGGGCCTTTTGCTGTGATATGGTGATACATAAGATCTATACCAATGAATTAAATGTTGTTAAACCTCTGATAGTGGTATTTGCCAAGGTACCAAAGGTAAGAAAGGAAAGTATACTCTTGTCTGAATGACTGACTCTTCCAGATGGAATGAATTCAGTATAGTCCCTTTTTCATTAACTATGTAGTTGGTTTTCTTAGGAAGTGCTTCTAAGCCTTGGTTTCATTGTAAATAACTTTTGGATATACCTGTCTGGGAAAATTAGGGCCCATGTTTAAACTTTCAGGCCCTTGCATGGTTCTTCTCTACTACCATGACATCATTATGTGACCATGAGGTCAGCACTGCACTCACCCATGGAAGCAACTTTTTGACATAAGCTCATCAAGTTACCATTGCTTGTTGGTTTTTTAGAATCTAGTCTATCATGAGGGTACTTTATTAAGTATTAACATCATTTGATCTTTTTAGAAAGTCTTCAAATTTTGTATATACTCATACAACTCACCCATACAACTAAACTCCACATTTCCTTGGTCTCTATCTTCACCTTTTTATATTATTATTTAGATACTTAACAAGTCCTGCAGGCAATTTATTTCCTGCAAATCCAAATACATCAACCTTGTGATACTTTTCTCTCAACACCTAATTTATGATTATTTTGCCTGGATTCTACATATTAAGAATATTTTTTCTTAGTGGTCTATTATGTCTACACATGAGTGACCATGTAATGCTCCTGATATCCATTTTTAACATATACCCACACAAAGAGAAGATCCTTTATTTAACCAAATTCATTTATTTAAGTGTTACACATACCAAATGTAAGGTTATCGCAAAGTCTATATATGTGAACTGAGAGGTAGTATTGATGTTACAGAGGTTGGTTACTGTACAAATTGTTTGTTCATGCCTTTTATCTTTCATTTACTCAGCACCATATGAGTCTGCCCAACCTTAATGATTTTATGTGTCTAATTAAATCAACATTATAATGAGTTCTAGAAGCATGATCAATTGGAGTTTTTATGATCTCTGCCAATTCTATCTCTATAAGGGTCTGATAGTATGTTAGATGTTGCTTCACAAAGAGTTTAATTCTTACTGTAGGTAGCTTGGTTTTGTTCAAGACATACAAGATACCTTGTAATTCTCCTATTGGTGCTTGCCATTAACTTCAGAGGCTCTTATCTCCCACTGTCTACACTAACATACAAATCAGACTTTCAGAGACTGTGACAACATACCCAAAGAAATCAACTTAAGTAAGGCAATGAGTATTTTGGCTCACAGTTTTAGAGGGTTGAGCTTCCCTGAACAGAGATAAAGTACTAGAGCAGCTTTTCCAGTGGTGGACACGGAGTAAAGAAATAGAGTGAGAGAGTGATTGAGTACCTGGCCTTTCTCCTTTCCCCCTTTTAATCAATCTCACTCCCAACATTTGAGGAATACCACCCACATTCAAGGAAAGTCTTGTCCTCTTAGTTAATTCTTTCTGCAAATGCATTCAGAGGTGAGCTCTCCTAATCTCCTAGATCTTTCAATTTGATCAAGTTAGTAAGATTACCTATCATCTAAGACCTACTTTTCAGATGAGCAAAGTGTGGTTCTAAATCTTCTAGAGTCATTTTTTTGCTCTAAACTCCATTAAAAGTAGATAGCCTTTTGTATCACTTGATGTATGGAATGAAGCAGTAATTTCAGATATGAAAATTCTGCTTCTGGATTCTGAGAAAGCTATAGATCTTTTCTTTGTTTTTGTGGCAGGGGGAAAAAGAAGCAATAATTTGTCCTTAATTTGAAGGTAATATTCTAAACTGCTCTGGCCATTTGACTCTTGTGAATTTACTGATGTTGTAATCCCCCCACCATTTTCATGGAGTTTATATCTACCCTCCTGAGAGCATACATTTTATCAAGGCCTCAGAGATGCTAGTCACTTCTCATTTTCTCAATTTGATTAGTCTAGCATCTTTAATATTGTATATCGACTTGATGTTCTTTGAAATATTTAAAAGATCTAGATCACTTTGGACTATATTATGACAGGAGACAGAAAACTTAGTACAGCCATGGAGGAGATAGAAAATGAAAATATATATTGTCAAACTCATAGAGAGAAAATCATTTCTGATCCTGTTACAAGCAGGGCTAAGAAACTACACATTTGGCAAATCACATACCTGAAGCTGTGATAACCTTATTTAGAAGTAAATACCTCATTAGACATAAGAAATGCAACAACGATTAAAGCCTGGTTAAATTTATGAGAAGATGGTGGGTTTTCCTTAAGAAAGTGGAGATGTGATGGAGACCACCACTCCTGACTGCTTTAGATCTGTAACAGCAGCACTAATTCTATTCTCCTCACTTCTGGGATGCAACAAAACCAGACACTTGTATTTGACTCCCTCGAATATGAGATGCTTTGACCTGACAGAACAAAACCCAAATGTAGAGGTTACAGAAATGTTCAGATAAATATCTAGTTCATTTATATTTTGTGGCTAATGCTTAAATAACCTACAACTTGAATTTCATCAGGGCCTACAGTCTTACCTAAGCCCAGTATCTCCATCTTTGTGGAGAGATGACCAAAACACTTTACATCTTCTGGTATCAGTGTTTATTCTATCACATTGTGTTCTGCAGCCTTTGAAATATTTGGACATAACCCCGTCACACCATTCCTTAGAAGGTCACCACGCATTTTGGGAATGGATTGGAAGACTCATTACTCTGTATCTTGGATGCAGTATTGCAGAGTTTTTCTTCCCTTCTCCAATGCCCTGTTTTTTGTTGTTTTTGTTTGTTTGTTTGTTTTGTTTTGTTTTCTGTTTTTTTAAACCAATAATTTCTAGATTAAAAAACAACAAAACAAAACACTAAAGGACCATAAAGTGAGCAGAGAACAATGGTTTCTACTAGGGTGACTACTTCAGCCTCCTGATGCTACATCCTATATTCTTTCTGGTGATATAGGTTGAAAAAAAATTGCCTGTGTTGGATGCACATCTAGTTAGCCCTTAGGAATATCAATCTGTTAACAATTCAGAACTCTGAAGACCACATCTTCTTGGCTGCCATTCTGAACTTGCTGCTCTCTATAAAAATTACATCTACCTGACTGTTAAGTGCTGACACCTGGCCTTGATTGCTTTGGCAAGCCAACACTATCAGTGAGTTTTGTTCTGTGATGGCTTCACCTACAATTATTCCTAACCTGTAAGCAACAGCCATCTCTGGACTTCTTAATGCTAGCTACCCTCTCTCATCAGCTTTCCCTATCTTACAACTTGATAAAGTCTGTGTTGTTGGATTTTCCCATAGAACATAATTATCAAGGTTTTGTCTTTACAGTGTCTTTGTAGTGACTAGTTCAGTGTATCTATATCTCCATGTCTTTTCTTATTAACTTTTTCTGTCTCCTTCTTTGGAAAATTTGCTATTTCGTTTTCATTATTTCTGTAATTCCAGAAGTCATCTGTTTTTTTTTAAACAAGTTTGCTATATCTGTGAGATCTTTGTTGGTGTTAAATCCTACATATCAAAATAATACTCCTATTTCAAGGGAGCTTCACTTATCTGACCATGTATTTCAGTCCCACTGAGGATGCACCATTGCTCTCATGTGTCCTCTATTTTATTCAGCATATCCCAGTTTTGTTTCAGACATACCCGACTTAGATATAGGCTTATAGGCTTATATATGAAGCCTAACAACCAAGATGTAAGATGGAGACTATACTAGAGTAAGGACGCGCATGCATGCACGCACGCGTGCACGTGTGTGTGTGTGTGTGTGTGTGTGTGTGTGTGTGTGTGTGTGTTCCCAAAGGGCAAAGACCTAATTTGTTTTCAGTTCTTGGCTACTTTAACAGTACAAGATATGAGTTCCATCTCAAGTAGGGGGCCTTAAATCCAAATTAAAAGTGATTGGTGCCACTATTGTACCAGTATTTTTAGAAGGCAAGTTGATGTTGTATGTTTTCAGGAAGGTAGCAATGGCATTGATGACTTCTTTGCTTTAAGGGTATTGTGAAAAGTACTTTCCAGCCCCATGAATTCTAGTCAGTGGGTATGAAGCTTCTATGTGGGCACCAGCTTGATTTTCCCACGTTAAATGACATAAGAAAGATGTATCTTCTGCAATAGAGCCTTACCATCGGGTTTTGGAGTGTAACGAATTGCCTTTGAAATATCCTATGACATTTGGGAGTATAGTTAATGGGACTCCTTTGGCCCATTCTTGGCACTGGAGATTTTACTTGGTGACATAAGGTGTCTAGTTAGGGTATTGTTGGTGACTCCATTTAAATTCCTTTCATACATGTAATATTTTAGGAAGCTTCTAGAGTAGTTGGCTTATATAAGACATTTTTTTAAATAGCACCTTTACTATTACTTTTCCCTCCCCACATTCCCTCCTATACCTGGCCTTTACAATTCTCCTACCTACTTAATCCTCCTATCCTAGCTTCCCCTTTATCTCTTTATAACATTATGTTCTATTTCCCCTTCTTTGGTATATATTTTCTTTATATATATTTTTTTAATTAAAAGTAAAAAGTAATGGGTTTCAGCATGACATTTGTATGTGTGTGACATGTATGTGTATTTGTGTATACAACATGTGTGTATTTTAGCATGTATATGCATGTGTGCAGGTGCACATGCATGTATTGGTAGAGATTGACAGTGGTGTATTCCTAAACCTCTCCCAATCTAATTGTTTAGAAAAGAGCCTTATTAATTCACCTAAAATGACTAACCAAAAAGCTCTAGGGCACTGCCATTCGTTTTACCTCCTCATCTAACCTGAGCTTGCAGATATGTCACATGGGTGCTAAGGATTAAACATAGCAAGCTCTTTACTCACTGAGATATCTCCCCAGCCCTCATCATAATGTTTTTATACATGTTTGTCATTTTACTTTGTTCTGAATTGTTCCCATACTATGTGCTATTTTACTATCCCTGCCCCTCTGTTATTGGTTCTTTTCTTCTACTCAAATGGCCATTTCTGCTTTCAAGCAAGTTATAATTTCAATTATATGTCTCACTTCCTACATAGCAATGTAGCATCATGAAGTATGAGATATCCTTCCTCTGGTATAACATCTAACCCAGGTATTAAAGTTATTCTTTTGCTTGTTGTAGTAACTATGCTATGATGAATATAGGGTACTACTAGATGATAAACAATCTTGCTCTAAAATTCCATCTCAATTCTGCTTTATTGGACCAATCATGTGGCTATCTGCTGCCAAGTGAGTTCTTCAGGAAGCAAACTGAGATGAGGGTTATTGAGGAAAGTCCTCATTAGGAAATTCCTTTTGGGACTGAAAATAATCAAACATGGATAGGTACTGGAAGAAGTTGAGTTATGACACAAACCAAGACAATAACTTCCACAATCCCACAAAGCACTCTGAGGTGAAAATTTTCCAGCAGAATGATGCTGTGCTGGACTGAAGGAGCTGAATCTGTCAATGTAGGACACTCAGGAAGGTAAAGCTATAGGCAAACTCCTCTCTATGGTTGATGCATACTGTAAGTAGGCATAGAAATGAAGGTTGCCCGTGGCACTTCCTAGAGCTGGAGCAACAGAAGCTGCTTTGAAAGGGGATAGGCAGTGTATTTCTAAGTCCATCCCACTTCTAAGCTTGGTCCTTTTTGTTCAACAATCATTGTCATTCTGCTTCATTCATCTTTGTTTTCACTACCCATGCTGCCTTTCTCCCATCTCAATGCTGGTTCTGGTCACAACACATTTCAAAGCATCTTTCAGGAGGTCTGTGCCTTATCTGTCTCTCAGCACTGGTTATCAACTTCTCTTGTAATCAAAGCTATTCTTAGGGTGGACTTTCAGAGCACTAGGCAGCAATGGCTCTGCTGCCAGCCCTTTAGTACTACTGAGCATGGTTAGTCGCTAAGTACCCAGAGCAAAAGGCTTTGAACAACATTTATTCTCGCCTTCAAAAAGCAAAATAATTAAAGATTTATAGGGGGTAGGGGCAACAAAACAGTATATAAATAAACTCAAAGCTCCATGTAAATTTTCAGACAGCTGATAAAATTGTCTCCTGGTGAGTGTGGCCAGCAGAGCCATCCAGAGATGAGAAGGCTATTGGTAGCCCAGACTAATTTGTCTGGTGCCTTGGGGCAAGTCTTTTGTGCTCTATTTCCCCCTCCTGTCAGCCCATCTGTATATTGAAAAATAGAGCTTTTTACCCAAATGCCTCTGGAGCATTTGGAGCCATTAAAGATGCAAGTTCTTTTGAAAAGGTGATAAGCAAATGATATCACTTAGAAAAGGGGGGAAATATTCGTTCAGCAGAAAGAGGAGACTTTGGGAACAGAACTGCAAAAGCTGGTTAGGTTTGAAATACACAGGAAGACAAATAATGGAAGAAAAATGAAGTGGAAAAAATAGAACATACAAAAGCTAAAATGCTAGCAAGCATGGCAGCTCATGCCTGCAATCCCAATGTTTAGCAGGCTGAGGGAAGAAGAAAGCAACGAGGTCAAGACCATCCTGAGATTCAAAGTCAGTTCTAGGTCAGCCTGCCCCCCACCCTCTGCCATTAAAAAAAAAGTGCCAGCAAGAAGAACATTAAAGACAGAGGAAGAAAAGAAAGAAAATATAAAGTAGATGGAAAAGCAGAGGAAGAAGAAGGAAAGAGGGAAGACAGCAAGGAGCATTCATGGTGTACACTGATCACTCAGCAGAATGGTCCTTTTCTACCAAATCATGCCACATCTACATGGAGGCTAGAGATCACAGAGAAGAGGAAAAAGAGTATCTAGAACACTGAGGTAGATGAGGAAGTCAAGGCCTTAGGCAAGATTTCTCACCCAAAATCCTTCCTTGCTCAATTATTTGCCCAATATACCTGTTTAACTATGTCAGAGGTCTCCCTAACAAAAAGAAGGATAATCTGAATTAGGATAGAAGATTATAAAGAGCCCAGCTCCTCTCAAGGCCTAGAAGCCACCAAGCTTGGAGATTACACAAATGGATCCATGTCCTTTTCTCAGGGTGTACTCAACCTCATCCCAACACCTGAGTATATGTTCAGAAACTCAGCCACTATCAGAAACTGCTTTTAATGTTAGGAGAAAGTTGCAGGTTGCCTTTTTTCCACAGATTCAGTACTCAGAGAAATGCATACAAGAGTTAAAATAATGAAATTGTTCTTTAAATATAGGTCTACTCCCCTGCTGACAATAAAGTGGACTCCTTAAATAGATTATAAAAGCAAAGATCAAAGAGAAACAGACATTTGAGCACCCCACATGCTGAACACATGGGTCACCAAGGACTGCACACACTACACACAAGCATGGGTTTTCATATCCACTTTGCTTCAGTTATACAGGTAGCATGCTCCAGTCAATCTCCTTCACTCTTGACAGTAATTATTTCCTCTCTCAATGTTTGCCTTCTTCTTCCCTTTCTTCTTGTATAATAGTTTTAGTCCCCCAGGGTGTAATTATTTCCCTTATACAGAGGACATAATTAAATTTGGTTCTATATCGAATCTCTCATATCTATAACCCAGAATGCATTAGTAGGTGGTACCAATGCACCAATGCATGGGGGTGGGGCAGAAGCAGTATTCTTACACCTCACTTCTCTGCATTCATGTGAGCAAAGAACCTCTTCTAGCCCATTGTCTTAGATGTTGGACATCTGGGAATACTGCTGTAATATATGTGTTGCCTCCAGAATGACACCCAATTTAGGAAACTAGCTATTTTTTCCAGACAATCTGGAACACATCCATTGCTATTGGATGTTGTCTCACTCCATGTGGGCCTGAAGTCTGTGAGTGTATGAGAGGGATGGAGGAAAGAAAGGCCTTTGAAGTTTTCTGATGAGAAGAAAAATAGCAAGAATGAGAATGTTCTGAGGGGGTTAGATACTGGGAAGGAATCTTGATAGCTCAATTTAATAAAGGCTGAGGTGCACAACTTTTTTTTTAAACATAAATTGTTTAGCCTGGAAATAAAATTCAAAGCAAATTTGAATATGAATTTTCCAGTACTTGGTATAAGTTGGGTCACCTGTGACAAATCATACACACCCCATTGTTAAATGGAGATAATAAAAACTACTTCACAGAATAATGGAAGAGAATTAAGTGAGTGGCACTTGGAATAATGAAAAAAATATTTGTTAAATAGTAACCATAAATATAACTCTCAAACCAGCTCTGCTATGTGATTTCAAAATGAGTAAACTGAGGCTCCAGAGAGTTTAAATAGCTACTATTCAAGGATATACAGCAGTAGAAGGCAGACCTATGATTTGAGCCCAACTCTGCATGTTTCATTCTACTGTGGAATGATACTTCAAAATACCCAAGATAGCATCCTTGGGTAACACAAATAATATAAACCCAGAGATAAATATTGGGGTTCAAGCTGAAAATCAGCCAGCCACTAAAGAATTCTCACCTCTGCCAATGCTCAGACAAAAGGGATGATCCGCTGAACCTCAGATTGCATCTCCAGACTGCATTGCTCTCCACCAAGCCTCACAATCCTAAACTACCATGCTCTCCTCAACCTGGCTCGAGACTAATTGCCTAAGACTGGCTTTGCTTCTTCCTTATATGCCTCTCTAGTTCTGGGATTAAAAGTGTGAGTTCTGTTACTCCTTTAGACTGATTCGCTCTTGTGTAGCCCTGGGTGTCATTGAACTCACAGAAATTTCTCTACCTGTCTCCTGAGCCCTGGGATTAAAGGTGTTTGCCACCACTGCCTGGTTTCTATGGCTAACGAGTATAGTTGCTGGTATTAAAAGGGTGTATCATCATTGTTTGGCTCTAAGGCTGTGGCTAGCTTTCCATTTTAATCCCCAGTGGCTTTATTGGATCCATGGAAATAGCAGACCAACTATAGTGATAGTTTTTCAGGCTACCTACAATATGGCAGTTCAAATTCCAGCATATACACCTCTATCCTCTGACTCTTACCTATTCAGGGTCTGGATTATCTCATTGTTCTGAGCTCCAGGGACTTTCTGTGATCTAGTGAGGAATACACAACAGAGAAAATTCAGCCGTGGGTATAATCTCATAAAACAGGAGAAAATTAGATATTAAACATTGATGGAAGACCTGTAAATAATATGCCAGTTGTCACTCTGTACCTGGCCATTTCTTTCCTCCAAGACACCTTCATTTAGTTAACATTGCATGCATATCACATTCAAGGAACACTGTAGTAAACATAGAAGATAGTTTTGTGCCCTTAAAACTAACAGGAATCACTGTAAAAAAAAATGTCATGTTAAGAAGGATAGAAACTTAGACATCATCTTGCCACTCTTAGGCCACCAAAGAATGTATTAAATAAAAATACTTAATTATAATAATTGAAGACATGTGTAATTGAAGTAATTACATGAGTTAAATGAGAAAGAACAAAGGGTCAGAGATTTTAATAGCAGCTTGATAGATGGATTTAGTTAATTAGATAAGACATCCTCTCATACTAATCCTTTCTAACATAGGCCTGTCAGTCACCCAACTTGCCACATTAACCATCCCTGCTAATAAAAATGGTTCACAGACTTCCAAGAGAAATATCCCTTGATGGTGTCATATACAAATAGTAGTCAGCTCACTGTACACAAAGAAGTCTCACCCAATCATGGGTAGCTTATATGCTGGCTACCATCCTTTTGATAATCTGTCAAGCTCCACTCAGGAGGTAATGTTCTGATTCAGTATGTTTCTCCTGTGGAGAGGGAGTGAGTGACAGGATCTATAGATAATAGGTTATTTAACCATTTAACTATTGCTATCAAAATAACCAGTATACTAGATACTATTATTCTTCCTGGTTTATAGATAAAGAAACTGGGGCAGGTGCCAGTAAAATTCTTTGTATGTCTAACAAGGAAAGCACTGCTGTTGAAACTAGATCATTTAATACCAGAGTCTACACCCTTAGCCACCTTACATTTTCAAACAACGGGAGAAGAAATGAGAGAGGACACAAAGGGGAGGACTGACAAAAAGTGGTGTAGTCTTATAAATGATGTCAGAGTGTAGTCTACTAATTCAGGCTCCTATGGGTCCAACAAAGATGACAATAGTGTTAGCACTATCTGGGAACACAGAGAATGGATGTTCTCAGACTCCCCAGAGAACAGTCTTCTCTGACGCCATTGAAGCATTTTAAGACATTTTTCTTCTTTTACTGCTCAGATAACTTCAGCAAGTTTCTTACAGCTCAAGGACCCAGCACTCTTTTTCAACTATGAATTCTTTATATGTACAATTCTAAGATTCCATAATTTGTAAGTTATATCTTTGGCAATATCACTAACATATCTATTTTTTAAAATCTCTCTTCCTTATTCTCTGTGTGTACAAATGTGTGTATCTCTCCCTTTCTCTCTATCCTGTGTGTGTGTGTGTGTGTGTGTGTGTGTGTGTGTGTGTGTGTGCATGCATGTGTGTGTGTTCCCAGATGAGCACTGATTTTAATTGGCATTTGAACTCATGTGATTAGAGTATGATCAAGGTGGTACAGCCATAGATTTGCTGTCTGTCTCTGTCTATGTCTATGTCTCTCTCTTATTCTCCTCTCTCTCTCTCTCTCTCTCTCTCTCTCTCTCTCTCTCTCTCTCTCTAAAGATGAAGAAGAGTGACTTGGGTACATTGATTTCTTGGGTCACTGTCTTATCAGTGTTCAGAACATGAAGGCCCAGCATGATCAGAAAATGTGACAAAGGGTTCTAGAAGTCATTTGTAAGAAGGCTCAGCCAGCTAAACATGCGCACTCCAGTGTTTATCATTCTTGGCTGTAGTCCTCTGGGCATCTGTCTCTCTGCACTTTGTCTTACCATTCAATGGGCTTTGTCTACCCTTCTCTTCACCCACACTTCTTTCTTCTTGCCCATTAAAAAAAAGATATTTATTCTCTTTCTGAATCTCTCTACTTTTGTCTCTCTCTCTCTGTTTCTCTCTCTCTGTTTCTCTCTCTCTCTCTCTCTCTCTCTCTCTCTCTCTCTCTCTCTGTGTGTGTGTGTGTGTGTGTGTGTGTGTGTGTGTGTGTGTGTGTACTTATGTACCACATACATTCAGGTCTAGAGGACATCAGTTACCCTGGAACTGGAGGTACAAGCAGTTGTAAGATGCTGGGGTATGGTATGGGTATTGGGAATCAAAATCAGGTCCTACCAAACTTGGGTCCTCTGCAAGGTTTATACTCTGAAGTGCTCAAGAGATTGAGAGATTGAGGCAAAAGGATTTCAAGTTCAAGAACTGCCTGAACTACAGAGTGAGTTTAAGGCCATTCAGGGTAACTCAGAGAGACCCTGTTTCAAAATAAAAAGTGAAAATAAGGCTATGGGTATGGCTCAATGATATAGGGGTTCCTAGCACATACAAGGCTCTGAATTTAATCCTCAGTGCTTACAAAAGCACTGAAGGCTGCTTTCCCCCTGTAGGGCCCTGTTGTTGATTTTATTCATCTACCCACAGCACAACCTCCATCTACTCTTCTTCAACATTTGTTCATTCATAAACATTTAGTTAATAACCACCATTTGTCTTTCTGTAAAAGCAAGTGCATTTAGATAAAGGGAGGCCTGACATCAGAATTTAATTTGTGGTTTAAAAAAAGGGGTATGTATATAGAGATAACCTAAAGAAAATTACCTCTTGTATTCACCATACTATGGCTTCAATATTAGACTTGGGTACAGACTGTGAGATAGCTCTAAGAGAAGATGAAAAACATTTCTTGCTTAGGGAACTCAAACATACCATCCATGATTAGAACAGGAATATGTCTCCCTTTCCTATATATCAATAAGACAAGGATATTGAAATCTTCTTGGGTAATAAAATGATGTTATTATCAAGGAGAATAAAAATATGTAAATAACATTCCTACATGGAAAAAAAAATACAGTAAAGAATTTCTCCTTCAAACTTTCCTTGATTTTTCTTTCTTCCCCAGGATGAGAATACTACCAAGTTTGAAGCTTATTGCTTTAGACAGTTCTGAGTTATACAATCACATGAACAAGATTGAAGTATTTTCTTTGAGAGGGGAACTTGAAGGGGGGGAGCATCTGCAGTTCGACTTAAAGGTAGGGAAACTAGTGGGATTGAATGCATTCAAACTTTCAAAATATATTTGAAAAACACTTACTTTAAGCTGAGCCATGAAGCATAGTCATTTTTAAGCTAAATCTTCTGTGATGAAAAGGATGACTCCCCTGAAATGTCATAGGAGAAATGGCAGTTGGTTCATAATTATGCTATACATGTGCCAGTTTCTTGTTTTCCAGTATGGTCTAGATGACTCAAGGAGGAGACAGCATTCACAAAACATTGACTACTAGAGAATAAACATTTCTAAGATATCCAGTTTGATTGCTCAGAGTCTCCTAAGGACTGGGGACTGCACACAGGGGAGCCCACCCTGGTGGACAGCCAATCCAGAGTCTGCCAGCAACCTACTCCCACCTCCAAACACAGGTAGGAGGAGGTAAGCTTGGGCCTGTTTCCAGCCTAGCTTCCAGTGCCCTGCCTGGAGCCTACTGAGGCCTGGGAACTACATGTGGGGGAACCTGCTATGGCAGACTGGCCCATCCAGAGTGTGCAAGGCTCCTGGTCCCACCTCCACTCTCAGGAGGAGTCCTGCCACCACCCACTGGAAGAGGAAAGCCATGGGAGTATTGGACCTGCTTGCAACAACCAGAAGATAACCTTGGTCCTGTATCCACCAGGAGATGGAAAGACCCTACCAGTACACACTAGAAGAAGGGATGGGTAGGGGACAGCATAAAAACACAGTCAACAACTGAAAGATCAATATGACATCACCAGAGTATAGGGACTCCACACTAGCAAGACCTCAACATTGCAACACAGATGAAGCAGAAGAGAACGACTTAAAAACAACTTTGTGATGATGATAGAGACCTTCAAAGAGGTAATGAGAAAATCCCTTAAAAATGAAAAAACCAAAGCAAAAAATTCAAGAAGTGGAGGAAAAGACAAACCAAAAATTGCAAGAAACAATTCAAACAGTGCAAAGCTTGAAAGCTGGACTAGAGACAATAAAATAACACAGACTGAGGGAATGCTGGAAATAGAAAAAGTAGGTAAACAACCAGAAACTACAAATGCAAGAATAATCAACTGAATACAAGAGAGGGAAGAGAGAATCTCTGGCGTTGAAGATACACTAGAAGAAATAGATTCATCGACCAAAGATAATTTTAAGTCCAACAAATTCCTGACACAAAATACCCAGGAAATATGGGACACTGTGAAAAGGCCAAACCTGAGAATAACAGATATACAAGAAGGTGAAGAAACCCAACTCAAAAGTGCAGAAAATATATTCAACAAAAGCATTGAAAAAAAAATGTTCCCAACCTGAATAAAGACATGCCAAGGAAAATACAAGAAGCTTACAGAACACCAAATAGAGTGGGCCATAAGAAAAGGTTTCCCTGGCCACATAATAATCAAAAACACCAAACATACAGAATAAAGAAAGAATATTAAGAGCAGCAAAGGAAAAAGGCCAAGTAACATATAAAGGCAAACCTATCAGAATTACACCTGACTTGTCCATGGAAACTCTTGCAGCCAGAAGGTTCTGGGTAGATATTCTACCAACACTTAGAGACCACAGATGCCAGCACAGACTACTATACCCAGCAAAGCTTTCAATCACTATAGATGGAGAAACCAAGATATTCTAAAAAAAAACACCAGATTTAAACAATACATATCCACTTATCCAGCCATACAGAAAGCTCTGGAAGTAAAAGTATAACCCAAGAAATTCAACTACACCAACAAAAGTATAGGCAATACATAATCCCACTTTATCAACAGGCAAAAGAAAAATGGGAGGTGTGGGGAGGGGGAATCAACACACAATACCACCACCACCACTAAATCCTAAATAAACAAGAATTAACAACCAATGGCCATTAATATCCCTCAATATCAATGGTCTTAACTCACCTATAAAAAGACACAGGTTAACATAATAAATATAAAAACAGAATCCATCCTTCTCCTGTATATAAGAAACACACCTCAACTTCAAAGACTGACATTACCTCAGAGTTAAGGGTTGGGAAAAGATTTTGCAATCAAATGGACCCAAGAAACAAGCAGATACAGCAATCATAATATCTAACAAATTAGACTTTAAACTAAAAATCAATCAAAAGAGATGAAGAAGGTCATTTCTTATTCATTACAGGAGAAATCTATCAAGATGAAGTCTCCATTTTGAACATCTATGCTTCAAATACAAAACAAAGGCACCCACACTTGTAAAAGAAATGTCACTAAAACTCAAATTGTACATAAAACCTCATAAACTTATAGTGGGAGATTTCAATACCCTACTCTCATCATTAGACAGGTCCACCAGACAGAAAGTTAACAAAGAAACAAAGTAACTAACAGAAGTTGTGACTCAATTAGGTTCAATAGACATTTATATAACATTCCATCCAAACACAAAATAATATACCTTATTGTTGGCACCACATGGAACTTTCCCTAAAATTTATCACTTACTTCTCAGTAATATATAATAGCCAAAACAACCCTGTACAATAAAAGAACTTCAGGAGGCATCACCATCCCTGACTTTAAGCTCTACTACAGAGCTGTAGTCCTGAAAACAGCCTGGTATTGGCACAAAAATAGACAGGTAGACCAATGGAATTGAATCGAAAATCCTGATATTAATCCACACACCTATGAACACCTGATTTTTGACAAAACAGCTAGAAAAATATAATGGGGGGAGAAAAGAACCTTCAACAAATTGTGCTGGCACAATTGGATGATGGTGTGTAGAAGACTGCAGCTAGACCCATGTCTATCACCATGTACAAAACTCAAGTCCAAATGGATCAAAGACCTCAACATAAATCCAGCCACACTGAACCTCTTAGAAGAGAAAGTAGGAGGTACTCTTGAACAAATTGATATAGGAGACCACTTCCTGTACATAATTCCAGTAGCACAGACACTGAGATCAACAATTAATAAGTGGGACTTCCTCAAACTTAGAAGCTTCTGTAAGGCAAAGGACACAGTTGACAAGACCAAACGGCAGCCCACAGACTGGGAAAAAAATTTTACCAATCCTACATCTGACAAAGGGCTGATCTCCAAAATATACAAAGAACTCAAGAAACTAGTCAACAAAACACCAAATAGCCCTATTTAAAAAATGGGGTACAGAATTGAAGAAAGAATTGTCAAGAGAGGAAATCAAAGAGGCTGAAAGACACTTTAAAAAAATGTTCAATATCCTTAGCTATCAGGGAAATGCAAATGAAAACAACTTTGAGATACCATCTTACTCCTGCTAGAATGGCTATAATTAGAAACACCAATGACAACTTATGCTAGAGAGGATGTGGAAAAAGGGGAACAGTCCTTCACTGCTGGTGGGAGTGCAAACTCGTACAGCCATTTTGGAGATCAGTATGTCGGTTCCTCAGGTAAATGGGAATTGGCTTACCACAGGACCCAACAATTCCACTCTTAGTTATATACCCAAATGGCCCACATCCATGCAACAAAGACATGTGCTCAACTATGTTCATAGCAGAATTATTTGTAATAGCAAGAACCTGGAAACAACCTAGATGCCCCTCAACTGAAGAATGGATAAAGAAGATGTGGCACATCTAATCAATGGAATACTACTCAGCAGAAAAAATAATGGAATCTTGAAATCCGCAGGCAAGTGGATGGAACTTGAAGAAACAATCCTGAATGAGGTAACCAAGTCACAAAAAGAGGAACAGAGTATGTACTCGCTCATACATGGATTTTAGACATAGAGCAAAGGATCACCAGCCTATAATACACACCACCAGATGAACTGGGATACAAGGTGTATTCTAAGAGATTCATATATGGTCCCTCACAAAAGGGGGAAGAGACAAGTCCCTCAGAGCAGATGGGAAATGGGGGGGGCAGTGAATGGAGAGAGAACTAGGAGAAAGAGAAGGGGAGGTGAGGAAAACATGTGTGACTAGATAGATTGAGTCAGGATGAGGGGGGGGACATAAAATAAGGAGCCATTATTTGTTTGAAGAGAAAACTGAACCTAAAGAAAAGTCTAGAGAACTACAAGACCGACTCCAACAAATAATTTGAGCAACCATGGAAAGGCTACCATAAATGCCCTTCCCTGATAGTGAGATCATCAACTAAATTATCCACCATCATGGAGTCCTCCTCTAGTACCTGTTGGAAACAGAAGCAAACACCCACAACCAAACACTGAGTCAAACTAGAATCCAGATGTAGAGAGAGGGGACAAGACCAGATTGCACAAACTCACAAAGACAGCTGACCTGAACAAGAAGGAGCTTGCCCCCACCCCCCAGTCTGATGGCTAGGAACCCAGCATGGGACTGACTCAGACCCCCTGAATATGGGTCTCAGCTAGAAGGAGTGAGCAGTCTGGGGGACCTCAGACAGTGAAACCAGGATGTATTCCTGGTGCACAAAAGGACCTTGCAGACACATCCCCCATCCCCTTAACCTAGAGACAGGAGAGAAGTCCTAGTCCCTACTTCAAATGACTTGACAGATTTACATGACCCCACCTGGGTAGCATAGCCCTACAAGTGGAATGGGGTGGGGGGAGGGGAGGGTGGCCAGGGTGCATGTCACAGGGGAAAGAGGGTAAGAGGGAGGGAGGGAAGATGGGAGGGAGAGACAAAGAGAGGGAGGGAGGGTTGGAGGGAGAAAAGGAGAGGAAACTGGGATCCACATGTAAACTTTTAAAATTATTAATAAAAACGGGAAAAAATACTGCTAAATTAATTATATAAATGTGTTGACTTCAAAATTTAAGCCTAAGGACAAGTTACTTGGGAAAAGGATTTCTAATTTTGTTTCCATAGAAAATGACAAGCTGTGGATTCCTTCCAGACTAATGTGGTTTGATCGAGCAAGAGCCCCTGAAGCAACCTCAATGGAACAATGCAGCCTTGCAGACCACTACAGCCAGGATTTCTGCATCTTCTTAGGATTCCCCCATAACAGCGCCCCTACCAGAAGAAAGCAGTTTGGAAAGAACGACACCCAAATTCCCAAATATTGTTTATAAATGTTTGTTTTCATTTTAAAAAAAGCATGTATAATTATGTCCAGTATAAAATAAACAAATGTTTAAAAAATAAAATAAAATAATAAAAAAAAACTTCAATAGGTACAAAAACTTGGGATAGTCACCTGTATTTTATCAGGCCACCATGGTTTAAACTTAGAATTCAACAACAACACAAATTGCAGAAATCCTACAAACTCATAGAAATTAAGCAATGTGCAATTGTACCATTCCTGGGTCAAAGAAGAAATAAAAGAAAAAAAAAAGAAATTAAATACATCCTAGAATTCAATGAGAATGAAGACACAACATACCCAAACTTATGGGACACTTTGAAAGCAGTGCTAAGAGGGAAATTCATAGCACTATCTGCCTACATAAAGAAACTGGAAAATATTCACACTAGAGAATTAACAGCATAACTGAAAACTCTAGAACAAAAATAAGCAAACTCACTCCAGAGGAGTAGATACCAGGAAATAATCAATTTGAAGGCTCAAATCAAGAAAGTAGAAACTAGGAAAACATACAAAGAATCAATGTAACAAAGAGTTGGTTATTCAAGAAAATTAACAAGATAAACAAACCGACTCCAAAGATAGACAAAACTTTATTCAAACTAACCAAAAGGCAGAGAAAAAACATGCAAATTAACAAAATTAGAAATGAAAAGGGGACATTAAAACTGAAGAAATCTAGAGAATCTTCAGGCCATACTTTGAAATCATGTACTCCACATATTTTGAAAATTTAACAGAAATGATAATTTTCTGGATAGATATCACACATCAAAATTAAGTCAAGAACAGATAAGCAATTAAATAGATCTATAATCCCTAATGAAATAGAAGCAGTCATCAAATCTTCCAAGCAAAATGCCTAAGACCAGATGGTTTCAGTGCAGAATTCTACCAAAAAATTCAAAGAACAACTAATAGCAATATTCCTTAAAGTGTTCCACTCAATGGAAGCAGAAAGGTCATTGCCAAACTTTTTTTTACAAGACTACAATTACCTTGGTACCTAAGTCACACAAAGACACAACTAAGAAAGAGAACTATAGACCAATCTCCCCCATGAACATTGATGCAATAATATTCAATAAACTACTGGCATATCAAATCCAAGAACACATCAGAGAAATTACCCACTATACCAAGTAGGCTACATCCCAGGGATGCAGAGATGGTTCAACATACAAAAATCTATCAATGTAATACACCATTTAATCAAGCTGAAAAAGAAAAACCACATGATCATCTCACTAGATTCTGGCAAAGCCTTTGACAAAATCCAATACTTCTTTATAACAAAGGTCTTGGAGAGATCAGTGAAAACAGGAACATACCTAAACATAATAAAAGCAATATACAGCACACCAAACCGCCACCATCAAACTAAATGGAGATAGACTCAATACTATTCCTCTAAAATCAGGAACAAGACAAGATTGTCCACTCCATATCTCTTCAATATTGCACTTGAAGTACTAGCTAGGGCAATAAGACAACAAAATGAGATCAAGGGGATTCAAATTAGAAAGGAAGAAGTCAAACTGTCACTATTTGCAGATGCTATGATAGTTTACATAAATGGCCTGAAAAAATTCTACCAGGGAACTCCTACAGCTGATAAACACCTTCAGTAAACTAGCAGGAAACAAGATAAACTAAAAAAAAAAAATCAGTAGCCCTACTATATATAAACAATAAAGGGGCTGAGAAAAAATCTGAGAAACATCACCCTTTACTATAGCCATAAACAACATAAAATATCTTGGGTTAACACTAACCAAACAAGTGAAAGACCTGTATAGCAAGAACTCTGCGTCTTTAAAGAAAGAAATTAAAGAATATACAGAAAATGGAAAGATCTCCCATCCTACTATGTAGGATCAACATAGTAAAAATGGCAACCTTACCAAAAGCAATCTACAGATTCAATGCAATACCCATCAAAATTCCAGCACAAATTTACACTGACCTTGAAAGGATAATACTCAACTTTATATAGAAAAACAAAAGACTCAGGAGAGCCAAAACAACCCTGTGCAAGGACCACCAAGAGGTATCACTATCCCTGACTTCAAGCTGTACTATAGAGATATAGTTCTGAAAACAGCTTGGTATTGGCACAAAAATAAGCAGGTACACCAATGGAATCAAATAAAAAATCCTGATATGAGCACATACATATGAACACCTGATTTTTTTTTTTTACTAAGAAGCTAAAATTATACAACGGAAAAAACAGAAAGTATTTTCAACAAATGGTGCTGGCACAACTAGTTGATGTGTGTAGAAGACTCCAGATAGATTCATATCATTGCCATGCACAAAACTTAAGTCCAAATGGATCAAAGACCTCAACATAAACCCAGCCACTCTGAACCTCTTAGAAGAAAAAGTGGGAGGTACCCTTGAATGAATTGGAATTGGTACAGGAGACTGCTTCCTGAACAAATAAAAACAGTTGCATAGGCACTGAGATTGATAATTAATAAATGGGACCTCTTGAAATTGAAAAGATTCTGTAAGGCAAAGGACACAGCCAACAAGACAAAATGGCAGCCCACAGAGTGGGAAACAATATTCACCAACCCAACATCTGACAGAGAGTTGATCTCCAAAATATACAAATAACTCAAGAAGCAAAATATGAAATAATCCAATTAAAAGTGTAGTACAGAACTGAAGAGAGAAATCTCAATAGAGGAATCCAAAATGGCTGAAAGACACTTAAGAAAGTGCTCAACATCCTTAGCCATCATGAAAATGCAAATTAAAACAACTCTGAGATACTATCTTACTCATGTCAGAATGGCTAAAATAAAAAACACCAAAGACAGTTTATACTGGAAAGGATATGGAGAAAGGGGCACACTCCCTCACTGCTGGTGGGAGTACAAACTCATACAGCCACTTTGGATATTAGTATGATCATTCCTCAGGAAAATGAGTGAGGTAACACAGTCACAAAAAGACAAACATGGAATGTATTCACTCATTTATGAACTTTAGACATAGAGCCTACGATTCACACCCCCAGAAAGTCTAGGAAACAAGGACACTAAGAGAGACGCACATGGTTTCTGAGAAAGGAACAAGATCTCCTGAGAA
Organism: Cricetiscus sungorus; assembly: GCA_030556225.1. Taxonomy (NCBI): domain Eukaryota; kingdom Metazoa; phylum Chordata; class Mammalia; order Rodentia; family Cricetidae; genus Cricetiscus; species Cricetiscus sungorus. The sequence continues at coordinate 32,738,143 of JANBXA010000730.1, forward strand.
AATTGGGAGCATGGAGGAGGAGAAAAGAAGTTAGGAGGAAAAGGAGGAGAGAGGTGGGCATGAGGAAGCATAAAGATTGAGTCAGGGAAAGAATTGAGGAGGGGGGGGAAACAGACACTAAAATAGAGGGAGCCATTATAGGATTAAAGAGAAATATGGCAGTAGGGAAATGTCCAGAGATCTACAAGGTTGACCCCAACTAACAATCTAAGCAATAGTGGAGAGGCTACCTTGAATGCCCTTCCCTGATAATGAGATTGATGACTACCCTCTATGCCATCCTAGCACCTTCATATAGTAGCTGATGGAAGCAGAAGCAGACATCCACAGCTAAACACTGAGCTGAACTCCTGGAGTCCAGTTGAAGAGAGGGAGGAGTGATGAGCAAAGAAGTCAAGACCAGGCTGGAGAAACCTACAGACACTGCTGACCTGAACAAGGGGGAAGCTCATGGATTCCAGTCTGATAGCTGGGAAACCAGCATAGGACTGACCTAGACCCCCTGAACTGTGTGTTAATTAGTAGGACTGGGCAATCTATGGGGCCTCTGGTAATGGATCAGTATTATCCCTAGTATACGAATGGACTTTGGGAGCCCATGTCTCAGCCTAGACACATGGGGGAGGGCCTAGGCCCTGCTCCAAATTATATGACAGACTTTGAAGACTCCCCATGGAAGGCCTCACCCTCCCTGGGGAGCAGAAATGGATTGAGATGGGGGTTGGTGGAGGGGACAGAGGAGGAAGGAAGGGTGTGGAAACTGGGATTGACATGCAAAACAAGCTTGTTTCAAATTTAAATTTAAAAAAATTATATATAAAAAAAGATATTCAGTTTAAGCATCAGATCAAACTCCTTGATATAGGTATCATCAAATCATTTTAAAGCTAAGGGAACAGAGGCTCACTAAGGCTAATTGATAAAGCCAAGCCAAAGGTAGACATTGACATCTCTAGCTTCCAACTCTAGAAATGTTTCATTTATCATAAAACACAGATGCCCTAGCCAATTAAACCAACAAGACTCTAGATAACTCAAGTCAAATGCCATTTTACATATTTCCTCTATCATACCCTTACTTGTAAAAGACACAGCAGATTTTTGAGTTGTTAACAAGAAAATGGAAGAACTCATCCTTTTGTTTGTACTATACCCAAGTAATAGTGAAAACGTAATTGCTTTAAAATTGAACTTAACCAAGAATTATGCATGCTATTTTTAATGTAAACCATCATACTTCATGGTATCAATAATCAAGCATTAGTAAGTTCTAATTATGCAATGGCCACTGTCCTTTTTCCTAGAGATAGGAAGAATAATAGATATTCCAGTCCAAGAACATTATTTCCTAGTGTTTCAGGAGAATGAACCACTATTAAGCAATATATATGTAATAAAACACAATTAAAATGGAGTATAGGAAAAGACCAAACACTCTGCCAAGATTTTCAGAGAAATATTCTTTGGCATGGTATTTAAGCTTAAACCAAAGAAGACAGGAATAAAAGAAAAGAAACTTACATTCTAAGAGTTCATTCTTTTGTGTGATGTTGAATGCTGGGGAATGGGGTGGGAGGCCTCCTACATTGTACACCCTGCTGTGACTTTAGTGGTCATCCCTGGGTCATGATATTTGGTTGGCTCCAGATTTGTTCTGTAAGTTATGGACAAAACTATAAGTTTTTAAAGATCTGAAAAGGATTTGCAGCCACAGAAGAATCTTGGGTTTTTGCTGAAGGACTTTGAACTCTAATTTTATAAAGATAGGGTATCTTCTTAGGTTAAAGAATCTTTTTTAATCTCAGTAATTATTACTGCAGTCTCAAAAGTTAAAAAGGCCTGTGTCTGGAGTCATCCCAGTAAATCAGATTTTCTTAGAAAAGAAACTGAATTTGCCTTAAAACTATGCATTGTGTTATGATTATCTTAGAAATTGTAGAAGAAAAAAGTGTTCCTTAGATCTTAAGATTTTCCTACATCCATAAAATTGTGAACATAAAATCTTGGGCCAATAGACAGAAGTGGAAGGGAAAAATAGATATCTTTAGGCTAAATGGCAAAAGGGGAAAAAGCAGGATAAAAAAAAAATATCAGGATACTGGGCATGTATCTCAGTAAAACACATGCTTAGCATGTACAGGGCACTGAGTGTGATTCACAGCAGGGTGGGTGAAGAGAAGGAAAGGGAAAGGGAAGGGAAGGGAAAGGAAGGGAAGGGAGGGAAAGGAAGATTTTAGTTGTATTAGATGCAATAGGATTGTTCCAATCCAAAGAACTCACACAAAGAAAGCAAGGGACAGTATATAGTTCCCTTAAAGAGAATGTCAATCTAGGCAACTATTCCTTTTCAAGTTGAAGATCATCCACTCATATAAGAACTAGGGACAACCACATGCAGGGAGTCTGGGTCAGTCCTATGCTGGTTTCCCAGCTATCAGACTTGAGTCCATGAGCTCTCCCTTGTTCAGGTCAGCAGTTTTTGTGGGTTTCTCCAGCTGGCTCTTGACCCCTCCTTTTTTTAATCACTCCTCCCTCTCTGCAACTGGACTCCAGGAGTTCAGCTCAGTGTTTAGCTGTGGGTGTCTGCTTCTGCTTTCATCAGCTACTGGATGAAGGCTCTAGGATGGCATATAAGGTAGTTATCAATCTCATTACCAGGAAAGGACATTTAAAATAGCCTCTCCACTATTGCTTAGATTGTTAGTTGGGGTCATCCTTGTAGACCTCTGGACATTTCCCTAGTGTCAGATTTCTCGTTAATCCTATAATGGCTCTCTCTATTGTGGTACCTCTTATCTTGCTCTCCTCTATTCTTCCCCAGACTCAATATTCCTGCTCCCTCATGTCTCCCTGCCCCCCATCCTCTACTCCTCTTCTTCTCCTAACTTACTCTCATACACCCCCATGCTCCCAATTTTCTCAGGAGACCTTGTTCCTTTCCTCTTCTCCGGGAAACCATGTATGTCTCTCTTAGGGTCCTCCTTGTTTCCTAGTTTCTCTAGTGGTGTGGATTATAGGCTGGTAATCCTTTGTTCTATGTCTAAATATGAGTGAGTAAATACCATGTTTGTCTTTTGATGGCTGGGTTACCTCACTCAGGATGATTTCTTCTAGTTCCATCCATTTGCCTGAAAATTTCAAGATTCCATTGTTTTGTTTTGTTTTTTTTTCCATTGAGTAGTACCCCATTGTGTTAATGTACCACATTTTCTGCAATCATTCTTTAGTTGAGGGGCATCTATGTTGCTTTCAGACCTGGAAATTACAAATAATGATGTTATGAACATAGTTGATCAGATGTCCTTGCTGTACAGATATGCATCTTTTAGGTATATGCCTAAGACAGGAATTGCTGAATCTTGTGTTAGACTGATTCTCATTTTTCCTGAGGAACCACCATACTGATTTACCAAGTGGCTGTATGAGTTTGTACTCCCACAAACAATGGAGGAGTATTCCCCTTTCTCTACATTTTCTCCAGCATAAACTGTCATTTTGGGGCCTCTGGTAGTAAATAAGTATTTATCCCTAGTGTATGAATGAACTTTGGGAGCCCATTCCACATAGAGAGGTACTCTCTTAGCCTAGACACATGGCAGGGAGGGCCCTGCTCCAAGTGATATGACAGACTTAGAAAATTCCCCATGGAAGGCCTCACCCTCCCCGGGGAGCAGAAAGGGGATGGGATAGGGGGTTGGTGGGGTGCAGGGGAGGAGGGCAGTGAGAGGAAATTAGAATTGACATGTAAAACAAGCTTATTTCTAATTTAAATAAATAAATAAAAGAACTAGTGAGAAGCCACTTCTAGACATTTATTTATTTATTATTTTTTAAAAAGAAGACACAAACAGGTATATAAGGAATTGGGGATGCATTTGGGAGGAAGTAAAGAGGGTGTAAATATGACAAATATATATATATATGTATATGTATATATATACACACACATATGTATATATATTCATGAATTACAAGTTCTCAAGAGCCAATAAGAAAGAAATTAATGTTTAGAAAAGAAGAAAGAATAACTAACGTGTTTCAATAGGGAAAGGGAGTATTTCTATATTTAATAGAGGTCAGCACCAATGCCACAGACCACTGGGGACTCTTTCATGGTGACTAAGGTTATATATAGTATATTCTGGTCAATACTGAACAATGCATTCTTTGGGAAATAATTTATGGCATTAGCCAATTTCTACAAGTAATAGTCTCTCTGTGTGTGATTTCAATTTGTGATATGACAACACTGAGCAAAGTGTTGGGAAGTGATGTGGACAGTTAGCTCTTTGGGGGCATGTATGAACCAGTATGAGCCAGCTTCAGCTAATTGCTACTGGTTGTAATGTCATTACTAAAGATATAGAAAGTGTGTACACTTTGCTTACATGAGACCGCGAGGGTAAAAAACATCATATTAATGGGAATCTGAGGGGGTATAAGAAAAAGTTGAGCCCAGCCCTGATTCAGTTGTTGGTCAGTGCTCATAATACTCACTGGTGAGATTTACCGACTCAGGGTTTAGAAACAAAAGAATATTTATCTGGTCAACAGGTTATCTTATTGACAAAAAAAATATTTATTCAAGCTTAATTTTTTAAATAGCTAATGGGATTGGACTGACATTCAGTATCAATACATACTAACATGTCCATCTGCCTGTTTACAGTCAGCCTCGGCTTTCACTGGTGACTCTGATAACTTGATGGTTAAATATTTGAGTATCATCCTTGTCTCAACCAGACACTAGAGCTTAGAGAGGAAGGAGAGGCCTGGTGCCAGAAAATACTACTAGCCTCACAAGGTCAAGGTGAAAAAAAAGAGCCATGAAAAAGCAAGAGGCTGATGTCATAATCTCAGTTGCGCCTCTTTGGAAGTCAAAGAGGAGAAAGCAAGGGTAGAGAAGCATGAGCATCAGAATCCATTAGTGAGGAAAAAACCATGGAAGGAAGAAAGGGTACTCAGCCTTGTAGCATCCAAAACCAGATGGACAATCAGAATCACATGGCAAATGTACGTAGGGAGACAGAGTTCAGAAAATTTGACAGTGGCTTCTGTTTCACAGTCTTCTGAGGCAAATGTTCTTGGTAGCGTGGGGTATCAAATCAAAGATAAACCTCCCTTTCTTTCAAAATAATTCTTTATAGATTCTTTGGGAATTTTATATACCCCAGTCTGCTGACATCTCAGTTCTTCCAAAATGCTCCTCACTCCTATAGCACGCCCCCTTCAACAAACAAACAAATACCCACCTTGCTTTTCTATCCCTTCTACAGCCAGTCTCTTCATGCACTCCAGCAGGTCATGGATGGGGTATATGTAAGGGTGGGCTAACCCAAGGCTCAGGTTGTGGGTCTGGGTGGTAGCTGAGCTGGCCAGTCTAGGCCACTGAGACTGCTCCCTCAGGTGAGGGGCAGAGAGAGCTCTTCTCAGCTCAGGCCGCTGGTGCAGCTCTCCCAAATCCTTGGTGAGGTGTGGGACCATCAGGGGGTGCAGCTCAAGGGTAAACCTTCCTAAAGGACAGATTCCTTGGGATTAAAAAGCACTGCAGGAAAAGAAATAGGTCACAAAGGTACAGAGATGACTCACACTTGGGTACCTCCCTCTCCAAAGGGATCTGATGACTGGTTTTACTTTCAGAGACTGGAAGTGAGGGCCTTGGTAGAAAAAGATAATCTAGAAGATCCAGAATATGTATAATGTATAAACAGGAGATCTCAGATAAGGCCGATGCTGAAATGAGCCATCACTATGTCTCAGTGGAGAAGAGACATGTTTCCTTGAGAAAGGGGATGTTTTTAGTTTCTCATAGCTGATGTGTTGCTGGCCATGAATGGGCTTGCATGTGAGCCTTTTAAAGTTTATTCTATGTTGTGGTATAAAAGAGGTTAAGGCCTGCAAAGGTTGCAAAGTTTTTCTTGTTTTGGCTTTTATATTTTTAGATATGACTAACTCAATGGCTAGTGTGGATAGTACACTTCCTGCTGGTATGTCACTGAATGTTTAACACTCTTGGTGTGATTCAGTAGTCCTGCCTGCTAATTTACTATAAGATGATGCCAGATCCATGTGTCTCATTTGAGTTATCATAAACCATCAGATATCTGAAGATCTATCACCTTTAAAAGGGAGTTGGTAAAGGGGCTCCCACTCCATCCTGAGGAACTGAGTTCGGTCCCCCAAGATGAATGTTGAATACCAAGTACAGTGCTGTCCCATTATAATCTAGCACTGGGTAAAGCTAAGAGGGTCACTACAGCTCACTTCCTAGCTAGTCTTGTCTGATCAAAGACTATTTCAAAAGACAAGGTAGAGAGCAGAAGAGGATGATGCTCTGCATCATCTTCCCAGACCCTACAAGTCCTGTATATAACCCACTCCATTAATTTCTATCCACTCATCCTGAATGTAGAAATCAGTACCTCTTCAAGTCTATCAAAGAAATCTAGTCACTCCAAAGCAAAGGTTGGCATGAACAAGGTGCCATGCAGTATCATAAATGACATCTTATGACTAATCTCCCTATCAGTGTCCCTATCAGACATGCCCATACTCCAAAGCACCTTGCCCACCATGCCCAAGCTAGAAAACTTTCTGCGTGTTACAAATGCCCATCAAATCCCATATAACTCCCAGATCTTCTTTTGCCCCATCAACTTCAACTTCCCTCCTCTTTTATTATACAAATCAAGTCTTCTTGGTTCTAAAGATGTATCCTTAACTTTACCAAACCAAATCTATTCTCTATTTCAGAAAAGCCAAAAACCCTTGGAGTTAATGTTTTTAATGACCATAATTATTCTGGGTTATGGATAGTACATATGCCTCCTTGTTCCATCGATGTAGCTTGTCAAATATTTTAAAACCATGTATGAAGGAGGAAGACATTGTTTTTATTTTTTTTAACCTGTCCATATTTTCTACAAGTCATAGTGTTTGATCTCAGGATCCAAGCTATGCACATCATTTGTATTCAAGACATCATGACTCTTGGACCATGTCTCACCATAATGGTGAAGACCTGATGCATACAATTTATGATCGAGGTGCTAGAGGGGAAGGTGAAAAGGAAATGTTGACATGAACTAGTAAGATGAAAGTGGATGATGGTGAGCAGGTAGCCAAAGGCATGATGATGTTGAGGAACACTAGGAAAGTATATTACAACAAGCATGAAATTATGCATGGGTTATTAAAGGATATTGACATATTATTTCAAATGACCTAAAAGAATGAATGAGTCAGAGCAGGAAAGAAATCACATTGCTACACACTTCCAGAATGGTGCTACAGTTAATGAACTTCTCCCCAGGAGGAACTCATTGTAGGCTGAATGACAATGATAGCTTGGGGTTTCTTGGTTTTTATTACTAATGCCTGCTTCAGACAGAAGCCTTGCATCTCACGGTCACTAGGATTAAAACTTTTGGTTTCTGTATGAGTGTCTTTGCTTCATTAGAGTTTTTTCCCTGGGAGACCTCATACTCTAACAACAAAGCCCATGATTGCAGGTTTTGGATATGACTTAGAGACAGGAATAATTAACTTCCAGTTGCATAATGACAGTGTCTTCTTAGGTGTTGTGTTGAGAGGGATTCTGAGGGTACATAAGCAGGCAAGAATTTTGCCTTCCTGGATATTCTAAATCCTATAGGCTGTCCACTTATAAGGAAGAACTTTGTCAAATAAGGGAAATACAGCTGATTTAGGGTGAGACAAATATAAGTGTGAATGCCAGCTCTGCCTTTCATGTTTGGTGAAGGGAGCCTATAAACCCAAGTCCTGATATTCCTATTTGTGGGAAAGCGACAAGAGCATCCCACCAGTAGTCACAGGAAAATGATTTGACAAACATTAAAATCTGGGAAGCCCCTGGCATATGATTAGTAACTTAAACCATGTTATTTCTCTTTCCTGTCTAGAAAGAACTATGCTTTCTCATGCAAAACATGCAGCTACATCAACCAGTATAAAAATCAAGTGATGGAAAAAAGAGCAACTGAAGACTGTCTATCTTTTCTGTCTGGGACAGAATATTACAGAGACCGGTGTGGCTGTCAATGCGTTCGTCTTTCTTTGAGGGACACAAAATTGAAAAGCAATGACTTGAAAGTGAATGAAAACGTAATTTAACACACAATGAAACAAAAATTCTATAGCTTTAGAATCAGAGAATATTCTTGAAATGGACTCTTTTCAGTGCCATAAATTTCACCAACTGGAAATTTTTTAAGTATCCCCCATATCAACCTTATGAAATGAAGGTTGATTAGGTTCAATGGAAAATCTGCATTTCATCATGAAAGGGGAACACACTGTCCTTGGCTTAGTCTCCTGAGGAGCAGCAATTGTGGCACTGTGTGCAAAATGTGGGGTAAAAACAGGTACAAAATTGATTTCAGGTGTGACAAACAGGAAGCATGCATTTGCATAACTTGAAAGATGTGAGAGGCATTGGCTTCCTGGTTCACTGAGACTCCTTGTGAAGGAAATCACATCCAAATGGCCAGCTAGTCTAGCCTCTGAGATTACAAATAGACTATGAGGACAACATGACAAGGAATGATAAGGAAACATTTTGACTAAATATACATGTTTGAATATTAAGAGGGGGACAGAGTCAATGATCACAGGGTAAATGCAGCAATAGTTTAGTCTAATGATAAAAACCTGTCCTAAACTGAGAAGAAGAGCCCTACAGTAAAGCTTGGCACACAAGCATGAGGACCTAAGTTTGAAACTCAGGAAAAAAACACAAAAAATTAAGCATAACAATATACATCTGTTACAGTGCTAGGGAGTCAGAGATAAGCAGTCCCTAAGGCTTACCAGATATCAATGAGCTCCAGATTCAGTGAGAGACCCTGTCTCAAAAAACTTAAGTGCAGAGTAATTGAGGAAGATTCCCAAGGCTGATTTCTGGCCTCTGTACATATCCACATGTACATATTTACACACTTGTTTATGCACGCACGCACGCGCACGTTCACACACACACACACACACACACACACACACACACACTAATAGAAAAACACTGAGCCACACCTGGATGTTTCTTGAATCCTCATTTCTTTTGAAAATGCATTATGTTCAACATCAGAAAAATATGTCTACATAATAACCGGAACAAATAAAAAGAACAAAGAAAAAGCATGAAGGAAGAAAAGGTGTGTATACATATTATGCATCTGGTCCCTAAAACAACAGCGAATTGCGCACTTGATTTAACAAGTTAGTTAAGGCATCCGTTAGCAATGAGCTGAGAGCTGGCATGCTCCCAATTCTGGCTGTTACTAGCCAAGACATGAACATAACTGATGGTTCTCTAATACCACTATGCAACATATAAGCCCAAGAAAACACATTAGCTCTAACAGGCTTAAAGTCAGATTGGAACCAAAATATTGCCAATGTTTTCTGATCAAGTCAGAGGCCTCTGAAAAGCTGAGTAAGCTGTTTGGCTGGCAAAACAGTTGAAACTGAAGGGACAGTTCAATGAGCTGACACCGCTTAAGAGAATCATGTAGTCAAGTTTATGATATGCTCTTCTTAAATCAGGTTGACATTACCATGTAGTAAGTGATTTGTGGTCAGTGAACATAAGAGGTACAGGCATTCCATCTCCTGCAATTATTCTGTCCCCATGTAGTCTCACAGACACACGAAGCTTCTGGAATACTGAAGCAAAGTACAGCAGCATCCAATTTGTTGCAGCTCTACTAAGTACCAGTGTGCATCTTAAGTACCAGTGTGCATCTGAGCTGTGTCTGGACTTATGGCTCAACTTAGCATTTTGAACACACAGGCCAGTGAAATATGACCTTGTCTATAAAAAGCTCAGCAGTGAGTGCAAGAAATAAATGACAAACAAATAGTTATATAGGAATGGTAAATCGGGGTATGAACTGGAATGTGAAAGGGCAGCTACTTATGAATTGAACGCTATTGCAGGGATTGGAGAAAATGATAGAGAGCTGCTGTCCCTTAAACAATGTTAGAAGTTAATCTGCAGACCAAAGAAGAGCATGCATTACAAACCATGGAGATAAGGGAACACACAGAGGGTAACTGTGAAGCACAGCACAGAAATCAGGACTATAGGTTCAAGGTTGCCAGGAGAGACAAGCGGCATACTAACTCTGAGACTCTGGCATCTTAGACATGTGCCTTTCTGGTTTCTTATAAAATTCCCACTCTGGCATCCCTGGTACTAAGAAGTCATCAAGTGTTTAATGACAATCCCTACATATTTACTCTCTGTATCCATAACTCAGTCATCACATAAAATTTAATTAATTTTATTTTTGAATAGTTTATTTTCTTTCACCAAATCTTTATCCAAAAGGTAAATAAAAACAAAGGCTGGAGAGCTGTTTAGCAGTTGAGAATGTATACTGCTCTTTTAGAGGACTCAAGTTCAGATCTCAAGTCACAGAGCTCAAAACTGTCTGTAACTCCAGCTCCAGGGAGTTGATGCCCCTTCTGGCCTTCGAGGCCATTGAACTCATGTGCATGTATTTCCACACAGGTACAACCACATACATAAGTAAAAATAATTTTTTTAAAAAAGATAAATAAAAATAAAACAGAAGACATGAGGTTGGGGAGTACTTAGAGAAATTGGAATAGGGAAGTGGGATTGGATATGATCATGTTCCCATATGTGTGTGCATTTATATACATATATAACATATATATATGCATATGTGTATATGTATACATGCATATGTGTATATATGTATATGTGAGATCCTCAAGAATAAAAAGAAATAATAAAAGGACCCATTTTCGATGTAAAGGAAACAAGTAAAAAGATACAATATAAGGTGAGGACTTATACTGTTAGTATGGAGTTTTCTAGTTAGAAATTATATTGTTTGAATAGGTGTTAACAGTTCTTGCTTCAAGGAGTCTGTGCATGGGAAAAACAGACAATTATGATAAATGATGAATATGCTATTTTGTTCCACTAGAGTAGACATTTTAGTATATATGTATCTTATAACATCATGTTATATAGATAACATATACACAGCACATTTTACTTGTAAATTAGAAAATACTAAGAGAAAAATATTGTTATTCATTTGAAGTAGCATAGCTTAAAAGTAAAAATCTAAAGTATATTATCAGAACTCAAAATTTGACACTGCTACTTGCCAGATGCACAATGTGAGATGAGAAACTTTTTTTGGTTCAGGAGCATACAATGGCAAGATAAGACAATGCTGATATTTCCCTAACATGGCTGTATAATAGAACACTGCATGATGTAACAGGTATCCATAGGTGTGTCACTTACATTCAGCACCTCTAGGCACTGAGATGAGTAGTACATAGCTATCAAATACCAGATATCTCACTAGCCTGGCCTGGTGGTACAAGTCTGTAATCCTAGCTACTAGATCTCAAGTTCAAGGACTTCATGGACTATAAGGAAGTTTAAGCCCATCCTAATCATCTTAGTGGGACTCTCAAAATCAACTGTAAAACAAAAGAGTTTGGAGTATAATTCAGGGATATATTATTTGCCAACTATATGAAAGGCCCTGAATCCAACTCCCAATACTTAATTAAAAAAGAAAAGTTTCAGTCACCTAAATCCCCTGACCATTCCACCCTGCAGTGAAAGTGACATCCTTTGAAAATGGCTACAGCATTCTCTTCTGGACTTGGATAGTACTCATTGGGTTGAGCCATTTTCCTTAGAAAATTGCATTCATTCTTCGCAGTGCACCAAGACCCTTAAACCTAAGCAATTCTTTTCAACTTTATCCCAAAATCATATTTCCACAGACAACAAATGCTATTTGCAGTACTGCTAAAAACTCATCTTTTTCCTATGAAATAAGCTTGTTCCTGATGAATTGCCACAGGCAGGGCAAGGACAATGGGGTGCTTAGAGGTTGTAGTCTCTAGGGTGGCACTATTCAAGGTTTGACTTTGGTGGAATCTTACAGCTTTGATATTTAACAGCTTCAGTAAAAGAGGTAGAAGAGAAAGCTGAGCTTGTGTTTCACATAAAGTGGGGGAGGTGGGGGGAGGGCACATGAGGCTGGAGACACAGTGAGGGAGTGAGGAAGGAATTTTAAAGGGTCCACAGTGATCTAGCTGCTTATGGTGGGATTTAGTCCAAATAAAACTCCTGGGATTGGCCATAAAATGAAGGGCTTCTTTCTCTTGTTCCTGAGTCTGAGTGATTCCAAAGGAGGGCAATGCATGGGGGAAGGCGGGAGAGAGGAGGGACAGAGAGTTCAAAGCAACTATTATTGTCAACAAATAATGGAGAAAATCAGTACCGGCTGCATAATGTTTGAGAATCTGTGCCAGCATCTATAGCAGGATGCCACCTGCAAGCTGGTCACTGTGACATTCTGAGAATGAAACCAAAGGGAGGCGTACATGGTAACCAGCAGCTGCGGGACTTGAGGCTGCTGCAACCTAGTAGAAAGTAACCAGTGTTGCCAAAGAGCTCTCACGCATAGCCATGCTTCCCAGGGTGGCCAGTGTTCCACAGACAGTGAATAATTTAGCTACAGCCTCCTGGTTTACCTGCCAGAAACTGAAATATAAGATCAGTGAGACAGAGCAACTAGCGAATTGATGTTTAAAAAGGAAGATCCTCAAATAGTCACAGATAAGCAAACTGTTTTCCTTATATAGTGCAGGCTCATTGTTCCTGAACTCACCCACTACAGAATGGACAGAGGCCTCCTGCAGGAAGGAAAGGAATTTTTATTGTCCCTTCTATCTTTATCAAAAGGGAGGGTACAATCTTGACCTCAGATTGAGACGTAGAAGGCAGGGGGCAAGGGAATGCATTTCCTGAGAAAGCTTTCATATTCCTATGGAATCTTACTACAGCCACGTCATAGCCAAGAAAAGGCAGAACTACCCTTCTCTTCCTGAGCATATCTACCAGTGGGGCAGCATGGAGTTGCTAGACCTCAGGCCACAGAGCAGGCCCCAAGGACCTTCCCAGAAGCAAACCAAAACAACACAGAATGAGAGATCTCTTTCTATTTAGACATCAGTAAACCTTCCGTCCATGTCTGAGGGTCTCTAATTCTTTTGCAGTGCACACACCCCTGAAGTGTCACTCTAAGAACAGGTAACATTTCAAGCAAGCAGCTATTCAGCCCCAGTGAGAAGGATTTACAGTCAGGCCTCAATGTAAAGCCATAGTCCTTGCTCAATAAATTCTTGAGAAGTGAATGTGTAGAGTTTGTAAATGTTCAACATCAGCATGAGAAAGAGACAGTAATACCTAGATGAGATACCATACAGAACTAGTTTAAAAAAAAAAAACAATGAGCACTCACACACACTTTCAAAGCAATAAATTATATAGCATCAGAGGAGTGGGTCAAAACTCTACTTGTACATGACACACCTGTTTTTTCTCTTCGTTCAGAGAAGGTGGGAGCTAAGAGTGGGGAGATGAGAGGAGAGGCAGCAGCAGCAGCATGTACAGTCTTCTGACTGTAACAGATGCCCTGTGCTGTATTCTCACTCACGTAGAAAATTAGAAGGCAATCACTCCAGATACAGGGCCATCTGAGTTCCTGTGTTTATTCTCTGTTCCTACTGACTCTTGTGGGACACCTTTCCAGCCTGTGTGCCTTCATGCTTAAGATCCCTACTGGAAGAAGCAAAGGGAACTCTCTTTTCTATTTCCCTCACTCATGTTTTCTAGCTTATACTCTATCATGCCCCCCCTCTCCCCTTCCCTTCTTCTCTTTTCTCTCTTCCCCTCTCCACCCTTCTCTATTTCTCCCCTCTCCCTACCAATGAAAAGGATAAACTTCATTTTGAAGATTCTTCACTTAGGGACCTAAGAGGAAAATTCATTTCTCTTGAAGCTTCTGGTTATTTTTCCAGAGGGCTCCATAGCGACAGCAACAATTACTTCTGAGAGTGGCTTCATCAAATTTGCCATGGCTCTGTCTCTGCTAAATTGGCCTGACTGTCTCTCCACCTCTCCATGGGTCTCTCCCACTCCCTCCCACACATAGCCTGCTCTGTACCAGACAGGGTTTATTTAAAAAAAACACTGCCTTTCCACTTAATCAGTATGCAAATATCTTAGCTGCTCTTATGAGGATTCAATTAGAATTCCAAAAGGATGAAGAAATTGGACATCTACCTCTTTCATGGAGTCCATACTATTATCCCCACTGTTATCAGAAACAGTTATTGTTACAAGCAGCCTTCACAAGACAACTATAGGAAGAAAGGTAGACTACTCTGGCAGCATCTAGATTTTAAAGTGTTACTCACAGCATGACATCCACCACACTCATCCTTACCCTTTCAGACCCTGTCAGTTTATCACATTTCATAGAAACACAAAAACCATTACAAAGTTCAGGAAATATGTATATTTAAAATTCATCATTGGTTACCAGCTTGGAAATGCCAACCCAACCAAGGTTAAAATGTGATTGGACTAATCAAAGTAGCCACAAAACCCATAAACCAAATAAATGGCAAATGTGAAAATGTCTCGTGATTAACTTGAGGAAAATGGTCTCATTTTGCATACTTATTCCATGTACCAAATACATACTTAAGTGGCATTTTTTAAGCAAATAGGTATTTAAGCATATTTTAGCATTTAAGTAGTGTGTATAAATCTAATTTGATATTTTACATCTTTTCTTTTTAAAAGAGCCATTGTGAATGCGTTCAGAGTAACCTGACTTTCAGCCTCACCGTCTAAGAAGAAACAATATTTTGTTACAGCGAGTCCACCAGATAGGTCCACTCAGACAGTTTATGTTCAATTGAAAGTCTTAATTTCAGTCAACTGGGACTTCACTCAGATATTACAGGACCCAAGTGTAGACCCAAGCATTTAGAGCAAGAGGATTTTAAAGACAAAAACCACATCCTGGGATTTTCTCTGTAGCTGAATGAAGATGGAGGGAGGGAGGCTTTTGTGCAAGCAAGCAGTTTAACAAAAGCTAAGATAAGCAGCTAGCTGGGAGGGGAGGTTTGCACAAACAGGCAGTTTAACTAAAGCTATATTAAGTTAGCTGGGGCATCTTGACCTCATTCTTAGAACAGAATTGAGTGTTTTTTTTTCATAGGATTCTCCATCAAGAAAATCAAATACTACAGGCTTGACTTCTACCTGCCCTCTTTGGCCTAGAGAGCCACATAGATAGATATTCTCTCAGCCTAAACACAGTAGGGAGGGCCTAAGCCCTGTTCCAAAAGATGTGACAGACTTTGAAGATCACCCCCATGGAATGTCTCACCCTCGACATATATATAGTTTTTTTTCTAATTTAAATTTAAAAAATGTAAAAATAAAAAATATACCAAAGAAAAAGAAAAACAAAAATAAAAATCTAAATAAACCTAAAAATGGCTTCATCATGAATAATAAATACAAGATGGAAGAATCTTGGCACTTGTCTTGTCCTGTCATAATTTATGTGCAGTCCAAAAAGGACTTGAACATGTGTAAAAGGGAAAGTTTTGGAATGATGGTTTTTGAGTTCTCTAATCCCTAGCCTCCTTTCCCCATATGGACAAACTGCCTTAGCTTTCCTTCGAGTCCCAATCAGTGCCAAGTGTACATACACCCAGCTGGGGACAAAGAATATCAAGGGTAACCTCTAGAAACAGTTTAACCTCACTCCCCTTGAGCTTTATAGATTTAAAGAAAACAGTTTGACCTGCATGAGGGAATGTGGCGAGGCAGTGATGGACAATGGAATGGAGATTCCTTCTGGTTGAGACAGGTAGAAATGCCACTAGAAATACCAAGCTTGTCTCTTGTGAACTTGATTTTTAATATTAAGACCTTTCTGTACAGGAAGACATTTGCTAAAATGTGATCTAAACTCAATTTCCAGAAGACTAGTGCATGCCTGGAATTGAAACCAAGAGCTTGCTTTCCAACTAGAATGTCCTTGGTGCTCTGGTACAGCAGCTCCTTTGAGCTGTGCTATGGTCCTGAGAGCAGCAAGAGCCATGGTCTCCCTGCTGCTTGGTCTTGTTCTGTTGTTCCCCTGCCTGGGCTTCCCTAGCATTGCACCTTAAGCTTTGCAGCCCCTTCCCCAAAGTGGCTTTGTTATGTGCTCTAGTTCAGGGAGCATGCTTGAGCTCCTGCCAGCCAATGGGCCCTCCTGTGGCTCAGCCCCAGAGCCTATTTTTATGCTTTCAGTTGTCTCCTCTTCATCTCTTTCTGTTCTCTTCACTTTATTGATCACTTACATGGTTTTGTCCCAAAAATCTAACAGAAGTATAGGAATCGGTCTGCAAAGTTCGCTCTTCTTGTTTTCCCATGGTAACCATGAAGGCCTTCATTTTAAGGGTTTATTGCTAATAACTACAGGGGAAAAATCAGCCCCCAAACTAGCAGTGACAATAAATACAGGGAAGTTACAAACCTGAAGAAATCCTTCAAAGTTTATACAGCATTGGTCTCCAGGCTACAGTTACAGTTTCCTTTTAAAATGGTATTTGAAAACTACATTTGATTTCTGTTCCTTCTTTTTATTTCTAAAGTTGGAGTCCATTAAATCTTCCACTTCCCAACACACGTATAATGACTATCCTTCAGCCATAAGGATCTGTGACTCTGAGCAGCCTTCATTTCTCGTGATCCCCATCTCATGTCAAATGGGTTCTTGGGTCATCATTTAAACGGTTACTCTCGACCCAAATTCTCACCCTTATAGATCTAAATTTAATTTTATCTTTAAGCTATATTAATTGATTAGTAACTACTTAGCACACTACCAATATAGAGGTAATTATATTAGGAAGGATTGCGTGGGCCAGGTGGGGAATGTGAAAAAATGATGGAATGGTGCTCAGACATGACAATCATGGGAGAGAATGGAAACCGGCCACCTATCCCAATGCCTGGCAAAAAGACCTTGCTGAGCAGTGTCTATCTGCTGTTAGAGGTTGTCAAGTTAATATAGACTATCATTAAGAGCCATTCTAACTCCTTTTTTTATACTAAGATCAGAAAAGTTGAGGTATTAAAATGGAATAAAAATCCCAACAGATGTTAAACAGACTTGAGGAGCCAGATAAAAGAGCTGCCACCTTGTATTCAGTCTGACACCCAATCAGTGTGCAGGAGACACACTGTATGCTTGGTACTATCCTAGGCACCCATCAACCATGAACAGTGTAACAGTGTCTCTGCCCTGTATGGGCTTCACAATGGACAAATGTAAAATCAAAGAGCTTATTACACATGTGTTGTTGAAAAGTAGCAGCATAGACAACTGGGAGCTGAAGATCATCTATCTGTTCATTACTAACAGAAAATCATCCATGCCCTGCTCCCTATGCTGAGGAAAGCAAAGAGCAAGAGGAAAACATCCATTGCCTCCCTGCAAACCAGAACAGAATAAGGATTTACCAGACAAAAGTTTGCATCACAGCAACTGTCTTACCAAATTGGTGCAGAATAAAGAATGTTTTGTATGTTAATTATGTGTCCATTAAAAGATAGGGCTATTTAATGAATATTTATTATATTAGGATTATATGTATGTACACACACATATATATTAGGATTATATGTATGCACACACACACACACACACACACACACACTTGTTCTGAAAAAGAAAGAGGAACATAATGACAATAATCACTACAGCAACAACACAGCAGACAAATGCTGAGACTTTGGATTGGGGCAGGGAATGTTTACTTGAAAATATGTCTTCTTTTGGCACTTTAAGGCTATAGGATTATAATAGGAATTGATTAAATACAAACTGCCCCCTGATTGTAAAGTTCATTTCCATCTGAGACTCTCACTAGAATTCCCTTAACTCAAACTCACTAGCACTCAACTGGGCTACAGGCTACAAAAGGCCTTACCCTGTCTAACTCCCTCTAAGAATAAGAATTACCTAAGTAGTTTATGAAGAAAAGCTTTCTCCAAACTTTAACCTCCTTTCTCAAGGCCCTAGCCTCAACCCTCACTCCTTGATATTTCACCTCACCTTTCCCAGATAAGAAAGAGAGTTTTCTAGCTAGTGTTATGTCAGGGCTTCCTGCTAACTATTACCAATTTCATTGATCTCAGAGCTGGGCTGGGCAACAAAGAACAATTGATGTTACAGAACAGTACACAGGAAGCCTTGTCCGTTAGCTCCTTGCACTGGGATATGAAATCAGCCTTTGCCCTCAGACTTTCCCTTCCATGTGCCACATTTCAAACATCATGAGAATCTTCCCCAAGGTTTGGAGGAAAGAGTTTGTCATCACCTCTGTTCCTCTACTCTATCCATGCCTCCCGTGTGACTTGTAAGACTTCATAAAAACAGGGCCCCGTGTAACCTGCTGTGGCATTACAGAATTCCTGAGGTAACTATGCAGATTAGACCCTTCTATGATCCTGGGCAACTTTAATTTAAGGCAACATGCTAATTAAGTACTAAAACGAGTGGTACAGGCAGCAAGAACAGAGGGAGTTCAGGGTAGGGAGAAAGTTCATGTCCTTCTCAATTCAATTTATAAAGACGACCAAATAATTTTATTCTCTTTGCCCTTAACTTCTCCCTCATCCCTTCTGGAAGACACTACCACTACTACCACCTCACAATCATTCTGAATTCCTTTCTGGCAACGATGGGTGAATGGAAACTAACAACCAAAGTGAAATTCCATTTTTGTAAGCACCCAATGAACACCACTTTGTGCCATCATGGCGGTGCTGGAGTTAGTGACAATGAAAATTGCTAAGAAGCACTCAGCATCCCCTTGAAACTTGAAGTCAGGGGGCAGGTTGGATAAGCATATCAGCAAATCTCGGATGTTCAGGGTGAGAAGTTCTTCAACAGTGGGATGTGCACTGCTGGGGAGGCAGAGGAGGAGCTGGCAGGAGGGAGCACCTTGCAAACTCCAGGTGCAGACAAGCGATACTCTCCTACAATACTTACACTCCTGAACTCTCAGAACCTTCTTCGAACCCCCAACAGAGCAAAAGAGTACATGGTACATGAGGGTGAATATGCACACATAAATTTGATGTACAAGAGGAGGTAAAGCCAGGCCAGCCTTTTTAAAAGGAAAGCTAAAGTGGGGTTATTACATAGTGATAAAATGTAAAGCACTTTTCAAATGCTTTGTGGCCAATAAAAGACGCATTCTGGTACTCATTTGTGCTGAAGAAAGTTATAGGCTCATCACAAACACTTTTTGTGAGATTTGAATTCTTCTGTAACTTTAGGTAAAACTTCACCTTGTGGTGACTTTTTTTTTTTTACAGCAAAACACTACCAAACAAATGAAGGGTCAAAACAAATACTGGGAGTGACTCAAAATATGCCGGCGCAGGAAGTAGCACCACCAGCACCTGTATAAAATTCCATATCTAAATTCTAGGCTAGCACCCTCCTTGGAGTACATAAACAGAACACCCAAGCCTGGGATAGTTTATAGAAGACCTAAAAAATATTTTGGCCAATAAGAATAAAATAAAAAATGTCTAGAGATAATGTCCCACAAATACAATATCTCAGTTAGTTTAGTAAGTTTATAACACACACACACACACACACACACACACACACACCTTCCTTTCACATCCAAGTTAATGATTTGTTCACACTTGATGTACATTCCTTGCATTGGTATTCACTGGCTTTAATGAAGCCACTGCTATGAGTTTCTCATCAGGTCACCAGACAACTACTGAAACTTGGATGCTGACTGTCCAAACCATTTATCTGCAGCACTGCCTCAGTCTAAACTGTCCTGAAATTGCTTAAAGAATGGCTGCGACTTCTCTTAGCCATGAAGTGTCCTTCAATGAAAGCCACTGTCACAGAAAATAGCTTTCTGTTGTTCAAGGGTTATGTGTGCACCCATGGAAAGATGAATTTGAAACCTCACTCTAGGGATCATCCTCAATTAAGTGACCCCAGGAGAGAATCAAGGTAGATCATTAAAATCTAGATCTACAATCTGAGAAAAAATTAAAAGTGGCCAAACAAGTTTGCACTCAAGTCAGAAATTCAGACAGGTTCTCAAAATTATAGCAGTGGTCATATAACAAAGCCATCATTTGAATATTTGGAAGAAATGAAGAAATACAAAGCCATAGAGAGCAACCTGTGTTAAAATTGGTATGTATTTGTTCTTTTTGCATGCATGCACACACATGTACACACACACACACACACACACACACACACACACACGAATACAAATATAACTCTCTTTTCAAAGTTTATTACTTTGGGCAATTATACAAAATAACATACTTTGGGATATGTACATTTTATTAACCATCATTACTCAGTAACAAAATTCTTTATACCATTGTTTTATTGATGCTGTTCATTTTTAAATTTATTTATTTATTCTTCTCTCATATATTACATCCTGACAAGGGTTTTCCCTCCTTTCTCTCCTCCCAATCCTTCTCCCCCTGTCTCCCCGCTCTCCCAAATCCACTTCTCCTCTGTTTCCCTTCAGAAAAGAGTAGGCCTCCCAAGGATATCAACTAAATATGACATAACAAGTTACAATAAGATTAGGCCCATACCCTCATATCAAGTCTGAACCAGGCAACCCAGTAGGAGGCAAAGTGTCCAAAAGGCATGGAAAAGAGTCATAGACAGCCCATTTCCACTGTCAGGAGTCCCTCGAGAGAACCAAGCTACATAACCATAACATATTGCAGAAGATCTATCTAGGTCAGACTCATACAGGTTCCCTGATTGTTTGTTTAGTCTCTGTGATTCCTTATAAAACCTGGTTTGTTGATTCTGTGAGCTGTGTTCTTGTGGTGTCCTTGACCCCTGTGGCTCCTACAATTCTTCCTACCTGCCTCCCATGGTATTCCTTGAGCACCTAATGTTTGGCTGTAGGTCTCTGTATTTGTTCCTGTCCATTGCTGGATGAAGCCTCTTTGGTAATGAACATGTTAGGGTCCAGTGTACTAGTATAGCAGAGTATAGCAGAATATCATTAGGAATCATTTCATTGACTTTTTAAAAATTAAGGTAACTATATATCCCACTCACTTGCTTGACATGTTGAAGGCACTTAGCACTGTTAGCTATTTCTTCTTTCTCAAATGTGTCCCTTGACTTTAGTGGAGAAATTTCTGTTCTGGCTTTCCCTTTCTAACTTTTGCTTACTGAATTCTATGTATATTAAGTCTCCCTTTAAATTGTTTTGTCATAGGCATCCCATGCTTGGTTCTTTTATTTGCCAAAAACTCCGGTAATAAATAGATTATGTCTACACCTTCATTATTATGACTCCATGTCCTTTTGTAAGGAATTGGTGCAAATATAAAATGACATTTTCCACTTCTTCCTGGTGGAATTTTATGTATTTCAGGCTTATTCTCATTCAGATGAACGGAATCCATAGACTAAACAAGTCTGGGTGTCAGGTTCTACATGTGGGTGTGGTGATGCTCCAGTGATGAGTGGGATTGTGATGAGCCTCTTGAAACAGTGGCTTCTTCTAACATCTTCTTTGAGATCAAGTTAAAGGAATCCACACTGTAAAACACATCTATATCAGTACCCACAGTCTACAACTGGTCACAAGGACTCCATCCTCTTTTAGGGACCTGATTATAACAGTGAGAATGTTTGCTAGCTCATTTTGGAAGTGGAATCTAGAAGAGAATTTTTCATGGTATCTGTCATCAATGTGTAAAAAGAACCTAATACAAGAACAGCAACATGACAATTTGAGACATTAATTGTGGTTTTCTCCCTGGTTCTAAGAACTTCTTTGCCCTTTCCTCTCCCACTTAGTAGAAATATTCAATTACCTTATGGGAATATCATTATAGCAAAGCATGAAAGGTCAGTATTGTTTTTTGAGTCTCAAAATAACATCTTGAAATGATTTCCAGAGAAAATCATTGGAGAAGAAGTCTTTTGATCTTTTGTGTTTCAAAATCTGGTTGTTTTGTTTTTTTGAGTATCAAAGGAAAAGTTTTGAAAGAGTCTGAAGCTCAAGTTTATTCACTATAAACACAGGCCCAGGGAAATAAAGGAGGAAAAGACTACCCTGCAGTAGACCAGGTAAAGGTTGTAGCAGCTGGAGAGAGAGAAGATCAAAGAAGGGGAAGAAATAAGCCTAGAAGTAGAATACTACATAGGTTTTAAGGTGAAGTATAATGGAAATTCCAGAAAGACTGGAAGACCAGAAAGGATTCATGTTTGTGAACTAGATAAGGACCAGTGAGGCAGCAACAGGAGCACTGTACAAACAGGCATTGATGTACCTGGCTCTTTTTAGTTTGTCCATCTCTAAAGTATCTTTGGGGAACCAAGGATTTTCCCATATCACAGGAGATGTGAGGAAGTAGACCACAGAGGATATGAGGAACATTTCTTGAGACAGGGTCCACATATCTATACCTGGCCTTGAATTCACTATGTGGACCAAACTATTCCCAACCTGTGATGATCTTCTTGCTGCCTCCCGAGTGCTGAGGTTACAAGCGAGAACCACCACATCTAGCAAAGCTATCAGTGTCTATATGAAGCAGTGAAAAATCTCTCTATAGACAACACAAAAATGCATACTTCCCAGCAGATGCCAGAGAAAATAAAGCAAATATCAAAGACCAGGCAGACATCCCAACTGTAGAGGGTTTTGCTACATAAATTTTTGTGAACTAAGGATTCAGAAGGGGAAAATTAAGATGAGAAAATCCAAGTCCATTCTGAGTTTCTCAATATTAAATGTTCATGTCAGTAGAAATATGATTAAGGCCTGAAAAATATATTAATTTACATCTCTACAACTCCAATATCTATTTATCCATTTATGTATCCATCTATCTCCTATCTATCTACCCATTTATCTATCTGTCAATTCATCCATCTGTCTATTGAGAGAGACAGGTCTGTCTATGTTGCCCTGGCTGGCATCAAATTTAAGGCATAAATGATCCTTCTGCCTCAGATTCCCATATAGTTAGGAATAACGTGCATACCACTAAACTTAGAATTTCTAATTCTTATGCTACGTTGCTAAAAAAAAAAAAACTGCTTTTAAAATACAAACAGGTCCTGGAGGTTGATTGCTGAGTAGATGCTTTAGCAAATCTAATAGACCAGTTTGTTGAACTTTCTAGTATAATTTTCTTTTTTATATAAATTTTACTTAAATTAGAAAAAAATCTTATTTTATATATCAATCCCAGTTCCCTCTCCCTCCCATTCTCATATGCCCCCCACTGACACCCCTATCCCATCCCCCACCCACTCCCCAGGAAGGGTGATGCCTTCTATGAGGAATCATCAAAATCTGTCAAGTCATTAGGGGTAGGGTCTAGGCCCTTCCCTATGTGTCTAGGCTAAGGGAGTGTACCTCCATGGAAAATGGGCTCACAAATCCCTTCCTGCACTAGGAATACATCCTGGTTCCACTGCCAGAGGTCCCAGTCCTCCTAGCTGACACGCATATTCAGGGGCCCTGGTTTGGTCCTATGCTGGTTCCCCAGCTGTCAGAATGAGGTTCATGAGCTGCCACTGTTTTTGTAGGGCTTCCCCTTTGTTCGTCACTCCTCCCTCTTTGTAACTGGATTCCACAAGTTTGGCTCAGTGCTTAACTATGGATCTCTCAACTACTGGATGAAGGCTCTAGGATGACATTTAAAGTAGTCATCATTCTCATTATAGGGGAAGGACATTTAAGGTAGCCACTCCAATATTGCTTAGTTGGGATCATCCTTGTGGATCTCTGTGTGATTCCCTAGTGCCAGATTTCTCCTTAAACTTATATATGGCTCCCTCTATTGATGCATTTTTTTTCTTGCTTTCCTCTATTCATCTCTCCACTCAATCTTCCTGATCCCTCACATTCTCCTTCCCCTTCCTCTTCTCCCCTCCTCTTTCTCCTCACTTTTTCCCCCTTCCCCATGCTCCCAATTTGTTCAGAGGCTCTTATCCTTTCCCCATTCACTGGGGGACCATAAATGACTCTCTTACAGTCTTTCTTGTTTTCTAGCTTCTCTGGAGGTGTGGATTTAGTCTGGTAATCCTTTACTCTATGTCTAATACCCATATATGAATGGGTATATACTATGTTTGTCTTTCTGTGACTAGGTTACCTCACTCAGGATAGTTTCTTCTAGTTCCATTCATTTGCCTGTGAATTTGAAGATTCCATTGTTTTTTTTTTCCACTGAGTAGTAATCCATTGTGTAAATGTACCACATTTTCTCCATTCATTCATCAGTTGAAGGGCATGTAGGTTGCTTCCAGGTTCTGGCTACTACAAATAATGCTGCTGTGAACATAGTTGAACAGATGTCCTTGTTGTATGAATGAGCATCTTTTGGGTTTATGCCTAAGAGCAGAATTGCTGCATCTTGAGGTAGACTGGTTCCCATTTTCCTGAGGAACCGCCATACTGATTTCCAAAGTGGCTGTACAAGTTTGCACTCCCACCACCAATGGAGTAGTGTTCCCCTTTCTCCACATCCTCTCCAGCATAATTTGTCATTGGTGTTTTCTTATTTTAGCCATTCTGACAATAGTAAGATGGCATCTCAGATTTATTTTGATTTGCATTTCCTGGATGGCTAAGGATGTTGAGCAATTTTTTAAGTGTCATTCAGCCATTTTAGATTCCTCTATTGAGAATTCTCTAATTAGTTCAATATCCCAATTTTGAATTGAATTATTTGGTGTTTCTGTGACTAGCTTCTTGAGTTCTTTGTATATTTTGGAATTCAGACCTCTGTCAGAAGTGGCATTGGTGAAGATCTTTTCCCATTATGTGGGCTACTGTTTGGTCTTGTTGACTTTGTATTTTGCCTTACAGAAACTTCTCAGTTTCAGGAGATCCCATTTATTAATTGTCGATTTCAGTGTGTGTGTTACTGGTGTTATGTTTAGGAAGTCTCCTGTACCAATTTGTTCAAGGGTACCTCCCACTTTCTCCTCTAAGAAGTTCAGTGTGGCTGGGTTTATGTTGAGGTCTTTGATCCATTTGGACTTAAGTTTTGTGCATAGCAATAGATATGGATCTATCTGCAGTTTTCTACATGCCAGCATCCAGTTATGCCAGTACCATTTGTTGAAGATGCTTTCTTTTTTCCATTATACAGTTTTAGCTTCCTTGTATTTGTAGGTGTGTGAGTTAATATCAGGGTCTCCAATTTGATTCCATTGGACTACCTGTCTGTTTTTGTGTCAATACCAAGCTGTTTTCATTACTATAGCTCTGTAGTAGAGCTTGAAGTCAGGGATGGTGATGCCTCTGGAATTTCCTTTATTGTACAGGGTTGTTTTGGCTATCCTGCATCTTCTGTTTTTTCATATAAAGTTGAGTATTGTCATTTCAAGGTCTGTGAAGAATTGTGCTGGGATTTTGATGGGTATTGCATTGAATCTGTAGATTGCTTTTGGCAAGATTGCCATTTTTACTATGTTGATCCTACCTATTCAAGCGTATGAGAGATCTTTCCATTTCCTGGTATCTTTTTTAATTTATTTCTTTAATGACTCAAAGTTCTTCTCATACAGATCTTTTACCTGTTTGGTCAGAGTTATACCAAGATATTTTATGTTGTTTGTGGCTATTGTAAAGGGTGATGTTTCTCAGATTTCTTTCTTAACCCTTTCCCCTTTATTGTCTGTATATAGTAAAACTACCGATGTTTTTGAGTTAATCTTGTATCCTGCCACTTTGCTAAGGGTGTTTATCAGCTGTAGGAGTTTCCTGGTAGAGTTTTTCAGGTCACTTATGTAAACTATCATATCATCTGCAAATAGTGAAAATTTGACTTCTTCCTTTCCAATTTGTATCCCCTTGATCTCCTTTTGTTGTATTATTGCTCTAGCAAGATTTTCAAGTAAAATATTGAAGATCTATGGAGAGAGTGGACAATCTTGTCTTGTTCCTGATTTTAGGGGAATCTCATTGAGTTTCTCTCCATTTAGCTTGATGCTGGCTGTTGGTTTGCTGTATATTGCCTTTATTATGTTTAGGTATGTTCCTGTTATCCCTAACCCCTCCAAGACCTTTATCATGAAGGGGGTGTTAAATTTTGTAAAAGGCTTTTTCAGCATCTAGTGAAATGATCATGTGGTTTTCTTTTTCAGTTAGTTTATGTGGTAGATTACATTGATGAATTTTCATATATTGAATCATCCCTGCATTTCCGGCATGAATCCTACTTGATTATGGTGGATGATATCTGTGATGTGTTCTTGAATTCAATTTGCCAGTATTTTATCAAATACTTTTGCTTCAGTATTCATGAGGGAGATTGTTCTGTAGTTCTCTATCTTAGTTATGTCTTTGTGTGGTTTGGGTACCAAGGTAATTGTAGCCTTGTAAAAAGAGTCTGGCAATGATCCTTCTGCTTCATTGTGTGGAACAATTTGAGGAATATTGGTATTAGCTGTTCTTTGAATTTCTGGTAGAATTCTGCACTAAAACTATCCCACCCCGGGCTTTTTTTTTTTTTTTTTTTTGATTGAGAGACTTTTGCTGACTGCTTCTATTTTATTAGGGGTTATAGGTCTATTTAAATTGCTTATCTGTTCTTGATTTAATTTTGGTAAGTGATAACTATTCAGAAAATTGCCCATTTCCATTCAGTTTTTTGTATTTTCTGGAGTACAGGTTTTCAAAGTATGACCTGATGATTATCTGGATTTCCTCAGTGTCTGTCGTTATGTCCCCCTTTTCATTTCTGATTTTGTTAATTTGCATGTTCTCTCTCTGCTTTTTGGTTGAGTTGAATATGGGTTTGTCTATCTTGTTGATTTTCTCAAAGAACCAACTCTTTGTTTCATTGATTCTTTGTATTGTTTTCTTTTTTTCTATTTTATTGATTTCAGCTCTCAATTTGATTAGTTCCTGTTGTCTACTCTTCCTGGGTGTGTTTGCTTTTTTGTTTGTTTGCTTGTTTTAGAGCATTCAGGTGTTCTGTTAATTCTCTAGTGTGTCTATTCTCGAGTTTCTCCATATGGGCACTTAGTGGTATGAACTTTCCTCCTAGCACTGCTTTTAGAGTGTCCCATAGTTTTGGGTATGTTGTGCCTTCATTTTCATTGAATTCTAGGAAGTCTTTGATTTCTTTCATTTCTTCCTTTATCTGGGATTGGTATAGTTGTGCATTGTTCTATTTCCATATGTTGTTGCTGAATTCTAATTTTAAGCCATGATGGTCTAATAAGATTCGGGAGTTATTCCAATTTTTTTTTGGATCTGTTGAGGTTTGCTTTATTGCCAGTATGTGGTCGATTTTAGAGAAGGTTCCATGTGGTGCTGAGAAGAAGGTATATCTTTTGTATTTGGATGGAATGTTCTATAGATGTCTTTTAAGCACAATTGCGTCATAACTTCAGATAGATCCTTTGTTTCCTTGTTAAGTTTCTGTCTGGTAGTCCTGTCCCATGGTGAGAATGGGGTGTTGAAGTCTCCCACTATAAATGTGTGGGGTTTTAATGTGTGATTTGAGTTTTATTAATGTTTCTTTTATGAATGTGGGTGCCTTTGTATTTGGGTCATAATTTTCCAGAATTAAGACTTCATCCTAATGGGTTTTTCCTGTGATGAATATGAAATGACCTTTTTCATCTCTTTTGATTAATTTTAGTTTGAAGTCTAATTTGGTAGATATTAGGATAGCTACACCAGCTTGCTTCTTAGCACCATTTGATTAGAAAATCTTTTCTAAACCCTTAACTCTGAGGTAAGGTCTGCCTGTCTTTGAAATTGAGATGTGTTTCTTGTATGCAGCAGAAGGATGAACTCTGCCTTCATATCCATTTGTGTCTTTTTATAGGTGAGTTAAGACCATTGATATTGATGGATATTAATGACCATTGATTGTTGATTCTTGTTTGTTTTGGATTTGTTTTTGGTGGTGGTATTATGTGTGAATTTTCCCCCCTTTTCTGGCTTTTGGTAGAATGGCATTATCTATTGCCTATGTTTTTTGAGTGTAGTAAACTTCCTTAGGTTGGAGTTTTCATTTCAGTATTTTCTGTAGGGCTGGGTTAGTGGATATGTATTGTTTAAATCAGGTTTTTTCATGGAATATCTTGTTTTCTCCCTTTGTAGTGATTGAACACTTTGCTGGATATAGTAGCCTGGACTGGCATCGATGGTCTCTTAGTGTTTGTGGAACATCTATCCATACCTTCTGGCTTTGAGAGTTTGCATGGAGAAGTCAGGTTTAATTCTGATAAGTCTGCCTTTATATGTTACTTGACCTTGTTCCTTTACTGTTCTTAATATTCTTTCTTTATTCTGTATGTTTGGTGTTTTGATTATTATGTGGCACGGGGACTTTTTCTTATGATCCACTCTATTTGACATTCTGTAAGCTTTTTGTACTTTCCTTAGCATGTCTTTATTCAGGTTGGGAACAGTTTCTTCAATGATTTTGTTGAATATATTTTCTGCACCTTTGAGTTGGGTTTCTTTGCTTTTTATACCTATTATTCTTAGGTTTGGTCTTTTTATAGTGTCCCACATTTCCTGGACATTTTGTGTTAAGGATTTTTTGGGTTTAGGATTTTCTTTAACCGATGAATCTATTTCCTCCAATTTATCTTCAGCATCTAAGTTTCTCTCCCCCATCTCTGGTATTATGCTTGCATCTATAGTTCCTGATCATTTACCCAGCCTTTCTATTTCGAGCATTCCCTCAGTTTGTATTTTGTTTATTGTCTCTATTTCAGTTTTCAGGTCTTGAACTGTCTGAATTGTTTCCTTCATCTGTTTGGTTGTTTTTATTTTTTTTTTGTTTGTTTGTTTTTGACTTTCCTTTCTTTCTTTAAGAGATTTGTTGATTTCTGGTTTTTGGGTTTTTTCTTCCATTTCTTTAAGGGGTTTTCTCATATCCTCTTTGAGGGCCTCTATCATGTTCATGAAATTGCTTTTAAGATCATTCTCTTCTGCTTCATCTGAGTTGGTATGTTCAAGTCTTGCTGGCATAGAATCCCTAGACTCTGGTGGTGTCATATAAGTCTTTCTGTTGTTGGATGTGTTCTTATTCAGTTGTCTTTCCATCTCTTCTCCCAGTGGTGGTTACAGATGGGCTCTTTCCCTCTCTTGGTGGGTATGGGTGCAAGGCTATATCCTCTGCTCTCTCCTGGAATGTGCATAAGCAAGACAGGAATGGAGGCTGATCCTGAATGCTTTGTTCTGCCTCTAGATCCCACTGGGAGATTCGATGGCAGGAAGGGTCTAGAGGCCCCAGGTCAAGGGACTCAAAGAGGGAGAGCCAGTATGACTTTCAATATCCCCTCTTTTCCTCTTCCTCCAGAAGACATCCCAGAGGACTTGATGGAGGAGCCTAATGGGGAGCAAATCCTGAGTAGAGTGAGAAAGTCCATCTGATGATGGTGTGAATAGTGTTTTCAGGACAACTTCTGGAGCAGAACAAGAAAACACTGCATGAAAGTGCAATCACCTCAAGCCCTTCAGAGACAGTTGTTCAACTTGCAGCCTTAGATCCACTGAATGAGAAGCCAACAAGCAGCCCTATCTCAGAGCCATTGCTCACCAGTGCACTGCCATAGCGGCTATTGCTTTGCAGGTCTGCCTAAAGGCAACAGTTCCTCTCTCCAGCTGTGTGCCCATCAGGCTTACAGCCTCCTCATAAGAAACACTGAGGAAGAAACTGTACCTTCTGCCCCTCTGCCTCTAGTCTCAAGTGCTCTCTGCAGGGGTCTGGGAAGCTGAACTAGGATCTTATTAGATTAGGCCCCTCCTGCAGCGGAACCCTTCCAACTGGAACCCTTCCAACTGTGAAACAGACCTAACTTCCTCAAGGTACTTCCTAAACCCCAAAGTCAAGAAAACTGAGAGTGTTCAGACCTAGGATTTGGGGCCTGAGCATCCTATGAATTTGGAATGAGCAATTTTAGTGTCTTAGAACTAAGTGAGAATTTCATCACCTACAGAAACCAGCAAATTGTTGGCTAGTTGCACTCCCTCAGGGTGCTGGGAGGATTACATTAAATTTGGTTAGAGGATGTTTAAAGAGAGGTGAGTTAGGACATGTTTCAAAATTAAATCTGAATGGTGTCCAACTCCATTTAAAATAAATGAACTGTAGTTGAATTAAAGATATATTGATATTTTGTAAAATAACTAACTGCAGCTGGGACAGCAAATGTGTTTGGGGAAACAAACTCTGCCTTCTATATTTTCTCTGCATCCCAACCTGAAATGGAGTACTTGGAAACTCATTAGCGCTAATTGCTTACCTCTGAATTTTCTTATTCTGTCCTGAGTGGGAAAAGAAAATGTTGGTGAATTTTGCAGGCACAGAATCATTTGAACCAACCATGATGGAGCATTAACCAGGGGGGCAGGTAGTGCTATGAATCCAAAGAACATTAAAACCAGGCCAAGTAGCTAGAGAAATCAAAGCTGTCATGGAGATTGCAGTAGGGGTGGATAAGTGACCTCCAATGGCCCATGTGTCAAAGGCTTGACCTGTAGCCCACATATTAACAAAACATAGGAGAAACAGGGGGTGGAGGAGGGCCTAAGTCGCCTGAGGAAGTTGAAGGGAATGCTGAGGAATCACCAAACCTTTTGAGTCTCTCTGCATCCCAGCTGCCATCCTCTCAGACCACACATTCCTAGCAATGGTCTCAAAGCAATGGGACCAAAAGTCCATGGATTGAAACCTCTGGAAGCAAGTCCTAAAATAATCCTCTATCCTGACTAAGTTAGTCGTTTCAAGTATTTTACAGCCATAATGTAGAGGTCTACATTCATAAGTCAGTATAATAGGATAGGAAAAATGCTCTCCTAATTATATAGTGACCCAAGACTGAAAATATAGGGAAACAATATACACGGGGTAAGGCAAGGAAACAAACATAAAAATAGGTGACTTTAAAGCTGAGGTACCCCAGATTGTGAAGGAGAGAGTGAAGAACAAATGTTCATGTTAGAAGGAAGTACAGATAGGCTGGAGAGATGGCTCAGCCATGAAAGGCTAAGCTCACAACCAAAACTATAAGAAGAAAGCACAGGTAACATTAAAATGTGGCAAGCATGGATTGAGGAACTGTGGCTGCACACGAGAGGGAGAGAAGGGAACCAGGGAACCAGGGCCTCACTCAGGAAAAGCCCAGAGTGCCAAGCTAAATGCTGTCATTTTTATTCCACAAATTCACTTTACACTTTAATGAGGGCAGCAACTTGACTGGAGGAAGGATGGGTTTTAGACAGAAGCAAGGGAGCCATCTGGAATAGAAACTGTTGCATCAATAGAGAAAAGGGGATTAATCGAGACTCAATAGAATGTCCTCCCCCCACAAAAGTAATTGATTAAAAATATTTATCAGTAGGATGACTTGAAATATAGATTGAACCATATAAAATTGCTATTTTGTAGGTCAACGATGGTTGAGCATCAGCAATTTCATATAGTTCAATCTAATATAAAGCACTGCCCATAAGGTACTCTGAATTTAGCAGAGACACAAGGAGCACATATATCCAAAGAATCAAATTTCTAGTGCCAAGGATCATATCTGTGTAACTTGCTTTATACATTATCGACAACAGAATTGCCCATAGCTAGATTCTTAATACTCCAACAAGAGGAAAAAAACTGTCAAAAATATTGCTTAGTATTTGCTAGTTCTTCTGTCTCCTCTTTGTTGTTTGCTTATTTAGAAGTGTGTTATAGAAGACAGAAAAAAAATCACAATGTAGGTAGAACAGGGAAGAAAAAGAGAGTGAGATTTAAGGGGGTGGGGAGAAATAAAAACCAGGACAGCACTTGCCAACTGCTAAGGGAGACCAAGCCACAATATGGGGTGCATGGCCAGAGAAAATTCAGAGTGGGTCCCCCAGGGAACTAACCAGGAGAAAGGGGGGATTGGGAACTAGAAGCCTTTTCACCAGCTCCTGCTACTCATGCAGTCCCTCGGTGCAGTGGAACTGAATTTTAATTTGGTTCTAGCCCTTCGCTCTCACATTCCTACCATGTATCTAACTGCAGATTAGGATGCATCTCTCTGTTCAGAAAGGACAATTCCTTCATGCAGTTGTCTCTTTAGATTTAGAAGAAATGGAATTCACTTTTCTGGTGCTGGTTCTTTTCTCTCCACCCTAAAGAACAAGTCAGTATCTTGCTCACTCATTTTCTCTTGTTCAATTCTCACATAAATATCACACACACACACACACACACACACACACACACACACACAGAGTCTATACATACACATTTTCTCTTGAAATGAAAATTAACATTAAACTGTTCTATTCAAGGAACCAAGACTCTGTTATCACACCCCAGAAAGTGATAAGTTGCAATTTCCACCATGTGGTGCTACTCTAAGCCGCAAAAGGAGAGAGAGAACTCCTAAAAGGCACAATGCAAGCAAGCCTGGAAATGTCGAGGGTCTGTTCTCACACTCCCTCTCCCCACCACCACCCTCACCCGAGCCATATGGCCTGCAACAACTGTTCACAGAAATGAGCTCACACATTGAGCACACCCCTTTGGCTGTCCCCTGGACCCAGAAACATTCATAAACTACAGAGAGCAGAAGTAGTCCCCGATCAGATTGCATCTCGTGCTCAAGAGGGAGTCTTGAGGCATCATCATCCTAGTAGTCTAGGTTGGGATCTCTTGTCTGAATGTGCCATCTTCCACCAACATCTGGCATCACAGCCAGCCTGGAGGTGGCACCATGATCTAAGGTTTAGAAGGGTAGTAGAGTCCATACTGGAGATTGTTGTTATGGAACTAAAGATAGCAGGCATAGATGGTCTGCCGATTCCTGATTTGATGTATGTACTGAAGACCACTGTTGGGTTGCTAGATTGGCAAACTGGACATGAGACTTTACAACTGCTCCCACACGGGCATTTCACTGCCTCATGAACCTGGATAGCCTTATTTATTTGTGTAGGCCAAAAGGGATGCAGTATGAGTTTTGGTATCAGGCTTGGGAAGCCTTGTCAGCTTGCTTTCTTACTGCTCTTAGCTAAACTGAAACCACATGAAAGAGGTCAGTAACCTGATGGATGACAAGAGACAAATGGCATCCCACCCCATCCAACAGCCAGCTGACTGGCAGACAATGTGAATGAAGCTGAAGTATTAGCTACCAGCTGAATCTAAATGCATAAATGAGGCCAGTTGAGACCAGCAGGAATTCTCCAGCTGATCCCAGACCAATTGTGAACTAAATAGTAGTTGTTATTTAAAGCTGACAGATTTTAGGGTGTTTGCTATCTTAAAAAAAAACAAAAAACAAAAAACAAAAAACAAAAAAAGGAGAAAGGTAGTTGACCAAGTCTCAATAAAAAAAAAAAAAATTTAGAATCTCTATAGAAGAGAAAAATATCCTTTTGATTTTTCAGAAAAACTCTATATTTCCTGCTACAGCTTCTTTGTACAGAAATATTTCTAAATGGCAATGTGCATTTTTCTATTTCTTTAACAGAATTTAAAAAGAGTACAACTTAGCCTTCCTTCTAAACTATAACACAGAGCAATCTCTCACTAGGCTACAGTTGCACAGTGACTTCAAGGCACTAGTAGTGACATCCACAGAGAAATGCGACATGCTTGAGTAATTCTTTTCTCCTATGATGGTATCTTTGATTCTCTATTATTTCATTCTGTTCCTTTATAGAAAACATGTGATCTTTAATGAATTGTGGAAAGCCTTTAGGATGCAAGGCCTCCACAAGTGGACCATCCAAGGTAGGCCTTGTTTCATAAAATGACCCATTTCCTATCCACTCTTCACTTCCTGACTGTGGAAGTAACATGAAAAGCCAACTCCTGCACCTGGTGCCAAGTTTCCCCTAACAGATGGGCTGTATCTTCTGAAACAGTTAGTGAAAGTAATCCTTGCTTCTCTTATGTCCCTACTTTGTCAGGTGTTTGGTTATAACAACGAGAAAAGTAACTATGGAACTGTGCATTTCACAATTCTTACTTTTGTATTCTTACTCCAACTGCTATAATAGCTCTGTTACTGTGTGGCAGGGACATTTTCTGTAGGTGCTACAAGAGATCCAGCCATATAGTGATGTGGACATTTAACAAGCACTTTGAGAAATTAGCTAAGTTAGGACTGAAGAGAAGGCTCAACCATTAATGACTAGGCTCACAACCCAAAACTAGTTGTTAGTCAAAAACATAAATAATATAACTTGAGGCAAACCCTAGAAGACTTATAGCCATTAAAGAAATGAAGCAAGTTATCAGAATATTTCCACAAACTATTAGGAAAATCAATTCAGGAATGCAAGCAAATATAATGCCATTCACAGGCTAGTTTTATTCCAGGAAAGAAAGAATAGTTGAGAGACCACATTAAAAGCTCAATATGCTAGATAGTTTACTTACATTATTACAGAATGAATACATGTATCAAAATATTACCCTGAGTGAGAGTGACAGAAAGATGCCCTCACCCCTCTCCCCTGACCATGTTACTTGTGTAAGATGAAGGAGCTGACCCTCCTCCTTATCAGTTATAACAGGAAAGTGAACCCTGCACCTTGCCTAGGCACACAGCAGAGCTGACCCTATTGATAGGGGTACAGGTGAAGCAGTCCAGAAAACTGAATCTCGGGAGATCTGGCCCTACCCCTCATCTGTGGTATGGTGGTGTAAGGGAGAGATGCCTCACACAACCCCTGCTGCCTGTACCAGGTGGGAGACAGGGTCCTGAGGTCATATGAACAGGAGAGCTGTTCCTGTCCCTCACCACTGTAGCACTCAGGAGAATGGCCCCTGCACCTCAACTGAGGAAACAGGAGAGCGACCCTGAGGGCATGAAAGCAGAACAGGCCCCACCACTTGCTCATTGCTACTGTGGTGAACTAACCAGGGCAATGCTAGAGAGCTAGTGGGCTGACCACCCTGCAATTACTTAGGCCCAGAACCAGAATTTACTTCGAGACTTGCTGTGTCACAGTACAGTTCCATGAGGAGACATTTTTTCTTTTTTCTGTTCTTTTGTCTTTCTTTTCTCTTAAATTTTATTCTGGGGGGGGGTTGCAAGGGCAGAGGGCAGATATGAAGGGATGTGAAATGAATGGGATCAAGGTGCATGATGTGAAAGACACAAAGAATAAATAAAAAGAAAGTTTTAAAAAATTACCATGCACCACATACATATGTATAAACATTAGGTGTCATGAAAATAAGCTAAGAAATTCAATCAACTTGCTTACCTACTAAGGAAATGAAAACAAAATAGTAGATCAATACTTTCAAAAATTGCATTTTAAACTGAGAAAAATCACATTTTACTATGCTCATATTTTCCTGCTTCTTCTAGACAAAGCAATGAACTGAGGTGGAAATTATTAGGGTTGTTCACAATAGCTAGATGAAAAAAAAAATCAAAAACAAAAACCTATTGCTAAAGCCACCACACTTTTTGGATTCAGGATATAGAGCAATCAATCTTGAGCTGACCAGAAAATTCACCCCCTACTGGCTGGCTTTCCTAGTACTAAAATTGCAACACAGGCTGCTGGCAGAGAAAAAGCATCAACCCTCTTATGCAGAACTGGACCCAGCATGGTATAATACTAACATACCAAGCAAGATGTCCCCACTGGTGCAATAGAGGCAAGACTGTTTATGGGGGTAACCAACTGCTACCTTGATTGGATTTGAGGCTTGCCCCATAGGAGGGAGTTTATGGCTAGCACTGTAAACATGGAGAAAGTCTATGGCTAGTGAAACCATAGTTCTTGAAGGGAAACCTACTGCTGATTTTTCTATATGGTCATGTTGTCAAACTGCCTATTAAATGTTTGTGTTTCTGTATGTGGTTTTGTGCTGCTCTCAGTTTTAGTCACAGTAGGTTCTTATTGCAGTGGGCTGTGGTTAATGCAAAGATTTCCAACTTTTCAAATTGCTGAGAATAAGTGACTGTGAATCCTCAGTCATGAGTGGAACATCTATATCAACTTGCCCCACCCACTCTACTCACAAAGGCTCCAGAATATCTAGAAAGAAGGAGCTGAAAGAACATAAAAGCCAGAGAACCAAGAGGAAAGCTGTGAAATACTGACTTCTGAACACAACAGAAGACAGAACTTATGCACTCATAAACTCACAATAGCTGCTATTCCCTGCTCAAGAGCAAACAGTTAAAAATTCCAGTATGGACTCTGGAGGGCCATGAAACACCACATGCCTACCTAGTGAGCCGAGGGATGTTTGTAGCTGCCTGGTAAAGAGAAATATTTTATTTTCAGGAGTGGTCACTGGTAGGTTACCCATTTTTAGACAATGACTCTATACTAACGTGCATAGGGGAAAATTATTTGACTCAGCTAGTTAAAGGTAAGTAAATAAATAAAACAAAAAATATTTTGAAAATGATATTTTGCTATACAAAAGTTTTCTTTGACAATGCGTAAAGATCTTGAAGCACATAAAAGTATTAATGTGATCATACCACAAAAACTTCTATTTCAAACAAAAGGCAATATGTGGTATATGTGGAAAAAACTCTGGCATAAATAAATACCCAAACAAAAATTAGGCAAATTGCATGGAGAGAAGAAAAAAGACATGTGAAACATGTCCAGCACCATTAGCAGTTCCAGAAGTCAATCATATTTTATCTCATCTACAGAAAAACTACTGAATTTAACAATAGTAACTGTGGCAGAGGTGTGGAATGTTAATACCTCATATGCTAATAAGGTATCAATTGACCAAGAGGGTACAGTTCACTTTTGTGTTGTTTTTATCTAGCTGACTATGTTCCAACTATATGAAGTAGAAATACCCCCTTTGATATAACCTCCCTGAGAAACTTTTGTACAAGTATATGATAATATATGAGAAAAATATTTAAAGTAACATTTTTTTTATAAAAACAAACAGTTGGATATTGTCCAAACATCAATGATAAAACAGTTACCTACAATGTATGTAAAACATAGCATGACACTATAAACTCTAACTGAATCAATGTCATAAATAAAAAAGATACACATATATTTGCTCAATGGCTATATATCTCACCATCTGTGTGTCAGGTACTGATCTTACTGCTTTACAAATGGTTACAAATGTATCTTAGAAGGGCACAGTGAGAGCTGGATGAAGTGGCACATGTCTGTAATCCAGCAAAATAGAGGCTGATGTCACATGATGGTAAATACATGGCCAGCCTTGGCTATACAGAAAATTTGGCTAACTCCCTCCTTCTCCAGAAAGAAAGAAAGAAAGAAAGAAAGAAAGAAAGAAAGAAAGAAAGAAAGAAAGAAAGAAAGAAAGAAAGAGAGGAAGGAAGGAAGGAAGGAAGGAAGGAAGGAAGGAAGGAAGGAAGGAAGGAAGGAAGGGGAAGGGAGGGAAAGGAGGGGGAGGGAGGAAAGAAGGAAGGAAAGAAAGAAGGAAGAAGAAAGAAAGAAAGAAAGAAAGAAAGAAAGAAGGGAAAGAAGGGAGGGAGGAAAGAAAGGAAGGAAAGAAGGAAGAAAAAAGAAAGAAAAAAGAGGAAGGGAGGGAGGAAAGAAAGAAGGAAGGAAGGAAGGAAGGAAGGAAGGAAACACAGTAAAGTAGGAAGTGAGGTGGGGATCACAGTTGGCCTCATTTTGCAGAGAAGGACACAGGGACACAGGTAGTATATAACTTCAAAGCCCAGAGGAATATTTACAGCATAGTGTCCTTTCATAGTAAGACAAACAAACTAACAGGACCCAAGATTTTATTATTTATGACAGTATATATAGAAAGTGTTTCCAAAGAATGAGTAAAATGAATGCTCCAAATTCAAGAAAGTAGTTATTCCCCGAGAGCCTAATCTACTTGAAAATTGAAAGTAGCAAGAAAATATTGCTATTTGTGGGTAGGCCAATTTGGCAGGCTCCTGCAGTGGGCTTCCTGTTCCCTGCATCAAGGAATTGGATATACCTGTGGATAGTGTCAGAAGTAGGCACAGCCTGCTAGAAAAAGATACTTCCAAGAGGGATCTAGTAAGAAAATTTAGGAGTTCAAATGGCAAAGGTAGTTTAAGAGAAAAGAAATAGTGACTTTTCTACCAAATAACATGGTCTCTAAGGTCTTTTGCCTAGTGTGGGCTTGTTTGTGTATGATCTGTTGTTACATGTAGCACTACATACAACTTCATGCATTCCATGTCTCATTAGTATCTTAAATTTCTATCCAGGGTTGCACATTTCAGTATTATTATGAGCCTTGGGTCACAAGTAGATACTCTAATGGTCTTCTGCATCTGAACCAGTGTCCTTTAGCAGTCAGCAGAGGCTAGGGGATTGGAGCCTTCCTTTCTGCCAACAGGGAAGAATGTTTCAGAATATGCTCATTCTGCAAACTTTGTGTAAGGCTGTCCTGACCAATCTTATCACCCTACTTTCCACTCCCTATCTTCTAGCCTCAATATCAGTAATGTCCTAGCTCTTCCAATTGGCAGTGAACAAATGGTTGCCTTAGTTACTTCTATTGGTACATTTCATTATATACATATGTATGTATATACATACATATATATATATATGTGTGTGTATACCATGTAGTGTTGTTTATATGTGTATTACAATTTAATAAAATGATTATCTGAATAGTTTTAGGTCAACCTGACACAAGCTAGGATCATTAGAGAGGAGGGAGCCTCACTTAAGAAAATAAATGCCTCCACAAGATCAGACTATAGGCAATCTTACAAAGCATTTTCTTAATTAGTAATTCATGGGGGAGGGCCCTGCCTATTGTGGCTGGTCCCATCCCTGGCTTGTGGCCCTTTTAAAGAAGGCTGAGCAATCCATATTTAAAAAGCCAATAAACAACACCTTCCCATGGTCTCTACATCAGCTATTGCCTCTAAAATCCTTTCCTGTTTGAACTCCTGCCCTGACGTCCTTCTATGATAAACAGGGCTGTAGAAGTATAAGCCATGTAAACCCTTCTTTCCTTTCCAAATTTCTGTTTTGTTCTGCTGTTTCAATGCGGCAATAGAAACCCTAAGAGAGATTCATATTAACAAGGAGGGTCATTTTGCTTACCTTCTAGTTTTCAGCTACACCCCCAAAGGATGGGATTGATATTTAGCTGGCTTGTAGAAGAATGAATAAAATTACAAATATTTTACAATATTCATATAGTCAATCTGAAGATAAAACAAGTTTAAACCAATGATCATAGAAGAAAGAATTGTCAAAATCTACTCTTTTCATTTTTTGGCACACTAAATTAAAAATAAAAACCTGGATTTTACAATGAGAACTAATAAATTAGCAGCTTCTCCCACATTCCTTTTAATGAAGATAACTACCTTATTGTAAAAGTTGAGATAATAGCACGAGAAAAATCAACACCATGAACTACCAATTCTGGCCCAATGTATAAAAGGCTGAGAAATTGTCACACTTGTGCTCATAACAAGTAAAAGTTGCATAAACTAAAAAAAGAACATGACTTTTCCTGGACCCATTACAGGGCAAACTTCTCCCCCCCCCCCCCATATCTGTACAGACAGCCTGGTCTCAGAGGCTCATTGGAGATCTGTTAACATGAAACAGAGCTTCTGTAGCCACAAAGAGGTAAGGACCTCTAGGGAATTCTTGAGAGTTGGGTGTGGCCTAGAATAGGAATAAAACAATCTGGAGAGGCCAGTATACATGTATTTAACACAGTCTTTCAAATTTGCCTCT
This sequence comes from Cricetiscus sungorus, assembly GCA_030556225.1. Taxonomy (NCBI): domain Eukaryota; kingdom Metazoa; phylum Chordata; class Mammalia; order Rodentia; family Cricetidae; genus Cricetiscus; species Cricetiscus sungorus. The sequence goes on from JANBXA010000730.1 coordinate 32,777,773, forward strand.
AGCATCCCACCAAGTTCTCAGTGAAAATCCATGAATGAGCTCCTCATAATTTTTAGTTGGGAGAAGAATCACAGTGGAATGTGGCGAGGACATTCTCTCTAACAAAGACTGATCTCATAGGGGTGAATACTTGCATATAACTATAGCCAAGTTGGAAAAAAAAAAATCATCTCTCTGGCCCATCTTTCCTTCCTTATGGTCTCACTTTTAACCTTGAAAAAGGAAGCTAGAAACAGAAGTTAGGGAATAGGGACAGAGGAGGAAGAAAGAGAGCACTAGAAAATATTTTTGGTAGTTATTCCAATGCAACAAGCCTAGTTAAAGTCAGATTAGCTCCAAAGAGAACAGAACAATGTGTCTTTTACACTCAACCTCCATACCAACTAGAAATTTCCAGAGACATTTGGTAGATTATGGATGACAGAAGTGAAGATGTGGACTCCTTTTCAACCAATTGCCAATTGAAGAAGAGAGGCAATAAAAGGGACATCATAGAAATTTGATTATCTTTGACACTTATATCTATACTAGACATTTAATGTCAACAAAACAATAGAGAGATTACTATAAATGTTACAGTACAATATGTCTAGCTTTTATTAAAAAAATTAAGGCACACAAAAGGATAGAAAAGAAACTTTGAAGAGAGAAAACAAACATTAGAACCAGATTAAGTTATGAATTCTAAGGGAACAATACTACATGTGAACTAGGGCTATACCATTTGACATTAGAAATGTAAACAGTAAAGTCTAAGCACAAAAAAATGTGTTAAAGAAAAAAAGTAGAACTGATATATCAAAAGATAAAAATGGAATCATTTTAATTTTTCAATTACAATTAAGAAAATGGAGAAAAAAAAGAACATAAATATAACTTCAGAAAACACAAACATGGGAGATACCAACTCAACTACATCAATAATCACTTTACATTTGGTTTCAGTATGCAAATTAAAAGACAGGGATTGCAATGGGAGTTATTAAATTGCCAACTGTATATGATCTGCAAGAGAGACACATTAAATATAAAGACTCAAGCATTTGTATTTATAAAGGCAAACCATACTGATGCCAATAAAAAATGAACTAGAATAACCTTTTTGTTTAAGCCAAGCCAGATACAGAAAGCTGACTATGGATAAACAGGATCATCCTGCAGTGATAAGGTGCTCACTTATCAGATATAGTAATATCAGATATAATAAACAGATATAATAATCATAAATGAGTACACATTTAAGAACAAAGTCTCCCAAACTGATACAACTGAAATGAAAACTGTAAACGTATTACTATAGGTACAGAATTTCACACACATCTTCCATCAATCAAGCGAGAGGTATTGGAAGCAAGTTAGATTAAAGACATAATCTTTATTATATTATTATATATTACTATAGAGTCAACAATAGCAGAATATACTTTATTCACACACATACAGACAGATTACATTCTGGGTCCTAAGACTTAATTTAATGAGTTTAAAAGACTAGAAATCACATAAGGTGTATTTTCAGGTTATTATGGAATTAAACAAGAAATCTATAACAAAAATATCTGGAGAATACCCAAATATTTGAACATTGAATAATGCCCTCTTACACATTACATAGATCAAAGAGAAACCTCAAAAGTAATTACAACATTTTTAGCCAATTGAAAATAGAAGAGCATCATTTCAAAATCTATGAAGTATAGAGGAAGTAGTGCTTAGAGAGAGAGATTTATAATAGTCAGAGAGAGTATGTATCAGAAAGGAAAATTATCTAAATTCACTATCCCAAGCTCCCACCTAAGAAAAATGGAAAAAGAAGAGCAAGCCAAACCTAAAGCAAGCAGAGGAAATAAACAGCAACCTTAATGAAGCAAAAAAAAAAAAAAAAAAAAAACACAGAAAAAAGAGTGGTAGGACCAAAACTGGTCCCAAGATGTCTGAATCCGGTGCCAATTAGGCTCTGGGTGTGATCCCTACCTCCCCCTCCAGACGCTATTTTTCTTCATTTGGGGCCAAGAAACAAGTGTGAAAATTGCATAGGAAAGCGATGGAAAGAGAAGGTGGGGAAGGGGAGGTGAATGAATATGAATAGGGAGGATATTAAGCAGCCAGCATTCCTGAACAATTTTCAAACACATCCTAGGAAGCTCCTTCAGTTTTAAATTCAAGCAGTAATCCTCTGTGGCTCTGAGTTCCATCCTCTGGGATCTTGGCTCAGCTCTCCAAGCCCAAGATTTGCCCTCTGAACCATATTTCCATTTCCATGAAAGCTAGCTTGCGTTTCAGCAGGAGTTTTTATCACCTAGTGCCTTCCCCATAGAACCGTGGGACTGAAACAACCTCCTTTTATTTTGTACTTGCTCTGTTCTTCTCACTATGAGGATGCGATGTTTGTACCGATAGAAATCTCCCAGGAACTCTGTGTGTGGCTTAGGGATTTTGCTTCGCTGGAGACAAGGATCCTCCATGAATTATTGTATAATGTCATTCATAGTCTGACTTCTGTTGAGATGGCTGAGGCCACTCTTGGGTCTCAGGACTGATTTCAAGGAGCCCTTGGGGACTGACTGGGTCCTCACCTTGAGAACCACAGCAAAAGGTAGTTCAGCCATATTCTTGGCTTTCTCTCCAAGGCACACTACCTAACAGCCCATCACCAGACTTCTGTGTCTTTTATCATCTGGACAGGCGGAGGATTTCCTAATCCATCAAGAATATCTTCTTAGTTAGTCATCTTCCCATTATCCTCTCTTTTCCCTTGCCTGTTACTACTGTAAGCAAGGAGAGTCCGTCTATATTGCCTCTGCTTTGCTCAGGGATCACTTTAGTTAAATATTCAAGCTCACTGTCGGTCAGTTTGCCTCTTCACACAATTACAGAATAGACCTCAGCCAGGAAGTCTGTCATTCTATGGCAAGGAATCCCTCTGCCCCAGTTTTCAACACTCCTCCTTCCCATTAGTGGACTGATGCCAGCATTAACTACCACGTTCCTACTGACAGTCTTTATAATAATACAGGCATTCTACGAGACCCCATGTGTATTTTACAACTTGCTCATCACATCTTCCTCAGCCTTCACTAGCAGAGTCCTTAACATGTATATTCTACCTTCATTCTAAGGAAATCTAAGTTTTGTATGTTTGTATGTCCCCCTGTAAGGTCTTCCAGCCAATGCTCATTGAATAACTTGCAAGCCTACTTCCTTTTTTTTTTTTTTTTTTTGTAACACCTCATTCCCAGTTACTAAAATCTGCATGAAGTTTTACTGTAACACATTAAAGAGCCATATCTGTATTATCTCATAGTCTAAGCCTCCAGGGGTTTGAATTGATGACCATGAATTTCATCTATATTCTCTTCCGTCTTCAAAGTCTACATTGACCACTAAAGTCTGCCCCAGAGCTTAATGCTTCTCCCTGAATCTTCTACATCTAAGCAACCTTGTGCTTCCATTGAGCCCGCTTGGTTTCTTCTGTATCCTGTCTTTTGATCCCGCTGCTGCCTCAATCCCTCCTTTCTATATTATACAACACAGTCATGGGTTCCACGGGCAATGATGCAATTGTTTTGAGGTTGTTCTTTGTGTATTTCAAAGAAAATGAAAACCAAGAAAAATGTACAAAACTGTCAAAGTAGAGAAAATCAAGGAACTATGATAACAAAATATTACTGATATCCTACATGGATGTCTTGAAAACAAAAGTGATATTAGAAAGAAACTAATAATAATAAATAATAATAATAATAGAAGAAAAATTGACAGATACTAGTTAATAATGATGATTTAAAGTATTGTAACATGATAGCAATAAAGAACACTGTATTCAGGGTGCAGGGAATTTATTCTATATTTGATTTAAGGCTTCTGGCTAGACAGTGCCAGAGACAGGGATTTCATCTTGAAGCTATGAGATATAAAAGAATGCAGCAAGATCTTTCTGTAAGATAACTCAGGAAGTATGATCTTAGTAGTAAGAAACAAAACTGTTTTAACCCAGTTATCTGAAAAAAGTGAGCTTTGGAGTTTTTTTTAGGGGGTTTTGGAGTTTCATCAATTATTTATCTAGGAATGGATATGATTGTGTATATATGTGAAAAAGGTGGGGGGCATTTGCCTAATATGTGCAAGGCCCTGTGTTCAACTCCCAAAACTGAGAAAATAATCTAAAGAATTGGGAGCTCACTAAAACCTTAGGACAAAGGAGGCCCAAAACATCACATTGATTCTTGCTTCCAACCTCATGTGCCCTGTGATCATTCTGTTCTGTCTTCATCTTCAGAAACTGTTTCTGCTAAAGGATTTCAGTCAAGTGTCATTTCACCTGAAGAGCCATCCACATCCGTACACATGCTTTCTCTCCAGATATCACAACCTCTGGTGGTACTTCCTTCTATCCCAGATCAGCATACTGCAGTTACTTTTTATTTGGCTTTGTCACAGAGTCTGTATCCCCATCACAGTTTCTATTCCCTGGACTCCATCACTGTAAAGCTGAAGGGTGAAGACTTCACTGGACTCAAGAGCAAAAATAATGGTAATAGTATTTTGCACAGTCCTTGGCACAGAACACATGACACAAACAAATAACTGCAAAGAAAGAAGGGAGGAAGAGAGAGGGACATGAAAAGAGTTCACAACAGGCCTCTCTGGACAAATAGAAGAAAAGTCCAACTGATCTCACACTGTCCTTTGTTTCATGATCTTCCAGGGACAAACATAATTTTCTTTTCCTTTGCAATATGCTACTTTTGGCTCTGCTCCTTCCAACCATGCTCTCCACATTTTGTAGCCTATTTCCACAGAACACTCCCTCATGTCCTCTTACTTTCCTCAAGTCCTCTTATGCATGACAGCCCCCCAATGGCAGCAGTTTACTTGAGACATACCAGCTCACTGTGATTTATATTCCAGCCGCCTTCTGGAAGATTCTGTGGTCCAGCTGCACATTTGTATATTCATTGAGCCGTACTCTCAACTCCACAGCCTCCTGACAGCTGCAGATGGCAAAGCCATTTTTCATAAGGTGTATGTGAGGAGTGGGACAGCAAAATGGGCTTAAAAATCACCTGGAGGAGGTAGCAGTTTTGAAGCAACCACAAGCATCAGGTATGACAGAGAATTTAACTAAATGGGGAGCAGACAATAATATCTTATCAGTCTATTGGCATACGCAAAGGCCTTATGTGAGGTTTCGCTGTTGTCAGGGACCATCACACACTGCAAGGTATTCAGAATGCCTCAATTGAATTCAGATGCTCATGGCAAAAGCATTGAATTTAGTGCACTCCTTCCTGCTGCCTTCCCTCTCCCACATTCTTTCTCTCCATGTTAGCTTGATAATCATAATTCCTAGGGTGAGCAGGTCACAAACAAAAACCACCAAGAGTTTGACATGGCTGAAGATGTACAGATAGCCAGGAAAGGAAGAAAAAAGAAAGAGAGAAATGAAAGAAAGAAAGAAAGAAAGAAAGAAAGAAAGAAAGAAAGAAAGAAAGAAAGAAAGAAAGAAAGAAAGAAAGAAAGAAGAAAGAAAGAAAGAAAGAAAGAAAGAAAGGAAGGAAGGAAGGAAGGAAGGAAGGAAGGAAGAAAGGGAAGTTCGGAAGGTCTAGTATTTTTGTATTGTCTGTGGGAGGAATTACCCATGGGTCTTGGCTCCTGTCTTAGAGCAGCAGCTGACAGTTGTCACATCAAAACCACAACTGCTGTCTCACAGGAGAGGAAATCAATGAACCTACAACTTTACTTCTCCACTGAAACAGGAGATGTATTTCTACTGACAAATGGTCCCACATCCTAACAGGGAAACCAAGGGGCCACCTCTGCCTAAAGGAGTCTTTTGTCACCCAACTCAATTTTATACTCAGTTTCATCTCCTGATCATACTAAGCCAAAGAGAATCCAGCCATGCTATTTTCTATATGTCCCTTCATGAATCTCTGTACTAATAGTTTCTTGAGAACATAACAATTATTTTGTTATTTAACCCTGATATTCCACACAACAGTAGGCTGAAGATTACTCCTCCTTAAATAACCACCTTTAATAATTAACACTGGGCATTAGGATAATTCTAGATTAAATGGATTGAGGTGAGGGGATCCATCCTGGTGGCAGCACCCCCACGGGCTGAGATACCACACTGAGTGAAAAGGAGACAGCAAGGTCAGCAACTATTCATCTCGCTCTGCTTGCTGGCTGTGAATGAAATGTCATTAGCTGCTCCGTGCCCCTGCCACTGTGACTCCTCCACCTTGATGGACTACACCCAAAAAAATTGTGAGCCAAAATAAACTCTTCCTTCTTTAAGTTGCTTTGGACATGTGCTTTGTTATAGCAAGAAGGAAAGTAAGGATAATCATTTTGTCACATTGTAGTGTGTGTGTGTGTGTGTGTGTGTGTGTGTGTGTGTGTGTGTGTGTGTGTGTGGTAGGCTCATTGCTTTAAACTGGCTTTAATGTTGATCCAGTTTGGAGGCTGAGTGTCCACTTATGATCCCAGTGTTGATACCTTAGTCCCCAAGGTGGCAGTATAGGAAGGAGATGTGGGACCTAGAAGAAGGTTCTGAGATCATTGGAGGCATGCCCTTGAAGGGGATTTCAGGACTCTAATCTTTTCCTTCCTGACTCTTGTCAGTGACTCTGCTGTGTGGCACAATCCTGTCCTGGTAACCTGCATCAATAGAGGCCCAAAGGCAATGTTGAGGAGATCATAGACTGGAAAGTAAAGCCTAAAACAACCTGTTCTCTAACTTGGTTATCCTAAGTGTTTTGTTGTAATACTGGAAGAATATAGTGTTTATCTTTGTTATCAGCTAAGGAGGCTTCATCTGGAAGAGACCGTTCCATTGCAAGTTGGAAGAAAAGCCAGTCTTGATACAACTCAGAAAAATATTTGGATGTGTTTTCCCCATGCCCTCACACCTTCTGGAAGTCCAAGTTTAAAGGTGATACATTAATTTATCTGGAAGAGGGAATCTCAAGGTAGCAAAAACCTTCAGGCTGTAGTTGGGTCTTACCAGTTACTTTTAGACAAATTTAAATTAAGATTCTGAAAAATAAACCAGAATTTTCAAAAATTGCCAGTCTGGTTATACAGGAAGCATGTATAACCATGTGCCCAAGGATGGGGCAGTTGTTATAGCTGATGGAAAGAATCCAAATGCTCTTCATCAGGATAATCAGATGTCTTACCAGTACCTTAGAAATTGGAAACACACACACACACACACACACACACACACACACACACACACACACACACACCACAACTGGCCAAAGTTACTGAATTGCACATTTTTCCCATATACTTTCAGAATCATATTTAGAGAACTCCAGGCCATCCTACATGTCCAGGGCACCTTTAAGATTCATTTTTCCTGGGACTCTTTTCCTTGACTGTAACGTATTCCAAGACCACTGCAGGCATGTTTCAAGCTGGCTGGAGTACAACTGGCACTGATCTATCTTGGCATCACACACACTATTCTGTTTGTTCCGTTGCATACAGAAGGTAAGAGATAGGGATTCCTAAAGGCTTCTACTGAAATGTGTGAACTTGAGAGGCCAGACAGTCTCCTTCATTGTTCCAGTATCTGTAAGATGCCCCTGACTAGGCAACTGTGAAAATGGAGTAGTGAAACTGAAGCCGTAAGAGAGAACTCAAGTAGAGATGTTGGCAATGTGCAAGACTCATCTGGAAAAACTACAGGGGTATGCACATGTTCAAGTGCTCAAATGTGCATACCTGTGTATATGTGTGCACACCTGTGTGTGCATGTTTGTGTGTGTGTGCGTGTGTGTGTGTAGTTTAGTAGATTGTCTTTCACACTCAAAGCTTGAGAGTCCTATAATAGATATGTGTACACTAGAGAACCAGCAAACCTTTAACTGCTCCAACTAAGAATATGTAAATCTCAGAGTAAGATGGACCAGTGACACAGCCCTGGTCTGAAGCTAAAAGGCCAAGAAGCCCCCTGCAGGTTTGCTGTTACATGTGCTGAAAAGCTAAGAAGTCAGACTCTGGTGTCCATAGATGACACACAGCGATGTCAATAGGACATGTACTCAGGACACACTTGCTGATTTCTTCCTTCCATTTATATTTCACCTTGACCCTAATAGATTTAGCCTAATAGATGGTACTGATGGTATTCAAGGTGCCCCTCATGTGACAAGCCTTCCTCTGTCCTGCCAGCTCTCAAATAACATCAAGGAGACTTACTAATTATGAAAGCTTGGCCTTAGCTCAGGGCTGTCCCACTAGTTCCTAAATTAACCCATACTTTTATTAATCTATGTTTTACCACATTGTAATACCTCTCTTTGTTCTTGTACCCCTGTTTTCTTTCTGTGTCTCTTGGAATCTCCCACACACCAGATTCCTTTTCCCTTTCCTTTCTCTCCCTGGAAATCTCATCTATACCTCCTGCCTAACTATTTGTTGCTCAGCTCTTTATTATACAAATCATAGAAATGCACCTTCATATAGTGTATAAATATCCCACAACACCCTCACTTGCTTCATTTTGGAAACATGTTAGTTTTCATTTTAAGCTGCAGAGGAGCTTTCAGCTGAGTTTATGTCTCAGGAAACTGAAGCTGGACCTTAGCAATGCTAGAACTGCTAAGATTTGAGTTAGACCAAAATTATTCTGCACTGTGCCATGGGCAAGAAACTTTCGGGAACATAGATGAAATGATGGAGTTTGGATCTTGAATCTTCTCTAACATTCTACATGTTAATGTCTTGGATCCCAGAACTGGTGAGGGTACTGCAGAAGATGGAACCTTTGGCAAGTAGGATCTTTTGTTACTTGAGTCATTGTGGGTATGACTCCAGAAGGTATTGGGAAATTCAAGCCCTTTCTTTCTCTTTCCTCCGTCACTCATGCAGTGTGTTGATATATTTTCTGCCATTTGCTTCTTGCCGTCATGTTCTGCTTTACTAAACAGGCCCAAAGCAATGAAATCAAATGTTATGAACTGCATCTCCAATACCATGAACCAAAAGTAATGCTTTCTCTTTGTAAATTGATTATCCCATGTATTTTACTACCATCTTAAAAGTTGTATGTGAATGAGTGTCCTGCATCACTTTATTGCCTTGTACCTGCAAAGACCAAAAACAGGGTTCTGGGTCCCCTGGAAGTGGAATTACACATAGTTGATCAATCATTGATTGATTCTAGAAATAGAATTCTCTGTAAAAGAGTAGCAAGCAGACTTAATTATTGGGCCATACCTTTAGCCCCAAGTCTCAATTTTTTTTAAAGAAGGGCTAGGGAGATATCACAGTGAACAGAAGAGCTTGCTATACAAACATAGTGACCTGTGTTCAGATCCCTAGAAATAATGTAGAAAGCCTAGCTTGATGTGCATATCATCCACTATTGTGGTGTGGGAGAAGAGAGTTGCTGTGGCTTACTGACTGACAGCCTACCCAAAATGTGGCAAACTCCAGGTTCAATAAAGACCCTGTCTCAAGGAGCTTTAGAGGAGAATAAGATAAGAAGCTAATTGATGTGTTCTCTTCTGACCTCTGCAATATGCAAGCTCCTGTAAACCTGTACCTACTTGGGCATGTATGAATGCACCACACACACACACACACACACACACACAAAAACTGAAGAAGTCTGACATTGTATTAAGTATCATTTTTAACCATTACAGGATGAATGTAGAAATCAATAACAAGAGGCACTTCAGCAAGTTCACAAACATAAAAAGTTAAATATCACGTATTCATATCCAGTAAATTGATAAAGAAAACAAAAGGGAAATTTAAAAGTTCTTGAGATTAAAAAAAAATAAAGAAACACAATAAACTGAAACCTATAGGATATAATAGAAGCAACTATCAGAGGAAAGGTTAGATGCCTCTATCAAAATTAAAAAAAAAAAAAAAGAGATCCCAAACTTATTTTACAACTCAGAGTTCTTGGAAAGCAAGGAGCATTTAAGCCTAAAGTAGGAGAAAGAAATAGCAAAATTACAGCAGAAATAAATGAAATAAGAAACAAAAAAACACAACAAAAATGATCAAAAAAGCTATGAGTTGGTTTTTGAAGATAACACACAAAATCAATTAAACTGAACATCAGTAATTAAGAAAAGGGAGGAAAAGATTCAAAGAATTGAAAAGGAAAACAATACAGATGATGTAACAGGAGCACAAAGGGACAAAAACTATTATGAATAATTATATGCCAATAAATTGGATAATCTAAAAGAAATCAATACATTTCTTGACACATACAACCACCAAAATTGAATTATGAAGAAATAGAAAGTCTGAGCAGAACAATAATAAGTTAGGAAATTGAATTGGTATTAAAAAGTCTTCAATCAAAGAAAAGCCCAGGAACTGAAGTTTCACTGCTGAATTCCAGCAAACATTAAATGAATTAAAATCAATTCTTCTCAAACTCTTACAAAATATTCAAGATCAGGAAACATTTCCCAACTCATTTTATGAGGCCAGCATTACCCGGGAGGAAGGGAAGCAAGGAAAGCAAAAAGGATGAGGAAGGAATGGGGGAAGAAGGGAGAAAAAGAGGGAGGGAGAGGAGGGGAAAGAGGGGGAGGGAAGGAGGGACTAGACGCCAATATCCTTGGGGAACATGAGTGAAAATCCTCAACACAGCATTAGCAAACTGAATTCAGTAGCACCATGGTCAAGTGAAATGTAAAATGCACCACATTTGTAAATAAAAATATGGTGTATCGAGTTAGACTGAAGGACAAAAACAATAAGATCATTCAATAGATTCAGAAAAACCCATGTGATAAAATTCATCATCCTTTCAGGAAAAAAAAATTCTCAACAAATTAGGTACAGAATGATGTGCCATGATGTGAGAAAGGTCATGCATGACAGATCTATAGTAAACACAACACTCAGCAGGGAAAAGCTAAAGGCACTCTTTCTAATATCCACACAGGCAATGATGCTTGCTCTCAGCACTTTTGTTCAGTGTAGTGCTGGAAATCCAAACCAGAGCAATTAGGCAAAGGAAGATGCAAAAGGCATTCAAGTTGGAAAGGATGAAATTATATTCTCTGTGCTTTCAGAAGACAGAATTACATATAAATCTAGACATCTCACAAACCTGCAAGTCAAGAATGCAATTTAACTGAATGATCGTAGAACTAATACATGGATTCAGTAAAGTTACAGTACTACTGATGTTTATATCACTGGTGACTCCATATCCTTAATATAAATAAATGATGTTTTGTCTTTATCAGGCTCTAGTGGCTGTGTCTTAGAAGACATACTATACTCAAGGTCATCACAACCCTCTTGCACATTTGTAGGGAGAAGTCTGCCTTTATGTTTCCAAGAATCCCATTCTTTTCATGCTTGCTTTATGTAAAAACAGCAAGCCTTTCTACTGGGAACACCTTAAATCGTTTGTTTTGCTGACTGGTCAGGATTATAGAGGGAGAAAAATCTTTGTTGCTAATCCTTATAGTTCTTTTCATAGGAAGGCAACTTCACTACTTTTTTACTCCTGGACTCTTCCTGCTTTCTGAGGAGGGAAACCTAAATGATTTGTTAGTTTGGTTGAAGGCCTGTATACACACAGACTTGACACTTTCTGCCCTCCTCCTTTTAACAGCTCACTTCTTTTCCAAGGGTAAATTCTGTTTCCTATTTTCTAATCATCTGAAATAAGTCATCCCTTTCCTCCCCAGAAGCCTTCTGAGATTCACAGCTTCCTAAGCCTGGATTGCTAAGTCTGGGATTCAATATTGGACAGTAAACTTTAAAAAGCCACATTGTCTAAAATTGAGTTTATGAGTAATAAACATCACCTTTTAATTCCCATCTCTTTATTTTCTTTCTCCTCATTGTTTTCAAGTTAGATTGGAGAAGAGATACAGTCCAGAGGGCCCCATAAAACTCCAACACTATAATTCAGTTAGTCTCAGGCAACAGCCCCTCTCCACATAGTGTCCCAGCAATCTTTCTCCTCTCCCTCATCTGCCTCCAAGGTCCCATCTACCTCCACTTGTAGTTGATCGATTCTATATTTTAGCTGGAGGTTTTTCTTGACCCCTTTATCTGCAAGAGCCTTGGCTCTTCTTCGCACACACAGCAGAGAAACTCAATTGAGCTGGGAGTGCTTCGGTGCTCTTAGTCATTTCCCACTTCTGAGGCATCTTTGCTTGGAGTAGGTTTAAGTTTGAGACATTGGAATACCACTTTGTAGTCTGGTCTGATCTTGAATTTACCACGTAGACAAGGCTAACTTGTAACTCACAGTAATCCTCTGATCTCAACCCTCTGAAAGTTGGGATTACAGGTGTGAGTTACCACCCCTGGTTTCATGGCTACAGTTAAATGCTCCATAATAGCTAACAAGTTATAGTCAGATGATTCACAGCTAGACTGGGCAGTGTCATGGAGAAAGGCTGATCCCAGGCACTTCAATGAGTATTAGAACTAATACAAAGGAAGGAATGTGGCAGGGCCACAAAGGAAGGCTCACCTCAATCCTCAGCTACTTCTGATCCAGGAGGAGGATGGTGTAAGTCATAACTTGGGCTCTTTTCAAGTCTGCCATTTGCAAGCAATCAAATTCAACATCTTTACAATCTATTCCATTGGCTGGATGGTGGTTTTATTTAGGTGGCGAGGTGAGAACAATTAGCTGTAATTTGCCTAGCTTTCTCATTTGTCTTCATGAAATTAATTGCTAACATGTCACTCTTACTAGCCTGTAAATTTTTTTTTATCAGGCCATGTCACTTACAGCCCTCATTTTGGTCCTTTCTTTTAGTAGTGATTCTGAGGCAAAAACTTCTTCCCTGACCTTTGACTATAAAGCAGGGAATGGTCTGATGGGATCTACAAGGCATTACTACCACCACCTGGGCATCTTAGAAAGCAGTCCTAGAAATATCCTTCCCAACTAAAAATAAATATTAATTATATCCCGTAGAGTTCTTTTACTTCCTTCCATGCTAGGCAATGCCAGGGCAGCAGCTTTATCGCAGACCCAGCATCAGATCAACACTTCATTCTCAGACTTGCTGAGACCATTTCTCAGCTCTTTCACCCAGGACAAGGAGAAAGGAGTGTGACATGATTGGTACACTCTGTGCAGGTGTGAGAAGATAGTTAGTACCTCAGCAGGAGCCACCAAAGCAGCCCTGCCAGCAGGTTCTGTGAAAGAGCCCCGGAGGTATCCACTGCATCTCACACAGCTTCTCTCTCTCTCTCTTAAAGAAATTGGTGAAAAGCCATTTAATTACTGAGTGTTAAGTGAACACCTAATTATGTCAAGTTACTGAACTCTAAGCTCCCAGGGGCTGGTAGAATTTCTGAGTTTCAATCCCCCTTTTAACACTCACTTCACCTGTCTAGGCAGTGTGGATCTTCTTAGGCTGTCTTTTCAAGAACAGCAAAAAATAGAAACTTAAAAGCACCACTCAATGATATAATGGCAAAAATTCTTCAAAGATTTCAAAAGTTAATTATTCAAAGGCTAAAACCTGTGCTATAGTGCAAACACGAGCGTCCTGGAAGATAAAACATCCAGGCTCAATCTTCTCTTTGTCCCGCTAGCTGTGCCTTCAGCAAATTGCCCAACTTATCTCACCTTTCAGTTCTGGGAAATAGATACCAAAACCTCCTGGCAGTTTATCTCTGCTGTGTAAATTTGGAATTCTAAGGACTAATTTTTAAACCTTTTCTTAATCTTTTACATTGTATTGTCTTCCTTGGCAATCTCATCTACACTGTGACTTTATTTGCCATCTTTGTACAGTTTTCCCACAGATTCCCAACAGACACAGACCTCTCAGGTTTTGCTGAAATGGGTCTGACAATCAACTTGGGCACCATGAACAAAACAGTTCATTCTTTCCACTCCCCAGTATGGTCTTCACTCACTATTTATCTTTCAGGGGATGGCTTTACCATGGCAATTCAAATGCAAAATTTTCAACATGATCTTGACATCCTCAGCTCATCCCTAATATCCACCCATTCAAAACTCCTGCTAGTTGACAATATTTTTTTTACTATATCCCATTTTCCTCATCTCCCTGTTTGACATGCTATTATAAAATGCTATAATTTTCTCCTTTCAAAGTTCTCCTAACTACTCTCCTCAGATTCTCCATTACCTCTTCTATCTCTAATCCATTTTCCTCTCCAACATCTAGAGCAATCTTAAGCAAAAAGTTAATCTTGTTATTGTCACCCACTTACAACTTTTAAACAGTCCTTCATTGCTGTTATGACAAAAACTAAATTCTCTTCTATGACCCTCAAATTCTGAGCCCAGTGTACACAGCTTTACTCTGCCTTCTAGTTACATTAGGCTTTTCGTTTTTTCAAGTGGGTCTTCTTTCTTTCTAACAAAGGATGCTGGCATGGTCTCTTTGTGTGGAATGCTACTCCAACTCTCCCTTCTCATTATGATAAACACATATCTTCACATGTTCCCAGTTCTTTCCTTCTCTTATAGAGCAAGAGTGATATAATTTCCTTGAAAAAGACTCCCCTGACCCAGCTATTGCCAATACACTGTTTGATGCTTCAGGATGAGGGTAATGTGCTGCAAGGAAACCAGTCACACTTTACTTATAAGTCCTATATGCCAGTATCTTTCATCTAATCTTAAATTCATGGGCTGGGCTCTGTGGCAACTCAGTCTTAAGTTCCCATACTAAGTCGGAGCTCTTTAGAGCATTTCTAGTTACTGAAACACCATGTATTATGACTTACAATACCATGATGGCAATTTTATATTTATAATATAAAATTTTACATTTATAATAGTCCAAAGTTTTTGATTTTGTTGTTGTTTGTTTTGTAAGCCTGACACAATCTAAAATCATTTTGGAAGAAGGTCTATCAGTTTAGAAAATGTCTCCTTAAGATTTTCTATAGGCAAGTCTTTCAGGAATTGACTTGATTAATGACAGCTTGATTAATGTCCAGCTCACTTTGGACTGTGCCACCACTGGGCAGGCTCCTGAGCTGTTTGAGAAAGCAAGCTGAGCAAGACCATAAGCATCATTCTTCCATGGCTCCTCTTTTTTTTCTGCCTCCAGGTTCCTGCTTTGACTTCCTTCAGTACCTAAGAGCTATAATCTGAAATAAATATTATCCTCCCCAAGTAGCTTATAGATACGGTGTTTTATCACAACAATAGAAACCACAAGATATGTATTCAGTTCCTGTCCCTTCCAGCAGACTTTAAGCTTCCAGATACTACTTCTGACTTGGTCACCACTTTATCCATTTTCTGCCATCATCTTTGATTCACTATGGGCACTCAATAAACATGTATGTAATTAATGAACAAAAAGAGAATGACATATGATCATAAAACTACTTTTATTTGTGAGATCATAACATTGCCGAAAACCTGGCAAATACTGAATACATATTAGCTTGAGCATGAAAATGAATTATCAAATTCTCAAGCATAAAGTGAGTTGCTGAGAACCACAGTGCTATTTTTGCAAAATGGTGAGTCCTGGCTTCTCTTCATACAAGGGGTTTAGAGATTTCAAATGCCTACCTGAGACACAGAGACCCCAATATCAGAATCAAGGTGATGTACTGAAAGCAGTGTGGAGTCTGGGTCTCCCTGCTTAGCCCCCAACTTTCAGCCAACAGTGTGTATAAAAGCCAGCCATTTGATCTGTGCCACTCAGAAAAATTGAGCTGGCAGTAGAAGTCCAATAAGACCTCAGTCACTGTCTGGGATGGAAATCATTAGCCCCATCATAGCTCTCATGTATTGAGTACTTTGGGGACAGGCACTATGCTAAGTGCTTTCCATGCATTATTCATTTCCTCTACACAGTGGTCCAATGATGTATTAAGTGAAGGCATATAAAATTGTCACTATTTGACCCTTTCTGACCTACAAAAAATGAAAATTTTATGTTTCAACCTAATAGATATCATGCCCCTCCACTTTTAACATGTGCAGCTGAAGTTCCAAAACCTGGGATGGAAACCCAGACAACCTGGTTCCAGAGGCCTGAGGAAAAAAAATGTAAACCAAAGATTATTGCTAACAGCTAACAGAAATCAGGACTTTATCAATTTTGTATATGTATTATTTTAGACCCCCCATTTCATACTGGTTCATATTAAACTGTTTACAATGAAATTCTCTCTCTCTCTCTCTCTCTCTCTCTCTCTCTCTCTCTCTCTCTGTCTGTGTGTGTGTGTGTGTGTGTGTGTGTGTGTGTGTGTGTGTGTACAAGAAAACGATGCCCACTTCTTGAATGGTAGTAGTATATTGGTAGGGATGGAGTGAGTGGCAACAAGCTCTCCATGTCTTTGAGGAAGTACTGAGAGATGTTTAAGAAGTCTCTGCCCGCTCTTGAAAACAAAGGTAAGAATCTATGACCAGGTAACAAATAATAGCAACAGAATCCATAACCTTCCTGCAGCATTTGTAACTGACAACATGAAGTCCATCTCAAGCTTTGATTGAAATTATCACCAGAAGTAGAATTGTCAGGAAACTATGGGTCACATGCTTGACATCTCTTTAAAGATAAAAGGCTGATTAAATACATATTTGATGAGTAATTAGCACAAGGTAAACACTGCACTCATTTTTTTGCTTGCAAAGATGTTGGTTGGAGATACACAGCACTTGCCCTCATGGGGTTGACAAACTGATCAAGCCAGTGTGAAACACTGCACTCCATAACAATCAGGGCTAAAAGTTCAACATGTGGCTGTAAGAGTGAGCACAGATGTTGTGAAAATATTCTAAAGAAGTGGCTAGAAGAAAACCTGAGAGTCAAACTTAGCAATTGACGATTAGCTTCTCACTAGAGCCAGGTGGTTTGCTCAGGGTCAGATCATTAACTCTTACATCATTCAACTTAGTACCTCTGTGTGTCTCATCTTAAAATTGAACAATATTATTTATTCATGGGATTATGCTAAGCATTCGATAGGTCATTACTGGCAATTCTCAATTCTTGGTACATAATAGTTGCTCACCGAGGGAGTGTTCTATTTCCCTACCATTTCTTGAGCCATCACATTTTCTACTGTGAGGCTTTGCTCTTAATCTTGGGGAAATAAGGGCCAATAATTGCTGTCTGTTTTGATACTTGTTTAATTTGCTGCAATGTTGTTATCAGAGGCTGGCAAACAAGCATGGCCTGAAATTACTTCTGTATTGCCATTATGGGTCCAAGAATTTTATGTTGCAGCTAGACACTTGTGTGTGTTCTTTTTCAGCTCAAATTGTTGCCCATGTTTCCCCCATGATAAAAAACATTGTTAATTCAGGAAGCAGATCTTAGGCATGTCTACTCTGTAGTATCTCCAGAAATTTGCCTGTTGGCCACTTCTGGAGAGAAGGTGCGACTTTAATTGATAATGTGGTAATGAACGTGAATGAATTGTGATCTAGGAACATTTGGATTAACTGTGCATAGCCCAGCTTCACTGTGGAGAAATCTGGATGATATGGGGTAATATATATCAGAATGTTACATTTGAGCACCTACTGCCTTTTCCTAAGCTCTCTGATGCTAAGCAGTGTGGGAAGCAGGTTTGGGGGCTGTAGGCTGAGCCCTGGAGTAGGGTCAAAGGAATCAGGGACAGAGTTCAGTTATATGCAAGTTTATCCGTTGGTTTTGTACTCTAAACCCCCATATACCCATCTGCACAGCTCACAGGGGTTTGCAAAACAGCTGATGTTACTCATTTTGTTGAACAACTAACATATACCAACTGTTCCATATACATTAACTATTAGCAGTTATTATCATCATTTTTATGTTATTAAGATTGCCTCTGGCCTTGAAGGGTTCACAGCATGGCATTATAATATAAGCAATACTAACAGCAATGATATACAATATTAATAATTAATCTGAAATTTCAAAATTTCCCAAAATCTGAAAGTTGCTGTGTGTCCATATGGTACCATAAATGGGAATTCCCACACAAAATTGTTATTTATTTATTATTTATTTATTTAGGGAAGAAAACAAAGGCTTATTGACTATCCTGTAAGAGGCAACAGGCTGGGCAGTAACAAGAGTATTGCCTGCAGCGCACAAAATTATTAAATATGTACTATATAAAATTACCCATAGGCCATATGTGCAAACTTATGTGAAATGTAAGTGAATTTTCAGTTTTAGACT
Organism: Cricetiscus sungorus; assembly: GCA_030556225.1. Taxonomy (NCBI): domain Eukaryota; kingdom Metazoa; phylum Chordata; class Mammalia; order Rodentia; family Cricetidae; genus Cricetiscus; species Cricetiscus sungorus. Next base: position 32,795,928 of record JANBXA010000730.1, read on the forward strand.
TGGATCCCATTCCCAAGATAGTATACTACATACATGAAAATATCTACAACCAGAAAAAAAATCCAAAATCTCAAAATGCTATGGTTCTAAGCATTTAAGTAAACAATAATCTCTGTAGTATCATCAGTATTTCTATTAGAGTACAATAATTACAATGATGTAATTATATGCACTTTCCAAAGATATCACATATTATTATCATTATTTTATGAACTGGTCACTACCACCATTATCACATGGATAACCTAATTTAATGCTCCCAATAACTCTCTAAAACACATACTACTGTTATTACCACTTTACAGATGCGGAAGAAGAGCTATGAAAGGGGAAACTGACACAGAGGCATATGTTTCAGCTGGTATGATGATGCTGTGATGATAATACTGGAGGTTATCAGGGTTCCATGGACACCAGGTAAGCCTGAACTACTTTCCCTGTGTGTCATGGAGCTGAGTTTTAAAGACCCAGAGTTACCTGAATATAAAGGAAGAGGAAAGATTCCTCAGGCAGGGAAAATGGCATGAGTACAGATCTGAAGCTCAATGTGACTGACAGGAAGTATTGCCTGAGTGTAATGAGCTGCAGTGGGAAAGACAATGGCAATGGGGACAGGTTGCAGGGACATCATGTTAGAAGGGGAGCCAGGACCAGATGGTAAACAGCATTGCCTGGTCCTTGAGGAGTCAGGCACTACATTGTACATGACAGGGACTCCTTGGAGAGTTTTCTGAAAAGGAGAGACATGATCAGATTAAAGGCTTGGTGGATTCCTGAGGAAGTAAAGAGAATAGATGGGTAATGTGCAGAACAGCTAGTTCTCCAGGGGACAAATGATGTGAGTATCAAGTGGGGCCGAGTTAGAGGGGGTGGAGAGGAAGGAGAATAAAATATAATTAGAAGTCAAAATCATCCAGATTGTCTAAGTGACTGATAGATAGTAGGGTAGCGTAGGAGGAAGGACAGATGTAGATAACTCCAAAAGCTAAGTAAGCTGCTCAATGAAGACAAGCAAGTTGAGCCCGGGGAATGTGGAGACTGCACACTGAGTTTAGAAACTACTTTGTGTAAGGTTACTAGAGGACACCCAAGGAGACATGGCCAATTGGCATCTGGTCTAGCAGTCTGATGTTTAAGATTATTGCTAGAGATTTTTAAAAATGGGAAAAGGAAATAGATGCATGTATATATACAGGTTACGACTGAATAGAAACCCCAAAGTCCATTAGAACAATGCGATGGTAAAAGTCCAGGTCATTTTCTGAGAAATATCAATATTTAAAAATCAAATAAGAAGAATCTGTTGATAGAAAAGGATGTTCAGAGTAGAAGGCAAAATAGAGCATAATCATTAAAAATCCTTAACAGGACATGGTGCCCAATGCTGCAAAGTTAAGGAAAGCTGCAATGTTAGGTTGCATCCCTATCTAGACATGAGGACTCGGGCAGAGCAAGCCTCTACTGAAGGGTGGCAAGGAAGTCAGTGGACTGAAGGGAAAATAGGATGTAAGGAAATGAAGAAAGAGCCTTGAGCGTTGTCAGGGGTCACCTTGACATCCAAATCACATTCTCTTGTTCTTCATACACCCTCCAGCTTGTCTTACTCTGACTCCTGAGTATTCCTACATTCCAGATCCAGATCAAATAAGGCAAGATTAACGTAGTTGATTTTCCAAAGCAAGGCCAGGATGCTAGATTTCAGATGTTGTTACTACAAATTCAGCTGCTCAATTTTTAAAATATTTTTTATTTAATTTTGAAACAAGCTTGTTTTACATGTAAATCCAAGTTCTGGCACCCTCCAGTCCTCCTCTGCCTCCCCCCACACACACTCGTTTTTTAAGAATCATATTTGTATATGTGTGCACGTATGTTTCTATGTATGTTTGCATGTGGAGGCCAGGGATTGACAGTCCTCTATTACTCTTATTTTACATGTAAAGGTATAAGCCAGGCTGGTGTTAATCACCATGCCTCCACCTCTTTTGCATCTTCTACTGGTTTGCAGTACCACAACTGGCTACACCTTAGTTTCTGAGACAAGATATCTCAATGAACCCAGAGCTCATCAATTTATATAGGATGGCTACTCAGAAAGCTTCAAGGACTCTGTCTCTGTCTGGTTCCCAGTGCTGGGATTCTGGACATGTACCAAAGTGCTTTATTTTACATAGGTGTCGGGGTCAAACTTGGGTTCCCAAGCTTGACTAGCCAGCATTTTACTAACTGAGCTACTTCCCCGTCCCCCACATTTGTAAGATGAAATGTCATCTTTCTACGTTGACAAACCAGGGCTCCCTCACTACTAACTCCCACTCTAAGCTGTCATTATTTCTTTCTGAACTGCAACATGATACTCTTGGCATTCTTTACACTGTATGTCCCAGTGAAGACAAAACATTCCTTTAAAGAAGGAAACTAAATCTAACCTTGCCTTTATTCAAAGTAATGCAATTTCTTTTTTTTCTCACCTAGAATAAATTCTTGTCTGTCTTCATGTCTGGATGTCTGACTATCTTCTGTCTGTCGTAGTTAGGAATTCTATTGCTGCGAAGAGACATCATGACTACAGCAACTCTTATAGAGGAAAACATTTCATGTACAGCTCAAAAGTTCAGTGAATTACAATCATGCTGGGCTATGATGGCATGCAGGCAGATATGGTGCTGGAGAGGTAGCTAAGAGTCCTACGTCATGTAGACAAGAGGAAGTGGTCTGAGTGTTACACTGAGCAAAAGAGACCTCAAAGCCTGCCCCCACAGTGACATATTTCCTTCAACAAGTCCACACTTTCTTCAACAAAGCCATACCTCCTAATCACTTTATTTGGAGGCCATTTTCTTTTAAACCACCACTCAATCAATCTATGTATCCATCCATCCATCCATCCATCCATCCATCTATCTATCTATTTATCTATCTACCTACTGCTGGCCTTCTTGATGCTTTTCCACCTAGCAAGCAAATGCCTGTATCAAGAACAAATAGATGTTCCCTCTGAGATGGTATCCTCTAGAGAATTCACAGCTTCTTCCTTTATTTCATTAGTACTATTTCAATGTCATACATAGATAACAGATAGACATGTATATATACAAATGCACATAATATTTTATCTTCATCAATCTGTATCTATAAATATGTGGGAATGTCTCCCCACACATATCATGCCTCAAAAATGTAAGCTCTATAAAGGTACTAAAATTTGTCTATATCTCTGTCTAGGATAGAATTAGAACGCAGTTGGCTATTTAGTACATAACCATTAACACAAAGGGGGTATAGATCCTTACATGTAATTGGCTTAGTGAGGGCTTCTGTTGCTGTGAAGAGACAACATAACAATGGCAACTCTTAGAAAGAAAAAAATTTAATTGGGACCGGATTATAGTTTCAGAGCTTTAGTCTATTGGTACCATGACAGGACACATGGTGGCCATGGCAGGACACATGGTGGCATGCATACACACATGGTGCTGGAGGAGAAACTGAGAGTTCTATATACTGATCCGAAGGTACCAGGAAGAGACAGTGAGCCATGCTTAATCATCTGAAACCTCAAAGCACTCCCATACACACTTCCTCCAAGAATGCCACACCTACTCCAGCAAGGCCATACCTCCTCATGGTGCCACTTCCTGTGAGCCTATGTGGCCCATTTTCTTTCAAACCATCACAGGTGTTAAGATATGTCACCAAAATGACAGGGCAAAACCAAAATTAAACAAAAATATTCTAAGGCAAGTATGTACCAAACATTACCAGTGTATCTAGGGTCAAGTTACATATGGTGTAACATAGAGATGCTAGGCCCCCTTCTCCATGCTAAGCCACCAGTTAAGCTAATTCAATAAAGGGGACAATGAGAAAAATTTAAGAAAAGTAATAGCAGTATCTATATTAAGATTCTATTCATGTATTCAAGACTGTTACTGTCTTGCTCTGAGTCATGGGGCATTTCCTATCACATGTCATGAATATGTCCTTCTTCAAGATTACCTGACATCATTCACTGAAGCCTTGACTTAACTGCTCCTCATTTCTTCACTGAAGGAGCTGTCATATCTTGCTGTTTAGGGATTTCTTAAACACTTCCATCTTTCATCAGCTCTAACCTTTTCTAAGTAAAGGATGCAGACAAACTTGTTATCATACCTGAAGCACACCAGTAGCTGATGTTTAATCACACTTGAAGTACACTAGGAGCTGAGGTTAGTCAGTGACTTGAGACCATTTTTTAACATTGACTCAGGGTTTCCAATGCCAATGATATGGGAATTTTTTTTTGCCTGTGACCTCTCAATTCTCCAAAATAATTCATTGTTACATATTTACACACACATGGCACCAAAACAAAACTGAGAAACACATTGACCCACTTTCCTATGGATGAAATGTTTAAGAAGTGATTGTTGAGGATCACACTGTTAGAAAAAAGAGGCCAAGCCTCCGGAAACTCCATGCACCTTCTCTTTCTGGTCTGTATTGATTGCTGAATGGGGTCTCCAGGTTCAGCAAGGGAGAGCAGCAGAGTGAAGGCCTTTGCCTCAACAGGTTTCCCCTCAGACTCAGCCCTTGCTGGAAAATACTCACCGGTTACCCCACCAATTTGCCATGGTGTCGCATGCATGAGGACATATGAACTCAAAAGATGAAACAAGCAGAAGTGATGATCACACTACAGCACAAGACTGAAGTTTATTAAACAAAAATGCTGATAGAGTAATGATTAACCTCATTGAAAGAAGGCAGTTGGTTCTATGTGATTAAGCGCAGGATAACGAAGAAGATAAAGAAATCTGCTGCAATGTTGTGGTATCTGTGAGAACAGGAAGTTTAGAAGAGTTTATGTATAATCTCTGAATTCATGGGGAGAATAGACTCATTTATTCAACTAACACGTATTAATCACAGCACTGAAGTAATAGAGGATTCTGAAGTAGGTATACTTTCCTGCCACTAGTATTTCTGAAAAAAACTGATGCAGAAATAAGCAGTGATATCAAACTCATGTGTGGAATAAACAAAACACTGTATGTGGGCTAAGTCAGTGAGCAAGGATGTGGTATAAAAAAGACCCGGAGTGAAGTAAGTCAATCTGTTATTTAAAATTTTCCTGTGAGCTGCCACACTCCTAACACTGAAACATAGGACAAAGGCACTGGCTCAAATGATCTGAAAGCTTCCAAGAAAAAACAAAGCACCCTCACTAAAGCGAAGTAAAAATAAGTGCAGCATAACAGAAGCTGCTGATTAAGGGGCAAAACCGTGTGTGTGCTTGAAGAAGTGTGGGAAGGATAAATCTCTGTTGTGGTGACATTAGAGAGAGCTTCATGGAGGAGACAGGAATTTGACATTAAATGAGGTGGAAAATTTTAACATATGAAAAGAAGACTCGTCCTAGTCAATGGAAACCAAGTAAATACGTTCTATGGAAGAGAAAGCACATGACCAAGATGTTGGTAACCTCTCCAGTTATAAAAATGCAATAATCTCAGGCTCAATTAAAGCTATCTTTTTGTTCAGGGAGTCCAATCCAGATGTCCACAAGTTCAATCCAGATGTTCAACATTCTCAGAGAATGGATGACTTTCTGCCTAATTATTTAAGAACCGGCGTGTTTATATGTCTGGGACTTTACATTCCTTTCTCTTTACAAGCTGCATAAAAAGGAGACAGTAAGGACTAGCTAGCTGCATATGGAAAATTCTCATAGGCCAGACCTAGCAGCGATAATTCTCAGATTTGTTTACATTTCCTTGGCTAGACCTTGGTCCCACTAACACACTCTGCTACAAAAGGGAGCCTCATTACATGCCTAGAAAGGTAAGGAGTAGGATGTGTTGGAGCTTCAGTAGTCTGCCTTGGTCCATTCAGCTAGAGATGAATGAGAAAGAAAGAAAAAGTAGAAAAATATAAGCCATCAGGCGGTTTTCTGGAGGATTGGTTAGGAATGTATAAGTATGCATAAGTTTGAAAATCAAACCAACTAGCACACCCAAGTCTCTTGAGAGTGCTGCACAGCATAAATGGGGAGAAAATTCATGGAGTTAGGGGTTTACACATGGGAGCATGGTTGGGAAAGCTTCCAATGGAGATATGAAAACAAAGCTTTGAGCCTTTAAGAATGAATTGTAAGAGGCAGACAGTTGAGAAATACAAACAAGTAGTGGAGACAGAGCAAGTGATACAGGCCACAAGAGTGCACAAAGATCTCTATGAAGCTGACAGAGGAAGGCACTAATCAGTCAAATAGAGCTCATGAAGGGGAAGCTTTTTGAAACTGGGCCTGGGGGATAATCCTTCATTTATAAGACTGTCACACATTGTAGGACTTTCAGCATTCCCGAATGCCATCCATTAAGTGTTGGCACTCTTTGAAAGAAGTAATGACAATAGAAGTAACCCATATTCCAGACCTTTCAAAGGAGAGAGATGGGGAAGTAACATTGGAAGAAGAAAAGGATGGTCTAGGGTCCTCGATGTGAGCCTGCAGAAGTCACAATAAATGAACTAAAAAGTAGGAATCTCTCGTGGGTCTTGAACTGAGGATTATATTGAAATGGTTTACAAATCTGACACTTTCAAGCTTGCTATCCAAGACAGAAGTAACACCAGTTGAAAGTTATGTTTCAGACTCAACCTGAGGCATAACTCACAAAAAATATATGTCCAAGTCAAGTTGAGTCATTCACAAATAGATATTCAAATATTAAATTATAAATTCCTGAAAAGTCATGGTGCTCTTAATTGCAGATCACTAAACCCATCTCTTACTTTCCAAGGCTAGATGGTATGGAGATGAAAGTAACTCATCTTAACATAAGAAACCAATCTGGCAAGAAACCAGGAGTGTTAAAGCCATTTGAAAGCAACTACATTTCCTGTGCATCCAGCTTCTATTCAAAGTGTTTTGACTGTCAAGAGCACCATTGCAGCTACTTCAGATATGCAAGGCATTTCCAGACAGTGACATCTTGCTTTGGTTCCCAAACCACTGGAAATTGTACTCTAGGAAATAGCAGAACGGCTGATGGACCAGACTATACATTTGTCCCTGTATTCTTTGCCTCTCTAGTGGCTCTTGAGAACAAGAGCTGTTACCTGAAGAGCAAGCTTGGGGATAGGGAATGACTGGTTGGTTGGAATTGCCTTTTCCTTTATAATCACAGAGCATACAGTGGTCCTCATAGTACTGAGGTGGGACAATCAGAGAGGCAGGTCAGCTGCACCTGCAGACCTTATGGGAAACTCCACTCTGAAGTATCTCAGCTGCAAGAGAGACATCACAAAAATGGATGTTTGAAAATAACCATGATGAGCTTCAGAAATGGGGCACTTAAAAGGTCTTCAGAGGACCAAAGTCAGGGTCACAAAAAAAAGTTCTAGAAAACCATCACTCATAACATGAAGCTGGCAACACTTCCCAAGCTACCTAGCTTCTTTTAAAATGAAAAAAAATCTTTTCATGGCATTCTTGCAATACCAATATTATGTATATAATCAAGCTTTCTTGTTTTTGAAAATGTAGACACCTCTTTCTTTTTCCAAGGAATCAGTAACTAAGAAAGAGAAGAGATGGTAACTTTGCTACATTTGGAACATTATGATATACGACATCAGGAGAATTCACTCATCACAAAAGGTAGAAGAAATGATGTGCAGGTTTGTTCTATGCCAATACAAACTAGAGACATTGTGGGTGGGGACAAACCTTGATAGAGAAAATGTCTCCACCAGATTGGTCTGCGAGCAAGCATATGGAGCATTTTCTTAATCAGGGATTGATGTGGGAGGACCCAGCCCATTGAGGGTGTAGCCAATCCCTGGGCAGGTGGCCCTGGGGCATATAACAAAACAGTCTGCGCAAGCCATGAGGACAAAGCTAATGAGCAACACTCCTCCACAGCCTCCACTTCAGTTCCTTAATGATGAATGGCAACCTGAGAGTTTTAAGCACAAATAAACCCTTTCCTCAAGGTGCCATGGTATTTTATCAAAGCAATAGAAACCCTAACTCAGACAAGGAAGAAAAGGGGAAAGGGACAGGGGAGTGCATCATCCATATGCAGCTCTGCTTAACTTGGGAGACAGAATAGTTGAGTTTCTTTTGATTCATGGCATGCTTACCAAGGGCCAAGAAGTATCAGGTCCTAGGCATCCATTAGCAAACAACAGTTGGAAACAAACAAAAATTCACTCTAGACTGGGGTGGGAGAGTTAGTGGTGGTTTGCACACCTGTAAAGGCAAATGGATCTTTGTGAGTGTGAGAGTTTGAGGCCAGCCTTGTCTATAGAGTGAGTTCCAGGACAGCCAGGCTACACAAAAAAATCTGTCTCAAAAAAAACCCAAAAAAACAAACAAACAAACAAAAAACAAACCAAAACCTCACTCTGTCCTTGGAAGACAGAGAAAATGGTGTGTGATGGAAAATATCTGTTTCTGTTTGGGATCAAGCTCAAACAATCCTACGAGTAGGTAACATTGCAGAGAGCAACCGACAGGAAGAAATTCTGTGATCCCAGTGGCAGGGAGAAGGGAGAAGTGAAGAGGGGAAGGCCAGGTTGCTAGGAGCTGCTAAGTAAGGTTGGCAGCAATTGCTGAGAGTGACTCTGAGGAGGAAGTACAGAAGACGTGAAATAGAGAAACTGTTCTTGAACCCAGCAGGTCTCCTGGTTTGCCTGATCTTCATTCTCAGGGGGGATGTAGCCTACTGAAGGGCTTGGCATGCAAACCTTTGATAAAATTCTGGGGATGAGCCTGATGAAGCATCACTGACTGAACCTTCAATAATAGTCCAGCAATCTACAATATGTCCCCTTTGTGTCTCGTGATCTGTGTACTTTCTGATCTTGCAGGAATTCCTTCTGGAACCCCTTTGAAATCAGTGAAAAAAATCTTTAATATAAACAGATGGTTATTGAATAGTAAGAAACAGCACATAAAAGTTCAATAGGAGCTTTCTTGGAAAATTCAGTCCTGCTTACTCCACTTCAAACAGATAGATCACCTTGCTGTCCATCAAAGATGCAAGGAGCCCTCCCACCTCAGTGTGGGCACTCACCATTTACTCTTCAGACCTTCCCAGAGAGAAGCACAACTTATCCATCTTCCATCAAGTTTTGCTCAGATATTACCATCTCAGCAAGGCCACTCAGAAACCTCCTTTGAAATTGCACACTTAAAGCACTCCTGTCTCCTTTCCCTCCCCTAGTTTTCCCACAGCACTTGCTATCTCTCACATACTATATAATTTACTTTTTAAATTATAAATGTTTCTCCATCCCCTGCTGAGAATGGAAGCTCTGTGGGCATCCAAATGTTTCCCTCGCCTTGATTCATTTCTGTATTCCATAACCTTATATAGTGTCTGATACTAACTAAATTATTTACTGAATAAATGAATGATTGAATGAATGATGGTTATGGTCCATTTTATCTCTTAAAAATTAGCCTGGCAAAGAAACCTCTTAAAGTATCTCCGGCATCTCAGATCTTGGGTAATTGGTTCTAAAGAAATAGCATAGTCCACATAGCCAATAAATATCCCTTGTATTTCCTAGAACTTCTCATCAAAACAGCATATCAAATACATGAATGAGATGGGGTGGAGAAAGGGAGGCTTAGGGAGAAAAGGAGGAACAAAAAGAGAAGTTGATAGGAAGAGGATACAGGGACAGAGACAGAGGAATGAAGAGACAAAGCTGAAAGAGTCAGTCAATAAACAGTGTGTGTGGGTTAAATGAGAATGGCATCCATAGGCCCATATATTGGAATATTTGGTTTCCAGTTGGCAGACTGTTTATGAAGGATTCAGAGGTGTATCCTTGTTGGAGGAGGCATGTCACTTTTAAAATCCCAAAAGTTCAAAAGTCTTGCTCTTTCTCTCTACCTGTAACTTATGGATCAGAAGTGAGCTCTCAGCTACTGTTCGAGCTCCATGCCTGCCTCCCTGCTGGCCACCATGCTCCCTGGCATGATGGTCATTAACTAACCTTCTGAAACTGTAGGCAAGCCCCCAATTAAATGTTTCCTTTAAAAGTTTCTTTGGGCAGGGCAGTGGTGGCACATGCCTTTAAGCCCAGCAGAGGCAGAGGCAGGTGGATCTCTGTGAGTTTGAGACCAGCCTGGTCTACGAGAGCTAGTTGCAGGACAGTTTCCAAAGCCACAGAGAACCCCTGTCTTGGGGAAAAAAGTTTTTTGGTCATGGTGTTCTATCACAGCAGTAAAGTAGTAACTAAGACATACTAAGAGGGATAGCATCCTATCAAGCTATCAAGCAACTACTAGACTGTTCTCTTTCAATGTCCTACCCTTGTGCTACCAGGAGAAAAGGCTGCCCTAGCTTGGTTGGAAGTTGTCTAGAAGCTGCCCCTTGTCCCCTCCATGTGCTGTGAAAGTCAGTGTCTGATCTTATAGATGTGCTTTCATTGAAGTGGGCAAGATCAGGTGGATTGATTAGCCACTTAGCAAAATGCTCACAGAGATTTCCTCAGAGAATTAAATGTAATGCAGACTATATATTGACAGAGACAAAATGCCTCTTTGAAGTGAATGCCAGGATGCTTAAGAGTTGTTTCTTTAGGACTTGTATTCAAGACCTTGAATTTCAGTGTGTGTGTTTACCTAATGGAAGCAAAGCTTTGCAATTATGTCAAAAGTGATTTGATATACAAATATTAGCTTTATATTCAACTTCATGCATCCAGTGTATAAAGCAAGGTCAACCTTTGCTTTACTGAGGATTTTGAAAACTCCCTAGACCCTCATTACCTTCCAACAAAACATAAATTTGGAAGCCTGCAGTTGTTTTGTTGTACACAAACCTCTTAACACTCTCCACCCTTCCAAAGTCTCATTTTAGTTTCTGAAGAGATTTTCTCCTACTTTGCATCCTGAATGGCTTTAAAGCCTAGGATACAGATGATCATTAACCCTACCAGTGTGGGAAGCAGAATCTGGCCCCCATTGCCCTGTGGAGGATGGGCTTCATGCTGTGCTAAGAATTGGGCTTTGGAGTCTGATAATCCTACATTTAAATTTCATTGCATGGCTAACTCTGGCCTTAGATAGATACATCTCTAGCATAAATATAATAACATAGCTCACTGTATTTGAAGTGTCATTATTACAGAATATGGTATACCTGGTGTAGGGGTCAACAAGAAGCCATCCATTCCATCTCCCTGTTGGACTTTGGATCATCTGTGACTTTTCTTCTTCAAGGATGTCCCAGATACTGGGTCCTATAAATCCCAACCCTTTTCAAACCGATCTGGTCCTACTCCAGGTATATAATGAGACTGAAGTGCTGAGATCAGCACAGCTCTGCAAAACTTCTTGTCACTGAGCAACTGAAGCTACAGCTGAGGAAGACTGTTGCACACCGGCAGGGACAGTCCTAGCTTTACTGTATTTTGAAAGGTGTCCTGTCTTCAAAATGTCTATAACTTCAGCCTATAAAACCCCCAAATGTTAAACAGTTGTACTCCAGGTCCTACATGGAAGTTTCTCCTATATAAATACAGAAATAAAGCATATATTGTCAATGATCCTTAACTAAGAGTTTAGAGGAAACCCTCACGGTATTACCAGAGATGTCTCTGCATTAATAAAAATGAGTGTCATCTGTTTAGTACCAGGTACTAGAAAACGCATCCTTGTTATGAGCAGTTTTCTACCAGCCTGGTTCCACAGCTTGCCAGCCCCAAATAATACACAGAGATGTTGTATTCGATATAAAGCTGTTGGCTTGTTACTAGCATTTCTTATTGGCTAGCTCTGTTTTAAATATTAATCCATTTGTATTAATCTAAGTATTTCTATGTGGTCTTATCTTACCGGAGAGAGGGCCCGTACCTCTGCTCTCTTGCTCTTACATGTTGACTCTCCTCCCTAATATTTCCTCCAATCCTCCTTGTCTCCTACTTCTGCCTATCTTACTTTCTTTCCTATTGGCCAACAGTGCTTTATTCATTAACCAATAAGAAAAACAGATTTACAGAATGACATCTCCCATCACTTCCTCACTTAATTCTTATTTTTTAAATGAGTCTTATCTAGTTCTGCCTTTACTACAGTAAAGGAAACTTGGGACCAAGATTGCAATTGAAGGAAATAAAACAAAACAAAACAAAGCAAACAAAAAACAAACAAAAACCCCCACAGAATCAGCTGACCTGAACAAGGGGGAGTTCATGCACCTCAGTGGATAGCTGGGATACCGGCATAGGACTGACCCAGACCCCCTGAATGTGGGTATTAGTTAGAACTGGGCAGTCTATGGGGCCCCTAGTAATGGATCAGTATTTATATTTTGTATAGGAATAGACTTTGGGATCCAATCCCACATAGATATTTCTTAGCCTAGACACATCAGGGAGGGCCTAGGCGCTGCCCCAAATGATATGACAGACTTTGAAGACTCCCCATGGAAGGTGTCACCCTTACTGGGGAGCAGAAAGGGGATGGGCTGAGGTTTAGTGGGGGTGATAAGGAGGATGGGAGGGTGAGGGAACTGGGATTGACATGTAAAACAAAACCTTGTTTCAAATTCAAATTTAAAAAAGAAAAAGAAGATCTAGTTTCAAAAAGAAATTGGGTGTATCATCAAAAACTTTTTCATATAGAAAACCTTAAGTTCAAGCCATTGTCTGGTCATTGTCACATTACTATGTCAAATTTCAGAGGCAGGGAACTTACAAAGAAAAATGATTTAATTTGGTTCATGTTTCTAGGTGTTCTAGATTCATTCCTTTGAGCCTCTCGAAAAGACAACAAGTCTGGCAATATAATCCAGAAAAAAAAAAAAAGTAAATAATCCTGAATCAGGAGCCAGAGAAAGGAAATAACCGCACCCCATAAGCCTCTAGTGACCTCAGGGCATTCCACTAGGTCCCAATCTCTAATGTTCCACCAGGTTTCCCATAGTATCATCCTGGACACAGTGATTCAGCACATGGACTTAAAGAACAATATGTCAAATCATAGCAGGTGGCTCTATGGATGAACTCCACCAAGCCTATAGGAAAGAACCCACCATTTTCCTACTGATTTTCTGGAGTAAGAATAACACTGATGCCAAAAACCAGTAAGAACATTGCAGAAAAATAAATCTTGACTCTCATAAGCAAAATATAAGTATACTGAACAAAAAATTTTGAGAATAAAGAGGATGCTGCAATATTAGAACATTTAAACATTGTTTTTATTCAATATGTTAATAAGCTAGCTAAGATAAACTACTAATGATTTCAGGAGATTCAGGGAAAGCAGTTGTCATTTTTCTGTTCTTGCAGATGTTTGAGGTTTTTACTTACAAACTTTAGAGTAGTTCGCTTGCTTCTAGTTTGCTCACCATTATTAACATGCATCTGATAAATTAAAATTACATGTACATATTTATAGGGTACAAAATAATTTTAGAACGTGTGTGTGTGTGTGTGTGTGTGTGTGTGTGTGTGTGTGATGAAAAATTAAGATTGTGAGATATTTAAGTAAAAATACCTAACATAGCTCTTATTTCACATAGATACCATTCTTTTTGCTAGAGGTATATTTAAGACATACCTCAGCAACTTTAATTATAGAGAATAATTACTATTGTTACCATGTTATATATTAGATCACCAGAACTCATCCTCATTTATCTTAACTAAAACTTTGTATCCATCAATAGAATATTTGCCAAATTTTAATGACAATTCATTTATTTTTAAATCTCTTAAAACTTAGGAAAACAAAATAAATGCATTAATATTATGAATTGAATCTATGATAAAAATCATCAAACTTTATATTGGAAAACTAAATATTTTGTATACATATTATAAACAACAAAGGAAGTCCATTTTTACCAATCCTATCCAAATTTTTGCTGGAAATTATACTCAAGGAAGTAAATGAATAAAAGGAAATAAATGGCTCAAGAATTAAAACAGAAAAATAAAGATGTCTAATTACAATTGACATGATTGCTTCAAAAATTCCAGAAATTTGCAAAGGTTCTAGAATAACTAAGAAATATATTTAGCCAAATTTGAGAACACAAGGACAGAAGGAAAAAAACACATACATTTTACATACAAAAAGCAGTGATAATATTTAATGACAAATGCTTCTGTTCCTGATATATTTTATAAAGTATTTAAAAATAAGTTTAATAATATTCATAAAGTGAAAATTATGAGAAACCCTGAAGAGATATTAGAAGCTGAATACAAAGAAAGATATACAATGTTCATAAAACATAGGACTGATATTATCAAGATGTCAATTCTCTATTAACTGATTTCAGTTCTCCAAAAATGGTTGCAAAAACAATTGCATTGCAAATCCCAGCAATTTTATAGGACTTAAAACTGATATTAAAGTATACATGATAGTGCAAATCTCTGAACTATCCAAATGTAAAGTAAAACTCATGTAAGTTATACAACTTTTAACAATTTGTCTAGAGACTTCTGAAGCTATTTTTTGAACTCTAGAAATAGAGTTCACGATACTGCAATACAAATTGGCAAATTAATGTTAAAAGGATTGTTCAGACATACACTCACATTACATGATCATGTAATTTTGAGCAGAATGTTAAGAGCTGTCCAAGATTAAAAGGACTTATTGATGACAAACTATGAACAACCAGATATGCCTATATGGAAAAGATAAACCTTTGCCCTAGCTTCACATAGTGCATGAACTTTAATTTGTAGTAGCTCCTAATCCCAGAGATAGAAGGATTTAAGTAAAGCTTTCATACAATAGGCACAGATCAATAATCTTAGAGAGAATTAGCAAATTATACATCATTAAAAACAGAAAGTTTCACTAAGCAAAAATAATATTAAGAAAAATTCTGCAAGGCAAAAGATGAGGGGGTATCTGTAAAACAAATCCAACCATGAACCGATGTTTGATAAAGATTTCTTCAACTCATTAATAAAAGCAAAATAATCCAGTAAGAAAACAGTAAATAATTTTGGCAGACATATCATAATGGAAGATGTAAAAATGGCCAGCAAATACTCAAAAGTACTCCATATTATTAGTGTTGTTCCTTTGTTGCAATTATAAGAATAAAAGCTGGAGAGTGGGGGGGGTCCCATGTGTGTGGGTTCCCAAGGTAAGGGACCATATAGGAGAGCATAGTAGGTTCCATAGCAGGTGAAGGCAGAGGGAATAACATGCCAGACAGATAGAGCTTAAATGAGGAGTTTATTTAAAAAGGGAGAGTGAGGAGGAAGGGAAAAGACTTAGAGGCACTGGGAACAGAAGAGGTACAGGGGGGTGGGAGAGAAGAAGGGGGTAGCTGATGACCAACCAAAAGCAGGAGAGAGAGAGAGAGAGAGAGAGAGAGAGAGAGAGAGAGAGAGAGAGAGAGAAGAGAGAGAGGGGGGGGCGGAGAGGGAGAGGGAGAGGGAGAGGGAGAGAGAGAGTGGGGAGGGTGCAGTGCTTGCTTTAAAAGGAAAATTCATGAATGCATAACTGAGTCCCCTATACAGCCCTGTAGTGAACAGCCTGGTAGTGAGTGACATAGTGATGGCATGGCCACACATGTCCTGCCCATCATTAGGGGGTAGAGCCAGCAGAATGCCAGTTTCCAACAATTAACTCTAAGGAAACACCATTAGAATCAACATAAATAAAGCATCTAATCATAAGAATTATTGAAAAATAAAAAGTCATACAATATCAATGTGGGCAACACAGAACTCATCTACACTGTGATATGAATAATGAAATGGCACAACAACCTATACATGTTTCTCATGTCCCAGAAATACCACTCCTAGGAATTATTCAGAAGGATAAAAATATATATCCAATGAAAATATTTGTATAAAATAGTTCATAGCAGTTTTATTCATGAAACTGGCTTTTCTTCTCTTCTGTTCACCAATGGGCAAGTTTATTAACCTTATAAGTTTGTCATAGCTCCAGCCAACTGCTCCAAAATCTCACCTTCAAGAATACCCAGGGCTATAAGCTGTCACCAGACAGGGCTATAATGAAATGCGGAATTTCTGGACTCTTTATGAAGAACCTCCATGGATCTGATTGGAATAGAAGCAGGTTCTGCATTTGTTATAAACCCTGTGGTACTGGCAGATGAGCTGAAGGTGATTCTCCTCCTTTTTGGTGGATATATTTTTTTATTTCTTTTAATTTTTGAATTATACTACAGTACCACCATTTTCCCCTTCACTTTCTGCTGTCCAAATCATCTCATATAAGCCTTCTATCCAAATCCTCTCATATAAGCACAAGGTACCATTGGGCATCGTAGTGCATACCTTTAATCCCAGCATCCAGCAGGTGGTAGCAGGTGGATCTCTATGGGTTTAGTCCTTTCTGGGTTACATAGTGAGTTCCAGGACAGCTAGAACTACATAGAGAACTTGACTTAAAAACAAAACAAAACAAAATACAAAGTACCACTGAGAACACAAAGAATAGCACCAAACATCAACAACACGACAGCAATTACTGACACACATTTCAATAATTACTTTAAGTATCAACTGCCTCAATGCTCCAATCAAAATACACAGGCTGAATGAATTGGTCAAGAAACAAAATTCATCTATCTGCTGTCTACAAAAAACACATCTTAGCTTTAAAGATAGGTGCCACCTTAATGTGAAATGGTGGAAAAACTATCCTAATAAAATGGGACCAGGAAGCAAGCAGGCATCATTATCTTAATATCTGTTTAGTGAATATTAAACAGCTAAGAACATTAGCTGATGGAGAACTGGATCCAGCACAATTCACTGTCCAAGTGGCTGGGGGCTGGGCACACATGCACCAAGAACATATATTTCCACAGTGATAAGCCTACCTGCTAGAGCTATGGCAGTTGTGATCAGAAGCTCATCACTCATGCTGTAAAATGATATGCTGTGCAAAAATGCCCATGCCCAACATCAACTGCACTTTGCAATTGTAGTGTAGCCTTTCTCTACTTCATCGTCTAAGAAGCCTCTATTATCCTACTAGGTTGTGAGAACAACCATTATCTTATCAGCTAGGAAAAAGAACCAAGAGTGTTAATGTTTCTAATAATGACATCCCAAACATGTTCTTCATTTCAGATACACAACAACCTGATGCTTCCAACTCTTAATTCTTCTGAGGGACTCATGTGTGAAGAATCACTGTGGTCATTTCTCCTTATCCCAAATGCTTTTGTTAAAACAGTAATTTTCTCTAATACACTAAATTATTTAACATCCATATTCTTACTATTTTCTATTTTTTCTAGTTCAATCTTCTTTTTCTCAATTATTTTTGTCTTTAACTTAATATAACTTTAGGATCTTTCAAGACAGTTGGATTGATCATATTATCACAATATTCTATATATCTCTTGACCTTGATTTCTAATTTTTAAAAAATTCCATCAAATTTTTTGTTTGCTTGCCTTTCACTCATTATCCTTGAATCTAGGAAGGGTTTTCTTACCTGCTTAACAATTACATTTCCTTTTTGAAACTGCTTAGTCATTCTATTATAATGTCTTACACTTGAATGTTTCTTCTTTCATTTATTTAACCATTATGTAAGTATTTCCAGGGTTGTCCCCCCCCCCAAGTTCCTTATATTTGCTCTACTTGTTGACTTTGGAAGACACTCATGGTACATTATTACTTTGTTACATAATTTAATTCTTTGTTTAGTGTTCAATAGACTTCTATCTGTGAAAATAAAGGAAAAGGATATATATTTATTCTAAAGAATGGTTTATGTTGGTTGATTTTGTATTTTGGGGAGAAGGCTACATAAGTTAGGGGTCTTATGTAGTCTGGGCTGGTCTTGAACTTCTGATTCTCCTACTCCTACCTCTCAACTGCTGAGATTATAGCTAGCTTGATACTTGGTATTTAAGTCATATGATTTTTATATATGCTTATTTGTTTGTTTTTTCCAGCCCTGTGGATTGATGTCAGAGCCTCTCATACACAAGGCAAGCACTCCACCGCTAAGCATGTTGCCTAGCGCTTGATGCTGATTTTAGAGTATATGAATTGTGCAGTGTAAGAGGCTTTATTTCCACACATTCAAAAGATACACTTCTATTTTATTCACCTTCCCCCACACACTGCCCTTTCATTATCATTTACATACTCTTATTTTCATGACCCATGTTCCCCATGAAATTGCATGTATGAAGAAAAATATGTGACATTTGGCTTTGTGAAACTGGCTTACTTAGTATGATGTTCTTTAGTTGGGTCCATTATCATGTAAAGGTCACAATTTCACTCTTAAGTATTATGTTTTATATTATATTTTCTTTATTAATCTATCAAGGAGCACTTAGGCTGACTTAGCTCTTGTGAGATGTTTCACTATCAGCATGGATCCAGGTATCTCTACTTTATGCAGATTTTGATCTATTTGTGCATATACTCTCTAGAAATACAGCTGGATTGTGTTAGTTACTTTTCTGTTGCTGTAATAAAACATCATGTCCAAGGCAATTTATAGAAGGAAAGATTTATTGGGGTTTATGGCTCCAGAGAGTTAAGGTCCATAATGGCAGTACAGCTATGGTCTGAATGTGTTCTCCCAAATGTTTATATTTTTTCAACCCAATATTCAATGGAAAAGTCTTAGGAGGCATTTTTGAGAGTTTCTCCTTCAGAAATATATTGCTACTATTAAAAAAAGTTGTGGACAGAGCTTGGGCTTTTGGTCTTCTGCACTGGGCTGTGTGAGGAAGCAGTCTCCCACATTTCTGAAAGAGTAGCAAATGACCATCTCAGAAGAAGAAAGCAGCCATCACCGACACCAGCCTTCCTAGCATCCTGATCTCTAATTTTCCAACTGTCAGAGCTGTATATAGTAAGCATATTGATTTTGAAATGACAAAATTGGAGAGACATCACTATAAATAATCCAGTAGAAAAATGAGGAAAAAATTGGTTGATAGAAAAAATTCTCTGAGATAAGTAGTATGTTAGAAAATATTATTCTGTCCAATACTTAGGTTCTCAGAATAATTTCTTTAAGTGGGCAGAAAACAGACTTGGAAATAGTATTGAGAAAATTCTTTAGCCAGAAATCTTAAGTCTAGGGAAAATTGACTAAAATGTAATGAAAAACAACTAGGAAGAGAAAAAATATCCTGTGGTGATTCAGTCCTGAAAAATATTTTAAAAGAGTTCTTAGAGTAAAGGAAAATGACAGTATATGGAAACACAGATACACACACACACACACACACACACAACACACACACACACACACACACACACACACACACACAAATTCATCAAAATGTAAAAACAAAGGATCACATTTTTTTTCTCATTTTTAAAATTTAATTTTTATTAAGATAAACTTTTTTAAAAAGCATACTATTAACTGTTACCCTTTCTTGGAGTGTAAAATTAAATAGTGTTTAGTATCTATATAATATTGTACAGGAATCATCACAAAACACATAAAAAATTTAAGAATATTTTTATCACTCTTAGATTCTGGTTCCATGGCATTCTTGCCCTATACCCTCCAATGTCCAGACCATTGTGAATGCACCTGTGTATTTTATGTCTACGAATTTGTCTATTCTAGAGCTTCATCCAAATATAATATTTGGTCTTTTTTATTTAGTATTATATTTATAAGACTCATTCATGCTATAGTACACAGCAGCCTTCCATTCCTTTTATGACCAGCAATATGTCATTGTATAAATATTTCACTAGGTATCCACTGACTAGTTGATGAATATTTGACTGGTTCTATCTTTTGGATGTTATGAACAATGTAGCTATGGCCACTCATAATGCATAAGTTTGGTTTTGCATATAATTTTCAAATTTCTTGGGTAAATACAAACTTCCATGTATACTTGAGAAGAACACATATTTCTCCATATGGATCTTTAATACATATTTTGGATTATTTAGTGGGAGAGTAATCAAGTATTTTGTAGATGTCTGATAGGTCTGATTTTCCATCACACTGCTTAAATATATACATTAGTGAAAATATCATATTGAAGCCAACTGCCATATCTGGGCTCTCTATTTCTCCTTAAAATTTAGTCAGTTTGGCTCCATGTATTTGAGCTCTGCAGTAAGATCTATACATCTTTGATAGTAGATGTCATTCTGTAAATATGTTTCTCTTATTGGTTAATGAATAAAGCACTGTTGGCCTATAGGGAAGAAAGATAGGCAGGATTATGAGACAAGGAAGATTCTGGGAGATATAGCAGAGAGGGGTAGAAATGTAGGACAAGAGGAGTAAAAGGTCTGGACCCTCTTTTCAGTAAGATAAGACCACATGGAAACACTTAGATGAATAGAGTTGAGTTAATATTTAAGACAGAGATAGCCAATAAGAAATGCTAGTAACAGGCCAACAGTTTTATAAATAATACAGCATTTCTATGTGTTATTTGGAGCTGCCACAGCTGTGGAATCAGGCTGGTGGTAAAGTGCTCGTAACACATCTTTATTTTTTCTAGTGTCTTCTGAAGAATTTGTAATCATATAGTGTCCTACTTTGTTTCTCATGACAAATTTGTCTTATTTTCTTTGATATTAGGTTTTCTATATCTTTTAAAATTATATATATATATACATATACATATATATATATATCATAATGTTTATTTATATGTGTATCTGAATCTAAGTTTATTTATAGATCTTAGCCTCTGGTTGACAAGATATAACAGATCATGATTTTTAAATCTATTTTTCTCCTTTTTTCTCTTTAATTGAAGACTTAATTCTTTTACATTCAACACAATTACTGATGATGAAGGACTTCTGCTATTTTGTTCTTTGTTTTTATGACATCTTAAAGTATCTCACATAATTCCCTTTTATTTTTCTTTTCAATACACTATGTTGAGAATTGTTTAGTAATTACCACAGGGTATATAATAAAAATATTAATTTATAATAATCATGATTTATGCAAAATTAATTTCATAATTAATAACATACAAAATTTTCCTCCCATATGGTACAAGTTAAAGCAGAAATAGCTCAATATGACAGTAACTATGACAATACTCAACGAATCACAATGTTTCAAGAGACTATAAGAATAGATGAAGGACTTCCCAAAGATGAAGTACTGAAAATTTTGAGTACTGAAATAAATACTAACAATAATGAACTAGAATTTGTTTAAGAATATTAAAACCTAAAGGTCTACCAATATTGAAGTAGAAAAAATTGCAAGCTGCCATAGTGTAGCTATTGAACAGCTACAGAAGTTTCAGATATTGGAGGCATGAGCTATCCAGTGTTGCTCTTTGGTGATGGTGGAACCTTAAGAAGTGAAGCCTTTTAACGATCTTTATTTTGTTGGAGGCCCAACACCAAAGGGGACCATTACAGCCTGAACCACACCCATTTTTCTTCCATTCCTTCATTGTCTGGACCATGAACTTTTCTTCCACCAGCCTGCTGCAACTCCAAGAGGCTGCCTCACCATGGGACCAAGGCAATGAACCAATCACAGACCAAAACCACTAAACTAAGCCACAATAAACATTCTCTTTGCATGAGCTATTTGTCTCAGATACTTTTTTTAATAATAGAAAGATTACTAATGAAAGATTACTAACACATAAGGTAAGAAAAAATTTTCCAGAGTAAAATAAACAGGGTAAGATTGATTGAATTGCCACTGATTGTTAAAGCCACCAAGTAAAAAGATGAGTGAGAGCCATGTGTTTATGCATGATTAAAATATTTGACAAATATTAATCACAAAGAAGAATATTTTAAAGTGGAGGCACTTGAAAAACAGTTCTATCCAAGTCTTTAAAACTAATGCAGCCATTTAAGAACAGGCTGACATCACACAACTTCTAACAAGATTCACTGAGAAGAATTCACCATCGCTTCAGCAGTATTCTTGCCAAAAGTGCATATCCTGAATCTAATCATGAGGAAACATCAGACAAATCAAAGCTGAAGAACATTCTACAAAGCATCTCACTTGAAATCTTAAACATTCAAGGTCAAGAAACACAAAGAAAACTGAAGAACTATCCCAAATTAGACACTAAAAAGATGTGACAACTAAATGTAATGCAGGACCTTGTATTTGATTTGGAGTGGGAACAATAAATAAACTGAACAGGAATTCATTAGGACAATTGATTAAAAGGATAAGATAACAGTATTGTATTAATTTCAAATTTCCTGTTTTTATAAGTCTAATAAGTTTATGCAAGGGAATGTACTTGTACTTACAATGTACACACTGATGTAGTTAGGCAAAGAAAGGCATGATATCTTACTTTTATTCACACTCAGAAAGTAATCCCAGGGAAAGGAACTAAAAACAAGTAAAACAAACACAGAATGAGTAAGATATGAAGGGTTGCTAGAAATCAGTGTCAGACCATAAGTGAATACACTAAAATATTTTTAAACTTTTCTGTCCAGTCGAAATTACAGTTAACTATTCTCTTTTGTATCAACATGACATAATAAAGATTCATCTTTTCACTTGAAACAAGTGAAAAAGATAATAAAACCACAAAATATATAAAACTGTAGTTTTTAAGACATGATGTATCAAATGGAACAATACAACCATTCATGAGGAAGGGAAGAACTGTCTTCTGGAGACATTTTCTAGGCCACAGAGCATGAGAGGGGTAAATAACAGAGACAACCATTTTCATGAGTACATATGGATATGAAACTAGGGAGGCTAGTGTGATCTGTGTTGAGTATCAAGAGGTTTCCTGAAAGAAAACACTACTGGACTAACAGTCCATTTCAAACCCTCAGCTGAGCACTGAATGACAGGACACATGTAAAAAAATCACTCAAGAATGGGAACAGAAAAACCAAAAGGAAGAGAGGGAAAAGTCTAAAGTCTATTCCTTTTCTCCAGAGTAGAAAAGTACATAGGCATATGGATATTCTACAATGCTGGAGAAAAGCCAGTTCCATGTTAACACTACTATAGCTCTGCCTAACAAAGTTCAAAAGAATCTTCCAAATAGATCAAATGGTTTTCAAATAACTGTTTCCCAGAACAAAGATCAAACATATTTGTACGAATATCAAAATATACAGCACTCCAACACACTAAAAGGAAAAATGCTTGTCACACAACGAAAAATGGAAGACATGCCAGGAAATTGAAGAATGAAGTCCATAACAAAGAGAAAATCTAATCAATAGAAACTAATGCATAAATGATATGAATAATAAGTTAAATGGAAAATGACATGAAAAGTTATTATAACTATATTCCATTTGTTCAAGGAGGTATCAGAGAGATTGCAAATGTTAAACAGAAACAAGGAAGACATTTTAAACTCCAAATTTGTAGAAATAAACTACAATATGTGAGATGAAAAGTGCATTTGATGGGATTAAAAGCAGATTCAATTGTATAGAAGACAAGATCAGTAAATTTGAAGGCCCAAGAATAGAAACCAACTGAAGATAAACACAGAAGAAAAGACAAAAAGAAATAGCACATGTTTTTTCATATTTATTGAAAACTATACATTCTTAGACACAAGAAACTCTATAAACCAAAGCATAAGAATCATAAAGAAAATTATAAGAAGGCACATTGTTTTGGGAAGAGGTATACATAGTAACAACAATGGACTTCTTGTCAGAAACAGTGTGGGAAAGAATATTTGTGATATCCTTAAAATGTGGAAAGGAACGTCTGTGAGCAGGAAGTTCTATACCCAGCAAAAATATTCACAAAGCTGATGGAGCAGTAGCAGGAGAAAGTGGCTAAAAAAAGATAAGAAAAATGCTGCAATTATACAGCATTTTTAAGTTCAAGTGTAACTGCTATTACCAAGAGTCTAACATTCAAGAGGAGATTGCTTCTACCCTCATCTTCTTCATAGACTTTTCTTGAGTATGTAGAAGAAAGAGTAAGTTGGTAGGAAAGACTCCCTCTCAGTTCCAGGTGGGGAGTCTCTGCTGGCACCTAAAGGAGAATAAATGAACTAAACAAAACCTCACAGCAGATTCTAAATGTATTTCCAATCCAGTAAGGATTTATACTAGACACACAGAAGGAAAATTGAAGGGGAACACTAGACATGTAGGCTCAGGGCAAGTGCTATTGCCTGAAAGAAATAAAGGAAATTCAAAGGTAGCCAGTTGACCTTCTATTGGATGCCAGAAGTAGTTATTTGTTGTTAGTACAAGTTAAGACTACACCAAGATAATATCCCTGAGCATGGGCCTGGTGGGGATCGAAGACAATAAGAGTGGGAAGCAAAAATCCTTAATGTCTTAAGCTTTCTATTGAGTACAAAACAGTAACCTCTATCCTTAAAAGTGGGATAACACCCTGAAAAAAATTGGTCACTGGGTCACAGGTATGCACAGTCTATTGAATTCTAACAGCAATGAACAGAATAGATATACTCTCATATTCACAGCCTTAATACAGGAATAAGACATTCAGTGCTTGTCTTCAAATAACCTTAAGCCTGGACGGAATAAATGTAACTAAAAAAAAAGGGCTTACATGTTTGCCGAACCTTTGACACTGTAGCTTGACACTCTCAACTACAAAGTTCACCTCCCCCTCCAAGAACCATACAATCAAGTTACAAAAATAAACTGAAAAAAAAAACCATAATATTTTAAGTAAGTATATGTTTTTGTGTGGTCTATAATCATAGCTGTCCTCTGTTATATGAAATCTGATGCATCCAGAGAATGCAGTTTACACACCAAGATTATCTCCTACTAAAAGTTGGTGGTCCAAAGAAGCAGTGCCACTGAACCTATGGACAATCTCCTGTGTACTTTAAATCATCTTTAGGTTCCTTACACTTCATACAATTATCATGATCAGGACATAATGACAAAAAGTCAGTGAGTTCTTGGTACAGATGGAATTTTAGAAAATATTTTTAAGCCACAGTTGGTTGAATCTGTTCATGCATGAATACATGAACCCATGAATATGGAAGCCTGGTTGTATTACTTATGAATTGGAAGAGTTTATATTTTAAGATACTGATTCTCCCAAATTTAAGCTGTGACCAGTAAGATTCAAAGAAAATATCTGCAAGCTTTCTTTAAAAATTTAGCAATTACTTGTAAATTTGGTATAAAATGTAAATTGCTTTTATATTTTAGTAAAATTTTAGTTTTCCGCAACCATCCTCTCTCTCTCTAGTTTTAGAACATTTTCATTACTCAGTAAACTTCCCTGATGCTCTTTTTCAGCTAATCCCCGTTCATCTTCCTATCTGGGGAAATAATCACTCTCCTTTATATCTTATGTATTTGCTTCTCTGCGTACTTGATAAAGGCTAATCTAACAATAAGTGATCTTTCCTAAATGCTTTCTTTTGTTGCCATGTCTGTAGGTTCACACAGACTGTGGTATTTAGTGTTCATGTGTTTTAATTGCTGAATAGAATTCCTTTGTATGGCTCCATCATGACATGTTAATTTGCTCACCAGTCTATAGACATATTGTGTTTGGTTATTATAAGTAATGCTTCTATGAACACTCCTAAACAAATATTTACATACACAAATATCTTCATTTGTTTTGGGAAAACCCCAGCAACTCGATTGCTGGATTATATGTAAATTTAGGTCTAAATTTTTAAGGTACTAACAAACTCTTACATTTCTCATTGACAATGTCTATGAGGCTCTTGTTGCTTGCATATTTTGCATTAATTGGATTTTAATTACTATAATGAGACACCTGATGTTGTTTTCCTTTGAAATAAAGAAGTTTATATAGATCCCGGTTTGAGAATCTCGAATTCCAACCTGGATAGGCTTTGTGTCTAGGGACACTGTTTAACTAATTCATCTCAATTGGTGGTTTGAAGAACAGCTCCATTAGGCTCATATATTTGAAAGCTTGGTTCTCAATTACTGGAACTGTTTGGGAAGGATTAGGACGTGGGACCTTGTAGGAAAAAATGTGTCACTGGAGGTAGGCTTTGGGGCTTCAAAAGTCCATATGAGCCCTGCTTTCTCGCTCCTTAATGGGGTAAAACTCACAGCTACTACCTCAGTATCATGCCTACCTGTAGGCATGGCATGGTAATTGAAACTATGAGCAAATCCCAATTGAATAATTTTTAAATAATAATTGCTTTGGTTATGGTGTCCCTGCACAGCAAAAGTATCTAAGAACAGTAACTAATAGTTAACAGTTAATAGTAACTAATACTCAATAACAGTTAACTAAGACACCTTGTGATACAGATAGCAAAGTATTCCTTGCCTTCCTATTTTGTTGTAAGTTTTCTCTTGCTTTTACCCTAAAAGCTTGTTAAATTTTATTGAATGTTTTTAATAGCACTTATGGTCATTCAATTTGTGTCTTTTATTCTGTAGTATATCATATATGTTGATTCATGTTTAGTGATTTCCTTTTTCTCAGTAATGTTATATAGAATTCAGTATGAAAGTATTGGACACTTTTGTTATGTTTACTGCATGTTTAATATTTTGTGCTTTATTACAGTAGAGCTTATATACCACAAAAAATTGTACATTGCAATTTTTGAAGAGTTTGTTATATCATAGCCCCCCAAAGCATCTAATAACTCTCCACCAATAGATCCCAAAGCAATGTATATAGATGTAATGCCTGATAATTTGAAGAACTCTTAAAATAAGCTCAGTACAGCCTAAGAATTCAACTAAGCAGTTAAATGAAATGGAGAAGGCTGTTCAGGGTTTGAGTAAGAAATGAGGCAAAAGACAGAAATTCTGAAAAGCAACTACAATAAATTTTATATATGGAGATGCAATACATTAAACAAAAGTACAATGTCAAACTACAACAGAGACTAGATCAAGTGAAAGTACTATCTGAAACTGAAGACGAATTTTAAAAATATCCCAGTCAAACAAAAAGGAAAAAAGATTAGAGAGTGGAAAAGGTATCCAAGGGTTTCAACAATCAAATATCTATACATTTTGAATGTTCTAAGATGTGGAGAAAAATATAATGTCATATAAAAATACATCTAGTGAACTAATAACAGAAATTCTCTATCCTTTAAAAAAAATATATAAGGACATATTTATATACGAGGTTGATGGGATATCAAATAGGCATTACCAGAAGAGATCTCTACCATAACTTAATCAAAATTTCAAATGTGAAAGACAAAGAAAAATTTCTAAAATCTAAAAGAAAAAAGCAACAAACTACATTAAGAGCATCTACTTTATCCAGAAGATTTCTCAACTAGAATCCTCTTGCATATAAAAAAATGTAACAACATAATCCAAGCCATGAATCAAAATAAATGTCATCCAATACTAGTCCCAGCAAGGCCATCCTGCAGACATAAAGAAGAAACAACGTTCTTCCAAAATAAGGAAAACATGACCAGCAGGCAACACTTAACAAAAGATGTTTAAGGGAATTCTACATTCAGAAATAAAAGAAAGATAAAATCACCATGAGAGTGTTAACTCATAAATCCCAGAAGCACAAATACACTAAAAGGAAATAGAAAATAATTATTAACATCATTAATCCACAAATATGAATAAGTGAGTAAATATTAACAAAGAATATTCACTTCTTTTTTTTTCTCTCGTCTATTCCTCCCCTGACTCAATCTTCCAGTCTGACATGCTATCTTCTCCTCCCCTTCTTTTTCTCCCAACTCCCTCTCCACTCACGCCCCTCCCACTCCCAATATGCTCAGGAAATCCTGTTTGTTTCCCCTCTGTGAGGGACCTTGCATGATCATCCTTGTATCTTAGTTTCTCTGGGAGTGTGAATTATAGGCTGGTGATCCTTTGCTCTATGTATAAAATCCATGTATGAGTGAGTACATACCATGTTCCTCTTTTTGTGACTGGGTTACCTCACTCAGGATGGTTTCTTCAAGTTCCATCCATTTGCCTGCAAATTTCAAGATTCTATTGTTTTCCCCCCGCTGAGTAGTATTCCATTGTGTAAAGTGCCACATCTTCTTTGTCCATTCTTTAGTTGAGGGGCATCTAGGTTGCTTCTAGGTTCTTGCTATTAAAAAGAGATACCATAATAGAGGGAGCCAGTATAGGTTTGAAGAGAAAACTGACTATAGATAAATGTCCAAAGACCTACAAGGATGACCCCAACTAACAATCCGAACAACAATGGAAAGGCTACCTTATATGCCCTTCCCTGTTAATGAGCTAGCCCTCATCTAGTAGTTGATGGAAACAGAAACAGACACCCACAGCTAAACACTGAGCTGAACTCCTGGAATCCAACTGCAGAGAGGGAGGAGTGATAAAAAACAAACAAAAAAACAAAACAAAACAAACAAACAAAAAAAAAAAAACAAGCTTCAGAAACCCACAGAGACAGCTGACCTGAACAAGGGGGAGTTCATGGACCCCCAGACTGATAGCTGGGAAACCAGCATTGGACCAACTCAGACCCCCTGAACATGGGTCTCAGTTAGAAGACCTGGGCAGTCTAAGGGACCTCTAACAGGGAAACTAGGATGTATCCCTGGTACAAGAAAGGACTTTGGGAGCACATTCCCCATGGAAGGATACTCTCTTAGCTTGGAGATAGGAGGGAGTGTCTAATCCCTACTCCAAATGACTTGACAGATTTTGTTGATTTCTCCTGGAAGGCATGACCCTCCCTGTGGATGGGGGGGTGAGATAGTAGGGGGGTCAGAGGGCATGGGAGGGAGGGAGGAAGGGAGGGAGGGAAAGAAAGAGAGAGAGAGGGAAGGAGGGAGAGGAAACTGGGATCATATGTAAAGTAAGAAACAAAAACAAAAATATTCAAAACTGGAGAACATTAAAAAAATAGGAGTCTCACTTTTAAATAATGATTTAAAATGTATATCAACTAAATTTTTCAACTAAAAGACACACACAGTGGCTAAATAAGTCTTTTAGAAGGCTAACCATGACACCAGTGTCTATAAGTAATGATAGGAACCAAATAAAGTGAAAAAATAGAAATACTACTCTAGGCAAATGGAAACCTCACAAATATGATTATCTGTAGTCATATTAATTAAAACAGAATTTACAGGAAAAACTGTGAGAGACAAAGAGGGCTCATATATAGTGACCACATGAAAAAATTCAACAACCACCAAAAAATGGTTGTAAATCTATATGTACCTAATGTTGTCACGTTCAACTATCAGACTAAAAGAGACAGGCAACTGAGGTCAAGGGCTGTATGTTACAGTTAGATTCCCTGAAAGGAGGACCAATAAGACTATTAAATGAAAACTTAAAGGTAAAGCCTAGGTTACCATGGAGATTGTAGGATGTTGGGGGCCAGGAACCTGGAATGTCTGTTGAGATAAGATTCAGGTATCAAGTAGAGGCAGCCCAAGAAAGAACACAGACATACTACAAGTGATAGTGATAGAGGATTATAGAAACCAATTGGATCCCAGATAATGTTATCATTTCTCATGTGCTCCAGGTGGCAAACAAGGAGTGCAGAGATTGGTGGTGATCCTACAGGATTTTAATCTTCCAGTCATTACCTCGCTATGCCCTCATTCCTACATTTACTCTCTGGGTGTTTATTAGAAGTATGTTACTTATTTTTTAAGATATTTTATTGTTTTGTGTGCTCGTATGTATGAACGTGAGTGTGTGGATGCATTAAGAGGCTAGACAGGTGTAACACTGGAGCTGGAGTTATAAGAAGTTATGAGCTAACTGATATGGGTGATGGGAACTGAACTCTGGTCTCTGGAAGTGCCATTTCTCCTGTCCCAACAATTATTTTTAAATTATGCAAATGTGTGCGAAATGGGTATGTGCATGTAAATGCAGGTGCTCATAGAATCTAGAAAATGATGTCAGATCTCCTAGAGCTGGAGTTTCAGGCGTTTGTAAATAACCCAATGTAGTGGGTTCTTAAAACAAAACACCAGTGCTCTATAAAAACAGTTCACACTCCTAGCTACTGAGCCATGGCTCCAGCACCTGTAACTTGGGTCTTGTTTGTTAGCCAGTTTGTGTTTTTCAGAAGTGCAGAAGTAAGAGGCTGCTGTAAATATCAATAAACTTTAGACTTTGTACCTCTGAGCAGTACTGGAAATGTAAGATTACAGGGATTTTAAGGTTGAACTGACTATGTTTTTGCCTTATAAAAAAGGCAATGGCCTAGCAGGGTCATGGGTAGAATACTGTTATTTGAATGTGAAATACACCCACTGGGATAATATTTTGAGAGTTGATCTTCAGCTGGCAGCACTGTTTTTAGGAGGCTGTGGCATATTTGAGAGGTGAGAAAGTTGGTCACTAGGGTAGGCTTTTTAAGAGTTATAAGGCCAATCCACCTCCTAGTCTTGTGCTTCCTGTCCTGCCAAGGTGTAAAACAGTGAGGAGTTCCAGTCACATGCTTCTGCTGCCATGTCACCAGCTGGTACCCTGTCTCACAATGATTAAGTGTATCCCCTAAAACTATAATCCACGGTAGATCATCTCTCCTCTTTTAAAAAGGGAGTGATTATATATGTGTTTGTGTTAATATATGATAATATGTATGCTAAGAAAGCCCTAGAAGTAAATATAGAAGAATGTCACCATGAACTTGGAACTGCCAAAGATTCCTCAGAGAATACATAATAAATCAGTAGGACTTACTCAGAGTTGTATATTAAGAAGGTTAAGAAAATGAAAATATGTCACAATCTGATGGAAAATTTATAGTACATATATATGAGTAAGAATTTATATGTATAATATATAAATAACTTCTATAAACCAACAATAAAATGACAAATGACCCAATAACAAAATGAATGATAGACTTGAGCAGTCATTTCACCAAAATATAAGTACACGATATAAAACATATATTAAATAAGTACATCCAAATATGTTTTCAAAATAATTATTTAGCAGTTAAAATATTCCTAGATATAATTCCCATTTCAAACCACCTGAAAGAGCTAAAGTGAAAAAAAAAAAAAAACCAGAGACTACCAAATGCTGCTGAGAACATGATACAACTGGACTCAATGCTGTATGAGAGTACAGTAATGATCAACTGTGAAAAGGCATCTGGCAATGCCTTTCAAATATACACACCTATCTCATGCACAACACTTCCATTTCTACCCATGTCAGAGCAACAAATACACATACATAAAATGAGTAGCACAAGAGTGTTTAGAGTACCTTCACTCATCTTTACTCAAAAATTAGGAGAAAGTCTGAATTTCTAGCAACAGGACAAGAAAAAAAAAAGAGTGTAATGTGTTCATTTAATTAAATATTCTTCATAAATACAATTAAAATAAAATGCATATTAATTTGAAAAAAGTACTGAACCATTAGCTTAAGAAAGAAATTAGTGCCTATTGTAAAATTCCACTTTCATTGTATTGAAGAATGCACAAAACTAGGATGAGCTGATGAAAGTATGGTCACTTAGTTTTGACTAGACTTGGTGTGAGAGATTTTTCTGAGTGACGAAATGTTCTACATTTTGATTGCAATGGTTTGTATTTGTCAAAGTTCATTAAAACTAATATTTAAATCTCCTAAATCTCTCATGTTTCAAATTCTGCTTCACAAAAGGAGAGTAGAATTAAAGCTATAAATATTGGATAAAGAAAGTAATTCTTGTAAGTTTTCATTGTATTTTATCTTTAAATTTATTTTCTGTCTGGTGCATATATAGGAGGTGTGGGGAGTGAGGGGAGCAGCATGCATTCCAAGATGTGTGTTTGGAGGTCAGAGGACAACTTGTGTCAGTTTTTCCTTCTACCACTCAGGTTCCAGGAATAGAACTGAGGCCATCAGGCTTGGTGAGAAGTTCCTCTATATCTTAGCCATCTCGCTGGCCTCAGGATTGTTTTTAATTAGTATGACTTCAAAAAAATGTTCTCTTCATATCATCTGTGGGTAAAGCTGAATATTATTCATATGCTTTGAATGTAATAATAGATTCAGCATTAGCAAACATTCCTAGAAGGCTAAGACAGGACTCTCCTGAGAAAACCTGTTTCTAGCTCCTGACCCCCATTGGTTATGCAGGAGTCAGGTGCCTTCTGTTTCCTTCATTGCTCTGTTTCTAGTTCTGCCTCATTCTAATCACCACCACACAAATATTTGCATTGCAGACTAATTGGTCATGTGACTGACTGCCTGTGTAACTCACCAGTGACTATTCCTGCTCCAAATGAGAGATTAGTTTCATTTGGTTGTAAGTGTTGCATGACTCTATGAGAAATAAATAGTTTCTGTACTATCTGGGAAACCTTCTCTCATTATTTGAATGTCTAATGGTCTGTGGCTATTCCTGTCTTACATATTAAATATCCTCAGCTAAAACTTGAAGCTAAAATCTATTATGTCTGACAAAATGTAGTTGTATTTTTTCAATATAAGAAAAGGTCTTGGCCGGATGATGGTGGGCACACACCTTTAATCCCAGCACTCAGGAAGCAGAGACAGGAAGGCAGATCTCTGTGAGTTTGAGACCAACCTGGTCTACAAGAGCTAGTTCCAGGACAGCCTCCAAAGCCACAGAGAAACCCTGTCTTGGAAAAAAAAAAGAAAAGAAAGACAAACAAAAGAAAAAAATCAAATAATAATAATAAAAAAGAAAATAACTTAACTATTTAAGCCTGCATATATGTTGTATTTAGACATAATAAATATAACTTTTTAGCAGAAAATATAGGAAATGGAGTAATGAGAATGCTGGCATTGGTCTGTTTCCTTTTTATGATCTCATAACACAGTGAGCCCCCAAATTCATGTGATGAAACAAATAGAATTAAAGCTACCCATTCTTTCATGAAGCAAGTTTTAAAATTTTCCTTAAGGGTTTAATAAATAAATGATTAAGACATTCTAACTAGAAGTTGTGTTTTACCCTGTAGTCTGACAGGAGTTAAAGCCAGGCAATCACACTCTGTTGAGGAAAATGATAGCTCTTTTGAATGCAGCATTCACTACTGTGCTCACTACTCTGCTGCTCCTTACAGAATTAACCCCACGCAGAGCTCTTGTCTACATCCCAGAGAATGGGCACATGATCCCCCCAATGCACCCAAGTGAGATCCCATGCCTGTGAAGTACTGAAGTGACTATTCACCATTAACACCCACTCTAGGAACAACTCTAATATTTAGAAAGTATAAAAATAAAAACAAGGGTTAATATATTTTAAGCTAGAAAGAAGTTGAAGACAATTTAGGGGAAAAAAAAGGAAGAGGACTTGAGAGGAGGGGGATGAGAGGGGGAGTTCCAGGGGAATGTGCTTAAAGTATGTGATAGATTTGAAAGAAAATGTCTTTATAAAACCCATCGCTCTGTGAAGTGAATGCACACCAATAATTTTTTTCTTAAGGAGAGTTCAGGAAGGGTTTATTCATAGGAAATGAATAAAGGAACATAGCAGTAGCAACAGGCTGATAGGACCCAGCACAGACCAGCATGATGCCAATGTCACTACATAAAGTAAGAAAGGTCTCCAGGAAAAGGAGCTTTACTAATGGACTTTCAAAAGGAGCTAAAAATACTGTGGGTTACTGACTTTTGACAAAGGAAAGTGACATGCAAATGAAATGTCCTTCCTCCACTCTGGGAGGGAGGAATGAGCAAACAGCATGTCTTTTGTCTGAGCAAAATGAGAGAAAATGTCATTCATTAGAATTGTATCTATCCATATGGTAGTAAATGCATAAATTTTCAAATGAAAAGTGAGGAATCTTTGAGTTATGCTAAATTAATACTATAAATCCAAAATGGAAAGTCTTCAGGAAAAATTAGCCAAACCAATGATTTTCCTCATTTATTCTTTGGTTCAAACTCAAGGTCAGAGGGAAAATTCTTTTAAATATTCCATCACAAATACTCATAGATCCTGACCTTACAGTATTTGTCACCATCAAATATGACAAGCTACACTTTCTTTGTTGTAAGGAGTTGGGGCCCTTCCTCAAACCCAGTTTGCAGCAATGTTTTAAAGCAGTTGGTAGTCTTGATGTTGGCAATTAAGGGAAGTAATAGTAGATAATAACAGATAAACAGGTAGTTAAAAAGAGTGGCATTTCATTATGAAATTTATGTAAGTCCTTAGTTTATCAATCTTTTGTCTTCAACATAAGGTAAATATCTTTTCTTTAACACTAGGTATATTAATGTTGACTTTATCCAAATGTTGAAAGTTTTGCTATCCTTTTCTACTGGAGGTAGCATCTCATATGGACAAGTTTCTGTAAGTGCTAGTACTGAAATCCATTCCCAACACTAAGAGAAAAACAAAAACAAAAACCAGAGTAAATTTCATAATTCTCCCTTGATTTAAACATTGCCTGTGTACACTTCACATTCTAAGTTTACATTCTATAACATTCATAGCTGTCAATGTGAGCAGACACCTTGTTTAAAACTTGCAGAATCTCTTGAGTTACCTCTTCAAGGTAAATTTAACATTCTTCAACAGCTCAGAGGTGTCAGGATTGCCTCTATATCCCTTGCAGCCCCCCCCAATTGACTTTCTCCAGTTACTCACACCTCTCTGTGCCCCCCTCCACACATCTCACACACTCCCTAATTGATTCCCTGTCTCCATTTTACCAAGGCAATTATATTTCCAACAACCCAAAGAGAGGGATTTGGAGGTGGGGCAAGGTTTCTCTGTGTAGCTTTGTAGACCAGGCTGGGCTCGAACTCACAGAGGTGAGTTCTGCCTCTGCCTCTGCCTCCTGAGTGCTGGGATTAAAAGCATGTGCCACCACCACCCAGCTAATAGAGAGATTTTAAAATGTGTTCTATTTGCTCTGCCCTTTCATAAGACTTTTTGAATTACTCTTCAGGTCACATGTTACATTCTCCTCTCTCTCTCTCTCTCTCTCTCTCTCTCTCTCTCTCTCTCTCTCTCTCTCTCTCTCTCTCTCTCCTTCTCTCTCTCTCTCTCTTTCTCTCTCTCTCTCCCTTCTCTGTCTCCCCTCTCCTCTCTTTTCCCACTAGATCTCAGAAGCAAGATTTTTATTAGTTCATCTTCTGACCAACACAGCTTATGCATAGGAGATGTCCAATATATGCAAGTCCACATATTTTTAATGCTTGAAAGGATGGGAGGAAGTAACTGATATGGACTGAATACTTATCTGCATTTTGAAATTTGTATTCTGAACCTCTAACTCCCTGCCTGACATGGAACCAGCCTTGAGGGTTACTAAAGAGGTTGGGGCTTGATAGCATTAGTACCCTTTTAAGAAGAGAGGTACTGAAGATTTTATTCGCTCTTTCTTCTCTTGCACTGAGAAAAGGACATGTTAAGGGGTGAAAGTAACTGCCTACAATTAGGAAGAGAACCCCCACCAGGAAGAAAATCAGTTGGTCCCTTGGCTTAGACTTTTGAGTCTTTACGAATGTGAGGGAATGGGTGTTATTTGTTTAATCATGAACTCCATGATGCTCTAACACAGAGCCTGAGCTAACTAAGGCAGATTTGGCTATGCACAAGTTGAGCATAGCTGTCACAAGTACCTGGTAAAATATATGTGACTTTGGATTGGCTAGTAGTAGAAAATGGAAGTGGTTTATGAGTTATGCTAACACATGAATAGTTTTAAAAAAGGGAAGAAAGGAAGAAAGAAAGAAAGAAAGAAAGAAAGAAAGAAAGAAAGAAAGAAAGAAAGAAAGAAAGATGTATGTGGTCAAGGACTGAAGTGAGGACATGCTGTAGATAAACAGAGAAAAGGTAAACCTTGCAATAAAATGGAAACAAACAAACAAACAAACAAACAAAATAAGAACTCAGATGTGCTGTTTCAAGTGTTTCCATCAAACAATAGAATTAGAAATTAGGCTAAATAGCCTTCAAAACAGAGTGTTGAATGAAAAGCTTCATTCTCACTGATTACACATTGTAAAGAGAAAGGCAAATTGAAAAAGGAATTGTCAGTAGTTCATGTGTACAGCTCCCTGCCACATATAGAAGACACTATCTTGTAGCAGCCATCATGGTCCCCCAGCCATTACAGTCTTTGTACGTCCTCTTCTGATATGCTCTGTGAACCTTAGGTGTGGGAAATGTGATGTAGATGTCATTGAGACTCCACAATCAATTGTTCTGTGTATGTTGATACACTGTAGGTTTCTGTAATCATCTCTATATGATACAGAAAAGAAGTACCTTTGTTCATGAGTGAGAGCTCCACTTATCTATGGTTGTAAGACATTTAGAATGTCCTTGGGAATTATACCGTTTTAAGAACATGACAAAGGGGTTTCCTCTGAGGTCCATGACTTTCTTAGCCACATACTTGTAATGGCTAGGTTTGAACTGGCTTTAAATCCAATCAGGTGGTTGTTGGTTACTCCTAAGATATAAATGTCACTATGGTATCCTTGAGTATATTTTGCTGTGCTTATCATTGTTGTAGTCTTTAGGCTTTACAGTTGGTAAGGACTTGTGAGTGCTTTCCCCCCTTGCAAGATTTCATAGTGCCTCAGTCACTTTAGCAAGACATGCATAATGGCAACAGTTGACATCTCAGTGTGGACAGGGAAACTCTTATGTGGTCCTACTCCTAGACAATTGGTGACTGTTAAAAGTGAAATATCTATTTAATTCAGGGATGAACTTCTGATGAGTTATTCAATCCCAAGTGGGATTGGATTTCTAAACACATACATATATGAGTAAGACTAAATGGATTCAGTGGGTCATGTGTGTGTGTGTGTGTGTGTGTGTGTGTGTGTGTGTGTGTGTGTAGCAGTAATAATTTAATAAGGGACCTTGAAGTTGAGAGGAAGTTGGAAGAAGATGGAAAGAGTTGGAGCAGGTAAAGTGTGGGATAGAAATGATGCAAATATAGTATGATACTCTTTTATGAAAACCTCAAAAAAATAAAACAAATGCCAAATTTTAAAATGAAACTGTTATGCAAAAAGAAACAAACACTTGCATATGTGTAAAATTCTGATTATATTCATATTACAAAATAGGAGAAATCTTGTTCTGAGGATACTAGGATGTAGTTGAACCTTTTGAAAAACTCATAGATGTGGCTCACAGATCTACTGGGGCATTGAAAGCCAAAAGTAAGGGTGAAGTTATCCTGTCAAAGACACTGCCAATTTAAATTCAAAGAGCAGAGAAAACTTAATACAATGCAGAATAGTTACTGAATTTCTTAGGTTTTGCTACACTAAACCATTGAGCTATTCACCTGCTAGCATGTGCTATTTATCAACAACAACAACAATAAATGCCCCCAGAGATCCAGAGGCCTCTATGGTTCCAATGCCACCAGAGCCTTTGGAGTCAATGGATGTTTTTCCTTTGTTTTAAAGGGATGTGGTGTGCTTTCCCAGACCTGAGTGACCAGGCTCCTAGATGGAAACCTGTGGTACTTTATAGCAGCAGCTTGAGCTGACAGAGACAAAAAGACAACAATAAACAAACTAATAAATAAACCAGAAGATAAATGATGAGTGAACCACTGGATATCCCTATGTATATTTTGTAACCAGTACTTTCTGACTTTAGGCGATCAGCCAGATATAAAGATGAAGTCTGTGGTGCGCTCTGTGTGGGTAATTGGCTCCCTTGGTGAGTCACATTACTGACCTGGCACTCATTAATACTCCACCATCTAATCAGAACTAACAGCACAGACAAAAGAAAAGTGGGATTCATAAAGCATATGGTTGTGTAGGGCAAGATACACAATGATCTCTTCCTCTCCTTCCCTGAAAATGTTAGCCTCTCCTTTAAAGATCTGCTATATGGGAATATGTGGGGTCTATGATATTTTAAAACACTACTTTACAAAGAATATCCATATTAAGAAAAACTCAAAACTAAATGGAACAATTAAAAGGAAATACTGTAATGTACAGTGCTATTACGATATCCTTATTTCCTATACAATCTTCTTTGTCTCCAGTCATTCTGTCATTATTAAAGAGATTTTCCTAACATTTTAGAGGATCCTCACTGCCTTAATAATTAAGGCCAAACTTCCTATAACCTACACCTCATTAACCAGATTTTACCAGCTAGGCCCTGATGAATAACGCCATGCAATCTCTCCTTTTCACCATGAGCTAGACTTTAAACCTGGCATGCATTTCTGCCTCCGACCATCTGTGTCTTTTGGGTTCTAGTTTATACAGCACTTCATTGGACAAGCTGTATCTGGGCTTCCCAGTCTGGACCAGCTTTGACTCCTTTAATCCCCCTCTATGTTTTCTCAAAATATCTACCTTTGCATGCAACTTACTTGCTTATGCCCTTCTACAGACAAAAAGCTTCCATAGGGCAAAAAATTCTCTATTGCCTTTGTCAGCACCATGACTGGCATAAGGGCACAAAGGCAGGTATTCATTAAGTAATTTTGTTAAATTAATAATTAATAAATTATTAATTATTAATTAACTTTAATTATAAATTCACTCACAAGTAAATAATAAGGTTCTGGACCCAACAGCCATAAGTCTAATGACTGTTAGGTTATTTTGCTATTATCCAAGCATTTTTACACACATTATTTGACTTAACTCTTTTAACAGCCCACTGAAGCAATGCAGGTACTAATAAGACACCATTGATTATAGACTCAATAGCCAGGTTTCCTGGTCATTTCTTTTCCAACCTGGAAAAGCTTGGTTGTCTTTGAGAGCTTCTCCTCTCACCATTAACTAGGATTAACCTTGATGGGTATGATTGACTGTGGTTATATTAGTCTGTTTCCCAGGAAAACAGAGTTTGAGGCAAGACTTATGTTCTAATAGTATACGAAATAATGACATCAGGGCCAAAGAGTGAAAGAAGATGGAAATGAGACAGGAAATAATTGGAAGTAAACTTTTAAAGGTGTTTCTCCATGTCAGTCATTATTTCAGAAAGTTACTCGGCTACTCAATAAATGTCTGGACAGTTACATCAAGCATCTGTGCTTCAGGGTTGGGGATGTAGTTATTACAGTGCTAGTACAGTATATACAAAGTGTTGCATTCCATCCCTCATACTATATAAAACCAGGTATGGTGGCATATTCTCGTAAGTCCAGATCTTGGTAAACAGAAACAAGAGAATCAAAAGTTCAAAGTCATCCTCAACCACATGCTAAGTTTGAGGCCAGCCTTGGCCACATGTTATAAAACCTTACCCTTAAAAATAATTCATGCTTTGGAGTAGGCCATAACTGGGTGATCTGGGGAAAGATATATTCACATCTCTTCCCATTATCTGTCTCCACTGGTAGGAGTTTGCCTTGTAAGCTGAAATTGCTGGCATGGTGTGCAGCCCAAATGCGGAAGCACTCTAAAAACCCAGAGACTTAGCAAAGCGGAGCAGGTTTGGGAAGAGCTGGCCCAGCATCCTACAGTAAGAGCTACAGTGGCACAGGAAACCAAAGACTCAGGATATAGTAGAATAACAAGACACACAAAATAGAGAAAAAAATCAGTACTTTGGGGTCTGAATTAAGAAGTAGCACACAGAAAATCTCCTGGCAGAGGAAAGAGGGTATGGAGAAATTCTTAGAGTCATCCTTAGAGCCATCATAAAAACATGTTCACATATTCCATTTTCCCAGTCAGATACTCAGGGTGACTCAGGGTGATTTTACAATAAATAGTGTGTTATGTTCTACTTGGTAGTACCATTCTTGTTATGGTCATGTGTGAAATAATAAAACATCTTAAAGTCAATAACATCTTAGGCTCTGAAATACAGTTCAGCCCTGTGATTTCTTTCAGAAATTGGTTTATAATTATATAATGGTAGGAGCCACAACAGTCATCTTTATGCCATGAGGGGAGCTAAACTGATGGTGTGAATGCAGCAAAGGAAAAATAATAAAAAAACAAATTTCTATCTTTTAGTGAGGTCTTCCTATCTAAAAGACTAAGAAAATGAGGCTAGAGCACTGGTGTGCCTTCCTCATGGGTAGTAAAACAATGGAGCTGAGACATACAGTGTCTTTTTAATTTCAGTCTGGTGCCCAAAGCCCATCACAGCTAGTCTGTTTGCAGATCATATTGGCCTCGTCCCATGTCTTACCTGGTTTCTATTTATATAAAAATTGCAGCTTGCTGAAAGAGGTTGATTTTTCACACACTGTTCTACTTCTCACATTTTAAAAAGGCTGGACAAAAATAAGAGTTAAGAGTGCTAACCCACCAAAGATTTCTCATGGAAAAGAAGCGAAATGCTCAGCTCTTTGTCCAGTCTTTGATGGTTCAGTATGTGAAGATCATCACCACACATCCTTCAAAGTGTCTTCTTATCACCTTCAAATCCAGAACACTGGGCTGTGTGCAGATACAATATACAAGCGTTAAAGCAACTAGGCCATCATTACCTACCAGGGAGATTGGGTTTAGCCAGAATGGGAGCTAAACACTGTCCCCAACCCTGGCTACATATACCCAGTCAGCCCAAGGTACCTAGTGACACTTTCTTATCAAAGCTGTTGCCATTGACTGCATTTGGCTCAGACTATTCACAAGCACTTCAGTTCAAGTGAATTAACAAATCTTAGTGGGAATTTGACAATCAGGAAACAATGGTTCTAGAATAATTTACTCCCATTTTAATCTACTTTTTTGTTGTCCAAAATTGTATATATACAAATAATGTATTTTAGGCAAATTCATTTACTATTAATTCTCTACTTCTATACCCCCATCACTTTTACCTCCAACTAAAGCAAACCCTGTTTTAAACCTGCTGATTCCACTTTGTGCTGCCTATATGTACATATGTATCAGACTACCAACTGGGGTATGAGTAGCCCCTCAGGGACTTTCTAAAAATTGACTCACCCTCCCCAAGCAACCATATGTTGCCAACAGCTCCTCAGCCAGGAGTGAGACTTTGTGAGCCCATTTCCAATCAATGCTTAGATTTGAACTGGCTTGATTTTATATCTGTCTATGGTGTGCAGTCACAGTCATTGTGAGCTCATGCGTGCAATTGCCCTGTCTTGCCTAGTAAATATTGTTTTGTGGCAGATATCTACTACCTCACAATCTCACTGGCCCCTCTTCTGTCATGAACTTTGAGCCTTGGGGTAAGGAGATGTGACATGGATGTCACATTTAGAGATGACCACTCCAGCCTCTTTTTCTTGACACACCGGCCTGTTGTGGATTTCTGAATTAATTGCTGTCTACTTCAAAAAGAAGTAGAGAGACATACTAACCTGTGGCCATAATATCTCAATGCCGGGGTATCATAATTAAAATCCAAATGATCTAGAAAAAAACTAGAATGAAGCAACTTAATGATCCTATAGATTACTGTTCAAAGGAAGGATCACCAAGAAAATCTGAACACTGGGGCATGAAAACAGTCTCAAGAAACAGGTGTGAGTGTCCTATATAGGGGACCCTGTGTGAGTTTGTGCCTGGGGGTGAAATCCTCGATGCCATTTCTTATCTGTACCAGAGGAGACTTCATGGCCAGGGTTTGCCAAGTCTAGAGAATATCCTATAGCCATGTGTATAATGAGACCGTATTTATAACATGTCAATCATTCCCCAATCCAAGTAACCACCAGCTTTTCTCTCTTTATATTCAGAATCACATGGCACTCCTTTAGCACCTCACTTTACTCACTTTATTATGAAGGAAAAAGTTGTAAACATTTAAGTGTTCTCTCCCAGTGAATGGCTTAGGATGAAAATTGAGTCAGCAATATTTTGTTGTTGTACTTGTGTCCTCAAGGAAGCCTGGTTAGGAAGCTGAGACTATTTAGTTTTAGTTTTTCTCTCTCAGTGACCTAGAATTGATGTGTGGTAGGTTCGTTAGCTTTCTCTTACTTTTCGCTCAATTCTCCAGGGTTATAGAATTCAGTAAATGTTCATACATACACATGTCCAAAAGGCTCTGCAAGCCACCTGCTGGAAGGTGCATGAAATTGGTCTTCTTGGGTGACGCAGAGCAGGTGTTTAGTTCATTGTGTGCCGAGAAGAACCAAGAGGAAATAGTGAGGCTGTGATAGTGATTGTAAGTGCACCTATAATCTTTTGCTGTGTGGGAGCTGCCAAGTGATGAAATAGATTAGTCCTACTTTTCTACCAGCCTCCTCAAGAAGTAATCACTTAGATGGGTTCTCCGAGTTCAGGGGAATTGGAAGACCAGCAGCAATAAGAGTAAGACCTGGAATTTTCTTCCAAGGTACTTTGAGGGGCTTTGCAGACATTATTACACCTGCTAGCCCTTCCAGGTCCTTGAGCCTCCACTCCCCCCCAAAAAAGGGCGTCAACCTCAAAGGAGAAAGAAGGGAATGTAGGTAATTTAAGACTTATAATGTGGGATTCCGGAGACTACCAGAGACCAGAATTCTGTAACTCCAGCCCTTTGTGAATAGTTCAGTCCCTCAGAGTATTCATTCTAACAGTCTGAAGGAGGATCACTGGTCTGACCCCAAAGCTCCCTCTGTGCAAGCAAACTGCTAGAAGGTCAACTGCAATGCCAGCCTCCTCGTTCCCAGGCCTGCTCCCTGAATATGCACCCTTGGGTAGGTCTAAGCTATTCTGGGCTTCAACCTCATCTGCCTTTCACATTAAACTTGGCGTTAATTATGACACTTCAATGAAAATGAGCCTTCTGACAGTTTCAGGCTTGGAGAATGGAAGAAGGAATAAAGGCAATGCAACTCCAATTGTAGGCCATTAGTCCTAATTAATGCCCACCTCCTGTGTTTGGTATTCTAGGCACAATCACCCCACTACTCAGGGGGAAGAACTCCATTCACTCCTCAGCAAAGGAACCAAAAATATTCAGCCAGTCCCTTGCTGGCTCCCCATGGAAGAAGATCTTTCAAGCAAGGAAGCGGTTTATATGCAATAACCAAGAGGCATGCATAAGTCTGCATTTCTCCTTTAAACTGCCTTTTGACATTCCTGTGGCACATCTGCTTTTAGGGGACAGGGAATACAGCTCTTTTTTCTTCTTTGGTTCTAGATTTCTAATCAGTCAAACAACCAAATACACACTGTGTGTGTGTGTGTGTGTGTGTGTGTGTGTGTGTGTGTGTGTGTGTGTGTGTGTGTGTGTGTGTGTGTCTGTGTGTGTGTGAATTAAGCACTTTAATGGGCTCAATAAGAAATAGGACTGGTATAAAATCAGGTTCCTCCTCTCAGAAATATGTCATAAGTACAAACTTCACTAAATCAGGATGTCTCTGGGCAAGTAATACTTCCCTGCTGTTTTCTGAAAGACTTCAGCAATTAATTCTGCAGGGAGTAAATTCAAATGAAGAATAAGGCTGCTGTACAGCCCCTGACCAGAGCCCTATTTAAAGCAGTAAGCTGCTCTTGATACCAGCTCACTTTCCATCCCCTATCTGTGATTTCCAATCCACACATTCCATGCAATACCATTCCAAAAGTTCCCTAAGAGGACCCTGGGCCTGGAGCTGGGCAGAAACAAAGCAAGCCATATCCTGATTTCATAGCCAGGTGCTCATCAGCATCTATAATTATTAAAGGCCATCTTGGTCTCTCTACCACCAGGTTATAGCTTTCAAAGGCAAGGATTATAACATGCTCATCTCCACATCCTCAGAGCAGAGCTCCATATTCAGAGGCTCAGAAAATAACAACTGAATCATGAAATGAGTAAATAAATATGTTGGAATAAATTTAGCTAGCTACATGATTTGTCTCTAAGCATTCTGCCAAGGTACCTGTAGCTATTGCTAGGCCCTATCACCCTAAGGGAGATGCTCCATGTCTAGTCTCTAATCTATTCCTTTCTTTTCACGCATCCTTTTTTCATAATTTACCAACTAGCCCTTATTGTAGCCTGAAGGTATCCTGTCTCTCTGTATCTTAATTATTGCCCCTACTCTTAGAAAACACATTGTAAGGGGGCCCATGCTTGCCTTTATGGTTTATTCCTGTGCCCTGATACTTGACATAGTGCTGAACACAAAGCAAAAACCAGTATATGGTGAATAAGTGAATGAATTAATGAATGAAATTAAATACAAAATCATATATCTAATTAATATGTAAGAATATTAAAGTTGGTCAATGGTGACACTTGCCTTTAATCCAAGAGCTATGTAAGCAGAGGCAGGAGGATGTCTGAGTTCAAGGCCTACCTGGTCTACAATCTGGTCAAGGTTACACCAGGGCTACATGAAGAAACCCTGTCTCAAAAACAAGAAAAAAAAAACCCAAAAAGGTGTTTAGAATG
This sequence comes from Cricetiscus sungorus, assembly GCA_030556225.1. NCBI lineage: Eukaryota > Metazoa > Chordata > Mammalia > Rodentia > Cricetidae > Cricetiscus > Cricetiscus sungorus. Next base: position 32,840,065 of record JANBXA010000730.1, read on the forward strand.
TCAATTATTTAGAGAGCTGGAGAGATAGCTCAGTAGTTAAGAGCACTCTCTGTTCTTCCAGAGGACCCAGGTTTGATTCCCAGCACTGACATGGCAGCTCACCACCAGTCTAAAGCTCTGATTCCAAAGTATGTGATGATCCCTCCCCTCTGACATCTGTGGGCTCTGTAAGCATGTGGTGTACAAACATACATGTAGGCAAAACACCAATACGCATAAAATAAAAAGGTAGTGCTTTAGCCAGGCAGTGGTGTCATATACCTGCAGTCCTTACACACTGAGGCAGAGGCAGATGGATATCTGAGTTTGAGGCCAGCCTGATCTACAGAGTGAGTTTCAGGACAACCAGGGATACACAGTGAAACCGGTTTGTGTCTTAAAAAAAGAAAGAAAAAAGAAAAAAGAAAAGAAAAGAAAAAGAAAAAAGAGCAAAGAATATCAGAGTTGTAGAGAAAGTTAATATTACTTAACACTTAATCAATTAAGTAATTGCAGCAATGCAATAGTGGAGCAGTGGCTACGAAGATAAATGAGACTGGTCTTAAGTCAAAGAGTAGGAGTAGTAGGAGCTAAAAGATGTGTGTGCATAAATATATGCAAACGCACAGTCTTTCCCTTTGAAAGCTCTAAGAATAAACCAAATTAAGACAGTGTGATAGTCACTGGGAGAAATAAAATAGTTTAAATCTCAGGGGGCTTATTACGTAGTAGAGTAACTGCTGCATGCCTAAAAAGATAACTAATACAAATGTGATTTGCTATCAGCCAAGAAGATGATAACCTCCTGAACCTCAGAAGGGAGTAGCTATCATCACCCCTTTAAATGGTTCAAGACATCTTACTCTTCTTCCCCCACCATTAAAGAGACAGATCTGGTGTATAGCCAGACAGGAGCTGCACATCATGTGTAAGCAACAACTGTAGTCAGGGAATTGTTCATCCCACTCAGCTATTCACCATTGGCTCTTATTTACCTTTCTCTTCTTCGAAGCACTTAGCACGCAACCAGTTTGCAATAAATTACAATTAGTCATAACAGCACTGGTTTTCTGGAGTTTATTATTAGAGGCATTAATTTTTAATGCTTGCTATACTCAGTTATGTGTAGAAGCTGGAAATGTATTTAATAATGATAACTTCCATCTCTGAGCTTGGGTGATGTTCTGGTGGGATATAACCGAACTGAGCTAACATTTAATGTACTGAGAAGGATAAGCAGCCAGTAAGTAAGGGGTAGTGGGGTGAAGCCTTGAGTGGAGACAGAATATAGCCTCTGAAGGGTTTGAAAACCATCAGGTCCTCACCTGGACCTCAGAGCTTGATCTGCAGCCTCCAGGTCTCTGGTCCACCTGGCAGGACACACCCTAAAAATACATGTTGTAAGCAGGCTGAGAAAGAGTCACTCACAGTTTGGACATAGACATTCTTAAAGATTGCAAAAAAGGAAAAGAAAGAAAGAAACTTCCAAGTAGGAGGCTGGAAAGAAGCAAAACTAGAGAGGATTCTCCCTGATTGACTACAGGGTTTTCCCCCACAGAGGGTGGTTTCAGTCTGTTCTCTTTAAAGTATACCTATTCTTCAATCATTCCTTAATCTTTGTTGACCTACCAGCCACCCTAGGACTCTAAATGCCCATATTCCCAGAAGTTCTGGCTAGGGATGAACAAGCATCCTCCTCTCTTCTCTTTTCTGGCCAATAGGTAACATGCTGGTGCAGAGTGATGGTAGAACAGGGATTCTACCTTGATTCTGTATGAACTTATATACCAGTTCCCAGTACACACTGTATCTTCTGCACACAACTCAACACACATGGCATCTTCTACACATGACCCTATACACAAGACATTTTCTGCACATGACCCCAATTCACATGGCATGGAAAAACTTGATGCCAAAATCTTGTCAATGGGAATGTTCCTTATTCGAAAGCTGCTGCCGCTGCATTTCCACAAATGAGATTGGGAAGTGTCAAAGGAAGCTTTCAGTCTATTTGTCAGACCAATATTGCCAATCTAAGTGAGCCACAGGTATTTAAAGGCAAGGTAACTAAGAATCATTTCAACATCATTTCTGGGATTGCCAACCTCATGTGTGATCAGTGATAGAGTATTCAAGTGGGTCACTGATTTTTCTAGCCATGGTAACCTGATTAGTAAAGTAAATAAGCCATGTCATTTGAATTTGTTTTTAATATATGATCACTTGCTTTCAAATATAGAACCATATTCCATAAGGACCTGGGAGTGAAAATCTTATGTGCTGAAATTCTACCTCAATTATAGTCTAAATATGCATCTATTATCACAGGAATAAAATGTTACCAAAATTACTGGTGATTGTGAAAGCTGTTCATTTTCTGAGCAAAACTGTTTAGAACTTGCAAATTGCTAAGTACACGAGACTGGAAAATGAGTGGAGAGTTAGCAGGGGTGTGTTATCAAGGCAATATTAAGAAAAGCATTACTTTCTCCTTGCCATTGCCAACATGCATTTCCAAGTACACAACAATTCAAGGAAGAAACATAGTGATAAGATCTCTATGCGTCGCTGAGAATTTTAAAAAGAAATCTAACATGATATTAAGCTTAATCATCATGAAGAAAGGTAGTAGTTGTGTATTTAATTTCTTATTAGGCTGCAATGCCTGCTTCTCCACCAGCCACTGCTGAGTGTCAACAGAGTTTTAGGTGGTGGTCACCCTTGGGCTAAGAGTCAAGCCAGTGGTGAGCAGAGCAGAGAATTTATTCTTTCTGCCCATGAGATTAATATTTAAAATTTTGACTCCAAAGATTTACAATAGCAATATCTTAGGAACAACCAAACTTTTAAAACAAATTGTAGCATTTAGTCCTGTAACCTAAAATGCATTCCGATAGGATTGGTTGGATTTAGCTAAATACTGAAGTTAAATATTTGCCTCTTCTGAATCGGGCCCTAAATTGTATTCAGTAATATTTTGATCCTCTCTTGGTATCTGCCCTCTCCATTCCCTCCTTTCTCCGTGCACTCCTTCTCCCTCTGTCCCCTCCACACCCACTCTATCCTTTGCCTTCCCACCATGGTCCTCCTCCCTCCTTGCTCATTTCTCTTTTTGTTGGCCTTTCTCCTTGTCACCCCCAAAAGAGACTGGAAATTCCATCCCAAGGAAGATTCCACATAGAACCTAAAACAGTGAGCAAATGACTTCTACAGGATCAGGTTCCCTCAGCTGTTCCACTCACTTAGCCGAAGTCTGTCGCCTATGTCAGACTTAGTGTTTCTGTTACTTTGAACACTCTGAGCTGAAGTTCTCACTTTTCCAGCACAGGTGGTCATATATTATGATGAGAATAACAGAAAGGAAGGGCCCTCTGTGCCATCCTCTGTCCAGAGACTTCTGCCCCACTTCTTGCCCCTCCCTCTTTGGGGTTCTCTTGTCTTCCCTCACACAGCTCCCTTGCCCATATAGCAGAGACTTGGTTTCTCATCTAAAGACCAAGACACACAAGCCTGAATTTGCTCTGGTTTGCACTCACTGTGTGCACTGACTTTACAGATCTCACTGTTAAAATAGAAAAATATTGAATTTGCAGAGCTTGAATGTCTTCCCCACTTAAAAAAAAACATTAAAAGAAAAATTTCTTCTGTACCCCAACTCTCCACATGTCCTGGGAGGAAAGCAGCAGACATGCACTCAGGCTCCTGAAAATGGGCAGTGTTGTTCCACAGACACATGGGTGGGACCCAACCCAGTCATACATGGGTCAAGACTACATTGGCAGGCACTCGATGACTTGGGCATGTTACAACCTGCCATGACAAAATACTGCCAGGGAAACCTAAAGCAGTAAACATGCCAGTGTAATTAATGTCTTAACAACTTATTACAATCCTCACATAATTAATCACAGAAGCTAAACATGCTGTCACACCCTCCTAATGTGCTAATGTTCTAATTATTATGCCTCAATTAAAGGGAAGTCAGTGCTCCTTGCTTAGAAGTGCATGCTTAATAAAGGCTCATGGGTGGCTGCAGCCAACAGTAGTCTATGGTAGCAAGGAAGGAGAAGACCTTCTCCATGAAGGCTTCCAGGCAGCATCTGACAAGAAAAGACACATCCTCCCCCCTACCCTTTTTTTTAGTTCTTTGGATGAACAGTGACTTCTTTGACTCCTCTAGGGCTTAGAGATGCCTCTTGGAAGATGGGACAGAAAACAAGAGGGATCTGTTACATCTGCTGGCACATGTCCTCCTGTGCCTCTCTGCTGTTACCACGTGAGACCTAATCAAAGCTTCTCCAAAATGGTCTTTTGTCGCCTTCTTATGATCTTCATCATGTAGCACTCAGAGCTGGCAAAGTAAAAAGGGAAATGGCAGTGGCAAAGTGGCAGCAATGGTGGCAGCATCAACAACAATAGAAAGCAGCCTTGGAGTTCCAGAGTTGACTAAGGGTTGGGAATAAAAGAGATGGGGATGGCAAAGGATGATGGAAATAGAAGATGGAAGGCTGTGAGTTCCATGACAAACTTTGCATCTAGCTTTAGAAAAACTCCAGGGAGTTTCAATGCTTACAGGCCAACATATTAACTTCTAAGGCGTAGAAGTTATTCTTATTCTGTCACTGACTGCTGCTCAGTCCTGTTACTGCTTACTGCTGTGGAAACTGAAGATTTCACTGCTACAGAATACTAGCACACTGTCAATCCAAGCCCTAAGCAACACGACTCTAACCAGAACACCTAGAACTATGTGTCTCCAGCTTCTCAAGTCAGTAGCCATAAGTCTGTGGTTCCCAGAGTTTACAAGGATAAGACCTAGAGTCTGTCTACCTAGACAATAAGCCTTTGTCAGTCAAGAATCCAGACCTGTTAACACTAGCAAACTGTTACCAATACACAATTTGCATACAAGTAGACCAAAAAGACTCCAGCCAGATCATTGGTAACATTTTTTATTACCCTAAGTCTACTACACCTATGCTCAGCCTCTGGCTTTGTCATATACCACACACACATGCACACATGTATACATACACACACACACACACACACACACACACACACACACTTTAAATTAAGGGCAGTGAATTATTGATGACAATTGTTTAAAAAAGAAACAAATTCCTCAAGTTCCCACAAAACTTTGTGAAGAGTTGCAAATGCTGGAGCTGAACTTTGAAGGGAGATGGATATCCTCTTGTTGATCTGTAAACCCAACTCTCCATTTTTTTGCATGCCCCCCAAAATCTGTGAGTTCCCTGTTCAGTCTGTAGAATGGGCTGTGTGCCCATGTCTAAAGCCTCCCTCTTACCAATTAAAATTAAATTTTAATAAATCTCTGTTTTTGAGCTTGACCCTTTATACTACTGTCCAGGTAAGATTATGCATATGTATGATCATGTAAAATAATCCAATTAAAAACCAAATCAGATTGTGTCACTCCTCTGGCTTTTCATCCCATTCTTTACAATGTTCTAGAAGACTCAGATGGTTCAGCCTTCCTTTAATTCTCCGACCTCATCTTCTACTACTTCCCTCTAAGCCCCATTAACTATAGTTCAATCTTTCTTAATTAAGCACAGCAGCCAAGTTCTGTGAGCTCCTGGATATCTGTGTGACCCACCTTTGTCCCCTGTGGGTCTCCACTCAGATGGCATCCTTTCACTGAGCTTCAACCACGCACCTCCACACCAACTCTGTTATCTGTTTGTAATTCTATGGCACAGATACATTTCTGCTTTACATTCATTCTCTGCTTAAAACCAATAGCTAAAGGGATGGATTTCTACCATTTATAGTGTACACAGTGTGTGTTCAGACACTAGAGTGGCTAAAGAATGTGTGAGCAAAGCATTCTGCAGTAGTAGAAAAGCATCAAGTGTCATGGAGGTTTCCTTAGTACAAAATGGAATACAGACTGAAAATATGAAGAGTGAATCTGCTATATCTTCAAGGCCACAGAGATGCCTCTCTTACCAGAACTATATGCTACAGTCACCAGAAGCTGCATTCCTTCTTATTGTCTGTTAAAATGGCAGGCTTTTGCCACTTATCTGGAGGCTTGGATTTGGAGCACCCATAAATACAAATAGAAATAACAGTTGCCCTTTCCAGAGCAGGCACTCAAAGAGGGCTTTAATCAGTCATCAGAAATGATGGATCATGAAGTGGCCAGATAATTGTGGGTAAGCTGTTTCTTGGAATTCAGTGTTTAAACAAAAAGACAACTTTGAACCTGGACACAAAATCTGTGGAATAGGTAGAAGCCAAAGGCCATGCAAAGCTGAAGCCTAAGGTTTGAAGAACAGAATGAGCTAGCTTCTGATGGCTCTCCCTCCCTCCCTGTCTCCTTTCTCAAGCTCTAGACCTTGCTCTCCACTCTTTATCTTCTACCGAGAACTTGCTGTATAGCTCAGACTGGGTTTGAACTCATGATCTTGCTTCAGCACTGGCATGGAGGGATTACAAGTGAGCATCACCAGGCCTAGTATCTTCCTTGAGATTAGAGCAGGGTTGACCTTTAAATCCTGACTACATCTGTCTAAGTAGAAAGAAAAGCAGCAGAATTTAGATTTCCCAGGGAAGGTGGTATACTCGTGTGTATTTACCAAGGACCGATTAAAATGATCTAGAATGGGTTATGTAAGTCAGGATCTCTAAACTGACCATAAAACTGCTGCTTTCAGGGTCTTCTGAAAGCAAACTGTCTTCCCAAATATCTAGGTCCTTGATTGGCAGAGAAGAGGAAGTGGCGGCCTTAAGAGGTCAGGAAACTTCATCAGAAGCTGATCTTTGCTTACATTCTTGCTCTCAGCTTGCAGAGCCATACCTTAGAACAATTCAGGAGACTGTTCAACTCAGGCAAATTGGGAATGACGATGTTGACCTCACAGCATTGCTATGAGACTCCCATGACACAGTATCTGTAAAAGCACTCTTTGGGATTTAGTATCAGTCTGTTATTGCCAAAAAGTAATTTAACAAATCATTTCCCCTAACATGGTAGCTTAAGACAGCTCCTATTTGAAGCCATTTATGAGTACTAATCCAGGCTGGGCTTCTTGACCTGGCTGGGCTTCATTTGCTTGGTTAAATCTGAACTAACCCATCTATACAAGGTTCCATGATGAAAAAGTCTCTTGTCTTCATGTTTCTCATCTTTCTTCTGGAAATAGCATTTTAGTTCAGGTTTGATGTCTTCATAACGATGAAAGGCACACAGAAAGCAAAGCCCAGTCATTGAAAATGCCTCAATCCTTTCCCCAGGCTATGCCTGTTAGCATCTTCCTGGCACCAATCATACTGGTGACTGACAAAAATGGACAATGCATAGTAAGTGAATAGATACAGGGAGGGGTGAATCTAGGATCACAATTTACTTTTAAATATAAAAGTCATAAGTGTGGATGCATGTTAGACATCAGAAAATAAGCAGAAACCTTGACTTCTCAATTTTTAATTCTTCTAGATCTGGTAGTCATTTTCTTCTGTCAGCATCCCGAACTCTTCAGTCAGTTAAATCCAAGAAAAATTAGTCACCATCATCCAACAGAGAAAATAGGAAGCTATATTTGTCAGATGGACCAAGATTTGAGTCCCTAATCTTCTATTTTCTTTAAAATCATCTTGGGTAAATAATTTAATTGTCCTAAGCCTTAGTTCCTTAGTTCCCCAGGTGATCTTACTCAGAGTTATGGCTATAGATTGCATCTAAGTATTGGTGATGTTAAATTTAATGCACAACCCTAATGAGAAGCTCATTCTTGAATCCCATATTTGTACATCCCTCATTCCACACATATACTTGGATATTCACTATCATCTGAAATACTTGGATATCCACTAGCATCTGAAACTAAACACATCAAGGATGAACTCCTAACTTGCCCTCTAAATATCCTCTCCCTCTGTCCTTGTCCTAATGACATGAAGTAACATTTCCATGCCTCCAGCTAACTGGAAACCAAGCTTTATTATTATCATTTTATCATACATAGTATTTAATCTAACAGGAAATTTTATTAAATCTGCCTTCAAAAATGAGAGGTGATTCTATTTAGGAGAAGGATAGAGGTCAATACAGAAGGAAGAACAAGTAACATGAAAGTTGTTTGATAAAGCCTCATTATATACATATATATGTGTGTAATGTACATAATATATTATATATGTATATTCATATATATGTATATGTAGACACATATATATATATTTAAATGACGTTATGCTGCTTGAGCTGACAATACTTCCAAGAAGACCCATACACTATCTAACAAAAATTCCAGTACCATGCATGAGAAACTTCCACTTAAATTGTTGGTCAGGGGAGTTCAAGAGACTCCCAAAACAATATAGGCTATTAATTGCCTCTTGGAGGGGAGGTTGCTGATAATTCCCTATTGCTGAAGACACAGAACACTTAGGGCACAGGATTTGGGTTATTCTAGATGGATCCAAGCCTACTTCCTGTGGTCTAGGTTCCACAGTATCAGAAAGCACTGTGTGAGCTAGCTATCCAAAGAGAGAAGCAATCAATTAGTTCTACTCAGCTGTGATACCTGTGAATTATAACATAGACCAATAAGTCAAGACATCTCTAAGGATACAATGATGTCATTCATATCTTGGCTGTAGCCAGCAGCTATATAGTTAAACTTAAAACTTAAACAGGAGTGAAATCACACATGGTACCTGAATCCTGGCCAACTTTTCAGGGCCAGTGAGATCACAGATCCTAGAAGAAAACCTCTTACTGCCCCTTTACTAAACCAGCATATTTCCTAACTATCCTCTAAAATTTATCCTTATTCCCACAGAGAAGTGTAGCTCTCACCCCTCATCAAACTAGCTTCTTTCTACACCAAATGGAGGCCAACACAGAAAGCCTCATCTGGAACACAGTCCCAAAATATATATCTTCAACACAATTACTGCACTGAAGGTCCAAGGAACATCTGAAGGGAAGGTCCAAGGAACATCTGAAGGGTGGCAGAAAGAGTGCAAGAGGCAAACCAGGAAGTATGGTTAGACTGTCCCCTACAAATGACTGCCTATATAAGGTCTGAACACTAGCAACATCCACAGTCATACTAATATATATGGAGGGGAAAATATCTAGGAGTCCCACCCTGAGACAAAAAAGTACAGGCAACTAATGAGTGCTGGAAGAAGTACAGCTATGAGCTCCCTGTTGATTATTCAATACAAAGTATCAGCCCTAAAATCATATACATACAAACAACAGAAACAGACTCAGCAAGTTGTACTTATACATTTGTCCATTTATCAGTATATCTATCTATCTACAGATCTATCTACTCATCCACATCCATTCATGTATTCATCCATCTATGTATCTACATATCTATCTATCCATCCATCTATCCATTCATCCATCTACCCACCCACCCACTGATCCATCCATGTGCAATAGTAATAAAAGCAAAAGAGGCCACCAACTTAAGAGAGCTGGGGTATAGGGATCATGAAAGAGTTTGGGGGAAGGAGGCATGGAAGGTGTTGGAGGGAAGAAAAGAAATGGATTTATTATATTCTAATTTTAAAATACATTAAATTTTTACAGTTAATTTAATACAAAAAGGTGTGTGTGTGTGTGTGTGTGTGTGTGTGTGTGTGTGTGTGTGTGTGTTATGTATCCTAAATGCAGCTTCCTTTCTTCTCTAGGACCTCTATGCAAGCAACATACCCTATGTGGATTATTGCATTCATTTCTCTGAACATCTTCCATCAAGCCACCAGCCAGGCTGAGTTAGATCTTGTATCATTTCTGCTGGGACCTTTCCATGGATTATCATCTCACACATTACAAAATGCATATTCCTTATAATGGCACACCAGACCTTCACATCCATAGCTCTCTGTGCTGTGTCCTCTACCTCTTCTGTTACAGGCAGCTGCATTCTCTCTATCATTTAGGCTTTTGCATGTTTACCTTCTCCACTCTGCAATGTTCTTTTCCTCTGCTTCTTGGACCATTCCTTTACTTCCAGGTCTATTAAAGACTAACTTCTGTTAAAGCTTTCTAAGCCCATCCTCTTTCCCTGCTTTATTTTCCCCCTATACCTTATCGTTAACTACTGTGCTGGCTTTTACTTATTCATTTTACATATTTATACCAGGTATCAGATTATAAGCTGCATAGAAAGTAGAATTTTGTGTATAACTCATATTGTTCTATTCCTTGAGTCTAGAATATTGTCAGGCCCATCATAGGTGCTCAGTGTGCATTTATTGAACCAGCGAATAAGAGTAATAGGAATACAATACAAATACAAGATAATGTGTGTAAAAATTTAGCACAGCCTCTGCTGCATAGTAAATGCTTAAGAAATAATAGCACAAAATAAACAGCAAATCGAATCTCAAGCTCTAGCATGCCAAGTCTCACCTCTGATTTCACACCCCATGATTTTACTAATAATTTCCAACATATTTTTTTACTGAGGCCCAAATAAGCTCTCTCTTTCTCTCTCTCTCTCTCTCTCTCTCTCTCTCTCTCTCTCTCTCTCTCTCTCTCTCTCTCTCTCTCCAGTCTTTCATATATGGAACACAGCAGATGTTCAATACACTCCTTATTCCATCAAAGGGAAAGTATACAAGTCTTGGTTTATGGTAACTGCTCAGAATTTCCCATCTGGAGTTGATGAGGCTCTAAAGGGTTGCTCAGAGGAATAAAGAGTTGGGAAGTTCAACTGTTATCTGACTCAGAGTCAGCTACAAGATGTAAATCCCAGTAGGCAGTGTAGACTTCTGACTTGATGGATGCATTGGATGCATGTGTACTGCCCTAAAAGCATTCTCTGTATCTCCAGGTGCCCCCCCAAAAAAACTCGTTTCCTATGAGGATGCTTATCTACTTATATTTAAAATTATCCCCAAAACAATAACAATCATTGCAAGAAAAATGTTTATCTATAGTGTGCATTTCCTCTTAAACTCACACAGTAGACAGGCATGATCCATCCTCTCAACAGAAGATTGACAACTAAGTGTTCTAAATGTACTTGAAGAAGCTCCAGCATAATTTTCTGTATTTCACTCACAAAGACAAAAAACACAGTACATCTGTGAACAGCATCTCTCTTGTCGAAATGCAGGGAAGAAAAAAAATACAAACACACACACACACACACACACACACACACACACACACACACACACAACCACCATCAGAGACTTTCAACACCACATCCCCAAATCTTAATGCTTGAAAAGCAACAGCGGTTTGAACATGTTTTCATTTCTTACTACATAATGCAGCTTCATTCCTCACTTGCCTAGCCCATGGCAGACACTCTTCACTACAATATACATTTGTAGAGCATCTGCCTGCACTTCACCCTGTACCTGAGGCTTCAGTAAGCAGACACAATCACAGTAGAGACTCAATAATCCTAACAGGAAACAACTCAGAAATGTTACATGGTGGTGTGTGATTAAATGTCCAGCAACAGCATGCAGACAATACATGTTTTTAGAGTTCATTAGTGATCAGCCCCAGAGGCAGACATCTCTAGAAAAAGCTGCATGAAAGAGGTAATACTGAGTTAGAGGCTTAAGAAAACAAAAATTTGAATAGACAAGAGTATTTTTTTCAACAAAAGAAAATCACATAAATACAAGGACAGGAGAGAGAAAGGCTTGTGAGTTTGGGGCTCAAGTTTTTTTATTCATTTTACATAAGAATGGATCATTAATAAAAGATCAAGCATGAAGTCTAGGATCTTCTGCTAGCAATATCTCAAATGTAAAAAGAAAGTTGTAAAAGATGGTTGGACTAACATACTTTTTTAAAGGTACAGAGTTACTCAAGGCTTTTTTTTTTTTGCCAAGTTTAAAGTTCTTCCTAGATGACAACTAACTTCTGAGATTTCATCTCTAGTCCTGACTGATGGCAGGTGGTCATGGCCTCACAATGGATAAGATGGACTGACAGCTCCCCCTAATTTTAGCTGCTATAAGACACTTCCTAGGATACTTCTCCCAATCACTGAAGACCATGTAAGGGACCCCCTTAACTAAACTCCGAGAAGCTTTATATTAGAGAACTTCCTGGAGTAGAACAATTTATCATTTATACGCATTCTCCAGACTAAGAACATCTATGGCTTGTGCCCCCCACATGCCTAGAGCCCACCTTAAGTTTCATCATTCAGAGCAGATGGGAACATGCTGGGTCCTTTCTAAGAGCTGAGAGGTGAACAAAAAAGAAGGATATCATCAATGGTTTTTAGTACCAATGAGTCTTATATGGCCACTTGTGGCAAAGACATCTGTTTATTTTCTTGGGGACAAAGGAAAGAGAATTCGCCAGCCCTATTTTACTAGTAGATTCTTGTTCTGAAATTATTGTTCACAAGGCCCTGGTGCAGGTTACATCACTGTTTTTCTTATGGAAACCCAGCGGGAATTGCCCTTCACTCTTAGTTTTTCTTCTGAACATGAAAATCTATCCACTAGTGTCACTGTAATCCAACTGAAATAGGAAAAGCCACATAGATGTATTTGTCTAACCCCATACACTGCTTAAATGTTAATTAGGCCTAAAACAATCTAGATAATACAAACCCACCCAGCCTACATATACATATGGGCACATTCTGTATATAGGACTAAATAGGCAAAATTGTATGATGATTTACATTGTAGCTCTGCATTGCAATGAGCCATATTAGATATAGTCTCAAGCCAAAGAATTCAGTGGGCTCTAAACTACATGTTTTTCACATGAACAACAACAAAATCTAACCTTGACATCTTACAATACAATACAATATATTAAGATCTTTTTCTGACTATTCATGGCAAGTCTATGAAGTGATAACACTGAGATACACTGTATTGACCATGCTCTCACACTGGAACAATTAAGAATGAAACTAGCTCTTGCTAGTTCACATGAGGCTGATCTACTATGCTTCTTCTGACCTTTCTTGCACTGGAGCACACATTATTCACACTGAGACTTCATCATCTTATATGTTCCCATAAGCTAGACATATAAAACCTACAATATATTGGGTCTCAAAGTAAGCTATTCTGGCTTCATTTTTTTGGAAAAGGAAGCTTCAATTTTCTGCAATTAATTACTTCTAGTGGTATTTCCATAGTGGGCCCCTTGACGGCTATGAAAGAAAGGTCCAGGTTGGTAATTACTAAGGTGAGCAGATATCTCAGCTGCCAAATAATGTCTTTGGGCACTGAGGTGTCTGGTTTTTCCATCACAACCCTGGTGGGAATAGAATTCATCCCAAATGGTTTATATGCAGAGGCCTATATGAAGAGGTTACCAATAACTGGATGAGTAAGGATGCTACGGTACTCAGGGTTTAGTCTTTTATGAAAGCTATTAGTCTTGCTGGCCAGGAAGGATTAAGGAACAAGTGGTAGAGTGGATGTTATCAAAGTTCAGGGACAGTCACAGTCATAGTAGGAGAGAACTAATTCTCAGAAGCAGTACACTAAAGCAAGAAAGATGCCACAGCTTCCTTTTGCCCACATCCTCTGGACCCTTGATGTACAACTACTGAGAACATGAAAGCAATGGGCAAAGGGCTAAGGAAACTGTTAAATGGGGTCTTACTAGCCCATAAGTACAAAGCAAGGCAGGGAATAGCAGACTATGATTTTTCTAGAGCCAGTTCAAGCATCTGTAGCCCATGACACAAACAACGAATAAACAACACATCAGTTTATTAACATGCCTTTAGTCATACCTTTTATCTGGGCAAGGATGGAGGTACTTTTATAAGAGAAAAATCTCCTTACAACATTCCACCATCTGATACACACATAAAATACTGGTGTAAAAATGGCTCTGGACTGAATACACATCGATGTTTTTTAATGTGTTAGTAAATACAGTCTTTGGTTGTTCCGGGAGAGAATTATGCATCATCAACTGACATAAAAGGGAGTGTAATGTCATCTTCAATTGCTGTTCTAAGAAACAGGATGAAATTATGAGCAATTAGGAAAAGAAATACTGTATCCCCATGGCAGCTCAGGTTTTTACTGAAAATCCTGTTGGACTGGTTCTGCCAGCCATCACATAAACCTTTGAGGCCAACGCCCAGGCAGAGGGAAGAGTTATGACTTGGGAGGATGTTTCCATGGCAAAGCTGTGGGGAATTTAAAGCCCTGAAGTAGCTTGGAGCACGTCAATGGCACAAGGTCAATGAAGAAAGCTGTTCTAAACATGAGGAGTGTTTACAAGCATTCTGTAAATGTGATTTAGAAAACTCTTATCTCAAAGATGCCAATATTTAAGATAACAAATGACTCCTGAGAAAAGCAAAAGCAGTCCCCTCAAGGGAATCATGTGCTAAGAAAATTCAGATCCAGATCTCAGAAAATGGGAATCAGGGCTGTGGCTCCATTCTAAACAAACAGTATCTGTCTTCAGAAGTAGATTTTCAATTTGGGCTTGGCCACAGATGATGACTCTGTAATGCCAATCAATTAACTTTCTCCTTGGAAAAAGATCACAGTCTTTCTAAGACACAATTGCTCTAACACTGGGGAAGGCCTAGTATTGACCTCTGAAATGCCATTAAAAGAGGGCTTGGGCTGTTCAAACTATGAAATTAACTACAATCCCTCTACCCTTGCATTCAAGGCTTTAATCTGTTGTTGCAGACTGTGTTTCCCCATAGGCCTAATTTAGTCTCTCTGTTACTTATTTTTGTCATTTCCTCTATTTCTTACCTTTGTTTTTGCTGATAATCAGTATTTGTCCATCATGGTGACCATCCTCCCTATTTAACATTTCCTGACCTCAGCAAGCACAAATTACTCCATCTTTTGGACACTTGTAGTGTGTAATTTCTCAATGTAAATGGGTCTGTATTTCACCTTTCATTACAGTCATTTATATTCTTGACAATTGTTATCTACAATGGTGGAAATTCCTTTCAGGGAGTAGTCACCCCTTTCAAAAACCCTTTGGTGTCTAACATAGGGTACAGGATGTAGCTCTGGCCAGGGTACTGAATGGGACTGATCTTACTGGTATTAGTCAGTATGAAGCAACCAATCAGGAACTTCTTTTAAAGTAAAAACTATCTCAGGATTTTCCATCCCATCAAGTCAGGGTTAAAAATGGATCCTTTCAGCTTGTTAGGAAAAGGTGCTTCTTCACAGAGAGAATGCTAAACTCTGGATATTTTTTTCAGCCTATGAGATGATTAACTCCAGACGGCATTTTCTAGCCCACTTTAAAGACTCTCCAAAAGTGACTTCACTCATTCTCACAGTATAAAATTCCTATATGCTGGTATTTCTAAATATAAACTCTTAGATCACACTTCCCTCCAAAAAATCCAGTCCTATATTTGTCTCCTAAGTACATCCACCTGGATGTCCCAAAGACATCTCAAGTTCAATGTGACATATTTGAAATTCACAATCTCCTCATTCCTACTCTTCCAACTTGTCTTCATTGCAAATTTCCATCTCAGGTAACAGTGTCTTCATCAATCATGTTTCATCTAAGTGTCACCTGCAAGCCATGGAAGCGACTGCAAGGTGAAGAGGTGCACCTGGTCCACCGCCCCCCCCCCCCAGAGCCCTACCTCCAGTCCCACCTTCAAACATAAACCTGAAACTCTTACTGTTTCACTTAATGTATTTCATGGTTCTCATCACTTAAAAAGCAAACTTGAGCTCTAGAGCATGACAATAAAGCCTCTTTATAACCTTGTCCCAGCTCCGTTTCAATTCCAGTTCCCATGAGTCCTATTCATTCAGAACACCACATTCCTTCTAAAATATTCTCTCTTGCTTTAATTGTCTCTACAAAACAAATTCCTACTTATTCCCACAGATTTAGATATCACCTCATTTTTGCAACCTTTCCCTGATTGACTTTTCCCATCCTTAACCAAGGAAGTCTTATGATTCTTTTAATATTATGTTGGTTTTTCTTTTCTTTCATTCACTTCCATCTCACCTGTGGATGGTATCTATGTGCCATGTACTATGTCAGGCACTGGATAAAGAGGAATGACTACCAGACATGTTGGCCTCTGATACTCTTCCTATAACACACATTTCTATATTTATGGTGACATGTTGTTTATTATCTAATAAAGCTTTCCTGGAGATCAGAATGCAAAGCTAGCCACAGCCATAGGGGCCAGGCAGAAGTGGTACTTACCTTTAATCTCAAGACTCAGAAGACAGAGGTATAAGTATCTCTGTGAGTTCAAGACCACCCAGGGCTGCATGATAGTGAATCTGTCTAAAAGAGAAACAGAGCTCACACCTTCAATTCCAGCACTAAAGAGGTATTTAAGACAGAAGCAGGGTCTCAGAGTTGGCATTCAGTCTTAGGCAATTACTCTCCATCCATGTTGAGGATAGGATTTCCCCAGCCTTGGTAGATGTAAGAGTTCTCTGGTGTCTTGGCCACTTTGCTTTTCTGATCTTCAGCTTAAACCCCAATATCTGCCACTGGGTTTATATTATTCATACTACATGTATTACCTGCTGTCCTCAAAATATTTGACAGAACAACTTAAAAAGGAAAAAGTATCACTATGTAACATCTACATATGCATGGTATATATGCATGTGTGTATGTATATATGTATATGAAAGTATATGTGCACATGTGCATCTGGAGATCAGAAGTTAACATCTGTTGTCTTTCTTTTTTGTGTTCTATCTCATATGTTGAGGCAAGGTCTATAGGTTGAACCTATAGATCACCAGTTCAGCCAATATATATAAGCAATTTGCTCCATGGATCACCTGTCTCTGCCTCCCAGGTACCAGGACTGTAGGTATGCTGCCATACTCACCCAACATTTAAGTTTGTGCTGGGAATGTGAACTCAAGGGTTCATGTTTTCACAACCAGTGTTTGTCTGCTAAGCTATTTCCCAGCTCCTGAAGTAAACATTATTTATTTTGATTGTTGATTCACCAAATGATTTAGTCCAGGATTGCTGTGCTTAGGCAGCACAGCACGGAGGTGCCATGAGTATGTGATGGAGGAGGCTCTTAACCCCAAGGTCATTAGAAAGCACAGGCAGAGAGGGGTTCATACAAAATCAAGCCCTAAGGTCATACCACCAGTGGTCTAAGTTTCCAGGACTTTTCAAAATAGTGCTACCAAAACATGAGACTGGAGGACAAAAAATATTCAAACAATTGCTATAATGAACACCATGACTACAATTAAAGTGTGTGTGGGGGGGTTGTGTTTAGCTTGCAATTTCATATCACAGTCCATCATCAAAGAAAGTCATGGCACAAATTCATGATCAGATATGGTTTGCTCAACCTGCTTTCTAAGGCTATTCAATGCTACTTGACCAGTGATGACATCACCCTCTAAGAATTGGGCCATCCCAATCAATCACTAGTCAAAAAATGCCCTACGGATTTGCCTACAGGGTAGTCTTATGATGGAATTTTCTCAGTGAAGATTCCCTTTTCCTGAATATGTCTGGGTATGTGTCAAGTTGCGAAGGGGCAACCAGTACATCATAACATTATGGAGTAACTTTAGCATATCTCTCTCACCCTTACTCTCACCAAACACTGATTATGGTTTGACAAGTTAAGTTTTCTGCTTGGTTGTTCCTGGATCCTCAGCAACTATTCGTTGTGTTCTAGTTATTTGTGTCTGGACAAATGGCACCTAAAACTTAGTATGTGTTCAGTGAATATGTAATAAACACCCATTCATCAAAGTAAATGGCTGGTTCATTATGCAATCAATTTCCTGAGTTTTAAGACAGAATACAACTAGTTCTTGCAAGGATTTTCTATCCCTTACACCTAGTGGCAAAACAAACCCACACAACCATTTTCTTGGTCTCTCACAGAGAAAACTTTCTGAAATAAGACTGGCTCACTTAGATTCATCTCTAAAACCAGATTACCCATGCCATTCATGACTCTTCCTTGGAAAAGCATCTCAGGAGGAAAAAGATGAGGTCAAGGAAATAGAACTGAATTGATATGATATCAGAGTTGGAAGGTTGTGAAAAATGGGAAAATACATGGAACCCTGGCATCTTAGATGAGTTAGGAGCTAAACATAAAATCGAAACCTCAGTATTCATGCCCTAATTTTCTATTTTATAATTGGATTGCCTTAGGCAAGTCACCTAACTTTTCTGGGCCTGTTCTTCTTCATTTGTAATTTAAGGATAATGCCAACTACTTTATAAGATTACTGAAGGAATCAAATCAGATCTCAACTATAAAATATGGTGTGGTGTGATTATTAAAAGATAGGCTTCAGGCTCTGATAGATATGGTTAAGCCTACTAATTGTGTGACCTTAGGCAAGCATCCAAAACTCTTCTGGCCTTAGTATATGTTAAGGGTGTGATTTTATAATTTAGTATAAAATGAGCTAATGTGTCCAGTATCCAACGTAGAACCTTATACTAAGTTAGTACCCAATCAATAATAATTGTATTACAACTAGTAATAACATGTAAAACCTCATACAAATACTAGGAGTCTATCCTTGGGACTGAAGGAAAGATCAGGGTCATTACCAGGTGCTCTGCGCATGAATAACTCATCACTGAAGAAAAAAGTAAGGTCATACCCAGAAAACAAAGCTAAAGAGCTGTATTTGAAACCTAGAAATACCTAGCAGCTGGACTGAAAAATGAGTAAGCCTGAAACAAAGAGGCCAGCAGCTGCAAAATATAAGCAAAGGTAAAAGAGTAATCCTATTATTATGCCATGAATGAAAGGAATAAACTGTGTTCTGGGGTCATACATAGCTAAGGTTACTGAAGAGCTAGGGATGGACTCTGAAGTTAGGCTCCTAAGAATACATGCAGGCAGAAGGAAAAACATGAACAAAGCTGATATGGTACAAAAGTGCTAAGCATGGATTAAGGGGAAATGGAAGATCACATTCCCAAAATAAGCTAATATCTCTTTTGGCTCCGGGACCTGGAAGTCAAGAGCAAGGAGGCTTCTGCCATGAGCTGGTCTGTTGCTCTTCCCTGAACAGAAGGCAACGATGAACTGAGTGTACATATGATCTTTGTTATCACCAAATCCCATTGCAGAAGTCTTAAGCAGACTGAATAAGCTTCATCTGTCTTGTGATGATGAAAACTACACAAGTTACAAAGCAAATTCTCACATATAAAAGGGACTTGGGCTACAAAAATGGGCCATGTGAATGTACTTTGAGCCAAGGCAGATCACTGCCCATAGCCAAAACCCACTGAAACCACTCACAGCTTACTAATACACAATCTTAAGTGTCCAGCACAAGCATCTTGAATGTAGCCAGGCTCCTAGCAAAGGGACATACACAAAACTCAATACAGTTTTAACTGGTACTCCTTAAGGACACTCTGAGTATTTGCAGACTCACCATCTCTTTCTCTATTTTTTACATCTGGAATAGAGGTACAGCCGCTGTTCTTTTTCCTAAGATCTCAACATCCTTTTCCACATCTCCTTGGCTCTTACCCCAAAGAAGCCACTCCTGGTGGACACCATGTGAAAGACCCAATGCTTAGAAAGCTTTATTTCCATCACTAAATCTTAACCTAATGGATTTCCCATCGATCTTACTTCAGCCCAAGCATAAAACCCAGAACTCCATGTAGTGTGGTTACTCCTTAAAATATCCTTATAAATCTTGGCCATAGTATTCATTAATTACAGCCCAGCCACGACTCTGGCTGTTAGTTCTGGGTGGCAACTTCATTTATTCCTACATTAAATGCTTTATTTCCATAGAGCTATTTCAGTCTTGCTCCATTACTTAGCTTCCCACCATTAAACTTCTCCAGGCATGTCATCCAAGCAATTTGTTAAAAAGAAGCCCATCCCCACAACACATTTCAAAAATGTAGATAACGCATTCAACTTATTCTAAAACTCCACAGCAAACATGATCAGTAGATCACAACAGGTAAATATGCACTGAGTCGTACTATGTCTAAATATGATAAAAATATTTTGAATACATTGGACCATTTAATTCACAAATGATCCTATAAACAAAATTTACTGTCTTCGTTTTGTAAAATGAGCATTTGAAAGACTAAGGAAGTGGCCCAGAGTAAGCAGGTAGACACACCACTAAAATTTAGTCCTGCTTGATACCAGAACTCAAATTCTTATTTGCAGAACAGTGTGAATAATTCCCACACTTTAACTGTTAGCTTAATAAAGCAGGCTATCAATACCCATCAAAAAACAAACATAATATTTTTGATTTAAAGAGATTTTTTTAACGATTTAATTTCCTTTTTATATTTAGCAGATGAGCCCAGGGTTCTAATGGGCACAAAGCTTTAGGAGGTAGAGCAGAGTCCATATCCCAGGCCTCACCACTTTTGGGTGACCTCTCTCTCTCTCTCTCTCTCTCTCTCTCTCTCTCTCTCTCTCTCTCTCTCTTTCTCTCTCCTCTCTTCTCCTCTCCTCTCTCCTCTCCCCCTCTCTCAGATCTGCTGCTGTCTAAATGTCCTATTATACTGAAATTTGCTTTCCCTTGGGTACAGCTGAGAGTAGAAAGGCCTGTAGAGTGGTGTTAAGTGAATTGAATGTTCCTTCTGCAAATGAAAATGAGAAGCTAATTAGATTTTATAATCACTCTCTCGATTAAAGCTGCCTTTTTCCTCCCCAGCCCCTGCACCCCTGATATCCCTCAGTTGTGACCTGCAGTATTCCCTGTGTAGACTAAATTTGTCTCTTCACACATCTGTCCTGATCAAGAACCCTAATTCATTTTATCCAATAAGCACTAGCAACTCCAGCTGGCCACATAGGCTTGGAGGCCTGAAATGTTTGCCCTTCTCACTGAAGAGAGCCAGCAGGGTCTACTGTTAAATGGCAAAGCTATGGCTCAGGGGGCACATAGTCAAATATCACAGATGTCAGTTTTCTCTCACAGAGAAGTCAATAGGCTTAGGGTACACCAATATCTGGAAGGAATGCTAGAAACTCTGATGAATCAGGGGGATGACACCCCCTGATTAGAGCAGCTGCTCCATATCTGTACCCAGTAATGACTATGGATCATAGTCTGACAGAAAACAGAATCCAGGAGGATGGGGGTATGGTTTCCTCTCTGTGGCATTTCCAATGCAGGAAAAGACACTTGCATATAGTGTGCACTCAGTATTTTTAGGATGAATAAAACTTCCACTTGTGGAGTTCTGCTCTTTACTATACATCCCACAGTCAGGGAGTCTGACCCCTGAACTGTTAGAGACAAGCAACATATCTGATTGACCCTGGACTTATATGAAGTAAGGAAAGATACTGTTTTCAATCTCAGGACATTTCCCCCATAGAGGGCCATCTATGTGATGGAAGGTAACACGCATTAATCAACTCCTCTATCACCAACAGCAGTGTGCCACATGGGTATGCTTCAGGCTAATCAAACATTATTCAGTTGTAGTGAACCCTACTATATACAGACAATAAAGAGAAACATCACCCTTTACAATAGCCACAAACAACACAAAGTATCTTGGAGTAACACTTACCAAACAAGTAAAACACCTATATAGCAAGAACTTTGTGTCTTTAAAAAAAGAAATTAAAGAAGATACCATAAAATGGAAAGATGCCTTTGGATAGGTAAGATAAACATAGTAAAAATGGCAATCTTGCCAAAAGCAATCTACAGATTCAATGCAATCCCCATCAAAATACCAGAACAATTCTTCACTGACCTTGAAAAAATGATACTTAACTTTATATGGAAAAAGAAAAGACCCAGGATAGCTAAAACAACCCTGTACAATAAAGAAACTTCAGGAGGCATCACCATCCCTTACTTCAATCTCTACTATAGAGCTATAGTCCTGGAAACAGCTTGGTATTAGCACAAAAATAAACAGGTAGACCAATGGAATCAAATCAAAAGTCCTGATATTAACCCACACACCTACAAACATCTGATTTTTGACAAAACAGCTAAAGTGTACAATAGGAGGAGGAAAGCATCTTCAACAAATAGTGCTGGCACAATGGGATGATGGTGTGTGGAAGACTGCAGATGGACCCATGTCTATTGCAATGCTCAAAACTCAAGTCCAAATGGATCAAAGACCTCAACATAAATCCAGCCACACTGAACCTCTTAGAATAGAAAGCAGGAGGTACCCTTGAACAAATTTGGCACAGGAGACCTCTTCCTGAACATAACACCAGTAGCATAGACACTGAGATCAACAATTAATAAATGGGACCTTCTCAAACTGAGAAGCTTTTGTAAGGCAAAGGACAGAGTCCACAAGACCAAACGGTAGCCTACAGACTGGGAAAAGAACTTCACCAACCCCAAATTAGATAGAGGGCTGATCTCCAAAATATACAAAGAACTCAAGAAACTAGTCACCAAAACACCAAATAACCCTATAAAAAGTGGGGTACAGAACTGAATAGAGAATTCTCAATAGAGGAATTCAAAATGGCTGAAAGACA